>JAQSUU010000015.1:17250000-17850000 GCA_038087645.1 Saccharum hybrid cultivar R570
TGTACGCGAAAAACTAATGCACTCTAACCTAAGACTTTCTATCGTTAACGCAACTGTAAGGTTGTCCGTCCGGACGGACGAACCGCTCGAGTCGCCCGCTCGCGGAGCGGACCCTACCCATGCCCCCCCTCCCTCCATCTGCATCGCTCGCTCACTTTGCGGTGTCTGCACGCTGCACGCCCCCGCTCGCGGGACAGATCCCGCCCTCCCTGTGCCAACCCCGCTCGAGGCATGCGCCCACGTTGCATGTCCTTGCTCGCGGGACGAATCTCACTCTCCCCCATGCCACTCCTGCATGTACTCGCGCCTCCCGTTGCGGTCGCGCTCCATCCGCCTGTCGCACCCCCACCGAGGTCTGTGCCGTCGACGAGCTCCACACCAGCAATCTCCTCACCACTCCGTAGCGTCGAGCTCCGTGCCGACGTCGAGCTCCGCGTTGACGAGCCTCTATTTTCGTCCAAGCAGCAAGTAGATATTACACTTGAAAAAGCATGTTGCAAGTGTCTGAAGTGTTTCAGATGTATGGCGCAAGTGTTTCATATGGATATTATAAAAGTAGATCGAAATATTGCATATGTTGCATCGGTTGTACACGTATGTTGCAAGCTCTTGTCCTCAATGTTTTATTTGTTTTTCAGACGTATGTTGCAAGTGTGTTTATCTCGATGTTACATATGTTTGCAAATATTTTTATCTGGATGTGGTGTATGTTTTTTCAATGTTTTCAAGTGTTTTTCAGGTGTTTTTGCAAGTATTTTAGATACATGTTTCAAGTATTTCATCTGCCTTCGAAAGTATGTTGCAAGTGTTGCATTTGAATGTTTCAAAAGTAAATCGACGTTGCATTTTCCTCCTCGTTTTCTGCTACCTCGTCTCAGTGTCTCCGCCTCTAGGCAAGGCGGTTGGGCATCCACCATCTCCTTTCTCTCTTCTCAATGCTGGTGATATTCGAGGTGGCGCAAACCCACGTGGGCGCGCAGAACGGTGTGAAAATTTACCGCCAATGCGGGCGTCCGCCCAGCACTAGCATGCCCAAACTTAGGCCTCGTTTAGATGCAGCCAAAAGTTAGAATTTTTTCACTCTCTCCATCACATCAATTTTTAGCCGCTTGCATGAAGTATTAAATATAGGTAAAAAATAACTAATTACACAGTGTAGTTAGAAATCACGAGATGAATCTTTTGAGCCTAGTTGGTCTACGATTGGACAATATTTGTCAAATAAGACGAAATTAGTACTATTCATCGGGTCGAAATTTTTTACAATCTAAAGGTGGCCTTAGACAAGGGAGATACTGCTGCTTATACAGTGAAATCCATTTGCATATTTATTCCTACTATATTCATGCACTGATGTTCCTATGAGCACTGGGTACACTTTAAAAAATAAGGGTATGTTTAGTTCCTGAAAATATTTGGCTTTCGCTACTGTAGCACTTTCGTTTGTATTTGTCAATTAATGTTTAATCATAGACTAATTAGGTTCAAAAGATTCGTCTTGTGGTTTTCTACCAAACTGTGTAATTAGTGTTTTTCGTCTATATTTAATGCTCTATGTATATGTCAAATATTCGATGTGACAGAAAATCTTGAAAAATTTTAGCAACTAAACGTGACCTAAACCAGGCGCAACTTTCTGAAAAGTACTCTTCTTAAACATCTTCTGCAGCATGCGAACGGTCGCCCCGGCCGGCGTCTGAAACCACTCCCGTGTCCCGTTCCCGTACGTACGCTCTCCCGGCCCCCGTAACGAGCTGAAGTCGAAGAGGTCGTGCAGCTTGCACGAGATCTGTGGTCCCTCCGGTTGTACTTCTGCATGGCAGGGCAGCCCCTCGAGAAAAATGCTGCATGCGGATTTCTATGTCCGGACTGCCGAATCCGAAGTGCTGATCATAGCACGTGCAAAAAAACGTGGAAGCACCGGCCCTTGCTCCAACCAATACACTAGCTACTATTGAATTACTGTTGCTAGCTTAAGACCTGTTTGTTTGGGTTTTTCAGGAGCTTTTGGACCTTTCAAAAGCCAAAAAAAAACTTTCGGAAGCAAAAAAAATCAGAAGCTTACTATATTAAACTTTTGAGCTTCTAGCTTATTGGAACAAGTTTGGTCACCTCTGCAAGGATTGCCCATACTCGAAACAAGTTTAGTCCTGCCTCAGGAGGTGGTTAAACCTTTCAATTTTTGGATTCAGTGGATATGTCAGGATCGATCCACAAATATTGGCGTAAATGTCGAGCCAAATTCAAAAGAACACAGAGGAGGAAGACAGATGGAATCATGATATATCTATGGTGGCATATTTGGAAGGAACGGAATAGGAGGACATTCCAAAATAAGGCTTTAACATCAAGTAAAGTAGCACAATTATGCAAGGATGACATCCTACAATACCAACTTGCTACGACCCCAGGAGGAGAGGAAGCTTAGCTTTTTTCAGGCTTGCCTGTTGTTCTTTCAGTTCTCTCTTGGTTGCTTAGTCTTCCCTTTTCCCTTGCGGTTTCAGTGTGGCGGTCTGCGAACCGCAGTAGTCCTGGTTGCGTTCTCGGTAGCTCAGTGGTTTTGGTTGTATGTGTGGTCTTTTGTTTTTTCGTCGTCTAATAAAAATATGGCAAAACTTTTGTCGCCTTTCTAAAAAAAAAGCTTATTGGAACTATTTGGATTTTGGAAGGTCCAAAGGCTAGTTGTTTAAAAGTGGTCAAAAGCTCAAATAAAGAAAAGTTCCACATTATAAGATATTTTGCCTAATAAACAGAAGTTCCACATTATAAGATATTTTGCATTTTCTAGATACGTGACTTTTATTATATATCTAGACATAGTTTATATCTAAGCTAATAACAAAAACTATTTATCTAAAAAGGTCAAAGCATCTTCTAATTTTAAATGGATGGAGTCCTAGGTAGGCAGCAGTTCGTTATCTAAAAAAAAGGTAGGCAGCAGTTGAGGCAGGATCTTGTTTGCTCGGAGCTGGCGATGAGATAAGGATTTCCGGGCAGCAAGCAACAATATAAGCACACCCACCAGACTTATGCAGATTGCTCCTTCGCAAAAGGACCATTTTTTCTATCAAATACATTTTTTCCCTATTGATGAAACTAGCATTCTAGCACATGGAGATGAGAATCATAATTGTCTTTGTGTTTTGTAAGCTCGTAATCTGAGCTTTTGTTGTTCCTAAAAAAGCATACATTTGGAGTATGAAAGATTTGTTCACCATCATAAGTCGTGAAATCGCCAACGATCACTTGCCTTGGTTGATCAGACAACTATATATATCTATACCTCTGTCTTTTTTATATCTTATATTTTCAATCTCCACTAGCATTTATCTTACCATACAAGTTGTCCATACCAATATCCACTAGCACGCGATTGTGACATTCCACTAGCATATACAATATGTCTTCGTTCAAGCTATCCACTAACTTGCAATTGTGCACATAAACGTGCTACACCGTTCATTAACATTCATTATGATAGTTTATCTCTTCACGTAAGTATCTATGAATAATCTTATATATTATATTTTAAATCATTTGTGACTTTTCACATAGCAACGCACGAGATATTCTTCTAGTTTTATGTAAAAGAAACATATAACAATTCTCTAAAATTCAGATAATTTGACACGTATAGTTGAAAAACAGATTCTTTGTCAAACCAAAAGCCGCAATGGTGGCCTACCAGTTACCATGCCATAGAAGGTGGCATGCTAATTCATGGTGAGAAAGTCGTACATGCATTTTTTGTTTGTTTTTATCACAGAGATTAAAGCTGTGCTTGGTTCCAACTACACTTCGTCACATTGCATATGTGGCAGACTAACACCACCACATATGTGGCATAGAAATCCGGTGCCACACCCATGGTAAAATTTTTATTGCAAAAGGTTGTTGTTGCCGAAGCTTTGTAACCAACCAAATAGCAACCTACCTGATTGGTTGTGATTGTTGTTGGCTGTAGCTGCATAAACTTACTCTCTTAGGTCAGTATAGCAACAACAAAACCAACTGCCATAATAGCTGTTGTGAGCACAACCAATAACAATGGGTGTGGCAGCATTTGTGTGATGATTGGCCAGCAACCAGGCACATCCTAAAAGCAATATGTTTATTAGCAAACAACAAAAGAACATCATATTAAGAAACTCCTAATAAATTTGAGAGAAGAGATGCCAATTCACACCCATGCAAATCAAGCTCATGAAACAATATAGTTAAAAAGAAAATAACAATACAAATGGATCATTCCCGTTTCAAGTGGTTTTCTCCAGGTGTTCCTCTCCCAATGAAGATCTTTATTTTTGGCAATTGATGACAAAGGGGGAGAAGTTTAGACCAAGGGGAGCTAGTCCAAAGGGGAGAAAGTGTGGTATAAAGATGGGAAAAAAGATTCAGATATTCCAAGAGTGAGAAGCCCAAGTTTAAAGAACTACAGGGGAATGAGAATTTTCTATACAAGATGCACATATCAAGGGACATATGTTTGTTGCATTTGTTTGAACACTGCGTATGGTTGTTTGCATTGTGCTTTAAATTTTTTATAAAATGTGTTTGCTTTGCTAGAACATGCTTGCTTAATGTGATGAGCATATATTGGACATAAAGTTTAAATATTTCTTATGCTCTAATATGCTTTTTCTAGTTATGTTTCTAGAAAAATGGCGGTTTTAAGGATGAATCCCTAGCTTCAAAACGGCATATCAAAATATCTTATATGCCTTACTACCACTTAGTAGGGAAAATTCTTCCAAAACTTTCAAATCCATACATATGTACTTGCATGAGTAAAACCCAAAAACTTTAGCGAATAGTTGGTTTGAATTTTAAATCCTCTTAGTTCTCTTGCATGGTTGTCATCATTTACAAAAAAAAGGGGAGATTGAAAGCGTATAGACCAATGTTTAGGTTTTGGTAATTAATGACCACACCTGTTGACTAATATTTCATGCGAGATATGAAGGTTGGTGACTTAGTCCACAAGGGTATGTTGAGCCTACAAGGATTTCATGGTGAAGATGATTGATGACATGGATGAATTGAGAAGGGCTCAAGGAAAGGGTGTATCATAGGGTTATGTTTTGTCGGTTATGAGATGATTAGAGGGTGAAAAATAACCAAATTAATAGAATAGATAGCCGTACTATTAAGAGGAAAAAACTCATTTGAATCACGCCTATGCAATGCAACTTGTGAGGTCTAACTTTGCATTGCATTTTAGAATCAAGTGGTGTTTGAAAAATCATCTAACCCATGAGCTATCCACGAAGTTATCCGACCATGGAGTTTAGCCCTTGTGTGGGGCTCCAACATAGCATGAGCTTTCTGATACCTTGGAATGTGCAGTAGGCATTCTCTACCTCATCTACATTTTCGCATTAACTTATTGCATTCCTTGATGTGTGTTTTACCTTTTTAGCCTGTCTTACTAGGTTGCTTGATGAGATTGAAACCTATGGTACTTTTTTATGTCAGAGATAGCAACACTAGAAAATTGAGTAAAGTCCGATTCACACACCTGAACTAGTCACTAACTAAAAAAACCTCGAACTATAATATCGGACAACATACCCCCCTCAATTTTTAAAACCAAGCAAAGTACCCCTTTGTGACCATTTCAAAATGGTTTCTCGAATGGTTTTTGCTGACGTGGCAGTGGGGGCCACCGTCATTTGGTCTTTCTTTCTCTTATATATAAAAAGCATAACTTTTTCATTTGAAGTCGTACGAATATAATAAACTTTATATCAAAATTGTGGAGTTTACACGATCTAGTTTGTAGGTTATAACTTTTCTATTTAATAATTTTTAGACGCTCAACTATTTAATAAATAGAAAAGTTATTAAATACAAATTTGTAGATTATGTTGTGCTCTGAAATTTCGATATAAATTTTGTATTCATACAACTCCATATGAAAAAACTACACTTTTATATATAAGAGAGAAAGAAAGACCAAATGACAGGTGGGTCCCACGGTCAAGTCAGCAGAAACCACCCAAGAAACCACTTTGAAGTGGTCAAGGGGATACCTTGCCTGTTTTACCGGTATTATAGTTCGAGAGGGTCTCTCAAAATCAGCGACTAGTTTAGGAGGGTGAATCAGACTTTACTCTAGAAATTTTAGTGCGCATCTAGATAGAACTTGTGTAATTTTTTTATAAATGATCATTTGGGCTTAGTTTTTAAGTGGACCCCCTCTTAGACATCTTCGGTCCCTTCAAAAGATGGTTCACATATTTAACGGCTTTAGAGATAAAATCAATCTATTGAGTACAATGAAACTTAATACACATCTATGGCTCAAGATCTCATATCCTCGAAGACAGGTCCATTAGACAACTAAGGGGTGCATTGATGGTACTATCACAATGTAAGAACGAGGATCACAATATCTTTGTTGTGGCCACTTCTTTCTCAAGAATTAACGCCCTCCGACAAAGACATCACCTATGTTTACCGGTGCAGTAGTGCAGGACTATACTACTCCGTCTTTGTAGCTAGGAAGCTACAAAAGAAAGTTTCCAAACTTTTGTACAGTGAACGCTTTAATATATTTAGACTTTTATGAAAGTTACTTGTAGACTTTTAGAACTAACATGGTAAAAGTACTGAAGCATCAGCAAATGCTTATGATTAAGTCATTAAGAAATGGATCATGGACGTTGAATGCATCATTCTGGTCATGCTGCATGGCCCGAGAGGTCACTTCGGTTTGGTCGGTGCCCAGTGACCTCAAGGAGACAAGAAACCAACCAAAAATATGTTCTCCCTACTCAATGTCACGCCAAGTCAGGGCAAGCTTCGATGGCAGTATAGGTACAGCGAGGGAGCTCGCCGTGGACATTCGCCTTGTCGCGGAGGACTGGCGAATGGCTGGGTACAGGCAGCTCGGCATTTTCCCATCCACACGCTGAGCGTCGTCCCGTGAAGTTCTTAAATTTGGTTCAATCATGTAGTCCCCTGTGTTGTCCGGTGGATGCGTGTGTTGGCCTTGGTAATCAGGGTATTACCGGGTTTGTTGTTTCGCTTATAACTCTCTTTCTGCTTAATGAAATACGCGTCGTGAGGCGTCGTCTCAAAAAAAAAGTCAGGGCAAGCAAGATTTGGTTCCTGGTGAAGTTAAATTTGGCCAACCAAATTTGAGCCGCCCCAGTTTTGCCTAGCCAAATATTGGATACTCTCTCGTCTGAAAACCAAAGAAAAAATTCACAAATCTAAAAAAAAATCACGGATACAGCCCAAACACGCAGCGAAATGCATGAATGAAACCAGAGGCCCAGGAGCCAGCCGTTGGTCGTACGTCAGACAACAGCAGAACCGGCTGGCGCCTGGCTCTGTGGCTCACGTGCTCGGTACATCCCCATCCGACAAAAGGACCCAGCGCAGTGCTCCGGTCCGATGCTTCGGTGGCTTCCGCAAGATGCGCACGAACAGTCGAGCACCACCAAGACACCAACCTTATCGTGCCAAGTTCAGAGCTCGACTTCGGTATAGGACCGTAGGAGGCGAAGCAAGTTCCCCGTATCGGCGATAAGCAGCGTCCAGCTTCCTTTTTGGTTCCAGACACGCACATGGCCGACGCCCGAGGCCGCAACAGTGCTTCACTGCTGCTGGGCGCAGCGATGATCTCAGCAGGACCGTTCGGCGACAATACTGCGTTCGCTGCTCCTGGTCCTGGGCGCGGGACGCTGACACGGTACGCCGCGGTGGCATGCAATGCAATGCAGCGGCCGCGAAAACGATCGCGCGCCGGTCCGCCGGATCCCGTTCCCGGCGCGGGGGTCCCCCGGGCCCGTGCGACGATCAACAGGCTGTGCCTCCAGGTCAGGGTCACCCACGCCACGGCGGTGTTCCTGAAATATTTTGCGAAATACTACCGTAGCACTTTTCGTTGTTATTTAGTAATTAGTGTCTAACCATGGCTTAATTAGGCTTAAAAGATTCGTCTCGTCTATTTCGTCTAAACTCTATAATTAGTTTTATTTTTATTTATATTTAATGCTCTATACATACGTTAAAAATTTGATATAACGAGAAATCTACTGTTTTTTTTAAAATATTTTGGAACTAAACATCCTGGGGCGGACCGCCGCACGGACGGAGTTGGATACGTGCATGCTAGTGCCCACACGCGCAGGCGCATGGGGTTGGGTTGCAGACGCGACAGCGCAGCGGCTGGAGATTCCCCTGATCTCTGCTCCGATGCAGCGAGGGCAAAAGGCGAAGCAGCTGGAACTGGGTGGGGGCGTGCCGGCGTGGGGCAAGCAGCTGAGGTCCGAGGAGGAGGCGGAGCTCGTAGGCGCCCCCACGTCCCCACGACCGAGCCGAGTCCCGGCCTGGGCTCCTGGCTCGTGTCTGGCCGGGGCCAGCCGCCAGCGAGTCCTCGCTTCAATTGCTCCCGCATGCCACCTGCTTCACGAAAGGAGATGCGACCCGCCCAAGGACGGGATCTGCACCGGCTGCTGCTTCCTTCAAGGGCCCAAAATTCGTGCTGCTGATCAATGATCATCGCAGGCACCACGTGAAACGCAACGTGACGGTGCTCACCCAACTTTTGGGCCAATCACTACATTAGAGAGTTCTGTTCAGGGCTTTCAGGGACAAGACCTGGTAACGTAAATGCACCAAGCTCGGAAGAGGTCTGAGCCTGACTAAAGAATTTTCGGGCAGCAAGCAACAGCAGCAACTCACCAAACCAAGCTCGGAAGAGTTGAAGGTGAAGCGAAATTTACAGCGTCCCATCAGAAAATTACATCTCTTTTTGTTGAAGTGCATTGGGGCCATGTTTAGATTGAGAAAAATTTCAACCCGTTGAATAGTACCACTTTCGTCTTATTTGGCAAATATTGTCCAATCGTAGACCAACTAGGCTCAAAAGATTTATCTTATGATTTCCAACTAAACTGTGTAATTAGTTATTTTTTTTACCTAAATTTAATACTCTATGCAAACGGCTAAAAATTAATGTGATGGAGAGAGAGTGAAAAAACTTGGAATTTTGAGGGGAACTAAACAAGGCCTGGGCTCCACGTCCTTGTCACATCCAAGATCATTCAGAGGCGCCAGGTCGAACTCGTACGTGCCAGGGAGATCAGCGAACTGGTAAATAAGGCATCAAGGGTATGCCTACGTCAAGGAAACCAAAGAGATCAGCAAACTGGTAGCCAAAATGAGCCGAATTGCTCAGGGATCTGAACAGGTAAGAAGAGAAAAAGATCACCTCAAGAACGCAAGCATATTTGGTAAGAGAAATCATCCTTTGACCCTGCTACTAGATCCGCCAGTGCTCACCTCACTCTTTTTCAATTCCAAGCTTGCCAGTATGCCACACCAAATGACTGCTTGGCGTGAAGGGATTTATTAGCGCTAGTGTTCACGCTTGATCTTCTGCGCTGCTGCTGCTGCTGGTTGCTGCAGCCACACCACTCAGCAGCTACTGTAGAAATCAAGCAGCCACATCTGAATCAGCTGCTGCAGAAGTGCAGCCGAGTACAGCTTGGTCACAACTCGCAAGAGGAGAGGCCCCTTATGTGCAAGTTGCGACTAGAACCTTGTTGCGGACTCCACACATGGTGATTTTTTCATATGTACTGTATATATATATATATATATATATATATATATATATATATATATATATATATATATATATATATATATATATCCTACAGAGGAACCACCTGACTTACAGCACCACTGTCCACATTAATTTCCTTCATTCAACAATCAACAAATCATTCTGTTTGCAGCAATCACCACAGATGTCAGGTGAAACAGTGGTGTTTCTTTGAGTAATAAGTAGATAAGCCCTTGTTTAGTTCCCATCCAAAATGCAAAAAGTCCAAAGATTCCCTATCACATCACCATCATATCAAATCTTTAGACACATACATGGAGTATTAAATGTAGGTAAAAAAACTAATTACACAATTTGCTTATACTTTGCGAGACGAATTTTTTGAGCCTAATTAGTCAATGTTTGGACAATAATTGACAAATACAAACAAATGCTACAGTATTTCTGACACCTCCCAACTTTTTGCACTCCCACAAACAGAGGTACAATCATGATAAGGACCATTCTGTTAAGTGTGAATGTAAATGAAAGAACAATAATGATTGCACAACCTTTTCAGTCAACATAGGTTCCGTCCAGTCAGAGCTAAGGGTGAGCTTCAGGATTACTAGACATACAGTATGAGTAGTCGCATGTAGGCCTTGTTTAGATGGCAAACTTTGGAGGCAAAGTTTGCATAGTAAATGTCTCGTCACACTGTAGCAATTTTGTTTTTATTTGATAATAATTGTCTAAATATTGATTAATTAGACTTAAAATGTTCGTCTCGCAAAGTACAACAAAACTGTGTAATTGATTTTTGATTTTATCTATATTTAGTATTCATATATGTGCCGGTATTTTGATGTGACGGAGAATATGAATTCTGTATAGTGAATTTAGAAGACAAACTTTGGAATCTAAACGAGGCAGTAGAGTAGCGTCAGAAACTGCCCACGTGATCAAAAGCTGATCTGAGATGACCGGTATGCTACCAAAAAAAAAATTCTGATGGCCTTTCAGTGAATTCCGTGGGACAGGGATGGCTAAGGACCTCTGAACTTCTTCATGTGCCCCATTTCTCAGAGAAGTCGCTTTGCCGTGGTGAGTGGCATCCAACGTTTCTCTGTGTGACGAGTGCACAGACAACATTATCTAAGCTTCATTACATGCTGATTTTAGTGGAGTAACAGCAAGGAACAGTGCAAAACCAATAGATGCACAAGATACCAGGACTACAACGATATATGGAAGTAGAATAGGGTTTTCAGTGTTCCCTTTCAGGTCATTTGTCCAAGTGCTATCACCAAACAGAACTTCCGCCGCGAAAATGGTATTTGTAAACAGTGTTAGAAGAAATGCTAGGAAGGACAATATTTCAACATATAGAGATATCCGGTATCTGCCCATCAATAATCTCGAAGAGGAAATGCGGAAAACAGGTATCACAGACGAAGGAAGGAGCATCGCTTGGATAATTGGGCAGACCATGAGTAACTGATATATGTTAGGAAAAGGGATCGGATAGGTAGGAATTGGGAAAGGAAATCAGAAGATGAGATAGGCACGCAACAGCGGAAGAGAAGTTGGGAGAAAACAGATGAAGGATTGTATTAGTTCAGTTGTCATCATTTTCGTTACCCTCCTCAGCTCTCCAAGACTCTCTTTATACAAGGCTCTTGGCCTCGGCGTGAACCCACAGACGCAGCTGTGTGTAGCCTACGGTTCACGCCCACTCTGGACCGCTAATGCGCACACTGGGTCGCTTGACTCGTGTAACGCGTGTTGGCTCGGTTGGCTCCCGTTCCGTGGTGACCACGTCCAGCCCACGCCCAGTTTCCTCCGCCTGTGTTGTGACGTTGGGTTTGCTGACATCCCCTCCCCGTCGAAGGCCTGCTTGTCCCCAAGCAGGAGCACGCGGAAACCGTTGCTTGAGCGCTTCAGCATCCTCCCACGTGGCGAGGTTGCGCGGCAAGTTTGACCATTGCACGAGCACCTGTGGAGTGACAGCATGATCTGATGTGGTGACGCGGCGCTGCAGAATCTTCACCGGAATTTGAAGTCCATCCAGTGCTTGGGGAAGTGTAGACACTTGATGAGAAGCGGGTACAGCAGACTTGAGCAGAGAGACGTGGAAAACCGGGTAAATGGAAGTAGAAGCCGGAAGCTGAAGCTTGTAGGCGACGTCGCTAATGCGTTCCAACACCTGAAATGGTCCAAAGAACTTGAAGGCAAGTTTTTGGTTAGCTCTTGGTGCCAGTGAAGATTGGACATAGGGTTGGAGCTTGAGATACACCCAATCGCCCACTTTGAAGTGCCTCTCAGAACGACCCTTGTCAGCCTGTGCTTTCATACGTTTTTGTGCTCGAGTGAGATGCTGCTGGATCAAGACATTCATCATAGACTTTTCTTGCAACCAATCTTCCAGTTGGGTATGCGACACTGCATCCACATCAGCTATGCCAAAGTGCCTGGGATGATGTCCATACAAGACATAGAAGGGTGAATGGCCAAGCGAAGAATGCCAGGATGTATTATACCAGTACTCGGCAAGAGAAATCCATTCAATCCATTTAGCTGGGCAGGCACTGACGAAACAGCGTAAAAATGTCTCGAGGCATTGATTGACGCGCTCTGTCTGGCCGTCGGTTTGAGGATGGTAAGCCGACGACATCTTGAGTGAAACTCCGGCCAGACGGAAAAGCTCCTGCCACAGTTGGCTTGTGAACACCCGGTCACGATCAGAAATTATCGATGTTGGAAGCCCATGAAGACGATACACATTACTGATGAAAGTCTTGGCAACAGTAAGTGCGGTGAAAGGATGAGATAAGGGTACGAAGTGACCATACTTGGAGAACCGATCCACGATGACGAGGATGCAGTTTTTGCCGCTTGAAGATGGGAGACCCTCCACAAAATCCATTGAAATGCTCTGCCAAGCCATGGAAGGAATTGGGAGCGGTTGCAGTAGGCCGGGATACTTAGAACGATCTGGTTTGGCTTGTTGACAGGTAGGGCAAGCAGTGACAAACTGATGGACTGCAGTTTTCATTCCGGTCCAAGCAAACAGGCGCTTGAGGCGCTGGTATGTAGCTGGAATGCCTGAGTGTCCCCCAACTGGAGAAGAATGAAAAGCCTGAATGATAGTGTGCTGTAACTCTTGATTGTTGCCCACCCAAATCCGACCTTTGTATCGAAGGAGTCCCTGATGCAGAGAAAAATTGGGGTCGTTCGCCGAAGAAGCAGCTAATTTTGCCAGCAGCTCTTGAGTTTTGGAATCCTTGTGATAGCTGTCCACAATAAGAGACATCCAATGGGGCACTGGTGCAGAAATAGCTGACAGTTCAGCATACTGACCCCGTCGAGAAAGAGCATCGGCGACCCTGTTGTCAGTGCCAGGTTTATAGACTATGCGGTACTGAAGACCCAACAATTTTGTGAAGACTTTTTGTTGCCAGACCGTGTGCAAACGCTGATCACCCAAATGTATCAAGCTTTTTTGATCAGTGCAGATGAGGAACTCACCCAGCTGCAAATATGCACGCCATTGATCTACTGCAATAAGGATGGCCATGTACTCTTTTTCATAAGCCGATAAGCCTTGATTTCGGGGACCCAAAGCGCGACTGAGAAAGGCCAAAGGATGCCCCTCCTGTAACAGCACGGCGCCCACCCCATTGTTGGAAGCATCTGTCTCAATGCAGAATTGCTTAGTGAAATCAGGAAGTTTCAGAATAGGAGCAGTACAGAGGCAATGCTTCAGGGAGGAAAATGCCTGGTCATGTTCAGAAGTCCACAGAAACAGTGCCTGCTTCTTCAACAAGGATGTCAGGGGTTTTGAAATGATGGCATAATGGCGAACAAAACGACGGTAGAAGCCCGCGAAGCCCAAGAAACTGCGGAGTTCTTTGACATTAGTTGGTGTTGGCCATGTGACCACAGCGTCAATTTTTGCTGGATCGGTAGACACGCCGTTTGCACTGATAATATGGCCCAAATAGGAGATTTCAGTCTGCAGAAACTTGCATTTGGAGAGCTTAATGTGCCACTGATCTCTGTCCAAAAGGCTGAAAACCTGGTGCAAATGCTGAATATGGTCTTCGAGGGTCTTGCTGTATATGAGTATATCATCAAAGAAGACAATAGCACAACGGCGTAGAAGTGGTTTCAAGGTTGTATTCATGGCGCCCTGAAATGTACCTGGTGCGCCAGTCAAGCCGAAAGCGACCACACGAAACTCATAATGGCCGACGTGGGTGGAGAACGCAGTCTTGTATTCTTCACCTTCACGAAGACGGATCTGATGATATCCCGACAACAGGTCCAAGGTGGAGAAAAAACGAGCACCAGATAATTCATCCATCAACTGTTCGAAGACTGGAATGGGGTAGGCAGTCTTGACAGTAAGAGCATTCAAGTAGCGATAATCGACGCAAAAGCGCCATGTACCGTCCTTCTTGCGGACCAACAAGACCGGAGAGTTGAACGGAGAGGCACTAGGCTGAATAAGACCTTGTTTGAGCATAGAGTCCACCTGTGCCTCAATTTCATCCTTCAATGCCGGCGGGTATCTGTACGGACGGACGGTAACTGGCCGAGCACCATCAATCAATGGAATTGCATGATCACAGTCTCGTATAGGAGGCAGTTGTGTTGGAGGAGTCACTACTGAGGGAAATTCAGCAAGCAACTGAGTAATGGCCGGTGGCAAGGCGTCTGCTGTTGAAGATGATGGAGCTGTCATAGTGAAAAGCTGGACGAACAAGTCATCAACAGGGTGCAAACCTTCTGGTGACAATCCTTGCAACCGGACAGTGCGGCCCAAATGTGGAATCGCCAACCATCGTTGCTGCCAATCAACCCTCATAGGACTATATAATTGAAGCCAGTCCATGCCAAGAATAAGATCATACTGCACCAGAGGCAAGATTTTCAAATCATGAACAAACTTGTGCTGATCAATATACCATGTAGCGGATGGCAGAAAAGAAGAACACTGCATGACGGCACCATTAGCAACGCGGACAGCAATAGTCTGACAAGAAGCAGTCGGTACATCCAGAGAGGAAACAAGCTGCTGGCTGATGAAGGATACTGAACTGCCCGAATCCAATAGAATCAAAATTGGCTGTTGTTGAAAAGTACCTTGAAACTGCAGTGTTTTGGTGGGCACATGTACTAACCCATCAGCAGAAAGACAGCAACAATCTTCAGTGGGGGTAGAATCCAATGCGTCATCATCTGTCAGGTTGGCCATAGTATCATCCGCAGAGAAAAGAGCATAAAGCTCATCCAACACATGGAGGCCTACTTGGTTGGCACATTTGTGGTCGCGACTCCATTTCTCGCCACAGTGATCACATAAGCCACGAGCACGACGAAAAGCCTTGAGATCAGCAAGCTTCTGGTCCATGGGCTTGGGATGGCGAATAGCCTTGTCAGGAGCCTCAACCAGGGCGTGGTCTTGGCGTCCTTGAGCTTGATAACCAACCCGTGGATACCATGGCTTGACATCACGTTTCCTTGTGGATTCGCTTGCTTCTTCCTGCAACAATGCCAAAGTGTACGCAGTATCGAGGGAATCGGGGCGCTGAACAAGTAAAACAGCCCGAATGTCGTTATGCAGACCATCTAGAAAACGAGTAATGTAATGCAATGCACTGGTGGAGGAATCATAGGCCTTAAGTTGATCCACTAGTTCAGCAAAGCGGTCTACATAGTCCTGGACAGAAGAAGTTTGTCGGATGCGATTCATTTTGCGAAGAAGGAATTCATGCTGGTCACGATCAAAGCGGGTATGCAAGGCCTGACAAAACTGTGACCATTGCATGGATTTGAGCTCATCAGTAATAGATTGAATCCAGCGTTTAGCAGGGCCAAGGAATTGCATACGGGAACACTGGATCCAAACTGATGGGTCAACAGAATACATCTCGAAGTAATCCTCCGCACAGGTAATCCACAATTTGAGATCAGTACCATCAAACGAAGGAAAATTCATCTTAGGCAACTTTCCAGTGGGGTTGTGGTAGTAATCTGGTGGGCGGTTGCGCGACATGGCTAAATCAAATGCAGTACCATGCAATTTTGGAGGATCAGGGAAGGATTCCTTCGTACCCGTGACCGGGGAAGGAACCACGGTGGTAACAACCCCGTGATCCTTCTCCCGGTGGATGTTGTCGTCGTGGTGCCCATTTGGCCGAGCAGCCATATAGCTCGCAGATGAGAAGGCGGCGTACTGCTCCGGTGGAAGAGGGGGCTCGGTGAAGATGCCCGGCTCGGTGAAGGGGGATGCCGACTCGAGGACCGACCGATTCCAGTACTTGTCCAGCTTGCCCAGGCGGAGGCGGAGGTCGTCGACGACGCCCTCGTGTTCCTGGCGCCACGCCTGAAGGTCCTCCGCAACCTTCTCGATGCTGGTGAGACGAACGTCCTGGCGGAGCTCCGAATCAATGATTCGTTGCTCCACGGCGGAGTCGGCTTCCTGGAAACGTTTCTCCAGCGCCTGGTCGGCCTCGAAGAAACGACGCTCGAGGAGCGCGCTCTGATCATCGAGTTTCTTCTGGGTGGCGGTTTGCGCCGCGGCGAGTTTTTGGAACTCCGTGAGGAGCAGCTGCGTGTCGGGATTCATGGCGTCGTCCGGCTTGGCGCGGCGGGTGTAGTGGTGGCGAATTGGAGGTTTGGGTGGAAGCGGTGGCGGCGGCGGCGGCGGTGGTGGCGGGGAATCCAGATCGATAGGTCTCCGAGAGCTCACAGCACCAGGGAATTGCGGGATCTCAGCGTCGTCCAGCAGTTGCTGTTCATCGCCGAGAGAGCACCAACCCAGGCAGTTTGTGAATCAATCGGAAAAAATTTCGGACGATCTGGAAAATTTGGCTCTGAGATACCAAGTGTTAGGAAAAGGGATCGGATAGGTAGGAATTGGGAAAGGAAATCAGAAGATGAGATAGGCACGCAACAGCGGAAGAGAAGTTGGGAGAAAACAGATGAAGGATTGTATTAGTTCAGTTGTCATCATTTTCGTTACCCTCCTCAGCTCTCCAAGACTCTCTTTATACAAGGCTCTTGGCCTCGGCGTGAACCCACAGACGCAGCTGTGTGTAGCCTACGGTTCACGCCCACTCTGGACCGCTAATGCGCACACTGGGTCGCTTGACTCGTGTAACGCGTGTTGGCTCGGTTGGCTCCCGTTCCGTGGTGACCACGTCCAGCCCACGCCCAGTTTCCTCCGCCTGTGTTGTGACGTTGGGTTTGCTGACAATATAACCCTTCAAAACCTGCAACCTTCGCATGGTATATAGTTGCAATCATGGCAAAAACCTTAGGTAACAGATGGTGCGCAAAAAGAGGCAGCTTTACGCCGAAGAGATTCTCTGAAATTACATCACTACCAATAATACATGTCATTGATACGATGTGGCCTGAAAAGAGAAGGATCACCAATAATACAATTGGCACCACAGGATTTGTAAATACCTGCAAAATACAAGAACCCAAATGATATTCAGAAAGGAGCTTCATCCTTCAATGCACACTCCAAGCTCAAAGTGATACTATCTTTATTGAATATGCGTTGGCCAATTCATGCGGAGGCTAAGTTTTTCAAGAAAGGTGAGGAATAAAGAGCATCTCCAGCAGTTTCTCTATAACTCATTCTCTATGTCCCCATTCAGGGAATGAGCCTAAAGGAGAGTTTGTCTCCAGTGACTTCCCTAGAACACATTCCCTATCTCCCAATTCAACCTTAGCACTTGTTTCTAGAACTATGTGTGTGTTGGATTTGAGTAATATGGTGGTCCATCATTATCTCTCACCTTGCTTTTTTATTTGTCTATAGAATAGAATGAGTTGATTCATCGCCAGCTCATTCCTCACAAGCTAATGTATATACATGAAGAATGGGTTGATTCCAACCAAATTCATGGAATAAACTCATGATGCACGACCTCATGTAGCATGAGGTAATTACTCAAACCAAACACACCCTATAGGCTGTGTAAGATCTATAACTTGAACCCACAATATACTAGAACTATCTTTTTCCTAAAACTGTGCTACTTCAATTAGGTCCTCTTGACCATAGTAACATATTGAAACTCATGCACCATTTAGTCCACCCAAAAAATTAGGTAATGTACTTATAGTACAATAATTTCACAAAGGTGAAAATCCAAACGTACAAGGTATAGTAGTATGCCACAACACTAAACCCAAATCCATGGTCATTTCTCATAATTTGAGAATTCGAATGCTGCTCTTACATTAATAGGAAGGTGAACAGAGAACAAATAGCCAGCTGAACAGAAGACTTGATGGATAAGCAGAGAACAGTGACACAAACCTGATTCATTAGCTGTCTAGCATCTTGGAAGTTAATGGCCATTGTGGTTTTGGACTCATCAACTGCTGAACTCAGCAGAATATAATTCACAAGAAAGATACCAGAAAATGCAAATAGTATAGAAGAAAGGTGATCATGAAACAGAGAACCAAGGGTATGACCCCGAAATCTTCTCTGAACCTGCACACATGATAATATGATATCTGAATTAACATTGGTGCAAGAAGCTGAAGCAGACCAAACTAGCAAAGAATGAATCAAGAACAACTCAGTACATTCAGTACCCATATGGTGAATTGGTAATCAAGAACAACCAGTGCACTCAGTACCCTAACATAAAACATCACTTGCACCGCGAAAGACATATTCAGGATTGATAAGACAAACTTTTAATCGAAGGCATGCTTGACAAAGCTAAGTGCACCAACTGTAGCTCCATATGTGTCATCTGACAATTGCGCCTGGGCGGGTGTTGGGCAACGCCCATGGCGGCGGCGGCGGCTCCGGCCAAGTTCGGCACCGGACCTGCAGGGGGCTGCGTCCTGGGAAGCTCGCGGAGGCGGCGGCCGTCGGCTAGGGGCGTCGGTTGCAGGGCTCCTCTTCTTCCTCGCGCTTGGCGGTAATGGCGGCGTTCGCAGCAGCAGGCCGGCAGGGCGCGCCCTCTTCCGAGCCGCGTGGGGCTCGGCAGGGCCGTCTGCTGCGGCTACGGCGGCACCGGTGAGTGCCTGTGCAGGCGCCGGGCGGTGGCGGGGGGCTCTTTCTTTCCTCCTCCGCTTCCTCCTTTCCTCTTCGACCATGGCAGCGGCGACGACGGCACGATGGCAACCATGGTAGAGGCGGCGGCGCCGGTTGGGGGCACCGAATCCGGCGCCCCTGGCTGCCAAATCCAGCGCACCCAGGGCAAGGGGCAGCACCCGCGGTGGTGGTGCATGCGCCTGGCGCTGGCTAGCAGAGGCGGCAGCGTCGACGACGGGTGCTTGAGCCGCCGGCGGCGGCCGGCAACGGCTTCGGCATGCGGCAGGGTGACGCGTGCGGCAGGGAAAGTCAGTTTCAGCACGTTGCCAGTTTGGAGGGGGTGGTGGCCAACGCAGCTATGCGGCTGCTGTGCAGTTGGCGCGTCGGTGCCCCTCTGAAGGGGCTTCTGTGGGATGGCAGGGCAGTGACAACGACGGTGGCGGCCAGCGTCTTTGGCCCGACGGCCGGGGGGGGGGGGGGGGGGGGCGGTGGCGCGTCGGTGCCCCTCTGAAGGGGCTTCTGTGGGATGGCAGGGCAGTGACAACGACGGTGGCGGCCAGCTCGGGATCCAGTGTCTTTGGCCCGACGTGGGGGGGGGCGCCTTGGGTGACGGTGGCGGCCAGCTCGGGATCCAGTGTCTTTGGCCCGACGTGGGGTGGGGGGGGGGGGGGCGCCTTGGGTGAAAGCCTTAGCGACGGTGACATCAGTGACAGCGACGGTGGCGGCCAGCTCGGGATCCAGTGTCTTTGGCCCGACGTGGGGGGGGGGGGGGGGGGGGGGGGGGCGCCTTGGGTGAAAGCCTTAGCGACGGTGACATCAGTGGGCGCCACTTTCCCTGTTGAGGGTGTCATATTCCCAGCAATGTCTTTCACGGGTGAAAATCCGGTCCATTTCTTGGATGAGCAACGGTGGTGCTATTGGCGTTGTACCCTTCGCGAAGGCGTCGCTATTGGAATTTCTCTGGGCCATGATGTCTCCTTCGGTGGATGCCCTTCGCTTCTCAGCGCCCGGTTGACGTGAGACGACATGGTCTGCATTGTGAAGTCGGAGCTACTACATTAGGGAATGTAGCTCGGCGATAATGACATGGGCCGAACCCCACCTTCTTCGACGTCTGGGTTTCTGCTTAGGAGGTTTGGCAAGCACCACGGGAGGGGCGAGGGATCAAGACAGGAACTCGGAGCTGCTCTTTGTGATGCGCTTGAGCTCGGCAACGATGACCGGTTGCGGCCTCTTGCTTCAGGCTCGTTAGTCCGGTATGGTAGGGTGGGTTGTCTGTGGATTGCCATGGGAAGTCGGAGTTGTTGGCTGCTTTGCAACCATGCTTGACAACGATGACTCATGGTATTGTGTACTCTGTCGCGTCGTGTGGGTGGGCTAGCCTTTCGTGGTGTTTGGCATTATCCTTGCTTGTAAATAAACTTCATTCGTCTTAATTAAAAGGCAAAGCTCCTGCCATTGTTTTTTTTTAAAAAAACATGAGAACGGGATGTTGGAAATTTACCTGAACAACTGATGAATGAGTATAGAAGTTGTGTACTATTATATTTGTGCCAAGTAGTGCCATCAGTGAGTAAGCACTTTCACCACTCAACTTGGGGAACATTACGTTCGTATTGACAGGGACTTTGGGATGGCTGACTAATAAACCAAGCACAAAACAAACAAGTGTAAAGCCAGATAAGTAGGCATTAAACATTCCAGCCTTCCTCTTGTCCTGCAACCAGCACAAATATAGGAACCAGAATACATTATAAAAAAAAAGTCTTAGAGCAGGTCATAATTTTATACACAGTTCTTTGGGGACATAAATTTACCAGAAGGGAGAGTGTGTATGGTAGCATATTAATTACAACACTTGTAAAACATACGACTGTGATGGGATCGTTGCTTTCAAATACAAGGTTGAACCCAACTGCGATGCCTGCAATCTGAAAAGTGTCATATGTTAAGTGTTTTTCCCTTGAAAATGTTAAGTGTTTCAAATGTACGAGCTACTTAAGTGCTCTATTAATTGTAATGGTGCAAGCAAATGTATATCATGAGCATAAAAATCCAAGATAAACCATCATCAGAAAAATGAATTTTCTGAAATATTTGTAGACATACCACGGTCAATTCAGAAGTTAACAAGGACAGTCCTGCTTGAAGACCAAGAACAACACATATTTTCTGATCATACTCCTGGTGGCAAATCTATTTGTTCATGTACAAATATAACAAGAAAGAAGTCAAGATCTGAAGAAGATCCTGCTGAAACTAGATGAAGAAAATGTAAAATAAAAGGGATATTTCTAGATAGAATTTAAACCTCAAGCCATTAACGAGCTGTTTGGTGCAGTGAAATGTAACGCAAAAGTAAATGATAATTGCCTGCGAACGTTACCGGCGGGATGCAAGTTTGAACTAATTTCATTAACGTTTACGTTACATTGGAACCAACCAAACAGCACGTAAGTTTTTGTTGTGACATGTGGATATCTGATGTGTTCTTTTGAAATATGATGGCATTTTTTTTTCAATAGAAGTATGTCAGCATAGCTACAACACTTAGGATACCATGATTACTCCATGAGCATTTTTTTCAGACACCTCCCATAAACACACAAAAAAAAACACCAATAGCACGGGTACATACAACACTGTGGTTCTGGTGAGAGTTCTACAGTTTGCAGTGGCAAGAGAGGACTGAGTAAATTCTTACCTCCGCAAGATTCTTGCCGGTGACAATGCCGATACAACTCGAGAGGTACTGACACAGAATAGCTGATAGATTAAAAAGCAGCACGAGCAGGACAAGATCATAGCCAAACCGAGACCCTGCTTCCACTGCCACCAACCATTTTCCGAAGTCAAGATACCCCATTGAAACCAGGAGTGTTGGTGCAAGGGTACGGAAAGAATTATGCGGAGCATCCCCAGCAGCCGGGGACTCTATGCATCGCGCACCATCCATTGTGCAGGAACAATGATGATATGCAGAAGCTCAGTATGGATCGACTCTACTGAAACCCAACTGTTTACAAACTCAGGCGTTTTGTACTCCCTCGTTATGATCCAAGCAGTCTACTTTGAATTTCCAAAGCCCAGTGTGACCTCCACGTCCGGCACCGTGCCAATTACAATAATGAAGACGCTCCTGATTTATGCTCCATCCATCACGCCACAGTACTTTGCCAACTGGTCTCACGAAAACAAACTTTACACTATTTCCTGCAAATGGTTACGGAGAGTTACGGGTGAAAAAGGAGTAGATCGAAGTAGATCGAGGACACAGTAAAGTGCTTTCGTATATGCAAATGTTGAGCAGCACAATAGTGACAGTTATCTTATTGACAGTAAGCTCTGGGAAGCTTTATTCAAACCTCTGGCTTGTTTGGACTTTGGAGTGGTAGAAAGCACGAAGCAGGTTCAGGAAGCCAGGAAGGCACTAATTGATGATGGTAGGTCCGTTGGCTCACGAGGCGGCGAGATAGCTTGGCGATGGAGCCCGGCGATCGAAAGGCGGTTGATGGCTTAACGCGGTGGTGCTTGCCGACGACGAGCGGCGCGGAGGCGGGCGGCAGAGAAGAGGACCTCGTCTTCCGAGTTCCCACACCTAGGTTTCGAGCTAGTAGGTGCCGCGCGATGTGCTCGATCGGGAGACGGGAGCGCTGCCACTCATGTCCGCGGGCGCGCCGTGGCCCGTGGGACGCGCGCAATAGGGCCACGAGACGCGTGGCGAGGCGAAGATGGGTGGCAAGCATGCAGGAGGGACAGCGGGGACGCGCCGCTGCCGATGTCGTCGCGTGACGGCGCCGTGAGCCATCCTCATCCAAGAGCAAGCCGCAGCCCCCACGCGCGCGGTTGACAGGGCAGTCTGGGCGCTGGCCAGCCGCTACCGTACCAATTTTTTTTAGGGGGCTACCACTACCCTATTAAGTTTTGTTTTCCCTGAGGGGACTACCGTACCAAGTTGGCATAACTTAGTTAAAATTTTACTTTTGGGTATAGGGTGTGTTTAGACGGTAAAAATGATGTAAAAAAAGTACTGTAGCACGTTTTGGTTTTATTTGGCAAATAGTGTCCAACTGTTGACTAATTAGGTTCAAAATGTTCGTCTCGTCAAGTACAACCAAACTGTACAATTAGTTTTTGATTTCATCTACATTTAATACTTCATACATGTATCACAAGTTTGATGTGACGGGGAATTTTTTTTTCGCATAGTATTTTTTTCGTGGAACTAAACAGGGCCATAGTAACTTTTGCTAGCCGCAGCCCCCACGCGTGCAGTTGACAGGGCAATTTCGGCACTGGCCAGCCGCTACCATACCAAGTTTTTCCTTGGGTTTTTTAATTCATTCCATTATAATTTTTGAACTTTTTAAACTTTAGAAAAACACCATTACTATTCACCTATTTTGAAGCATACCATTACAATTCTTCGATTCCCACAAGAATGCCACAGAATACGTATAGATATGACTTGGGCCCAGCTACAAGCGTATACAAATATGTATACTTCATTGCGGGCCCTCTTCCCTGTCGCCGACACGCGGGCCCCACATGTCATCTTCTTGTCCCTCCTCTTCTCATATCTCCTTGTGTAAACTCTCTGGATCGACTCACAAATTTAGTAGGGTTTCGAGTTCTCTATATGGCAAATTGAGTAGCAAACAAGGAACAGTTAACACGACGATAACTGAGATACAATCGGCCGGCGAGTATCAACTCTCCGCCATCATCGCCAATCTGGACGCAGCCGGCCTATGTCTATCGTCCTCTTCCTTGTGTGTTCTCCCCTCTCTGCTGCTCTCTGTTTTATCCCCTCCTCCAAGACAAACGGCTACGCCATCCAGTTGGGCCTGGCGACATTGGGGTTGGGCTTTCGACTCCTCCTGGGCCGCGTCTTCACTTCTGGGCTTCCCTTTGGTTTGGTGGCGCTAAACTTCTCCAGTGTTCCCGCCTTCTTCTCGCTGCTTGCTTCTTCTTGCTGTTGCCCCGGAGCAGGGATGCTGGCATCCCCTTCCCCTTGAGAACCGGCTTGCCCCCATAAAACATAATGGAACAAACATACATATACAAATCCTTCAAATATCAACTTCCTACATCCATGCAACAAGAAATTTACATCCAATTCGAGACTACACTATATGGTAACATTATTGCACACATCAAACAATAACAACAAACGCTTCAAAATCACATTTATAACATACCAAAATTCTAAACCCTAGCAGTGCAACTACATAGGCAGCTAATCAACAAATGCAAGCACGAGATGTAGTACCTTGAGGTGTTCGTGCTCAGGAAGGAGGCCACAGGAGGAGGGGGAGGACGCCCCCGCGGCGGAGAAGGCGCCGGCCAGCGGCGGCGGCGCCGCACCCGCCTGCCCACAACACCCAAAGGGTGGCGCCGGGGGAGAGCTCCCTCCCTCTCTTTAGCGCCTAGAGGAGAGGGGGAGAGAGGTGGAGGAGCAGGGGCGGCGGAGGAGGAGCGCCGGTGGCATTCAAGGCGGCGGCGGCGCCCTGGTGGACTCCCTCCGCTCGCCCCGGCACACAGAGAAAGAGAGAGACGAAGAGAATGGGCCAGGCCGCCGCACCTAAACCGGCCTGTCGCGCCAGTACTACTGGCGTGACCTATGAGTCGTGCCCGACTCGCTGGTGCGACAAGGCGGGCCCCACCACTCTCCACGCTAGCTTTGGTCAAACACGCGTGCCACCGTGTCGTCCTCAGTCACGCCAGCCCATGTGGCGCGACAAAGTGGTATAGTCGCGCCACCTGCATTGGCGCAACGAAAAGGATTAGATTGTGCAAATGCCTTTTTTAGTTTAATTTTGGAATATTGTTTAAAAAATGATTAAATTTTAAAAAAAATCCTTGCGGCGCTAGCCGTGCGCCCGCCCGGTAGCCTGCCGCGTCGTCGCCACCTGTCCTTGCACAGTGCCAGAGCAGCAGCGGCCAGGGACGCACGCGCCGGCCGTCGTGCTGCCAGCAGCAGCTGGTGCCCGGCGGCTGGGAGCCGCCTCAGTGAGGCGACGGCCTCTGCCCGCGGCCCTGGGAGCCAGCCTCCACTGGAAGCGGATCCAAGCTTGGGCGGAGTGCAGCCACCGCAGCGCCTCAGAGGGCCATCGTCGGCGCAGCGCTTCTGCCACTCCTGCCACCGCGCCTCGACTTCAGCGGCGCGCGGCGCAGAGCGCCAGGACACGGCCGGCCGCGACGTGGAGCATGACGAGGCGCCTTGCGGGGCGAGGCGTCCAGGGGCAGGCCGCCTGGATCTTGCCGAAGGCGCCGGCTGGGGGGCCGCACGCGCGGCAGCCACGGCCGTGTCCGCTGTTGCCGCGGAGGCTGCACCCGCCTGAAGGACCGCGTCGCTGTGGAGCACGTCCGGAGGCACATCCGCCTCCGTCCTGCGAGCCCCGCGGCTGGGTCCCGCCTCCGGCCCGCGGCCGGGAGCCGCACACGCACCAGCAGGCCGCCGCGCCCAGCAGTGCCGCAGCCTCAGGATCTGCCAGCAAGCGCCACCACCTCGCAGTCGCCTCGAACGCCGGAGATCCACCAGCGCCTCCGACTCTCCATGGCCGCCGCCGTCGCTGTGCTCACAAACTGAGTTCGGCCTTTCAGGTCCCAGGGGTCATAGGCTAAGCTTAGGGTCATATCGTCCATTGCAATTCGCAAGCGGCGAGCCTCGGCGACATTCATGACATGCTTCCGAACTCGAATTTCCCTAACCTGACCACAGTCCACAGGACTTTCAGGAAACAGCCGAAAGGGCCTGGACGCAAACCACAACTTAACTACAATTTCACACAGGATGACAGGATGTAGACCAATCCAAAAAACAGAGTTACACATAACTGTACATCATTTCACAATGCTGCTTGAGGAAACCAAAACTCATGCTGTACACCGGACAACATTTGGCAGTTTGATCCCTCGTACGAACATCACATCATATGCAAAAACTTGGATGGGCCAAGTGCTAAAAACGGGTACAGAAAGAAACAGCAATTCTTGCACCCATGACTCCAAAAGCAGCAAGATGAAAATGTTTTCCTCCTTTCTGTTTTGTTCTACCGCCTAGGGGGCGTCTTGTTGCCAAGCCTGCGCTTGTATCGCTTGAGCACAGAGACCAGGTTCGCCTTCCCTTTGGGAAAGGCCACATCTCCAGCTGCTGTGCCGCTCCGGCCCTTGCGGCTAGAGATGGCTTGTTCCACGCCCTTGATCACCTCCAGGATCATGGCTGCCGTGATGAAGCTGCCGGGGATGGGTTTGCTAACTGGGCCTGCTTTTGGAAGGCATGCACACGCCGCTAGGGGTTTCCGGGGATTGGAGAGTGAAGGATCAATGATTCCCTACATGAAGTAAACAACAGCTCAGAAATAATATTGGGAGAGAATGAACACAAGGTAAGAGCAGGCTTTTTTTTTGTTCAGCGGCAATGTGACCTTATGTCCTGTAACCATTGATGTAAACGTTTTCACGCGTTGAAATGTAATCAGAAAAGGATTACAAAAATCTTTGCTATATGAACGAGGCACTGGCATAACCAAAGGCTGAATCTATTTCTCAGGTTTACCCTTTTCTAGTGGCATAAGAACACGATGTGTAGTTCGCTGGAAAACAGATGTGCAGTCAAAAGGATCACCTGAAGACGGTTGAGAACATATGTATACTTGCCCCAAAGTTCTGGTCTACTTTCCACGCGGGACAGGTCTAGCACCCGACGGATACACCAGACACCAAAACTAACAACCAGGGAAGCCCGCCAAACACAATCATCTCCGCAATTGGGCGCTCTGTGCACAGAACTGGTATCTCTGTCATCATTGGTTCCTTCCTGTGAAACTCTCTCGGCTTCAGAGACTTGATCAATTAGATTTTCATCACAACCACCATTCTGACTAAACAGCCACTCCGATCCTTCCAGCTTCAGGAGCTTCATGATGCAAAATCTAAGAGACTTAAGAAGGTCTGCCTCAAACTGTGTGTAAGAGAGATCATCCTTCATGGTACTACTTGCTCCCCGGCCAGTGTTCACCTCACTCCTATTCAACTCTGAACTTGACACACCGAATAATTGTTCAAATGGCTGTTGGGACCAAAGGGATTTAGTTTTGGTGTCCGTACCCGACTGTGTAGAGAGCATATCTCTCTGAACATTATGTTGTGACAGCTCAGTAAGTGGAGATGATGGCTTGACTGCTAAGTCCACATACCGTGATTTTTCAGATGCCAACCTACTCAGGTATGCTAGATTTGCAGCAGGACCACCCAAATTTGCTTCATTCAACAAAGTATCTCTGCTCGCAGCAATTACTGCAGATATGTCAGGTGAACTGTGGTACTTCTTTGAGTTAGCAGATGAGCCAACACTCTCACTCCCACCAATGGAGATAAGATCATAATAGGATCTTTCTGCTGCCATTGTACTTAAGCGGTTAAATGTCGGGCTTTGCAAAGAGCTATCTCCAAATGAACCAAGGAGATTATGGGTATGAGCATTCATCGCAGAGCCAGTATAGTTGGGAATAGCAGATTCAGAAGATCTAGGCGGTTTCCATGGGTCCAGTACAGTGCTAGAGTATGGATTTCGACTTGCATTTATCCCTTTCAAATAGTTTGCTAGCTGATACCCATGAATGGTAGCCGGCTGATAAAACTGGTTACTGGAGTAAGATGGAGTATGAAAATTTGAATATAATTTAGCATTTTGTTCAAGGAAGGTTCTGCCTGAACTTGGAATATCTCTATTTGGTAAATGCATGCTTTGAGACCATGTTGGTGGACCCATGGTACCCATCTGCAGACCGATACCTGTGTCTTGATTAGATATATCTTTATCATGAGAATCCCATGTGTTCAATACAGTAGCTGACCCTTGCATTACATCTCTCATCATTGAGTTCCTGGAAGCTTCAATTGATAGGCTATCTTTCCTCACAGCAGAACCAGCTGCTCTCAAGTCCAGTCCAATCAAATAGTCGAACCTTTTAGTGTTGGCCTCTTGTGTAAGTTTACCATGATAATCAAAAAGTTGCCCCCAGAACTCATCAAGAATTGCTGCTAACTGTCTCCTTGCTGCACGGCCCAAACCAGACTGTTTTGATATGAAACCACTGACATTACCAGCATCAGTATCATTTCCCCTGCCCAACACAAGAGATGGTGGACCACCAGAAGGGAAAGAAGGTACCTTACCTCCATAGGACTTGTCAAATTCCAAATCACGTGACACCTCAGAATCCCTCTGTGTGCAAACATCTGGTTCCACTTGAACAATCTTCTCAGTCGCACTCTTCACTTTGATGTTCTCTGCAGTACTTTGTGAAAAACAATTGGAGGAACAAGAGTACCCCGTCGTGGGACTCTTGGTTGCATGTTATAGGGCAAGAAATCAAGCCTCCATGCATGGCAATTACATCCTATGGTTTACAATACAAGGTGCCACTCTTGGTGGATCTTGATAGGACTAAGTACATTCTATGGACATACAGGTTTCTAGGATGTATGACCAAGACTAACAACTCTAAACCTCTATTTTCTAACATCCCCTCTCAATCTCAGCCACTAACAAGGTTGAGATTGTGCCTAAACTCTTTCATTCTTGACGTGGCCAGTGGTTTAGTAAAACCATCTGCAAGTTGATCTCTTGTATGTATATAGCGTATATCTAATAATTTTTGGGCTACCCTTTCTCTAACAAAATGAAAATCAATCTCTATGTGTTTGGTTCTAGCATGAAAAACCGGATTTGCTGATAAATACCGTGCACCAATATTGTCACACCATAACCTTGCCGCAGGTGGATGATCGATCTTGAGTTCATCAAGTAATTTCTGAATCCATATCAATTCTGCAGTAGCATTTGCTAATGATTTATACTCTGCTTCTGTGCTTGAGCGTGATACGGTAGGCTGTTTTCTAGCACTCCAAGAAATTAGATTTGGTCCTAAGAAAACTGCAAATCCACCAGTTGATCTTCTATCATCAACACACCCAGCCCAATCAGCATCAGAGAATGCACTGATCAACATAGAATTTGATTTTCTGATTTTTAATCCCATGCTCAGTGATCCTTTCACATACCGCAAGATCCTTTTCACTGCACTCCAGTGTGTTGAGGTTGGAGCATGTAGAAACTGGCACACCTTATTCACTGCAAAAGAGATGTCTGGTCTGGTGAGTGTAAGATATTATAAAGCTCCAACCAAGCTTCTGTATCTAGTGGAGTCCTCAACTCCTAATGCTTCCCCTTCTGTTATACTAAGTTTTTCTGTGATGGACAGAGGAGTGTCAACTGGTTTACTCTTGTCCATACCTGCACGTTTGATAATATCAGTAGCATATCTACTTTGTGACAGAAATAGACCATCACCCATCTTCTTGACTTCAATGCCAAGAAAGTAGTGTAAGTCCCCTAGGTCTTTTAGGGCAAATTCCTGCTCAAGGCTTTTAAGAAGGGCGTCTGTTGCTTGTTGTGATGAACTTGCTACAATGATATCATCAACATATACAAGGACAAACATGATGAGAGTACCTTTCCTGAAGTGAAATAATGAGGTGTCGCCTTTGGAAGGTGTGAAACCCAACTGAATTAACTTGTTGCACAGCCGAGCATACCAAGCTCTTGGAGCCTGTTTCAACCCATAAATTGCCTTATCCAACTTGCACACATAGTTAGGATATTTTTCACTCCTATAACCTGGAGGCTGATCCATGTATACTTCTTCTTCCAGTAAACCATGTAGGAAAGCATTTTGCACATCTAGTTGGCGTAGTGTCCAACCTTTACCAACTGCAAGAGATAATATAAGGCGAATAGTAGCAGCTTTTACCACAGGAGAAAAAGTATCCTCATAATCTATGCCATACTGTTGTCTATATCCTTTTGCAACAAGTCGTGCTTTGTATCGATCTATTGACCCATCTGCTTTCCTTTTGATTTTATACACCCATTTACATCCAATTATATTTTTACCTTTCGGTGGTGGAACAAGATGCCACGTTCTGTTGTTGATCAATGCCGTATGTTCATGATCCATTGCTTGCACCCACTTGTTATCACCAAGAGCATCTTCAACTGTAGAAGGTTCTTCTGCACCAATAGTCCCAAGCATACACCATCTCACAGTGCCATCAAAATACTGTTTTGGTTTGGTTATACCTCTCTGGAGACGTGTTACCCGTTGTGTAGGAGCTAGTTCAACTGTAGAAGTGTCCACAATCTCAGTTGACGTAGACGATCCGGGCTGTGTTGCAGAAGACCCCACTGGCGGTGATCCCACCGGCGGTGACAGAGTTGTCCCCCCGGCAGCCTGATCGTGCGAGTCTGATGCTGCACCCGGATCAGTTTGCGCAGGGGCTGTGTTCGATGATGGCGCCGTGGTGCGATTGGCCGCCGCAGAAGATCCAGGAGAGCCACCCGACAGTGTCAGATCACCCGGCAGCGGTTCTGGGATCGGCGGCGCCTGCGATCCCGAGGCTGATTCCCCTGCCACACCGGGTCCGCCGTCAGGATCGGTCGGAAGATCACCCTCGATCGTCGCGCCAGTGGTAGGAGCACGTCCACATACGATGTAGGGCGATGTTGTATCGCCGTTTTGAGGCGAGTTTGAGCCTGTTTCATCTGTAGAAAACACAGTGCTTGACACAACATTAGGATAGGTGGTATTAATCATCGTATGATCATGTATAAGTGCATTCCCGAAGGTGGAGGAAGGATTTTTTAGTATATCTGGAAGAAGATCAATTTCAGCTCTAAGACGGGCACCGGCATTTGGATGAAGAAAAGTAAAGGGAAAAACATGCTCATCAAAGACAACATCTCTAGAGATGTATATACGGCCTTCAGTAGGATCTAGACATTTGAAACCTTTGTGAAGATTACTGTACCCAAGAAACACACAACGCTTGGAACGAAATTCTAGTTTTCTAGAATTATATGGGCGTAGGTTAGGCCAAACAGCACAGCCAAAAGAACGTAAGTAGGTATAGTCTGGTAGTGTAGTGTAAAGACGTTCATATGGGCTGGCATTATTGAGGACTTTGGATGGAATGCGATTGATAAGAAATACCGCACAGAGGAAGGCTTCATCCCAAAATTTCAAGGGCATGCTGGCATGAGCAAGGAGCGATAGGCCTACTTCTACTATATGACGATGCTTGCGTTCAGCAGATCCATTTTGTTGGTGGGAATGAGGACATGACACATGATGAGAAATACCAAGGCGCTTAAAAAATGTATTTAGTGTTTGATATTCCCCACCCCAATCGGATTGAACAGCAAGAATTTTATGATTGAATTGTCGTTCGACCATGTTGATAAAATCATGAAAGCATTGGAAAACTTCTGATTTGCGACGCAAAAGATAGATCCAAGAAAATTTGCTATAATCATCAATAAAACTAACATAGTAATCACGTCGACCGACAGAAGTAGGAGCCGGTCCCCATACATCAGAAAAAACAAGTTCGAAAGGACGAGAAGATATACTAGTAGAAGTAGGGTAGGGTAGCTGATGACTCTTGCCCTTTTGACATGCATCACAAATGTTATTATTATTGGACTCTTTGACAAAAGAAAGTTTATGTTGGTGGAGAATCTGGTCGACGACTTTGGAGGATGCGTGGCCAAGCCTGTGATGCCAAATGGTCTTAGTAGGTCTGAAAGTGCCAAGGGCTTCTTTATGCAGGTAATGCTTCAAGGGGTAGAGTCCTTTCTCACATGGACCCTGGAAGATTGTTTTCGCCGTTGCCTGATCCTTAATTGAAAAATGACTTGGGTGAAATTCTAGAAAAACATGATTATCTCGTGCAAGTTTGTTAACAGATAGGAGGTTTTTGTGGGCATTTGGAACATGAAGAATATTATTTAGATGAATAGAACGATTTTGGGAATGCAATACACTATGACCAACGTGATCAATAGCCATACCTGACCCATTTGCGGCATGAACCTGATCGCCTCCTTGGTATTTGTCCCGGACGGTGAGTTTCTCAAGATCGCCAGTGATGTGATCTGTGGCGCCGGAATCCACATACCAGTTTGTGTCGATTCCGTAGGAGGTAGTAGTGGCAGTCGATGCAGATTTTGGTGGTGCAGTTCCATCGTAGTTGGAGTCGTACCGATTGTAGCATCGTGCCGCGGAGTGACCAATGAGGCCACACACCTGACACTGGACGCCGGCGAAGCGCCCACGTCCACCACCTGCGCGACCACCGCCGCCTTGACCACCGCGTGGATGGCCGCGCCCGTAGCCACCGCGGTTGCCACGACCGCGGTTGTTGTTGGGGTTGTGTTGCCCGCCGCCACGGCGAGCCATCATGGCCGACGAGTGCGACCCGCCGGAACCGCCACGAATATCGCGGCGCTGTTCAAAACTCACGATCTACGCCTGTAGTTCTGCAAGAGAGATCGGATCAGTGCGATTTGCAACTGAAGTCGTAACTGGTTCATACTCTTCCCCCACACCCATGAGGATGTAGGAGATCAACTCGTCGTCCTCGATCTTCTTGCCGGCCGACGCCATGTCGTCGGCCAGGCCCTTCATCTTGGTGAAGAACTCGGCTGTGGTGGATGATCCCTTGGTCGTCGTGGCGAGGGCCATCCGGGTGGCCATGAGCCGGGCCCGGGATTGGGACGCCTGGAGCGTCTGAATGGCAGCCCACACTTCGGCCGCCGTGGTGGACGTCGCAACTTGGGAGAAGATGTCCTTGGAGAGCGACGAGAAGAGGTAACCACGAACTTGGCTGTCCCTGGCAAGCCAGCGCGTGTACTCAGGGTTGGCGGTAGGCTCAGATTTCTTGCCGTCGGTAGTGGTAGTCGCCGGCAATAATTCTGGCGGTGGTGTGGAGGTGGGTTTGGTGAAGTCCCAGAGTTGGGCGCCCTGGAGATTTGCTGAAACCTGGGCAAGCCACATGCTGTAGTTGCCTCTTGTGAGCTTCTCGGTAACAGGAGGAAGAAGACTTAGCGGGAGCATGGTGGCGGCATCGGAGGAGGTGGCCATGGGAGGAGGATCGAGAAAAAAAATCCGTGAGGATATGTTACGGCTCTGGTACCATGAAAAACAATTGGAGGAACAAGAGTACCCCGTCGTGGGACTCTTGGTTGCGTGTTATAGGGCAAGAAAGCAAGCCTCCATGCATGGCAATTACATCCTATGGTTTACAATACAAGGTGCCACTCTTGGTGGATCTTGATAGGACTAAGTACATTCTATGGACATACAGGTTTCTAGGATGTATGACCAAGACTAACAACTCTAAACCTCTATTTTCTAACACTTTGTTCTACTATGGTGTCAGTACAAACATTTGACATTGGCTCTGTCCAGTCAACCTCAACAAATTTTGGCTCATCACAGAATGCAGATGGTGAGAGGCGAGCTTCAGGATCAACTGCCCTATGAGATGTTAGTTCTTGAGCATCATGATCAGACTCTGTAGCGGTATCAGAACACTCGGTATGCTCCAAAGCTGATTTCTGATGACCTTCAAACGAATCCCTCGGAACAGCGGCAACAGATGACCACTCAACTTCTTCAAGTGGAACACTTTCCAGAGAAGTCTCTTCTCTATAGTGAGCAATGTTCAATGCTTCACTATGTGAGCGCACAGACAACTCCTCGTTTTCAGCTTCATTACTTGTTGACTTTAGTGGAGTAACAGCAAGGAATAGCGTAAAAGCAATACTTGCAAAAGAAGTTAGGACTATGACAATATATGGAAGTAAAACAGGGCCTCCGGTGTTTCCTTTGAGGTTGTTTGTCCAGGTGCTATTACCAAACAGGATTTCCGCCACAAAAATGATATTTGTAAACAGCATAAGAAGAAATGCAAGAGTGGCAAATATTTCAACATGTAAATCTATCTTGTATCTGCCCATGATTAATCTTGATGAGGAAATACGGATAAGGGGGATAACAGCCGCAGGAAGGAACATAGCCTGGATAACTGGACAGATAAGAAGTAACTGATATATCCCTTCAAAACCAGCGACCTTTGCACAGTAGATACAAGGAATGATGGCAACACCCTTAAGTAGCAGATGATGTGCAGAGTCTGGCAGTTTAACACCAAAAATGTTCTTTAAAATCACATCACTACCAATAATAGATGTCAACGAGATGATGTGGCTTGAGAAGATTAGGATCACTAACAACACAACTGGCACCACAGGACTAACAAACATCTGCAGAAGACAACAATACATGAACTTAGTAGCTTCAATGAAGAACCCATACTCAAAGTGACAGTGCTTTTCTTAGTTTCCATGCTGTTACAGGCTGTGCAAGGGTGACAACATAAACAAGATTACACCCCGTCCCTCCCTCCCTCTTCTCGTGTGCCGGATGGCCAGCCCAAGCCGGCATTACACCTTCCTTGAATGCAATATTGAGCATACAAAAAATTCTCAATTTTTTAACCTTATTGCTGAGTTGTTTAAACAATTTAAAACTCGATCAGCTCTTCCATCATTACCTCAAATCCAAATTATTAACTCAAAAATTGTGCATCAAAAATTGATCATCCTTGCATGTGTGATTTGGATCTTATTGGATTTTTGAGTGAAGTTTGAATATGGACCTAATTAAAATTCAAACTATCTAATTTAAATAAACAGAAAACAGGATTCTAAAACCAAAACCCAGCTAGAGCTACCTACATAAAGTTTCCGGTCCAGACACATCCCCCCCCCCCAATACACACACGGGTACACAATCCTTGGCTGAAGGCCAACATCAGCTGATGCTCACCATGCCCCTTATGTCAAGCCCTGGAGTCGTTGTTGTTGTTGTTGACCAGCGAAGAAATGAAGCCAAAACAAACAATATGCAAAGGTGTGTTTGAACGGCGGCCAGCGCTTTGAACGAGCCGAACGAATAGTGTATCATATAGTGACAGTCAGTGCTGGGAACACACACCAGACGGTCCGGTGGTACTGACGATCAGGTGATGGCCAGACAAACTGGTAGCAGAGGCTCCCGAGGGAATATACCTCACTCTCATTTTCCTATCCACCCCTAGCTTCCTTTATGGTTCAGTGAGCCACCAGAAATGTACCTGGGTGGAAGCTCCAACGTGGACTAAGGGGTGCGTTTTGGCAATCGATACCGTAGGATAAATCAACGAGTTTGCCCTCTATCACTAGTTCTTCCTCTTTACTTACCACATTTATTGCTTCCTCTTGTGCTTTGATTGTGTGGCCTTTACTTTACCAGATTATTTTAGGCTAGCTGATATGATTGCCTCTAGGTTCCAGAACTCTTTGTAGGTTTAAGGGTAAGTTAGAGCACACTAGAAAAACCTTAGACGCACATCATGCTAGAAATAGTTTACAGTTTTTCTAGTTTATTTGAGCCCTATGATTATAGTTTTAAATTAGGCACCGAATTCACACAACCCCTCCCCACTTGGGCATTCACAGAGACCTTTCACCACTCTCACGCGATGCTGACAGGTGGTGCCTGCATAGCATTGTCATAATCCTCTTAAAGCCACACTGCTTTTCGCTTCTCGCCTCATGATGAGGATAGATCATTGTGACTGTTGGTCTTCAAGAGACATGCCTAGTACAAGCTTGAGCACAAATCACAACTACAACCTTACTACAAGCTTGGTGGCGTAGCTGTGAGTCACCAGCACCAATGCTGTAAATCCAAACCTTGCCATCCCACGAATCACAACTAACCTTAGCATCAAATGAACTGCAGTTTTCCCCTATATTTGCACCTGCAGGTCTTGAACTCATGACCTCTTGGTTATGACAACATATTGAATTCCATCACCAACTATTCACTCAAAAAGTTTAGATTGCTGAGGAAAGGTGGGTGATGTGCTCTAAAGAATTTTATACAAAGGCAAAGGGATAAGGGGACATGCTATTTACTGAATTTGATTGCTGCCAGAAGAGTAATAGGGAGTAGAACAAAGGACCTGACAAACTAACAGATATTGAACGAACCTGGTTCATTAACTCTATACCATCTTGATAGCTAACAAGTGTTATGTTACCGGATTCATCTGCTGCTGAGCTCAATAGAACATAGTTCACAAGAAAAACCCCAGTAAATACGAATAATATAGAAAACAGGTGATCATGGAACAGAGAACCAAGGGTAGGAGCTAGAGATCTTCTTTGCACCTGCACATATGATAACTGATTAACATACAATCAAATAAGTAGAAAGCAGATCAACAAATATCAAAGTGGAGTGCAGAGTCCAAAAGTATAACACGATGACTTGATGCGTTTTAAAGTATTTTTAAGGGAAGATTTTTTTTTAATGTTGTGTTAGTGCTCATGCATTTCAAATATGCAATTAAATTGCATTCCAGTGAGATTTCAAGCGTGTCATTAATTATAACCTGCTTGGTTCATTTCTTGGACTATCAGGACGTTACTAATGATGACAATCTGAGAAATGATGGTGTTACGACAAGTATCAGAAGATTTTTCTCAGTTTTAGTGTCACTGTGAATCAAGTTATAGACTATAGATGACATGCTGCTACAAAATAGTGTCATTGTCGGTCACCACTATGACCAATAAATTGTGGTAGACTAATGATTCATGTGATGTATTGTATTATATGAGAACACTGCAGATGGATACACATAAGTGAAAATAGAATGTACGCATAAGTTGCTTTCGACATGAAAGTAAAACCAGCACAACTGAAGCAATAATCCACTCATTCTTTTGGTGATAAGCATTATCTAACTATGTGTTCAGAAAAATTACTCCCGTTGTATTATTTGATCGCTGAAAACATGAAACATTCTATACAATAAAAAAATGCATCCAGGCAACGGAAAAGGCACATTAACTTAGTGCACCAAATGTAACTCTGAATGCTATCTGACAATTGTGACTAATATGAGAAATAGACAGCTAGATTACCTGAACTACCGATGAATGAACATAAAAATTGTGTGCTATTACATTTCCGCTAAGAAGTGCCATCAATGAATAAGCACTCTCACCACTCAACTTGGGGAACATCACATTTACATTGACTGGGACCTTTGGTTGACTGACTAATAAACCAAGCACAAAACAAAGAAGTGTAAAGCCTGCTATGCAAGCATTGAATGTTCCCGCCATCCTCCTGCCCTAGAATGAGCACAATCACAAAACCAGAAATATAAAATTACACATCAAACTAAAATTTTGTTGATAGATGTGAATATCTATCTTTTTAAAGGACAGCTATGAAACGTTTAAATATAATGGGCCTAACTAATGAACTACCATGTTTCTTTTTTTTTTTTTTGAGAGAGAGTGAGCTATCATGTTTCACTGAGAAGAGCGCACACACATGTTTTTTTAGTCCAAGAGTTTTAAACGACAAGTAATAGCATTACCACTAACAGCCCTCGAGACATGTGAAGACGAAACCAAGCATATGGCTAATCTTAATACACCGCCCCCACCCCCCTCTAGAGTTGCTCTAAGTCAAACTGTTTTAAGTTTGACCAAATGTATAGGATAGATCACAAAAATTTATGCCACCAAATTAACATCACTAGATGCATCGTCAAGAAATATTTTCATAATATACTTATTTGGTGTCATAGGCAATGTTACTCTTTCCTATGAAGTCCGTCAAACTTAAGATAGTTTGACTTTAAGTGATTCTAGGAATTGATTTATTTTGGGACAGAGTAGTATTTCTATCTACTTGAAAATGCTTGCTTGGCAGTTGGCACACAGGTAAACCGCGAAATCAACATCCCAACTTACATATAAAACACAGAATTTCTGTTTATTTCTTGTATTATCAGTTAGAACCAGTGACATCACTGCAGAGTTGTTGTGACAAGAGTTCTACAAAATAGTAAAGCAAGAAACACTCACTATACCCGTACCTCTGTAAGATTCTTCCCAGTGACCATGCCAATACAAATTGATTGATACTGAAATAGAATGGCTGAGAAATTGAAAAGCAGCACCAGCAGCACTTGATCATACCCAAACCGAGAGCCAGCATCCACAGTCGCCAACCACTTTCCAAGGTCAATATACCCCATTGAAATCAATAGTGTTGGCCCAAGGGTACGGAACAGATTAGGCCGACCATCCCCAGAGGCCAGAGATTCTATACTGCGCACACCGATCATGGTGCACAAACAATGTCGATCCGCAAGGGATCAGTATGGACTTGGAACAAAATACCTAAGTGCTTACCAAACCCAGATCCTCTCTACTATTCTGCTTTGATCCAAGCAATCTAATACAACTCTCTGAAGCTGATGACCATCCACATCAACATAGAAGCTCTGAACATGGCATCCCCCTTATCTTCTCTCCAACTAACTTCACAAAAATGAACACTACACAACTGTCGCAACTGTGTTTTCCTTGTACAGAAGTGGTGAGAGTGAGACCCACAGCAGAGTTAATCATGCGCGGCCAGGCCGAGTGTCTTCCTCCAAACCAGACATGGGGGCTTTAGATTTTTCCGCCACAATTATTCCAGAACCTCGCGACCGTATTGAAGCCGTCACCCCTGACACGACCCACCTAAAACAAAATCGAGACACCATAAACAAACCAAAATCAAGCGCTTCGCTCATAGGATCAAATGAAGAAACGAAAATTGCGGCAGGAAAACATCGGGACCAAAGAAGCCGCTTTCTAGCACAGTGCTTCCCCTATTGTTTTTTCGGTAATGATACAGTGAGAACGTCCGGACGAGTGCGGACGGACGCGGACGTGGCTCGCGCTCCTCCACTCCTTCCGAACCCCGCGCCACCTGCTCGCCCCCCTTATCCCCTCATCCCCCACGCGCTCACACTTTGCTTCAGCACTCCGACTCACTCAGCTGCCACGCACGCCTCGCCGTCTCCGCCACAGGCGCTCGCGCTTGTCACCGCTCCTCCCCACGCTGCACTGCGGTCTCCTCCTCCTCCCTCTCTCGAGCATGCCATGGCTACCTTCTCCACCCAACCACGCCCTCCTGCAACTGCGGTGGCCATCATGGATGGCCTTCCCCAGGGCGGACCCATGGAGCTCCACGCCTCACCCGTGGTGGATCCATGGGGAGGCATAGATCTAGCGGCGCGGGTGGTCTACTCCACCGCGGAGCGTCCTCCTCCACCTCGACGGTGGCATGCTCCCCCATGGTGGATGCTTGGGGGCCGCGCAGATCCGGCTGCTCGGTGACGGTTGTCCACCCCGGCGCGCCTCCCCCACCTCAACGGCGGCATGAGGGCGCTTCCCCGGTGGTGGACGCATGTAGCAGCGGTCCCCCGTGGTGGATCCATGGGGGGCGATGCAGATCTGGCGGCGCTGGCGGCGTTCCCCCTCTCCACTCCCTCTGTTTTAGTAGTTTTTTTGTTGTTTCATTTTGCTCGAAAGGTATGTATCAGTAGAATTATTTGGATGTTAGAGAAGCAGATCTAGGCATGTTGTATGAGCTTTCCTCCCTTCCTCCTTCCTTCTTTTCGTTTCAACTTCTTGCAATGGTTGTTTTGCATTTGTTTCAGTAGTGTTTCAGTTGGTGTTGATGTGTGTTTTAGATCTTTGTTTCATTTTTTCTGGGTGTTTTCAGTAGTTGAAAGATGGGTGTTTCAGTAGTTGAAACTAGGTGTTTCAGTAGTTCAAAGATGAGTGTTTCAGTAGTTGAAACTAGGTGTTTCAGTAGTTCAAAGATGGGTTTTTTTAGTAGTTGAAACTAGGTGTTTTCGGTAGTGCAAAGATGGGTGTTTCAGTAGTTTAAACTAGGTGTTTCAGTAGTTGAATGATGTTTGTTTCAGTAGTTGAAACTAGTTTTTTTTCAGTAGTTCAAAGACGAGTGTTTCAGTAGTCGGAAACTAGGTGTTTCAGTAGTTCAAAGAAGGGTGTTTCAGTAGTTGAAACTAGGTGTTTTAGTAGTTCAAAGATGGCTGTTTTTTCTGGGTGTCAGTAGTCAAACTGGGGTTCTCTCTGGGTGTTTTAGTAGTTCAAGATTGGTGTTTCAGTAGTTCATTTCTAGGTGTTTCAACCAGAGTTTTTCAAGTGTCTCAATAGTCCAAACTGGAGTGTTTCGGTAGTTTAATCTGGGTGTTTCATATGTAGATCTAGGTTTTTGCATCTCTCTCCCTACCACCTCTGTTTTTGCATCAGTCGTCGGTGTATGGAATTGAGCCGATGCCGAGAGTGGAGGTGCGGGGTCGGCGAGGTTGCGGTAGGGGCAGATCCGTGCGCGGAGGGGGTGCGCATCTTTTGGTTCGCACCCGTGCGGGAGAGGGGGTGGGCGGGGGGGGGGGTTGCGATTTGTTTTCTGTTTTCGTTTTGATTCCCCGTGTCGAGCGGGCTGGTGCGGTGTCTTTCCCCCATGTGGCGTGACCTAGTATGGCGTCCGGCCGCTAGCGCCCGGATCCGGACGTCCGGGCGCTAGCAGTGCCGTTGTTTTTTTCCCCCTTTTTATTACAAAGAAGAAGGGGTCTTCCTTTTTTTTGGCTTGGGATTCACCAACCGCCGAGTGCTCCGAAAAGCAAACCAACACGACCATCATACCTCGGACGTCGAGTGGCCGCGGTCGGCAAGGACGGCCGGAGGGCAGCCAGCGCGGTGGGGCGGCGGAGTCAAGCGGGGGCGTGAGTAGGGATGATCCCCCGAGCAGGAAGCGGAGCGGGGGTGCGTTGCGTTTGCGTACGTACGTCGCGACTCGCGAGTAGCCGACTAGCAAAGCGGGTAGCGGCGCGGGGCTAGAAGAAGCCTCGAACTAGAAGAATCGGGGGCTGGGGGCTGGCGGCTGGCGGCTGGCCGAAGGAGGCTTCGCCGGTATGCTGTTTCAGGGGCCTTGGACGGTGATGATTTTTTTTATATAACATGGACGGTGATGATTAAGCGGCAGATTACTGAAAAGCGAAAACCACCGGGCACCTGCTGGTGGCTAACGGTCCCTTTCCTGTTTTCAGTGTTGTCACGTCAGTGTTACAAGATCTGATTAATAAATAACAGTCTTTAGTATATAGTTTCATATGTTAGTCATATCATTAAATAGCTACATAATGTTTGTGATCATGAGTGGTTGCGTTTCTCTAGATTTGTTCTAAAAATAAATAATGTTATTCTTTTAGTGATAAACGACGTATCATCAACAGTCATATGTGTAACAAACATGAAAGGCATGGTGCACAACGAGGATGCAAGCCACACGTGATTGGTCAAAACTCAAAATACTGGAGATGAAACTATATTTTTGTCGCTTACGTGTAGCGTATGATAAATATGTAAGCCGCGACGCACAACGAGGCAAATCGCACGAAGGCAATGGTGTACATACAACGATGATAAAATTCATCACTAGGAAATAGTAATACCAACGGGCACGGCGATGAATCTCATCTCCTCTTTTTACTCAGTTTCTTCTTTTTTTCAAAAAAAGAAAACTATACTGCCTCGTCACCATTGCTAATACTAATACTAATGTAGTAATGTGACAGTATTATAAGCGAGCAGGAGGCATACCGAGATGGGCAGAGCGGTATTTGTTCGTCTTGTTGCTCCTGTCTGCCTTGTGCCTTCTTATATCTTCTGATGTTCTCTCCTCAATTCTCTCTCCTGCGCTTCAGCCTAGAGGCTACTCCTACACCGTATGCATACGCTGTTGCCGACTTCTTGTTTTGCTTGTCCGTTTGTTGGTACGGGCACCCAGCGACATACAAGGGCCTCTGCCTCTCACGGTCGCAGGTGGCACCGTCACCGTGGCAGGCAGACCTGATCGCTGAACTTTCAAACTGGAAGCTACAAGACGGATTGATCCATCCGTGTCCATGCTGCACCTCAGATGGATCCAAAGAGCATGCTGCCTCGCGACTGATGCTGCCGCCTGCCGTGCGTGCACCGGCGGAGGGAGAGCGCTCTGTTCGTCTCCATCGCGCGGGCGCCGGGACCGGACGAGGCACGCCGATCCCGTGCCGTGGCGCCAGCGGCGGCCAGCAAGTTAAAAGACTATCCGCAGTTGATACTCTAAAACGCTACTCTAAAGTTTTAGAGTATGAATATAGAGTAAAAACTGCTGTACTAGGTACTCTAAAACGATACTCTATCCTTTCTCTCACTCTATATTTAGAGTAGTACTGTGCTTACTCTATACTCTATAGTGGCGGCTCCACTAGCTAAACAAAAGGAAAAAAATGTTATAACTCACAAACCAAAAATCTAAATTAAATTTCGATTTCACCATTAAATTCGTCTCAATAAATCCTTCAAAACTAGATCACACATGGATATATTTAGATAAAGTGACAAGTGGGTCCCACAGTAGATAGAGTGGATAGAGTATAATATAGAGGATAGATGGGTGCGAAAGAATTGAGTATAGAAGAGAGAATCTTGCTGACTAGGACGTATAGAGGATGAATATAGAGGTCCATGAGTGCAGGTAGTCTAAAGGAATTGTTTCCGGCAGATTGTTGCACTCGTGAATTGCAGTGCCTTTTTTCTCCCTTCGCTCGTGTCAGCTTGCTTGGCACAGCGGTAGTGTGCTGCAGCACTTTTGGTGCCTTGGTGCTCCCACTGATAATGATCAAGCAATCAGCCAACCTCGTACGCATTATTCGTGTTAGGACCACTGCCAGGATAGCTTCCTCCATTTCTTCTCCGCCCCCCCCCCCCCCCCCCCCCCCCCCCCCGGAAGGCACGTGGGATGACTAGAACTTGCAGTGCCATTCTTTTGAGTGTAGCGCTGAGAACGAGGGCGTGGCCCAATATCGCGTTCTGTTTTTTTTATAAGAAATATTGCGCTCGGTTATTAAGGTCCCGTTTGGTATATCACCGTCACCGACTCACCGGCTCGTGTAGCCATTTAAAACCGTTTTGCGTCGAACAACTTCACTCAAACTGCTTCCAAAACCCGTTGAGACAAAGGATAACTGAGGGTAAAATTGGAGATAGAGCTCTACCTCAGCCTAACAAGGACATAGGGCCATTTTGCCCCACACTGAGAAGAAGATGCGCACACGACACGACCAACCAGGTACATGGCCGCCGGGGCACACCGCCGCTAGACAAGAAGTAGATCAGAGAAAAGGCTGTGCGGATAAGAAGAAGAAATAGGAGAATATGAAAGAAAACAAAACGAGAAGGATATTTTGGTCTTTTTTTTCATCCACTATGAGTAGCTGTTTTGCCCAACGCTTTGTTAAAATAGTTTCAGCTCCACCGATGAGCTATTTCGTAAAGCTGAAACAAAAAAAACTGCTTCATTTGTACAGTGGAGCTATGCCAAACGGAGGCTAAGTACTGTTTTAATGTTATATAGGTCACTTAACTGTCGATAGCGAGATGATGATCTATTAGCTCGGTCCGTCAGACAAGTTTATATATGAATAATAAAATATGCCTGCGTGCATCAGTGAGCACATGTGTATCTAAAAGCAGTTCTAACCCTAAAACCATCGGATTTGCTAGCGCCTGGACGTCCGTCTGGGGCGCAAGCGTCCAGACACGTGCGGACGGAGCAAACGAGCGCATAGCGTGTCGGGCTCGCAAGAGAGCGCACCATCGGTGGGCCCGCACTGCCCCGGACATTGCCCACGCCGCCGGCCGCTTCTCACGCTCATCCCATGTGCAACACCCGATCTACTTTTGAAACATCCAGATGTAACAGTTGCAACATACAAAAGAAGACAAATGAAACACTTAAAACAAGCGTCGAAACATTCAGATGCAGCAGTTGCAACATACAAAAGAAGACAAATAAAACATTTAAAACAAGCGTCTGAAACACTTGTGAAAACGTCTCAAAAACATTTGAAAATCATTGCAAACATATGCAACATCTAAATAAAAATATCGTAAACATACATATGAAACACCTGAAAACACTTGAAACATATGCTTACAACATCCATGTATATACAACATCCATATCTACTTTTGCAACATCCAGATAAAACAAGTGCAACATTCGTCTGGAACATATGAAATATGTGAAACATGCACTTGAAACATATGTATATATCCATTACAACATGTGCAACATCCGATCTACTTTGCAATATAGATATATAACACTTGCAACATACCTCTAAAACATCTGAAACATACTATTGCAACATGCTTTTTCAGTGTAGCATCTGTTTGCTGCTTGGACGAATGGAGGCTCATTGACGCGGAGCTCGATGTCGCGGAGTGGCGCGAAGGTCGCCGGTGTGGAGCTCATCGGCGGCATGGAACTCAATAGGGGCAGGCGGATGGAGCGCGACCGTGACGGGAGGCGCGAGTCTAGGCGGGGGCACGCGGTGCGGGCAGGTGTGGGGACGTAGGCGGGGCGAAGTAGTGCGACCGGGGACGGTGCGGCCAAGGGCAGGGTCCGTCCCGGAGTAGAGGCGCGCATAGCGCTGAGCGAGCAGGTGACTTATACGGGGTTCGTCCCAACAAACGGACGACCTATAAGTAGTATTACCGTAAAAACCATGAGATGTTTGGCTAACCGTTGCAAACGCGAATGCAAAGGGACATGAAAATAGTCTTTGATAATGGATTACAGTGAAAGGATAGCGTGATTTCTGAAAAGATTAAAGGTGTATCCGATTACACGGTAATGAATTACGGACCAAGCTAAAGCAAACAAATGTAATGCAATTGGTTTCCCTCTGTAATCTGTTTGTGTTACAAAACCACAAATCAAACACTATGATTTTTGACGTAAATCATAGGATAACAGATAAATCATTCATTACTGTTGCCCTCACAAACGCTTGAAATGCGGTCCAGATCTCCACCAAAAAGACTCCCTTCCCTGTCAACTGCAACCACATCGAACAGGCCAAAACACACACACACACATTTTTTTTACGAATTAAAAGTTGAAAGGCATTGACACATCACACGCTGACAATAGCGAACGCATAGCTACCAAGCAGCAGCACGTATATCATCTACGGCGGGACAAAACAGATCTGTGCTCAGATGGAGATGCTGTTGGGGATGCCCATGGCAGTAAGTCCCTCGCCCTTCTCGCCGGTGACGTCCGACGTGTTGGGGTACAGCAGCATGTAGGGAACCTTCACCGGCCCGGTCCGGTTCTTGAGCGCCGGGTCGCCGTTCATCTTCTCGATCCGCTTCTCGATCTCCACCAGCCGGCTGCCGAACCTCTTGAATGCGTCCAGCGCCTTGGCGTCCGACGTCCAGCGCTCCGGCTCGTCGCGCTGGCCGAGGTACACCTCGTCGGAGGCGTGCTTGGACAGGATCTCGATGAGCGAGACGCCCACGATGGTCTGGAGCTGGCTGGTGATGGTGCGGATGAACACGGTGTCCGCCTCCTTCTGCCCCGCCTCCAGCTTCCTGTAGTCGTCGCTGCCGGGCTCCGGCATCGGGCGCCGGCTCACGGTCGGCCGGTTCGGCAGGTACCCGGCGTACGGGTACTGCCCGAAGTTGACGGCCGCGTGCAGCGCCGACGCCACCCAGATGATGGTGGTGCACGTCCTGGCCAGCTCCTTGACGGTGTTCATCTTGGGCCACCAGTCCCGGTCCATGAGGTCGCCGTGCCCGACCTCGCGGACCTCCTTCCACCACGCCTGCAGCTCGGCGTCGCGCCGGACGTCGATGTCGTAGGGGTAGTAGATGCCCAGGTACTCCTTCACCCACTGCTCGATCGTCCACCATACCATCAGCCCGTCCATGGCGTACGGGTAGTCCTTGATCAGCAGCCGGACGCCGTACGGGTTCCTCGCGTCCGCCACGGCGACGCCTCTCTTGATGAGATCGTTGGGGAGGGCCTGCTCGGTGAGGTTCCAGTTGTTGTAGACGGTGGAGGACATCTCGAGCGCGTACTTGCCCGGGAACACGGTGAACTCGAAGATGCCGCCGCCGTTGATGAGCGTCTGCCGCGCCAGGCCGTTGATGGTCATGGTGTCGCGGAAGTGCGGGCTCAGCAGCTTGTGCACGGGGTGCACCACGCTGAGCTGCCGGTTCGTGGCGATCACGAACGGCTCCATCACCGCGTGCGTGTTCAGCCTACGAACGAGACGAAGGCACACATACAAAACGTTCAGTGTCAGTTAATTTCCCTAGCAGTAGCAGGGTATCAGACAACAAGATGATCTCTGTACGTAGTACGTACCAGTGGCTGATGAGCTGATGCCAGCCCGAGTCATTGACGCAGACGTAGGCTTTGGCGAGCTGCCATATGTGGCGCTCCACGCCTGTGTGGGCAGGGGTGTACACCTTGCTCACCGCGCCATGCCGCTGGCCTTTGGGGTTGGGCAAGCTAAGCTCGATGGCGAGGGGCTTCAGCGTGCCGTCGTCTTTCAGGAAGAGCAGCGTCCTGGTGGCGTATATGAAGTTGTTCTCCAGCTTGTTGATCCGGTCCAGGTACGGCATGAAGTGGTCGTGGTGGTCTAGGATGAAGAGCTTGTTCTTGCTCAGTGCCTGCACATAATGGGGTTTGTGATCACATCAGAGTTAATAAATCCACGGTTCCTGCCACAGAATGAGTGTTTCAGTTATATATATATGCATGCAAATGGTGTTCAGTTGTTCAGTAGCATACATTCTGCACTGTCAGGCCTTCCAGGTTGTGCTGGATGTGAGCCTCAGTTATCTTGCTAGTATGGTCACCATACACTCTTGGATCCAGGGTACTTGTAGCAGGGAACGTCTGCCATCACGAAAAAAGACAACTTTTTAACACCAGACCAGATGTTAAAAAAAAGTTATTACTACTACTAGGCTTGCTAATGGGTTAGGTTCAAATGGGTTTAATGAGTTAGGTTTTTAAATGGGTACACTCTGGATGGGTGAGAATGAGTTGATTTATTTAGCGGGTTGGATCAGGTTGGGTTTAATAGAAAACTGGGTTGGATGGGTCGGGATTTGGTTCTTTTTTTTGTGGGTTTGAATGGATTGAGCCCATGGGTTGATGTTGAATTTTTAATATATCATAGTATACATATATATTGATTTGTAATTTGTTTAGCTTTTGATGTAGGGCCCACATGCATATTTTGCTATGCTAATTGACACGGATTAGCCTCATGACATTTTGAATCCAGCTTAATTTATTTTGGTCAATTTCGACAAAATTTTATAATGTGAACACGAGCTTTTATTTCTAGGGTCCGGCTTCGAGGTGGGGCCCAAATATTCATCTGGCAGTGCCAACTGGCATGAAATAGCTGCTTGTTACATTAAATCATCTGCAACAAATTTTAGTCAATTTCGACAAAATTTTATAATGTGAACGCGAGCTTTTATTTTTAGGGTCCGGCTTCGAGGTGGGGCCCACATATTGATCTAGCCATGTCAATTGGCATGAAATAGCTGCTTGTTACATTAAATCATCTGCAACAAATTTTAGTCAATTTCGATAAAATTTTATAATGTGAACGCGAGCTTTTATTTCTAAGGTCCGGCTTTGATGTGGGGTCATATGTCTTATCAAGCATATATATACATTTTTATGCAAACCTATAGATTTTTATAGTAAACCCGTGTGTTTAATTAGTTAATGGGTTGGAATGGGTTGGGTTGAAACTATAAAAATATGGGATGGGGTGGGTGAAAGAAGAGAGTTAATTTGTTATGGGATGGGTTGGGTACGGAGTGGGTTTTCACCCATTAGCAGGCCTAACTACTACTATAGGAGAAGATGAAGACCATCTAACCTCCAGGCGTCTGATCGCCACTGGGTTCACGCCTGCAAGCATTTCCCGCGCAAACTCCTCATCAGTCCTCCAGCCAAACTTATCTTGTGGAGCCTTGTTTCGCGCGTCTAGTAGTACCAAGAAACCATGCAAGATTTAGGCACAATCATGGAAACACCAGCTACCAAATCGACACAAAAATTTACCAAAAAAATCAGTTAACCTGACTGGATGACATGTGGAAGGGGCATCTTCAGGGGGTCGTCGTGGCCACCGACCGGCAGAAGGCTTCTAAGGAACTCACTGGGGATCTTCTTCCTGATCTCAGCCAGTATCGGGTGATTCGGCGCTTCCGGGCCAAGTTCATAGAGCCTCAGGATGTCTTCAAATGAATCGAACTCCTCCGGTACGCCGCCAATGTCGACTTTTGTATTGATCAACGGAAGAACAGCCTCGACTATCGCCTTCAGAGCGTACCCACGGAAGTCGTCCATCTTGAGATGCCCGAAGCGTTCGTCACGAGGGACGTAGATGTCCAGGGCCAGGATCTGCAGGAGGTTAAGCCTGCTCTCTGACTTCGGGTCTGAATTAACAGAGGATCGATCTTAATTAGCCAAGTGTTGGATTGGATTTTAGATGGGTGAAGAACACGATGCGGTGCCCAGTCGGCTTGAACTCACCGGTTTTGGTTGGGGCCCGGCCGGTTCTGCCACGCCGGGGATATGGGTGATCTGCGGTGCCACCAAGGACTGGACGTGCCTGGTCTTTGCCCTTGTCTGGGTCACCAAGGTCGTTGTAGTAGTCGTAGCGGTAGACACGGTCGTGCTCCTTGTATGGCCCAGGGTTATCGTCGCCTCCGAGAAGCTTGAGTTCATCTTGCCGGTAAGGCACCAACGGGGCAGGCATTTTGCTGGGCAGATATGTCTGCAATATAATCAGATATGTTAAGCAGCAGGATGACAATGGGAAACAAATAAGCATGGGGGTGGGGGGTGAGGGGGGGGGGGGGGGGGTGGCAGAAGTAATCCGCTACTGACGTCGTTAGCAAAGAAGATGCGGTCTTGGGTGTAGCGCTGGTGGTTGTAGACCCAGGAGTTGGCGACGAAGACGACGGTGCCCTTGCCGGGGACGCCCTCGAGGGTGAGCGTCTTGAGGAACACCTCCTCGGTCTGGTGGTTCTTGACGATGACGGCGCCGGGGATGCCCTGCGACTCGTCCCACTCGAAGTTCACCCGGAACATCGTCTCCCCGTCCGTCTTGGACTTGAGCGACACCACCGCCTCCTCCAGGTGCGCCGGCTTCCCGACTCTCCCCTTGCCCCCATTGCCTGCGCGCGTTTCGAAACGAAAACTTGCATTGTTAAATAAATGTGGCGCGATAGGCCGGCGTGGGACGAGGAGGAGGAGCTTGTATATATTACGGCGGTCGGCCTTGGTGGCGCTGACGAGCTGGAACGCGAGCCCGGTGTCCTGGCCGAGGATCTGGTGGATGCCGTCGAGGAGCGACGCCTGGAAGTGGCCCAAGCTGAGCGCGTCCTTCTTCACCAGCACGACGGTGCCGCGGATCCGGCCCTCGTTCCACGCCGCCTTGTTCTTCCCTGTCAGCCGGTCCGCGAACGCGTGAAGCAACATCCTCCCTCGCGTCGTCAGGTCAGCAAGGACACCGTGCGTGACCTCGCCTCGCCTGCCTGCTTCTGCTTGGCAGTGCGATGTCCCAGCAAAGCAAGCGGACTGGGCTGCTGTCTGTCTACTGGACTGCTTTCTACTGCTGCTGTCTGCTGACACGAGCTGGGACAGTGGGTCCTAATTATAGGACGTTGCGGACTAGCCACACTCGCGTGCGGCGCGTGGTGGTACCGGCCTCCGCTGTTCACACCCGGCACCGCGGCAGCCGGCAGGGACCAGGGACTCGCCGAGCCATGCATATAGCCACTCACCCGCCGAGCCCAGCCAGGCTGCCAAGCTCTGGCTGTCCGTATGTGCATTTTCGCCCGGCGAGGCGAACGTGGAACACGGAAGCGCTCAGTTGTGTCGCGCTTCGTTCTCAGACTGGGCCCGTACGCATTTGGGTTCTCTGGATTTCGACCGGTCCTGCAAAGAACAGATGACGCATCCATATGGATCCCCATGCACCATGCTGATCACATTTTTTTTTCGCGAACATACAATATACTTAAACTTTGTTTCATTAAGAGGTTAGAAGTGTTGAGAACAGACATGGCCGCCGGAGGGATGCGAGACTGTCTCCAGAGCTTAGCAGACATGTATCCGGAAGAGAACAGGAATAAAATAAAAACAAAAATTTAGAACCGTGTTTTATGACGTGAGAACGTAAATATTTCCGAATCGAGAACGTGAATATTCCTGACACAATATCCCAAAACGAGAAACATGATCATGCACATTTTACGTTTTCGGCTGCTGAGCTTAAGAGCGGCTACCAAGATTACATTGTACATTATTACACGGTTCAGTTTATAGAACGACGCCAGCCTAGATCACGTTTCACTGCCCCTCATGACGCATTCAATTAGAAGGTAGATGCATGGCAAGTAAAAACAAGAGATTTGCTAATCGACGCAGTCCGGGACAACTAGTCACGGCCGTTCATAAGAGAGTGTGACGTACGACGCAAAGAATTTTCACAGGGGTCCATGTTTTTTTAAGGTGGTTGTGATTTCCAACCTAAAATTCCAACAGATGGTCGACCACACTCATGAAAATAGACATTTATATGTTTTTTATATGACAGACCGTCTATAAAAATGACCGGCATTTCTGGAAATTGAGTTGTTCTTAAAATCAATTTTCAGAGGCAATTAATAAGATGACTCCTCTCTAAAAATAGTTGCCCTGCAAATAAAGCATAGCTTTTCCAAATAAAGTAGGTTACAGAGCAACTTTATATCAAAATTATAGTTCTCAACCAGATATAAAACTTTGTATAGTTAATAATTTTTTATTCAAATATTTATTTTAAGATCTCATTTTAAATTAATGTTTTTGAATTTTTCAAACGATAGCGGCGGTTGCAGTTCATTATCCGACAACTTTATAGTTGACAATATTTTCATTTAAGAACATCTAGGGCACAAATATTTTTTTTAAAAAAGTTAATACAAACGATAGCATATCTGATATCTAGTCATAACTCATAAGTGATCATGTGGTGTGGCGATAAAGAAATAGTGCACGAGCCTTTAGGTCGTGGGGCTTGAATCCTTGACAATGCATGCACCTAAAAAACCAGGTGACTTGTAACATTTTCTTTTAGTCACTTGGGTGATAAATTTTAATCTTTTTTACGTTGTTTTTCTTTTTTGTAATTTTTGTAACATTCTTTTAGTCACTTGGGTGATAAATTTTGATCTTTTTTACGTTGTTTTTCTTTTTTGTAATTTTTGTACATTTCTTAAGTTCTGTTTGACACAGCTTCTCCACCAGCTTCACAAGCGGTTTAAATTTGTTTTGCGCTAAATGAGTCTTTTGCAAATAGTTTCGCAGATAAAGCTCCTTGAAATCTGTTCTCACATGGGAATAAGGTGAGATGAAGCTGAAAATAGTAGTTTTTCCTAACTTCATCTCACACCTATGGGTCCCAGCATGTGTGGAGGACGGATTTGCCCCACGCCTGGAGGGACAACAACGCACGGGTGTTGCAGGCTCGGCCGTCGGGGCACATGGTTGCTGGGAGCATGGGTGCATGGTCGAGACTAAAGAGGAACGCGGGGCGTGGGCATGGCAGGGAGGCATGGACACTACCACGGCCTGGAGCACATGGATGTCAGGGGCGTGGGCGTGGCCTGGAGCATAAGCGTGGGCCACCGAGGCTACAACACGTGTCCGCTGAGTGCGGGCGCGCACAGGATCATTGGGAAGAAAGAGATACGAGGAAGAATAGATTCAGAAAGAAAAAACCGTGGGGAAGGAGATGAGGAAAAAATATGATAATAAAAAAAAGGAAAGGGTATCATGCTCATTTTATTTTATTTTTGTCTATAATGTGAAGCTGTTTTTGTCAAACAGGTCATCAAAATAGCTTCGACTTCACCAGTAGAGCTGCTCGTAGAGTTGAAGCAAAAAAAAATCTGCTTTAGTAGTGAAGCCGAGCTATGCTAAATAAGGCCTTAGCGCCTCCTACAAACACTCTTGTAGAGATCCTTTTGTAGAGGAGAGTGTAAGAATTATGTGGCCATGATCATATCTTTTTAGTTTTGATGGTTGAGATGATAACACAAATGTAGAACTAACACTTTTGTGGAGTGGTAAAATCAAAATCTCTCAATTCAAATCAAAGTTTCTCAATTCATAACATTTGGATATAAAATAACTTAGCTTAACTAGTTTTGGGAGTAAAATCAATCAACAAATTTTATAGGTGCCAAGCAGAAAATACATTTGATACTAAAATAGTCTTTTTATTTGAATTTTCTCATGTATGCAATTTTTTTTTTGTATCCATGGTTTCTCATGATCCATGGATGCTGTTGTGTGAATGGATTTTCTATTGTCATAAACGGTCATGAAGTCTGTTTCCCCGCCATTTAAATGTTAAGTGATCAGCCATTTCCGTTTAATAAACTATTTATCTAATTTAATTAAGAGAGTGTCTTGTTATTTGTCGACCGATTTTATATGGTCAAATCTATCATATTTTTTTTATACATGCGACCTAGTAGACAAACACATATCCTAAAGCACAACCAAATGTATAGAAATATAATAGATTTAGTGCAAAAAAAAAAATCTCTCAGCAGATAAATAGCAAAAGTCTTTAATTAATTGTGCAGTCCCTTTAAGTGGCCATATAGACCAAATAAACACTGTACGATGTGTACAATTGTTTACTGTTTAGCGTGCGTTTTGATGAACATTGGTGTGTGTCTTACTGTCTCTATATTATTAAAAAAACTCGGGCTCTGGGGTAACACTCCCGAGCTATTTTAGCTTAAGGTAGAGGACTTCTCACCCAGCCCGAGAAAACCCCTGAACCCATGCCCCACCCGCACACAGGGGTCGTTACCCGGTGAGTGGGCCAATTCATTTTACCTGTGCTTTAGGAATGCGGGACAGGCGAGGAGGTTTTTTTTTCCCACCGCCGACCAGAAATTCGCCTGACCATGGATTCGAACTCTGGTCACGGCAAATCCCTATCTGAAGAGTTACAGTAGTCTGATAAGCTAAGAAACGAGCTGACGAACTTTTATTCTTATAACCAAGAAAAAAACATACATGACAACATTATTCAGGCGTGGCTCCTCTCTCAACCCTACAGATCATGGTAACAGATAACCGTCTTCATCTCCACCCCCTACCCTGAAACTGACAAAACCAACGAAAAAACACATTGTACGGCACAGCACAACATTTACAAACCATCCTACGAAAGATACAATCTGACCAGGCTCATATGGAGATGCTGTTGGGAATGCCCATGGCAGTAAGCCCCTCGCCCTTCTCGCCGGTAACGTCCGACGTGTTGGGGTACAGCAGCATGTACGGCATTTCCACCGGCCCCTTTCGGTTCTTCAAGGTCGGATTGTCGTTCATCGTCTTGATCCGATTCTCAATCTCCACCAGCCGGCTTCCGAATCTTTTGAACGCATCCAACGCCTTGGCGTCTGACGTCCAGCGCTCAGGCTCATCACGCTGGCCGAGGTACACCTCGTCGGAGGAGTGCTTGGAGAGGATCTCGATGAGCGAGATGCCCAGGATGGTCTGGAACTGGCTGGTGATGGTGCGGATGAACACCATGTCCGCTTCCTTCTGCCCCGCTTCCAACTTCTTGTAGTCATCGCTGCCCGGCTCCGGCATCGGCCGCCGGCTCACCGTCGGCCGGTTCGGGAGGTACCCGGCGTATGGATACTGCCCAAAGTTGACAGCTGCGTGCAGCGCAGATGCCACCCAGATGATGGTCGTGCACGTCCTAGCCAGCTGCTGGACGGTGTTCATCCTGGGCCACCAGTCTCGATCCTTAAGGTCGCCGTGCGCCTCCTCACGCACCTCTTTCCACCATGCCTGCAGCTCCACATCACGCTGGAGCTCACCGTCGTTAGAGTAGTAGACGTCCAAGTACTCCTTGACCCACTGCTCAATCGCCCACCAGATCACGAGCCCATCAACGGCATATGGGTAGTCCTTGATCAGCAGTCGGACACCATATGGGCTTGATTGGTCTGGTACAGCCACACCTCTGAAAGCACAACCAGAAAACTAAACCCTTCAGAATCAAACAGTTCCTGGAAGCTCTTCTGCATTACCATCTCCTCGCTTCTATAAGCTTTTACTGTTTACTGCTCAATGTAGTATGCACATACCTCTTGACGAGATCTGCGGGGAGAGCCTGCTCGTTGAAATTCCAGCTCTTGTACACGTCGGAGGACATCCCCAGCGCGTATTTTCCAGGGAACACAGTGCGCTCGAAGATGCCACCAGCGTTGATGAGTGTCTGGCGTGCCAGGGCATTGATGTTCAATGTGTCACGGTAGTGTGGGCTCAGCAGCTTATGCACGGGATGCACCACACTGAGCTGCCGGTTTGTTGCGATTGCGAACGGCTCAATCACCGCGTGCGTGTTCAACCTGCAAACACATATAGACACACAAGATTAGTGTTTCGGTATTTACATAAAAAAAAACCACCACAAACATTTAGCCGTTTTGGTAGCAACAGAACAAACTAAGGAAGAACTCTGTACCAGTGGCTGATCAGCTGATGCCAGGCAGAGTCGTTTACGCAGGCGTAAGCCTTGGCAAGTTGCCAGATGTGACCCTCCACGCCAGTGTGAGCCGGGGTGTACACCTTGCTGACTGCGCCGTGCTGCTCACCGTCAGGGTGGGGCAGGCTCAGCTCAATGGCCAGGGGCTTCAGGGTGCCATCGTCCTTCAAGAACAGTAGGGTCCTGCTTGCATAGATGAAGTTTCCCTCCAACTTGTTGATCTTGTTGAGGTAAGGCATGAAACTATCATGGTGGTCTAGGATGAAGAGCCTGTTGTTCTTCAGTGCCTGCACAGGGTTTGTTATGGCAATCAATCGATGGTTTTAAGCAATTATCTGTATTGAATCTTTGAGTTATATGTGCACGTGTTCAGTCCAGCATACATTCTGCACTGGCAGGCCTTCCAGGTTATGCTGAATATGAGCTTCAGTGATCTTGCTGGTATGGTCTCCATATTGACTTGGGTCCAGGGTACTTTTAGCAGGGAACTCCTGCGATCATGAAGAAGAAGAAAAAAATAAGGCTCTTTACTCGATTCTGGGCAAGTGTATTGCCTGGTCATATGATGCAAGATGCTAACCGTCAGGCGTTTGATGATTACTGGGTTCACGCCTGCAAGTGTCTCTCTCGCAAACTCCTCATCAGTCCTCCAGCCAAACTTAAACTCTGGAGCCCTTTTCAATACATCTGGTGTATACCAAGATTGAACCTTAGTCATGATAACTATTTTTAGTTCAAACACCGGATTAACATAGTAGAAAATTACCAAGAAGTTCAGTTACCTGATTTGATGATATTTGGAAGGGGCATCTTTAGGGGGTGGTCATGACTACCATTTGGCAGAATACTTCTAAGGAACTCGCTGGGGATTCTCTTCCTGACCTCTGCTATTAGTGGATTGTTGGGTGCTTCTGGACCCAGTTCATAGAGCCCGAGGATATCTTCGAATGAATCAAACTCCTTTGGTGTATCATCGATGATCCCTAATGTCGGAAGAACAGCCTCAATGATTGCCTTCAGTGAGTACCCAAGGAAGTCTGACATCTTGAGATGCCCAAACCGTTCATCACGCGGGACGTAGATATTCAGGTTCAGCAGAAAAAGCCTACTCTCTGAATTTGGGTCTGCGTAAAAGGTTAACCAACAAGGATTTCAGCCAAATTTCTGACATCTTATATGGACCAAAATGTAGCTGACTTCAATTTACCTTTTTCTGTTGGGTGCCGGCCAGTTCTGCAGCGACGGGGATATAGGTGTTCTTGGTTGCCACCAAGGATCGGCCGAGCATGGTCTTCACCCTTGTCTGGCTCACCAAGGTCATTGTAGTAGTCATAACGGTAGACGCGATCATGCTCCTTGTATGGTCCAGGATTATCATCACCACGGAGTATCTTGAGTTCATCTTGCCGATAAGGCACCAATGTCGCAGGCATTTTGCTTGGCAGATAGGTCTGCAACACAGGAATATAGTGACTGGCCTGTTTTTTTATAGCCTTGGAGAAATATAGTGCTGGCAGAAGTAAAGCGTATGATGATTAGCTGATAGGTCTGCTTATTTCCCGCAATATCATATGAGAGGAGAGAAAAGGCTATATTGACTTGTGTTCTAGTGTTTTCTGTTGCGTGGATCTAGTACCGATAATACCCAAAGAGAAAAACTACAACCATGAAAATCATGGTGAGTAAAGTGATAATTTTTAATTCCACTCAGCAAATTATCAAGCCATACCAACCATCAAACTGTTTCCACAACTGGGTTAATCTATCTATGTGTATTTGTTATGGTGCACCATGAACCAAATAGTTCTCTTGCGTGTTAAAAAAGAAGAACATCCTTCCTCTCAATATAATGATATGCAGCTCTCCTTCGTGTTTGTGAAAAAAAATAGTGCAACATGAGATAATTTAGATTTCAGGATTCAGTCTGTGATAATGTGATGGTACCAGAATGAACACATAGGAGAGCATTGTACAAGACTCGTTATCTTGCTTCTGACATCCATCACCAGTTCTGGATCAACAAATGAGCATAATGAATATGCCACGATGGATCCTTTCCAAAAGCTTAACTAAGCAGCACAACTTGGAGATACTTTAGTTATGTGCTACTAAAGGTACTAAGAGCTGCTGATCATGAGCATCTTGCTGTTTTAATCCAAGGCAATCAGTAAAAAATCGTTTAACCTTGTTGAATACATGAGGCAAGCCAGATGTTTTATCATCTCCAACTACAAGGACTACGACTTCCACGTGGAAACAATCAGTGCCTATTTTTCTAATGTCTGTGTCAGTGATAAGACAATGTTAGATAGTGCTAACGATGCACATGCATCTAATGAAGCCCTATACAGAAATCACACAACAAATTACTGTAACCGTACCTTGTAGCTGCAATGGCAGCAAGCACAGCCGAACACTTTGATTGCTGCTGGCTAGCCGTAACATGAGTGATGAGTGTGTGGGTGCGGGTGTTCGTTAGTACAGTACGGTCATCTGTGGACTTGACCCGAAGACCAAGCTGGCCAATTTGGCAGCTAGTAAACCGGATCTATCCAATCGAGGTGAACATTTAAAAAAAAGAGAGAGCTAATAGCAGAGTACTTACTCCCTCCGTCCCAGAAAAAGTGTCGTTTTAGGTTTTTCAGACATCGTGTTTGACCGTTCGTCTTATTCAAAAATTTTGTGCAAATTATAAAATAAATAAATCATTATTAAAGTATCTCTAATGACAAAATAAGTCATAACAAAATAAATAATATTTATTAAAATTTTTTGAATAAGACGAACGGTCAAACACGATGTCTGAAAAACCTAAAACGACACTTTTTCTGGGACGGAGGGAGTATTCTAATCACGGCTCTATGCACTTTTCAGTAGATAATGCGCAACATTAGGATCTAGGTACAGCTAACATGGTACATAATTCATAAAAAGGCTTTTCGCTTTTAAAATGAATAGTTGATCAGCATCCAATCCGTGGTCCCTAACCACGTTTCGTTGCAAATCAGCTTTGAATGCGTTTATCAGAAGCAAGTGTTTTTTTTTCTCTTTGGAATTTGATCAATAAAGCATTTTTTATTCTTAGCAGCAAAAATGTAACCCTCGAGTTTCAATGGCATATGTATATGCAAGTTTCTCGTAATCGTAACTAGCATGACTGCGTGAGCACAAATCGCGCCATAGTCTATATGTGAAATTATAACACATATTGCACCCCTCTCCCCCACTTAAAATGATGCTTCAGTTTTTCCCAAGGACAGAGATTGGTGTGCGCATTTGATCAAAACACAAGATTTCGCACGTTCCTACTTAGATTAGATGGTGATTTTCGCTACACAGGCCATCGCAGTTTTTTCTTTAGGCACGATCGTGATGCATCAGCAACGGGACCGACCACTGGACCAGCGAACCCAAAACCAAGGACGCAACGGGACCCCTGGTCCAGCGTACCCAATGCAAAACGAAGGACGACGCAGATGTCATAAGAAAGAATACTCACGTCGTTGGCGAAGAAGATGCGTTCCTGGGAGTAGAGCTTGTGCGGGTAGATCCATGAGTTGGCTACGAAGACGACGGTGCCCCTGCCGGGGACGCCCTCCAGGGTGAGCGTCTTGAGGAAGAACTCGGCGTGCTGCAGGTTCCTGACGAGCACGGCGCCCGGGATGCCCTGCGACTCGTCCCACTCGAAGTTCACCCGGAACACCGTCTCCCCGTCCGTCTTGGACTTGAGCGACACCACCGCCTCCTCCAGGTGCGCCGCCTTCCCCACCTTGCCACGGCCCCCATTACCTGAAATTTCGTTTAATCACCATCGATCATATTGTGTCGCTTGCGGTGAAAATTCCAGTAAAACTCCTATCGACATCGCGGTGAAAATTGCAGTAAAATTTCGACGGGTCCTAAACGCCTGCAAGTCTCGATCCATGGACCATGGTGGAAGTGGAATAGTAGACCCATCGACTTGCGACGGTCGCGCGAAGCAGATGACGTTTTTTTTTTGACAAGTGTTGGCAGTGTTTAGATGCATTGAAAAGTGCACTGTAAAAAAAAGATTCCCCGTCACATCAAACTTGCGATACATATATGGAGTACTAAATGTGGATAAAATCAAAAACTAATTGCACAATTTGGTTGTACTTTGCGAGACGAACGTTTTGAGCCTAATTAGTCAATAGTTGGACAATTATTACCAAATACAAACGAAATGCTACAGTGTATTTTGACACTCCAAAATTTAGATGTAAACACAGCCGTTATGTTTTGACAAGTAAGCAGATGACGTTGGAGTATTGCCGTGGAAGCGACGACGAATGTGAGGTTCCATGTGTCGTGTTGTCAGTGCCGCCAAACGCGCCATCGCATTGATGAATGGCTCCAACAACTCTTCCATGTCAGTTCAAACTTGAGGCCGTGTTTAGTTCCCCGATTTGGGAGCGGCTGAAACACTGTAGATACAGTGATCGGCACTGTAGCATTTTGTTTTTATTTGGTAAAAATTGTCTAAACATTGACTAATTAGGCTTAAAACGTTCGTCTCGCAAAGTACAACAAAAACTGTGCAATTAGTTTTTAATTTTATCTACATTTAGTACTCCATGCATGTGCCGGTATTTTGATGTAATAGGAAATCTTCTTTTTATATAGTAAAATTTGGAAAAATATTTGGCATCTAAACCAGACCCGAAACCGCGAGGCCTGCCACGGCAAAACGCCAAAACGCCCCATCCCTATCTGCGAGTGTGTGACCACCCGTCCATCTTGACGGAGGTATGGTGCCAAATTTCAACTCTAAATTCTACTTAAAAAAAAGATTCCCATTACACGAAAATATCGGCATATGTATAAAGTATTAAATGTAGATGAAATTAAAAACTAATTGCACAATTTTGTTGTACTTTGCGAGACGAACATTTTGAGTCTAAGGCAGTGTTTTTCCTTCCAAATTCCAAAAATTTTACAAGATTCTCCGTCACATCGAATCTTTGGACGCATGCATAGAGTATTAGATGTAGTTAAAAAAATAATTAATTGCACAGTTTGTCTGTAAATGTCGAGACGAACCTTTTGAGCCTAGTTAATCCATGATTAGATAAATTTTACCAAATAACAACGAAAAGTGCTACAGGAACTTTACATCAACTTTTACACCATCTAAACACTACCTAATTAGTCAAAGTTTAGACAATTTTTACCAATTACAAATAAATTGATCCAGTGCGCATTTAATGCGCATCGTACCAATTCGGGGTCCAAATTTAGGATCTGAACACGACCATGGCATACGCTGAAACGCTGTGAGAGAAGCTCCGAGCACAGATTCTACAGATTTCGTCACCGTCGATTGAATTTATTGATTGATGAAATGTTGCCTATCCTATATATATTTTATTATACAAAAAAGGAGGGAAGGGGGAAACCGAAATGGACGGCGAAACGCACGGCGGACGCATGACGTACGTTCCGGCCACGGCCAGCGAGCGAGCGCGCGGCCGGCGTCACGGCCCGCGGCCACCGGGAGCGGGCCCGGGGGGGGGGGGGGGTGTTCAGATAGGGGGAGGGGTGGCGTGAGGCAGGGGGCGCGCTTACTGGGGTCGGCCGCGGTTGCGCTGACGAGCTGGAAGGCGACGCCGCCGTCGTCCCTGCCGAGGATGCTGTGGAGGCCGTCGAGGAGCGAGGCGTTAAAGTCGCCGACGTCCAGCACCTCCTTCTTGACCAGCTTCACCGTGCCGCGGATCTTGCCCTCGTTCCACGCCTCCTTGTTCTTCCCCGTCAGCCGGTCCGCGACCCCGTGCCAGAACATGGCCGCTCGCTCTCGCTTCTCGCTCCCTCAGGGACAGGGAGAGAGGGCGGCGGGCGGGGCGGAACGCGGTGGTTGGTGGATGGATTGCCTGCTCGCTCCCTCCCTCGCCTGCCAATGTGATGTGCCGGCAAGCAAGGCAAGGGAAGACAGGGGTATGGAACAGCGGCTGCCCTGCGCGGCGATATATAGGCGGCCGCGGCTGCTCGCCTCCTCGGCTTATACCTACGCGGGACCTACGCGTGCTCTTGCTGGTTCTGCTCTTGCCGGCCAGCCAGCGATGAAGGCGACAGCGACATGGTTGGTGATGAGAGTGAGGGCCTGTTCAGTTCCTTCGAATTTCTAAAAAGGCCCCGTTGACTTCTCAAAATATTTTCTTTCTCCACCCGTCACATCAAATCTTTACACGTATATATAAAGCATTAAATGTAGGTAAAAAAACTAATTGTAAAGTTTGTCTGTAAATATCGAGATGAATCTTTTGAGCTTAATTAATTCATGGTTAGATAAATTTTACCAAATAACAACGAAAAGGCTACAAGAATTTTTCCCCAAAATATTTCGGATCTTACACAGCCAAAGTTTACAAGATTTTCCATCACATCAAATCTTTGGACATATACATGGAGCATTAAATATAGATAAAAATATAACTAGTTACACATTTTGGTTATAAATTGCGAGACGAATTTTTCGAACCTAATTAGCCCATAATTGGATACTAATTGTCAAATACAAATGAAAGTGTTATTGTACTTTCAAAAATTTTACAGGTGCAACTAAACACAGCCTAAGAAACTAAAAAAATGCAGGGATACTTATTGTACTCATTCTATCCTAAAATAGAAGTTATTCTCGTTTTTCAAAAGTCAGCTTTTTTTTAACTTTGATCAATTATATATAAAAGAGTATTAATTTATAATACATGATTAGTATCATTAGATAGATCGTTGAATATGTTTTCATAATAAACTTATTTAGAGATATAAATATTGCACGTATTTCCTACAAATCTAATTAAAGTTAAGAAAGTTTGATCTGCACGTATCTTATAATGTCATCTGTTCCGGGACGGAGGAGTATGGTATACGTCAGCATCACAGGATTTGGGATGGTAATGGTGATCCGGTAAACGGGATTACAAAACCATCAAGCTGGAGCTGGCGGCTGGCCCGGGCACATGCGCGGTTTCCAACGGGTCTCCGGCGCCAGGTCCACGCTGAGCCAGCCAGCAACGCGCAGGTGCAAGCGAGACGAGCCGAGAGACCTGTCCAAAGCGCCGAGATCGAACGAAACCGCGGAAACCCCCGGGCTGCTTCGCCGTGTCTCGTGCGCATTCGTTCGGTGCCATGCGCATCCGCCCCGGGCCAGGCCGGACCGGGCTTGGCCCCAGCAGCGGCGGCTAGCGCACGCCGCCAGGTCGCCTCCGAGGGCGACGACAGAGACTGACGAGACACATCGTTGCGAGTGCAGACTCTTCGGCTTCAGCGGTGTACGGACTAGGAGCTGTCGTCGCCGATCATGATCATGTGGCCGTGAGGGCCGCGCGTGGTGACCATCGTCGACCGTACACGGCGGTCGCGTGCCGTCCTGAATGTTGTTTGCCAGTGGTGTCAGTAGTGTGGTCCTGTAAACAGAAGGAACAGGGAACAGGACTGGACATTTACGGGTCTTAATTGCTGCGCGTTGATTGTAACCCAGAAGGCGGGAATGATGACAGTGCATTTGCTTCCGCCGCGATCACGGAAATAGACACCGTGTAAACTCGACCAGAAGCCACACTCGGGCCGCGCATTTCGCCAACACTGTTAAGAATATTCCTATATTCCTAATGATCAATTAAGAAGATGCTAAGTAACTGCTAATTGCAGTTACCGTTCTCCGTTTTCTCTGCGATCATGGGAGCGAGGCCTGAACGTGGGAGCGGGCTCTCCCGCCCACTCACCCCCTGGAACCGCCCAATGGGCATGTATATATAAATACTTTTACTGTTCATCAATAAAGGATTACATCATTCGCACTATCCATTTTCTACTGTTCCAAAATACTCTCAACACGTTATCAGCGTTCTACCGCTGAGCGAGAAGGCCTGGAGCAGTTCGTGATCCTAGAGGCGAGTTCGTGACGTCGAGTTCATCGGAAAGGAAAGCGAAAGATCAAGGTATACCACCATGCCTCCGATGCCGTACGTTCCTTCGGCGCAACTTGTTCTTCGCCTCGTCTTCATGGTCTACTACCAAGCCTGTCGGAACGGCGTCCCGTTCGACTCCGACGGCAACCGCGACTCGCTTCTGCGGGCACTGCGGAATCTCCTGGGTGAGACCCGTGGTGCTGGTGGAGGAGGTAATGCCGCGCAGGGTTCTCGCCGTCGCCGGCGACGTGGTCGGCGTGCTTCGGTTCCCCTGGCGGTACCGCCTCAACCGTCGGTGGTTGTGCCCGCGTCCTGGAGTCCCGGTCAGGGGGTGGCGCCATACCATCCCCCGTGGCCAGACATGGCGGGGTCCTCCAACTGGGTACCGGTGACATTCGCCGCCATGCCACCGGCCACCGGTCCTTCGTCTTCGTCGACACCTCCACCGAGTGCGGCGCCGGCAGCATCAACTCCACCGGCAACGGGGTCGGCTAATGCAGCCGGGACCCCACCACCGATTGGACCTGCTGCGGCCGCAACTCCGTCGCCGTCGACTCCTCGGCCCCTTGCGACCATTGCGGCGCGTCGGGCCGCACCACCTCTTCGCCTCTTCGCCGGGGATGCCGGCGAGATCCTCGACCCGGCACTGGCTGCACCTCCTCCACCGCCTCCGTCCACTCCTCCGGCCGTCAACATCGCCAACGCGGCTGGAAGTCCGACCCTCCGGCGTACCTGGGTCTCGGTGCCGCACGGTCCGTCCGCACGCGCGCAGGCAAGTCCTCGCGCGAACGGCCGTGCTCGGCCACTGGAGAATGGCTACGCCAGCCCGGGCATGAATGGCGGCGGTGGCGCTTCCTCCTCGGAGGGACGCGCCCCTCCCTCCGCTTGAAGCTGCGACCGGAGGAGGAAGGGGAAGCTGCAGGCTGCCGGCTCAGTCCATGCGACTGAGTTGGGGCCGCAACTTGGCCCCTTCCTCGATCTGCGCCGGTGCTCGTCACCAGGTGCAGAGGACACGGCGGCGGTGCGGTACCAGATGGTGATGGTGTGGACGCTGGATCGAGCGGCGGCGGTGAGCGGCAGGATTTTTCTACTAGAAGCGGTGGCGATACGTCTGTGCGAGTAGCACTTGCTTCTTATCCACTTGATACGTCTGTGCGAGTAGCACTTGCTTCTTATCCACTTGCTTTCTGGTAGAAGATGGTAGAAGCCACCAGCAGGCGGGCCTACATGCTACTTTTGCAGGCATACGTGTACTGCATGGGCTGACTACCTGGCTTTGCTTGTTACCGATAGTTATCTATTTCATTTTCTGCTGTATTTGTTCATCAGTGTATTAGTCTAAATTATTATACTGTTTTTAGACCCTGATGTATCCATGTACTTGTACAAATGTGTTTATCTACAGTGTACTTAAGCAATTTCGGATTCTAATATAGAATGCCAGTATGTTCGTGTTATTTTATGTGCACTTTCATACTTATACCATTATTGCGATAATTTTGTCACATACTCCATCATTAGTACTGTTATTATTTTCAGTAATTTTTATTACTGTTGAACTGCTGCAATTAATTTATTTGCATAACTTAATTATTTTGGGATGACTACCTATAAAATGTTTCCCAAAGTAAAGGATTAAGACTAAGGAGATTGATGGCTTACACTATTATAGTGATTACCATGATTTAATCATTAATTTGAATTATATATGGTGTAGTAGAGTTCTTAGCATTGGCTGCGTTTAATCCAAGATTGGGTTATTCGGCCTAGAGACCGTGCTAAGGCAGCAAATTATTTGCCTACTATTAAGATCTACTCTATGTCTTATGGCATTTGAGATTATCTAACCATATATACAAATTAATGAGAGTTATATTTGAGGTTTACATGATCATTTGTCTACCTAGATTTGTCTTAAACCATGATGAGCTATGTCATTTAAATTAATTTGCATTTTATTACAACATTTATTTACCATTATGATTATAATTTACCATGAGTAAGTTTATTAAATCAAATGGTCCTACTTTGTAGGCTATGGCCATGACTAAGGAGTTCGATGAACTTGCCTTAGATGGTCACAACTATCCTACTTGGGCATCGGATATAAAGATTAACTTTGCTTCCCGTGGTCTTTTGGCACATATAAATGAACCTGTGCAGGGGGTTGTGCTTGATGAGCAAAAGAAGTATGGGGCTTTGATGTTACTAAGGTTCTATATCCATAAGGATCTCAAACAAGAGTACCTTATGGAAGAGAATCCCCGTACTTTGTGGCTTGCTCTTAAGGAGCGTTATGATCAGCAAAAGGAACTCATATGGCCTGAGGCTAGTCATGAGTGGAACAATTTGCGTCTGCAGGACTTTAAGTCCGTTGCAGATTATAATCATGCTGTTCATAAGATTTGCTCTAAGTTGAAGTTTTGTGAGAAAGAGCCAACGGATGCTGATAAGATAGAGAAAACTCTATCTACCATGCTCCCCGCTGATCGAGTCTTACAACAGCAATATCGGGCTAGTAATTACACTATATATTCTCAACTTATTCATACATTGACTCAGGCTGAGAAACATGATGAGCTTCTTTTGAAGAATCACCATAAGCGCCCAGTTGGGGCAACACCTCTCCCTGAGGTTCATAATGTACAGAATAATGTTAAGAATAAAAGGTTCAAGGGATCTACTTCTGGTGGTCCTAAGAACAAGCCTGATAAGAGCAAATTCAACAAAAAACAAAAGCCAAATACTCATAACAAGCCAAAAAATGAGGCAAAGTCCAAGAATGACAACAAATGTCATAGGTGTGGGACTTACTCACACTTTGCTAAGGACTGCCGTACCCCTAAGCACTTGGTTGCACTTTACCAAAAGTCCTTAAAGGAAGCAAAGCAAGCAAGCAAAGCAAAAGAACCAAGATATGAAGCACATTTCAATCTTGCTTCTGAGGCCACAAAGGAAGTGGGTTGTTCAAGTAAGGCCATTGTGGAAGTAAAGAACAACAATGCTCAAAAAGTTGAGAACCTTCCAGGAAATGATGACATGGTCGTGGAGTTCGCTTCAAATGACATGTTTGGAGATTTCGCCTAAGGTCTCGCTTTATGTTTGATAGCTAATCACTATGTAAGTGATTCAAGTGTGTTGTAATAAATTGAGTTGTGCAAACTCTATGTGTGATGAGTTGTACAAGGTTACTAGTGATGGGAGTATTGTGAACGCATATGTATTGTAATGTCTGACTCATATGTTGGTATTGTAATACAGTTAAGTTGTGTATGTATTTATATATGTTCAATAAGAGTTTTTAATTGCATTCTTATTTTACTATAGATGTCTTTCGAAGTCAATCCAATGAAGGAATTATGTCTTATAGATAGTGGAACCACAAACACTATTCTTAGGGAGATAAAATATTTCCAGACTCTTAAGAAAAGAGAAGGAAATATTATGACTATTTCAGGTCGTGATACTTTAATAGTTGGTTCCGGCAAGGCAACTATTATTCTCCCTATGGGTACGCAATTAACGATAGAGGATGCTTTATTGTTTCCAGAATCGACTCGTACTCTTTTAAACTATAAAGATATCCGTAAGAATGATCTTCATGTGGAAACACATGCAGATAATAAAGAAGAATTCATTCTCTTTACCAAACTTACTGGATGTGGCAAACAAGTTTGTGAGAAAATTCCCTCCCTCCAATCAGGATTGTACTATACATACATAAAACCCATATCTCATGTTACATATAAGGTAATTTTTCAAAATGTTAATTCATTCCAAACATGGCATGATAGATTAGGTCATCCTGGAATTGGAATGATGAGAAAAATTATATGCAATTCAATTGGTCATAATTTGCATAAAGCAAAGTTCCCTCAATCTTCGGATTTTGTATGCACCGCGTGTGCTACTGGGAAATTGATTTTGAGGCCTTCACCTCTTAAAATCAAAGCTGAACCACTAAAATTCCTTGAAAGAATTCAAGGGGATATTTGTGGACCGATTCAGCCTACATGTGGACCATTCAGATATTTTATGGTGTTGATAGATGCATCTACTAGATGGTCTCATACGTGTCTTTTATCGACACGAAACCATGCTTTCGCTAAAATAATGTCTCAACTAATACAGTTGAAAGCACATTATCCTGAACATAGAATTCAATCGATTCGAATGGACAATGCTGCTGAGTTTTCATCACATGCCTTCAATGATTATTGTATGGCATTGGGAATTCGGGTCCAGCATTCAGTACCTTATGTCCACACTCAAAATGGTTTGGCTGAATCATTGATAAAGAGAATTAAACTCATTGCTAGACCAATGTTGACGAATTGCAAATTACCTACTTCGTGTTGGGGTCATGCAGTACTGCACGCTGCAGAATTGATCCAACTACGACCAACTGCATATCATGATAATTCCCCCTTACAATTAGTGCGTGGAAATCCTCCAAGTATTTCCCATTTGCGTAAGTTTGGGTGCGCTGTATATGTACCCATCTCACCACCACAGCGGACAGCTATGGGGCCACACAGAAAACTAGGGATCTATGTGGGATTTAAATCTCCGTCGATCATTAAGTATATAGAACCTCTCACCGGGGATCTATTTACGGCCCGGTTCGCTGATTGTATTTTTAATGAGGATCATTTCCCGGCATTAGGGGGAGAATTGTACCAAAAAGATGAATGCCGAGAAATTAATTGGAATGCGGAAGGCATTTCATTTACTGATCCACGCACTATGGAAACTGAACTTCAGGTTCAAAGACTTATTGATTTGCAAAATGTTGCAAACAATCTGCCAGATGCGTTTACTAACTACAAAGGTGTTGTTAAATCTTTCTATCCTGCAAGGAATGTGCCAGAAAGAGTGGAGGTACCAAATAAAACCACTAAAATTGTCCCTCTTGGAAGCAAGAGGGGAAGAGGCAATTCCAAGGTGCAAGATAAGAAACAAAAGAAAGTAGTAAACAAAGATCAACTTTCCGTTGATGTACACCTAACGAGTAATCAATATCTTTTGGAAAGATTTGATTTGATACCCAGTCCTCTCTTATGCATAAATACAGAGCCTGGGACATCGGAAGACCCTGGATCAATTGTTTTGGGAAATCATGATGATCTAAGGGTAGATGAAATTGCCATCAATTATATAGAGACTGGAGAGTCCTATGATCGTAAAGCTACAATTGTCGACATTTACTTCTCTGAACAAATTGCTGAGATCCTCCAAAATGATCCAGATCCAAAATCCATGGTAGAGTGCAAGAAGCGCTCGGACTGGAACAAGTGGAAGGATGCAATAGAAGCAGAGATAGCCTCGCTTTCAAAAAGGGAAGTGTTTTCGGCCGTATTGCCAACACCTCCTGGTGTCCATCCTGTTGGATACAAATGGGTTTTCGTCCGAAAACGGAATGATAACAATGAAGTGGTGAGATACAAAGCAAGGCTGGTAGCACAGGGCTTCACGCAAAGGCCCGGCGTTGATTTCAACGAAACTTATTCTCCAGTTATGAGTGGCATAACGTTCCGATATTTGATTTCATTGGCAGTACAAAATCGTTTATCTATGCAGTTGATGGATGTGGTGACCGCATATTTGTATGGATCATTGGATTCTGAGATATACATGAAAGTTCCTGATGGAATCGGTATACCATATCCTGAAGCTAATCGCAATATGTTTTGTGTTAAGTTGCAGAAGTCATTATATGGCTTGAAACAATCGGGCCGAATGTGGTACAATCGGTTAAGTGAATTCATTACACATAAGGGATACACAAATAATGATGACTGTCCATGTGTCTTCATCAAGAAATCCCACACGGGTTTTTGTATAGTGTCTGTATACGTTGATGATATTAATATCATTGGTAATGAGCATGACATTAATGAAGCACGTCATCATTTGAAGACGGAGTTTGAAATGAAAGATTTAGGTCAAACCAAATTTTGCTTAGGCTTGCAACTTGAGCATTTTTCATCTGGGATTTTTGTATACCAAGCTGCCTATATCCAGAAAATGTTGGAGAAATTCAATATGGATAAAGCGTACTCATGTAAGACCCCCATGGTTGTTAGATCTTTGGATATAGAGAAAGATCCTTTCAGACCAAGGGAGGAAGGTGAAAAGATTTTAGGACCTGAGGTTCCTTATCTTAGTGCTGTTGGAGCACTTATGTACCTTGCTAATAGTACCCGGCCGGATATTGCTTTTGCAGTCAATTTATTAGCAAGACATAGTGCAGCACCCACCAAGCGTCATTGGGTTGGGGTTAAGACCATTTTTAGGTATCTTAACGGCACAAGAGATCTTGGATTATTTTACAGGAAGAATCAAGATCAAAATTTATTGGGGTATACAGATGCTGGCTATTTATCAGATCCCCATAATGCCAAATCCCAAACTGGTTTTGTATTTTTAAATGGTGGAACAGCTATTTCTTGGAAATCATCTAAGCAGACTTTAGTGTCTACATCCACCAACCATTCTGAGATTATTGCATTATATGAAGCATCACGTGAGTGTGTATGGCTTCGCAGAATGGTAGACCACATATTGAAATCATGTGGAATTGGTGTACTTGATACACCGACAATTATTTTTGAGGATAATGCTGCTTGTGTTGTGCAAATGGAGTCAGGTTATATCAAGAATAATATAACAAAGCATATTACTCCTAAATTATTTTATCCCCATGAGTTGCAAAAGAATGGGGAAATTGAGATTCTGCAAACTAAGTCATGTGACAATCTTGCTGATTTATTCACTAAGTCTTTACCATATTCTATGTTTCACAAATATGTTGAAGGAATTGGTATGATAAGACTTAGAGATTTGCAGAAATCCGGGGGAGTATCTCTTGATAAATGATCCATTTTCATGTTATATTGCACTCTTTTCTTTGTATGAGTTTTACTTTTAAAGGTTTCTCATATGAAGTTTTTAACGAGGCAATATCAGCATTATTTATGTCATATCATCTGATTTTCCCACTTGGGTTTTATAGGAGATGATATACTAAGACATTGTTAACTGATTATCATGGTTTTTTCTCCTTTATTTTCCCATTGGGTTTTTGAGGAGTTTTATCCTGATATATCAATGCATTCCTAAGTTTTTTCCCACAGGGTTTTCGAAGGATTATTGATGGTGTAAATTATGATGAACATTAAAGTCTCCAGAAGTTAATTGATCAGGGGGAGTGTTAAGAATATTCCTATATTCCTAATGATCAATTAAGAAGATGCTAAGTAACTGCTAATTGCAGTTACCGTTCTCCGTTTTCTCTGCGATCATGGGAGCGAGGCCTGAACGTGGGAGCGGGCTCTCCCGCCCACTCACCCCCTGGAACCGCCCAATGGGCATGTATATATAAATACTTTTACTGTTTATCAATAAAGGATTACATCATTCGCACTATCCATTTTCTACTGTTCCAAAATACTCTCAACAAACACAACACCGATAGGCATTGCCGTTTAACGGTTGAAACGATTGACATGGCCATTTAACGGTTGAAAAAAATGTGGCAGATCTAAGAGAAAAGACTAGGTGCATGTTTAGATGCATTTAGAATGGCAAAACTTTTGGTCTTAATCTTTTGCTGCAAATCTTTTGGCATTCAAACTTTACATCTTGATGTTTAGATACATAGCAAAATTTTAGCGCTGTACCAAACAAAGACTGGTTTGTCCTCATTTAATGACTGATTTGCTTCATTAATTGGCAGCCATGCATGCTGCATGCTGGCCTTGTTGTTGGGCGTCTAGTTGCTGCTCACCTAGACGCTGCAGGCTAGCGGTGTTGCCATGTCCGATGGTGTTTACAAACAATAAAAAATTACACTTTATTGCATAATTATTCAATAGTTCAAGTACACAATTCAATTATCTTCAACCATATAAATCAATCACAGACGTTACAATTGAAGTACACCATTCAAATTGTCATGCTCTATTTAACAAACCAAGGGCTATTTGGTCAGGGAAATTATTCATGATTGCAGATTCATCTCTTGCCAGCGGTTGACGAGTACGTGGCTGAGAGGCCGATGCCTCTGGTGGAACATAGTTCTCAACACGATCACAGCGATCAAAGTCCCTATCCATTATTCCACTCGTTCTAATGAAGTTATGTAGTGCCATACATGCAACGATAATTTGGTTTTGCTTATGAGGTGCATAACTTGGCATATGCAACAAAATCTTCCACTTCATCTTTAAAATTCCAAACAACCTCTCGATGACATTTCTAAGAGATGAACGTGCGTAGTTGAAGATCTCTTTCTTACCTTGTGGCTCTGGGTCGTTGCGATACTCCGGGAAATGGTACTTGGTCCCCTTGTAGGCATAAGATAACTTGGATGGTTTGGGTAGCCCGAATCCACCAGGTAAAATCTTCCTACATAATGGAATAGTTTTGTAAGTTTCAACTGGTTGAACTAGAAGCTGCAAATGTTGTATTGGAAGGTGTTTACATGTGGGTGGATGTGGAAAGATGTGGTTATACTTGGTCATAGCATCAATGAACATTTTCATGTCATGTACAGAACCAGGCCATCCAGCAAGAATAAATATGAATCTTATGTCGAAGTCACAAACAACTAGCACATTTTGTGTTGTCATGCCCTTGTAGCACATGTGCTGAACCAACTTATCACTTGGGCACCACACATGATATGTGAGTGCCATCTAGTGCTCCTATACAATTGTTGAAGAAGGGATAGAACCTAGGATTTATCAATCAAGGATGAATTGTTCTGAATTCTGGGTCAACTGGCTTAATGATATCTGCCACGACACGGCGCATGCGGCCGTGGCGCCTCCTCCACCGCCACTGCGAGCCGCGCGTAAGCCGAGGGTACGACTGCCGCTGCGGACGTGAATGGGAGAGGGGCCCATGCTGCCACCGATGCCTCCATCTTGCAGGACGGAGCGAAGGAGGCCCTCATAGCCCGTCATTCCGGGCCACCCTTCGCCATGGGAGTTGAGGTCGAGTGCCGGCATGCCCATCCGGGGAGCATTGACGCTGCTCGAGCCCAGAAAGTGATATGCCGCATCGGAGAAGGTGTCATAGCCGCTGGCGGGGAAATACGGATCGGGCTGCGACCAGAAGTCCCTAGAGCGGTCGTCGTAGCCGTAGCCATCACCGTTGTAGCCGTCCATTTGCGACGCGTGGATCTGGAGCTGGCGGTGGGAAGGACAAGCTGCAGCTACGCACCGGGGAGGAGGAGCAGGATCTGGGGGCCGAGGAGGAGGAACCGGATCTGGGCGGCGGCGGCGGGCGGAGCCTAGGGTTGGTGGATCGGGAGAGAGCGAGAGCGGCGGGGGGTGAGTGCGGGGGAATGGATAGGGTACCGAGCGGTGGGGTGGGCGGGTGCAGGGGTAGTGGGCGTCCAGCTCGCTCCCCAGACGTTTTTGCCTAGTTTTGGGCCTCGTGGGTCCAAAATAGCAAAAGTTTTGCAGTCCAGATTTTGCTCTTTTTTGCCCTTACTGTTTAGATCCATTTTACCAAGAGATGGGCTAAAAGTGCTAAAGTTTTGGTAAAAGATGGGAAATAAACCAGGCCTAGATTTTTTTTTGCTAAGAAATGATTTGAACCTGCGTAGTTGGTTGTATATATAACTACACTTTCTACTTAACCAACTGGGTTAGACTCACTTTCTAGTAATCGTTTATAATAGTTGAAAAATAGTAAACTGTTAACCCGTGAATATGCGATGTTCGTCGTCATCTGCAGCAGCTTCCTCAATTCTCGTCGGATCTCAGGCAGCAGGTCTGCTCTCCAAAGACCTCGTTTAGTTCCCCAATTTGTTGATAGCCAAATCACTGTTCTACATTGTAGTATTTTTATTTGGTAATAATTGTCCAAACATTGATTAATTAGGTTCAAAATGTTCGTCTCGCAAAATACAATAAAACTGTGTAATTAGTTTTTAATTTCATCTACATTTAGTACTCCATACATGTGCCGACATTTTGATGTGACGGAAAATCTTCTTTTTGCATAGTGGAATTTAGCCTCCAATTTAAGAAAATAAACCGGGCCTAAATCCTAAAATCTGCAGTAGTGGTTGGAGAAGACTTGGGGCGTGTTCAGATCCCAAAATTTTTGGAAAAAAATTCCTGTAGCACTTTCGTTGTTATTTGGTAAAATTTGTCTAATCATGAACTAACTAGGCTCAAAAGATTCGTCTTGACATTACAAACTGTGCCATTAGTTATTTTTTACCTACATTTAATGCTCCATGCATATATCTAAAGATTTGATGTGACGAGTACTAAAAAAAAATTTGGTCTTTTGAGATCTAAACATGGCGTCAGTATTAACAAAATGGCAGGTGCTTCGCGTGCTGATCGAGGGCGGATCGTACCAGCGAGCGAGCGATTCCACATAATTTAAAATTTCGGAGGCCATTTGGTGAAGGCGAGCCATGGAAACGGGGCAATACATTTCTGCTCCAGATGTCTTGTCTTGCGGGTGTGTTTAGATCGAAAAAGTTTTTACGAAAAACTACAGTAACGAATCTTGCGGCATATGCATGAAACATTAAATGTAGATGAAAAAAACTAATTATACAGTTTAGTTGAAAATCATGAAATGAACGTTTTGAACCTAATTAGTCCGTAATTTTAACACTAAAGTGCTACAATAGCAAATGTGCTAATGACGGATTAATTAGACTTAATAAATTCATCTCGCGGTTTCCAGACAAGTTATGTAATTAGTTTTTTTATTAGTATCCGAAAACCCCTTCCGACATCGCACGAAACATCCGATGTGATATTTTTCAAAAAAAAAATCACCAACTAAACCCACCTAAGCCGAGGCCTTGTTTAGTTGATGAAAAGTTAGACTTTTTCTAATTGTAGCACTTTCGTTTTATTTGACAATTAGTGTTCAATTATAGACTAACTAGACTCAAAAGATTCGTCTCGTAATTTATAATTAAACGGTACAATTAGTTATTTTTTTACCTACATTTAGTGCTCCATACATGTATCTAAAGATTCGATGTGATAGAGAGAAAGCGAAATTTTTTTAACTTTAGCCTTGATCTAAATAAGGCCCAAGTTGGTGCGTGGGTGATATTTTCGGGGCTTGAATTGAATGTCGTCAGGTCAGAAACTCACAATGCAAAAACAAGTCGGGCCTTTTTTAGTTTTCAAAATTTGCCCCCAAATTTCACTATGCAAAAGAAGATTTTCATCACATCAAAATATCAACACATGCATGGAGTACTAAACATAGATAAAATTAAAAACTAATTGTACAGTTTTATTGTACTTTACGAGACAAACGTTTTGAGCTTAAGCGGTTTTTGATGGGAGAAGATTATAATACGAGCTCCACTTTCAGGCAATGAGCTAGCTTAACCCTGATTGCTTAAGGTTTAATACAGTCATGTTGGATCCGCTACTAATTGCGACAGCTCAACCGGATGAGACATCTCTTATTTACAGAACTGTGCCAACGTGTGCCTACATTGTTTGATTTACCAGTTCCGGGTATTGGATTTTAGAATAGAAAGAATAAAACTAGTACCAGCTTATCGCCAACCGTGCTTTCTACCAACTCCGCCAACCCCAGACGGGAATATTGATTTAGATTTATAGCCGCACCTGAGCCCGCAACTGTCACACTAGATTTTTCTGACGGCTTGCTTTTCACGCTATATGGAGTATAGTACGTCTCTATAAAATACCCCCATATATATCCAACTACTACTCTCTCCTATCCACCTTACCATATCATAATATCATATGCACAACCGGATCATACATTTTGGACGATTGGCAACTTGGGGCGTATAGTACGTCTCTATAAAATACCCCCATATATATCCAACTACTACTCTCTCCTATCCACCTTACCATATCATAATATCATATGCACAACCGGATCATACATTTTGGACGATTGGCAACTTGGGGCGTGTTTAGTTGCCCGAATCGGACTTTTCCGATTCACTGTTTACTACTGTAGTAATTTTATTTTTATTTGGTAATAATTGTCCAAACATTGATTAATTAGGCTTAAAATATTTGTCTCGCAAAGTACAACAAAACTGTGCAATTAGTTTTTGATTTCATCTACATTTAGTACTCTATATATGTGCCGGTATTTTGATGTGATGGGGAATCTTCTTTTTGCATAGTAGAATTTGGGAGTGAATTTGGGAAACTAAAAGGGCCTTGACCGAATCTAAGGTGCCTAGTGTACTGTACACTACTAGGAATACCATACTGCAGAGAACGACAGATAATGGCCATATTACAGTTTACCGCTCACGTCAAACAAACTAGGCATGCTAAACGGGCTCTAACTAATTATGAGAAATTTGACAATGGTTATATATATATGCATTCCTCCTGGACGTGATGGGTACGTGAACACAGGTTACCACACGTGAAACATTTGCAATCAAGGGTCCGCACCACCGTAGTGATCATCCAAACGTCCACGGCATGGTGGGGGCATGCACAAGACCCATAATCATATTCTCTTCCATTGTCCTTTTATTTCAATTTTATTTCAGTTCTGGACGAAATGGATCTTTTCATCATCGTGATCCGTATGGCTTTAAATTTATAACTTATTCCTAGTCACATAACCGGAGAGCTGAGCGAGGATATTTTTTTAAGATAACGGAACAGAGTTTCAGCCTTTATCATCCGAGGGGATAAGCGATGATATAAGGGCGACCTCCTAAATCTAATCACATTTAATCATCTTTACTCAAACACTATGACTAAATGAGACTAAAAAGTGCATTAGCCAACTAGTCACTCAACTGTTGCTAAATAGGACTAAAGCACACCTTTTAAGTCAAGCTGCCTCATCTTTTAGTCACTTTGGATCCAACACCCTGACTAAAAAGAACTAAAAGACCTCTTTTAGTCCACCAAATAAAATAGAGGGTGACTAAACTTTAGGAGCTGATTTAGGTGACTAAAATTTAGAAGGTGTGAACCAAATACGTCCTAATTAGATTGAACCTTCTTCTGGGAAAAAAAGATCGGAAATAATGATTTCACTTTAATGAGTCGGCACACTTTAAGGGGTGTTTTTTTTGTTTCTGTCTTCCAGGGACAGTGGGGGACTAAAGGGAAAGCAACGTGAAAAGGGGACAAGACTTTTATGAAGGATTAGAGCCTTAGAGGAGTGTAAAAAGATGATATGATGTTTAAAAATGTATGTAAAAGAACAGACATTATACGGAAACAGCAGGGAGTAAAAAACTAATGGACACATCACCAAACGCACGCACCAGCAGCGCTAGAGACGACAACTCATTCGTGAGATTAACTAGATATATTGACCTGTCTTTTAGTGATTTGGATGCCTTGGATGGAATTTGTAACCATAAGAAACATAAGCATACGAAACGCAAGGTGCCAATAGTTGACGGATTAGTCTCCTACAACAAAGCGTGGATAATTTTTTTTGGTGCGACAATTGATTTCGTCCGTCTGCCTGCCTGCCCGCCCTGAGACCCTCGCCCGTCGCACCCCCGCTTCCTTTCCTTGCAACGTGATTTTCGCCTTCTCCCTCTCTCCCTCATGCATCGGCCGCCCCTACCTCTCCCATATGCAACTGGCCCCTCCCTTCCTCCCCGTCGACGGTGCAGCGGGCTGGCTCGGGCGTCTCCCCTCCTCTCCACTCGAGCTTCCCTCTCCTTCTCTTGATGGCGCGGGGGCCAACCCCCAGTCGTGCGGCGGGAGATCGGGATCCAGCGACTTCTGCTCCCTGGGTTCTCGGCGTTCGTCATCCTCATCGATGCCCGGCGCGTACGCGGGAGCAGCGGCTCCCTACCGCTCGTGGGCAGCCTGCACCCCGGTGCCTGCTAGCTCCGACTCACGGGCGCTTCAGGTGCCTACCCACCTCGACCTCGCGGAGCAGCAGAGAAGTGGGATCTGGCAGCCATGTTCAGGTCTGTAAAGGAGGATGCGAGATCTGGCGGCCATGGCCGGATCTGTCGAGGACGGCACGAGATCCGGCAACCACACCCACAAGGTTCGCTCGCTCGATCCCTTCCTTCCTACCTAGCGCTGCTATGATTTCGCCTTGTTGGATCAGTCACCTTTTGGCTGGGGCAATGTGCTCATCTAATTTGTTTCGTACAAATCTAATTTCTACAACTGCTGGAAACACGTATGATAGGAGATCGGAATGGATTCTGTTAGTTGTTTTGTGCTTCACGTGAATGCCAAATCTTTGTTTCCTGATACTATAGCATGGCCTTCACAGTATAGCTGTTACTGGTAATAATCAATCAACCTATCTTCTCAAAAATATTTATTGACATTCGTACAGTGCTAAATTTGATGTTGACACTAACTAATCCTAACCCTTTTAGGACTGTACTTTTACCTCCTAAAGTTCATCTTAGCATTGTTTTCTTAAAATTTTAGTAAGAATCGGAACCGGCTTGTGGGCTTTATTATAAGAAATCATGAATAGGATAAAGTATTGGTTCGTGGCTTTGATATATATTAAGGTTGAACTGCCGGCTCTTCATTTCATTTGTGCGGTGCTAGACTGAATTTTCTATGGACAAAGGCATACAGTAGTGGTTTGTAAAAATGCAGATTATCAGCTACCCCCAACAATATGATTTATATGACATGAAAAAATGCATATCTAAGTGATTTGATTATTTTATTTTCTCTATAGATACCATTGCGATCCTTGAGTCACTTGTCCACTTCAGATGCTGCTAACAATTAGGTAAAGCTGGCTAACTCTATTGGCGAATTTAGAAGTGTGGTTTCTGCAATGTTCCATAGGAATGCAGCAAACAAGGATGTCACCAACACCTCCTTGAGAACGGGCAGTAGTGTTTGGGCCTTAATTCTGTAATTTTGTGGCATGTGAACTAATTTATCATTGGTTCAAGTATTGGTCAACATGAATACATAGTTTTTTTCCCTTTCATCTGCACATGCTAGCTTCAACCTCCATGTTTTTCTATGGAATTCAACTTGCATTGCCAAGTATCTTGGTTACATTTGCACATGAACAATACTCTAAGATTTTGTATCTCTTTTTTCCTTAGCTCTGATAGTAGAACGTGGTGGCGCTCGCTAACTACTACATGATTTATGAGTTCGACTATCACTGTCAAGGTATGCTTCCCCCTATTTTGTTCCCCTTTTACTGATTTAGTTTAGTGAACCTGAATGTGGATTCCGATTAGTCTGCGTGATAGAGTTTGATTATTCCATGCTATTCTTTTCTCATTGATGGAGATTTGATTAGAAGCCACAGAGATCTTATAAGACATGTTGCATGTTTTCCCATTATTTATTGACTAGAAAAGGTTTACCCTTTGTTTACTAAAAATTGCAACCCTGTGCAAAACCGAGCACCCAATCCTAACTTAAGCTAATTGGGACAACTGATCCTGAGACATCAAAGAGACAAGTACTTGATGTAAATGCATGTAAATGTCTGGCCCTTATAACTTGATTCAGACAATGTTTGTATTATCTGTACTTAACTGCAATTCTTTTTCTGTTTCTGCATTCATAATCAGTGCACCCTCACCATGCATCAGTCATCTCTGTGAGAGACAGGAGCACTGCAGGCTCTGAGAAACAGTACCACATGTTTTTAGTCTGGAGTCTGGACATATGGAGCTACAGAGCTTCCAATTATACACGTTGGGCTCAATTAAGAGTTTATTTTCAAGTTACATAGTTTTTTGTTTATCATAGCTAGAAATAATTTCTGGACAGCTGCTGGTCATTTGATAATTCTAACTGAATAGTAATTATCTTTTGCATGGCTATTTGTTTATTGAAAACAGAAGGAGCTACTTAAAGGTTGTGATGATGTCATGTTGCCGAAAACAGATGGAGCTATCAGTGGAAATTGTATGGTTTTTAGCGGAAATTGCTGTTTTTGGCTTGATCTATCTGTGTTGATTAGAGGTTGTGACATGCAGTGTGCAATATTTCAATTTGAGGTTCGGTTCATCACATTAAGGATAAATGAACTTTCTTATTTTTGCCTATCTAACACTTAGATACTGAACAAAGCTCCAGACTGCTCTACTTTCCCCTGGGCCGGCTGACATTGTAAAAGAATTTATCATGGAAGATATGTTAATACACTGCCCTACCTCAAGGCATCTGTGTGGCTTCAGTCCATAACTTTATGTTGCTCGTTGGGCAGAGGACGATGTATCATGTATGGGAAATCTTCCTTTGGACACTGATGTATTAGAATATGGATCAGAGTCGGCTCTTTGGTGCTAGGAGGTAAGCTGGATGTTACTTTTCAAATTGGTGTTCTTTTGATTCTATTGTTTTGTATTTTTCATTAAATATTCTATCTTTTAAATGCGTATGCGGATAAGAGATCTGAAATTGATGCTTATGAAAGCACGCAACATTCTGAGTACATGGAAATCTATCAGAAAGAAAATCCATGAGAAAACCACCAACATCTATTGTAAGGAAAACTTTGTTCTTACATTGATCCACAATTTGCTCTGTGAGTAGTAATTTATTTGCACATTTCATTTTGCTGTGGAAAATACATAATGAGAGTTTGTCCAATTCTTTCAATATAATGACATGTTTCTCGGCCCCAATGGGGAAAATGGTAAGCTTTATTGTTATAGTTACATTCGAACTGGCCAGATGCTAAATCAACTTATATCTATGCACATATTCATAGAACCTGTAAACCTTTATTTTCTGTTCCTTATTTCTTACTCGCTCACTCAGTAAGCATACCTATCATTGGAAAAAACTTTGCCAGTTTTGAAAAACCCGAATGCTCGCTCCGGTCGAGAATCGTGAAACAAAGGGTTACCAGGCTCCAATGTATGTGTGATTAGCCTGAGAGTCCATGAACAATACCTATTTTCGTTTTTGTCTATGGAAAGTTTAATTTTCATGATTCACCGAGTCTAGACGGCATGCAGAGGTGTTGGAATTAATTTAATCTATTTACTATAAATGAAGATGACTATAATTTTCTGTGCTCACTGGTTCTGGGAGCTAATTAAATGTCTATAGTGAAAGAAGCAACTATTATATATATGTTTCTATACGGATATATACCACTGAAAACTGGGTGTCAGTATTATGTTGTCAACTGCAATTTCTCATTAAATCATATTCTGAGATAATTGACAATATGCAGTGATCCTCACACCGGTGAAAAGTGATGCACCACGAGAAAGCTTCAGCCTACTGCCTCTGCTGATCAGAAGTGCAGAACTAGGTAGATCACCACAACAGAACTTTAGGTGACCTTAACAAAATTTTCACCCATGCTCTAGGTGACCATAACAGAACTTTCACCCACGCTAGCTTTTTAATGGCTTGTCCTCAAACTCTTGTTTGCCTGTTCTGTTCAACTTTCACAAGCAACTCAATGTAGACAGACCTTCCTTATCAGGAATTTGTGATTAATGTGGAAGTAGCAGCTCACAGCACTAAAGAATATTGGAGCCATTTACAATATGCAAGAATATCTGAATTTTGATTTTATGATACATGATATATGATTTGTTATTAGCAGTGTGATTTCCATTGTTATTGTGGCATATTCTCATATCTTAGGCTCTATCATTATATGAGGAAAGCTAATTTCCATTGTTATTAGTACGTTTGAATTTTAATTCATACTATGCATGTGGCTTACATGAGTTTTTTTTCCCATGGATATGGATTGGTGAGCACCACTCTTTGATTCCCTGTAACTCTTTCAGCACATTGCTTTGCACGCTGTCTGTCCATTAACCCCTACGCGTAAAATTGAAGTATCATATCTGCAATCTAGAGAAAACCACTTTCTGTTATGATTCAGTATAAACATATAGTATCTAAAAGTTTTTCATTTAGAATTGACTGTTTACTCATCACTGACAACGTTCATTCCAATGCAGTATGTAACCACAACCACGGAGCTATTGGAATAGTTCGGAGCAATGACTACCAAGATGTACTTGGCGTAGTAGTGAAAGTCTTTTGGAGTACTATAAGATATAAGATATTGTAATGTGCTTGGCTATTTGTGACAGCTAATGTTTCTCAATGATCCATTATTTTAGGAAAAAATAAAAATCATCTTCCATAGTAAATAAAATTGTGGAAGATAGCCAATAGCAAGAGTGTTATGAGTGCCTCATCACACTTGGATAATTGTTTTTTTATAACCTTCAAACATTAAATATGAAGACTGGTGGTCTGGGTATACTTTATGAAGCAAACTGATAATTCAAAGATATGATTAGTTTTAAAAGATTGAGGAATCAATTAATCTTGTTATGGTGATATGAACATTTATGTGAGTATGTATAAATGTACAATATAATAAATGCATACCTTGATGATTGTAAACCATCAATAAGAATTTTAGCCATGCACAAAATTCAATTTGTAATATTGACATTCTGAACATCACACTCGCATTATTTTTTTTAACAATACAACAAGTTCATACTCAAATTATCAGGGCATCATTTGTACCCGTTGCAATGCATGGAAAAGATTTATATAGTCGAGTTGGTGAGCCTGTGATATCGCGCTCTCTGTGATCGTGTTAATTTTACGAACTTTGCTTTTTGGATTAAATATCACTTTAACGTCGGTATTTAATTTCACAGTATTGTTATCTTATTGTGTTTTTAGTACAAAAGTTTAGTTGTTCCGTAGCAACGCACGGGCATGCTACCTTTAACTATATACATTTAACAAATATACGACAACAGGATGCGTACGAATTAAGGAATCATATCTTGTTACACCTACTTACATACAAGGGAACCAAAACAATGGCCACATACCTGATGGTGTAGCATCTTACGAGATTCTCTTAGATGCTATATAGTCTCAAACAAAAAACAATGATTTATTGGTGGCCATTCCTTTGTCTAGGTTATCTAATTATACTATTGTTATCTTATCGTGTGATCCATATATTTAATAGTATAAAAATTTAACTGTCCCATAGCAACGTACGGGGACACTACCTAATCAACTGCTAAGCCCTGCTTTGGGCTGATCAGAATGGAAAGCCCAAGCACTGAAAATCTGAAAGGGAATTTAGTACTGCACCAGCGGAGTATACTAGGCACAGCTTCACTAAACACGTGTGGAACAAAATGAACAAGGAGAATATATCACAGCATATAATCATTCCATCTGTTCCATTCCATTTGCATTATTAATTTATTATTAGTGACACGGTATCAGCTTCACCTACCAGGCCACGAGGGGCGATGGCGATCTGGCCTGCCGCGCCAGCCTGGCTCGTAGAGCGTGAACCACTGTATCTTGTGTTATCAAAATACATACTGTAGTTTAGAGTTTTTGACATTCTTCGTTAGGATCTCCCGTGATCTTCGGTAAGAGCTCCTTCTTTTTATATATACATATAAAAAAGATCTTCCGAGATGCGATGCGCTTAGCTGTAATAAGGAGCTGTTCGGCTGTGATTTCTGCGGCTGATAAGTCGGCTAAAGCTACTTTATTGTTAAAGAAAAAAAAAATACTGTTTCATGGTAGCGAGACCGATAGACAGCCAGCTGTTCTCGTCTCTCGCGAGAAGGTGATGTCTGCTCTGCTTGCAGCGAAACATAGACTAGCTACTGCCTACAGGTAAAGTGCCTTCTTGCGCGCGTTACTACTGTGCTCAAGGCCACGTCTGCACCTGGATACAGCCTGACGACGACTCGTGGGCTGCTGACTGGTGAGACCTGATTACCGAGGGCATCCTTTCTGCTGACGAGGTCACGCGAGCCACTTCCAAATTGGTGGGCCTCTACGGGTGTCGCGCGGCTGATGAGCCAGCTGAAGTGGATTGGTTGTTTGAGAAAATATTATTTCGTGGTTGATAAGTTGAAGTGAACAAGGCATCTCACTATCTCGGCAGATGCTCTCACGAGTCCCATCTAAACCTCCTGCAGTGGTACGAGTTTACTGTGTTACCTTACTGTACGTACGTCCTTACTGAAAAGTTCGCCATTATACCGCATCCAATTCCGTGGTTTTCCGATGCAAATTATTGCTCTGACAGAGGTGCGGTGCCTGCCTCACTGTTTTTTCTAATCACACTGCCTGCAGGCTGTGCAGCCAGCAGCCGCCATTAGGAGGTGAAGTCAAGCTCAAGCTGGCCTCATTTGTCAGATAAGTCTCCTGCGTGATGCATGCGGATCAGCGCATGCACCAACCAATCCGTATTCGGTAAGCACTCGCCATTAGGTCAAGATTTGCATGATTGCATCTAGCACTTCTTTTTTCAAAAGATTGCATCCACCAATAGTACATACCACCTTGAGGTCAACAGTTTCCACTGCCCTGAGTTCTCTGATTATTTTTGCTCGAGTTCACTGCTTTGGAATGCCATCTATTTCTTTCGCTCCCTTGGTGGTTTCCGTTGTCCAGTGACAAACTCTGATGCTGCCCTCTTTCGCAATGCCTGTCTATTCTGCGTAATTAGGTGACACAAAAGTTTAACTATTTTTCCCTCTGTTACACAAACGGAGCGTGGCAGTGTGGCACGATCGTTTATCTTTCGGGCGAAACATGCCCCGCTTCTTCAAGACATGAGCGAACTGGGCCGAGCTAGGCTCGGGGCCTCGGGCCATATCGAGGAGGAATTAAAGTACCAACTACTGAGGGACGAATAGACAGTTTTAACTAAAATCATAAACACTACATAAACTTCAATTAGTATATCATCGAACCCAAAAATGCTACTCTTGCTGAGCTAGGTGAAGATTTTGTAAACTAGGGTGATAATCAACAATTTATAATGTATAATAAGATAAAGTGATCAGATTAAATTGCATGAAAGAAATTTGAGCATAAGAGATAACCAATCACTAGACAAAACTTTATCCATGTGGCCGGACCGTCTAACGCTTATTTCTCATGCGCACCATAGAAAATACTTGTTGTAAGTCCTTCAAAGAATTAATGACCAGCGAACCGTCCATGCAGGCTATCAAACAATCTATGGTATGACTTTCTCACGCACATCACAAAACAACCAGTTGCTCGACTCTGCTCGGAGAAGACTTGTGGTTGTGGACCGTCCACGCCATAGCACTGGACCGTCCTTGCTACACGATCAAACCAATCCAAAAGATCCTCCTCAAAACGGTGAAGTCAGGACTATCCGCCATATCAGAGGTGGATAGTCCACACTTAACAATCAGTTGCCCCTTTTCAAGTGTCACTCATCTCTATACATGCAATGTATCACTTGCAAATTGGCACTAGAGAACCATCAAATAAACGAACATTAACACCTTTTGGTAGTATGACTATATAGATAGTCTACTAACCTAGTCATATTTCGTCATCTATAAATAATTACCTCATGAAACCCTCAAAAATCTTGAACTCCAAAACCAGTGCATCATCTTGAAAATTGTCGCTAAGCTCTTCTATGGCGTCCATGCCCCATGGCAGGATTGGTTACTGCAAAATGATTTTATCTTATCGGATTCCCATTCTGCGACCCTCCTTCCAACATGTGAAAAATTATTAATGATGAGCTTGCCACTTAATGTACCGTTCTATCACCTATGTTGACGTTCACGATGGGGTGGCTGCCACCTCATTCTGGTACCATCATTGGCTTCAGTCTGGCCCCATTGCTTCTACCCACCTAGCCTTGTTTTCGCACACTATTTAATTTAGGAGCGTATAAGTTATATGCGTTGATTTATTCTAAAGATTTTAGAAAGATATACGTATTGAATACCATGCGAAATCAAAGTTGTGACCGAGCAATACTGCAAAACAAGGAATAGTACTCTAAGAATCTTCAAATAGGGAGGCCAATGCTTAGCAGCATGGAAACGGGAGAGTGGACACGTTCCGAGAACCATGGGCGGAGCTATACTGAAGTTAGTGGGTGCGGCTGCATCCAAATTTTTTTTTTGAAAAGCAGTGATAAGACCCAAATTTCACCCATATATGTACCTACACATTGCAAATCCTCGCCCCTACAAAGGCAAACGCACCCTTTCAGATTTGCTCTAGCTCCTCCACTGTCGGGAACATCGTTCTGATTTGTAGAACGAGAACATAATGGAACATCGTTCCGAACACTAATGAAGCGTGATCCACACCACGGGAACGACTACCCACTTGGGACGCTTGCTACGGATGGCCGTTGCCGCTTCGTGGAGGCGTGGAATGACGATTGGCCTGGGTTTTGCATGGCTGCGTTTTAGCCTTTTTGTTCCGATGGATGGTCATAAGTTGTTGATGAAAATATGAGGCCCAAAATTCAATAAATGGAATAAACAACGTACCACGTATCACGTCCCGTACGACGACCTCAATCTTCCGGGGACTTTGTTGCAGTGATAGCAACAATCACTTTACTTATTACGTGGCAGTAATTCGATTCACCGGCCCACACGATTACACAAACACACTAGCAGTCTCTACACACATGATCTCGTGCCGCTCCGCTCGTATACACGACTGCGCTTATTAGCTTATTCATTTACCAGCTCGTACGTAGCACTCCTAGCAGCCTCAATCGCTCAGATGGAGATGCTGTTGGGAATGCCCTTGGCGCTGAGACCGGCGGCGGCGCCACTGTGGTCAGAAGTGTTGGGGTACAGCAGCATGTAGGGGAACTCGGCGGGCCCGTTCCTGTTCTTCAGCTGCGTGTCGCGGTTCTCGCCCACCACCTTGCCCTCGATCTCGACCAGCGCGTCGCTGAACCGCTTCAACGCCGCCTGCGCCCGGGCGTCGGAGGTCCACTCGGGGGTGTCGCGCTGCCCGAGGTACACCTCGTCGGAGGAGTGCTTGGAGAGGATCTCAATGAGCGAGATGCCGATGATGGTCTGGATCTGGCTCGTGATGGTGTGGATGAAGCCGCGCTCCGGGTCGCGCTCCAGCTCCTCGTACTCCTTGCTGCCGGGCTCCGGCATCCGGCGCCGGCTCACCGTGGGCCGGTTCGGCAGGTACCCCGCGTACGGGTACTGGCCGAAGTTCACGGCGGCGTGCAGCGCCGACGCGATCCAGATGATGGTGGTGCAGGCGCTGGCGAGCTCCGACACGGCCTGCATCTGGGGCCACCAGGGCGCGTCCTTGAGGTCGCCGTGCCCGACCTCGCGCACCTCCTTCCACCACGCCTGCAGCTCCTCGTCGCCCCGCAGCGCGCCGTCGTCGGGGTAGTAGATGGCCAGGTACTCGCCCACCCACTGCTCGATGGCGTGCCAGATCGCCAGCCCGTCGCTCGCGTACGGGTAGTCCTGGATCAGCAGCCGCACCTTGTAGGGGCTCGACGGGTCCGCTACCGCCACGCCCCGCTTGACGAGGTCGGCGGGGAGGCCCTGCTCCGTGAAGTTCCAGCTCTTGTACACAACGGAGGACATGGCCAGCGCGTACTTGCCCGGGAAGACGGTCATCTCGAAGATGCCGCCGCCGTTGATGAGCGTCTGCCGCGCCAGCGCGTTGATGTTCATGGTGTCGCGGAAGTGCGGGTGCAGCAGCTTGTGCACCGGGTGCGTCACGCTCAGCTGCCGGTTCGTCGCGATCACGAACGGCTCCATCACCGCGTGCGTGTTCAGCCTGCACGAGATCACCGGTGATTGATCAGGAAAAGCATGCATTTCGATCGCGTCAACGACTCGATCAATGGTGATTAGACAACGCATTTCGTACCAGTGGCTGATGAGTTGGTGCCAGCCGGAGTCATTGACCGCGACATAGGCCTTGGCGAGCTGCCACACCCACGCCTCAACACCGCTGGACGCCGGCGTGTAGACCTTGCTCTTGGCCTTGGTGAGGCCTCCGTCGACGTACGGCTCGCTGAGCTCGATGGCGAGCGGCGCGAGCCTGCCGTCGCCGCGCAGGAAGAAGAGCGTCCTGGTGGCGTAGATGAAGTTGCCCTCCAGGCTGTTGACGTCGATCAGGAACGGCATGAGCCGGTCGTGGTGGTCCAGGATGTAGAGCCTGTTGCCGTCCAGCGCCTGCTGCACCGTGAGGCCCTCCAGGTTCTTCTCGATGTGCTCCGCCGTGATCGTGTTGGTGTGGTCGCCGTACTTGCTGGGATCCAGCGTGCTCTTCGGCGGGAACTCCTGTAATCGTGTTCGATCGTCAGGCGCGCACATTCCATTTCGTGTCGTTTTCGACCTACTTGTGTCTTGTGAAATGAAATGTGAAGCCACCATTAATTAACAGTTACGCATTTTGCACAGAGTGAGTGACTCACCGTGAGGCGCGTGATCACCATCGGGTTGACGCCGGCGAGCACCTCCCGCGCGAACTCCTCGTCGGTCCTCCACGCGTTCTTGTCCTCTGTTCCGCGCAACGTACGCAAACAGTCAGTCAACTTATTAGGAGTGTCACTGTGTGAGCACATGCAGATCGACAGGCGTGCCTTTGATGATCTCCGGGATGGGGAGCTTGAGCAGGTAGTCGCCGCCGGCGGGGAGGAGGTCCTTGACGAGCTGGAGCGGGAAGAGCTTGCGCATGTCCTCGAGCGCCTGGATCTTGGGCAGCTTGATCCCGCCCTCGTACAGGTTGATGATGTCCTGGAACGAGTCGAACTCGCCGGGGGTGGTGTCCACGTACGTGCGCACCGCCGGGATGATGCCCTGCGTGATCGCCTTGATGGAGTAGCCCAGGAAGTCGGACATCTTGAGGTGGCCGAACCGCTCGTCCCGCGGCACGTAGATCTGCTCCACCAGCGACAGCCGGCTCTCCGAGTTGGGGTCTGCAGCCAGTCAGTCAGTCAACTCTCCTGCAGCAAATGCAAATGGAAGTGTTTCGTCCGAGATCGAGGCCCACGGCGATCACGCACCGGTGTTGGTGGGCTTGCGGCCCGTGCGGCACCGGCGCGGGTAGGGGTGTTCGGCGGAGCCGCCGAGGACGGGGCGCGGGTTGCCGCCGTCAGGCATGCCGAGGTCGTTGTAGACGTCGTAGCGGTACACGCGGTCGTGCTCCTGGTAGGGGCCCTGCTGGTCGTCGCCGCGGAGGTTGCGGAGCTCGTCGTCGCGGTAGGGCTTCAGCGCCGCCGGCATCTGGCTCGGCAGGTACGTCTGCGACGGCGTTTTTTTTTCCGGCACACAAAAGACAAAAAGATCAACATGTTGACCGACTGACTGACTGTCGGACGGACGTTTGTTTAGAAAACTCTACTCTCTTATATTAAATAGTTGAGGACACATGTTAACCGCTGATTTGCTTGACTGACCATCGTGATGCCCTTTTTGTCATCTCGAAGGTAAACTTGAGTGGATTGGCATCAATCTTTACTTTAACCTTTTTTATTATCTCGGGCGGGGCGATGGCCGGGAACCAGGGTCTTCATTCGAAAGTTTGGCTCCCAAATTCATTATGCAGAATTCCTATTTCCCGTCACATCAAAATACCGGCATATATATAGAATACTAAATATAGATGAAATCAAAAACTAATTACATAGTTTTGTTATACTTTGCGAGACGAACATTTTAAGTCTAATTAATCAATATTCGGATAATTATTATCAAATAAAAACAAAATTGCTACAGTGTGACAGGACACTTACTATGCAAACTTTGCCTCCAAAGTTTGCCATCTAAAGCTGAAAGCCCAAGTTTCGTTTTGGTAATTAATGACACCAAGTTGCTAATGCCATGTGTTGAGTGTTTTGAGTTAAGCATAAGCAACACATGTGATGAAGGTGGACGTGGCAAGGAGTGGTAGCCACAAGGTCACAAAGAGATGGTGCATATACATGAAATGTAGATCATGGTGGAGATGCACTTAAAGTGATGGACTTGATGTTCAAGTGGAAGAGAAGGATCTAAGAGCGCAAGGCAAAGGTATAACCATAGGGTTTTCCTTTTGCCGGTCAAAGATGAGTAGAGAAGTGATTGACCGGATTTAGGATACATAGCCGACTATCAAGAGGGGCAATCACGGTTAGCTCGGGAATCAAGTGCCACTAGATCAATGTCTTGAGCATATGCATTTAGGATCTAGTAAAGAACTAACATATCGCCTTGGAAAATGTTTGTGAAAATGCTAACACACGAGCACATGGTGGTGAACACTTGTTGGTGTTAGCACGTTCGCGAAGGCGGTGGACTTTGAGCGGTAGAGAGGGGTTTGGGTTCCTCTCTCCCTCCCGCCGAGCTTGCGAGGCGGGATTCGGCGCTTTTTGGAGAAGTGAAATACCTATTTTCTATTGCGCCGAAAGTCGGAAAAGAAACGGAGGCGAACGGAGGTCACTGCGTGCACCGGACGCTGCACCGGACGCGGTCACTGTACGACCGGCGCGTCCGGTCAGGCGAACAGCGGTTCACGAGGATCACCGGACGCGGTGCGCGTCCGGTCATAGGTCACCGGACGCGTCCGGTCTTCCAGGGAGCTTACTGGACTCCCACCGGACGCGGGCACTGTGGCGTCCGGTCCGTTCTTCAGCGCGTCCGGTGGTTGTTTTGCAGTGCGCGGCTCGGTGTTGACCGGCGCGTCCGGTGGGTCACGGGACCGGTGCGTCCGGTCGTGACCAGCGCGTCCGGTCGCTCGGTCGAGCGCGTCCGGTCAACGGTAACGGCTAGTTTGAACGGCACTATTCTCGTCTGTCGCGTAGTGACCGGACGCGTCCGGTCACCCTGACCGGCGCGTCCGGTGCAGCGCGATTTCTGCTGCGTCGTTTCTAACGGCTAGCTGCGTACCCCTTCGTTATAAATAGATGGTGGCCGGGGTTTGAGGGTAACTCTTGCACATTTTGAGACCTAGAAACATCCTTTGAGCTAGAGAACAACCCCTCCACTCATCTCTTTGATTGATTGCACATCTTGAGTGAGATTGAGTGAGATTCAAGTGCATTGCTTGAGAGTTGCATTCTAGAGGCACTTGATTTTCGAGTTGCTGCGGATTTCTCGTTACTCTTCCGTGTTTCCCGACACGGTAGACGGCTTGGAGCAGTGGAGGTGATTGAGCTCGCAATTGGAGATTGTTGGAGCCTTCACCAAGTGTTGTAAGGGGTACTTGATCCTTCCCCGCGGGAGTTCGCAAATTGGATACTCTAGTGGAGCTCGTGGCTTGGAGGATCCCCATCTTGTGTGCGGTTGTGCGGCGCCCGCCGAGGGCTCAACTCTTGATAGTTGATTAGCTCGCGAACCGACAAGTGGGTGCATCGCCACAACGAGGAGTAGCTTGCCGGGAAGCAAGTGAACCTCGGGATAAATTCTTGTGTCATTATCTTCCCGAGGATTTCTCTTGTGTGATTGATTGATTGGTACTTCTCATCTCTACACGGCGGTATAATCACTCGAAGCTCTTCTCTCGTATTACTTCTTGTTTCTAGCTTGTTGTTGTTGTGTTTAGTGGATAGCCTTGTACTAGAATTGTGTAGGTGGCTTGCTTAATTAGTTAGAGCTAGTGCTTGGTGCTTCGCCACCTTTCTTACTAACTTGTGGTTAAGTAATTCTTGTAGAAGTTTTAATTAGGCTATTCACTCCCCCTCTAGCCTATTTGGACCTTACAAAAGCGCAGGTTGTGTTTTCTTAAATGCTGGGGTAAAGTTCAGGTATCACGCGGGTGTCACGTGAGAGTGTCAGGTGAGGTATCATGTCACAGTATTCAGATTTCAGATAGTAATAATAAAATAAATATAGAAGTCTTCGAGAATTCGTGAGATGAATTTATTCAGCTTAATTAATCCATCAGTAGCATATATTCACTGTAGCACTACATTATCAAATCATAGTAGTAGCCATCTGTGCAATTAGATACTTTTTAGTCTATATTTAATACTTTATGCATGTGTCAAACATTCAAACTTTAGGGGATTTGGTAGCCACATGAACTCAAGGGGTGTTTAGTTTCTAGGCCTCGTTTAGATTGAAAAAAAATTCAACCCAATGAATAGTACCACTTTCGTTTTATTTGGCAAATATTGTTCAATCGTGGACCAACTAGGCTTAAAAGATTCATCTCGTGATTTCCAACTAAACTGTGTAATTAGTTATTTTTTACCTACATTTACTACTTCATGCATAGGTCCAAAGATTGATGTGATGGAGAGAGTGAAAAAATTTCAACTTTTGGGATACATCTAAACAAGGCCTGGGTGAAAAATTTTTAGAGTATCACGTTAGATGTTTCATGGGACGTCGGAAGGGGTGTTCAGATACTAATAAAAAAAAATAATTACATAACTCGCCTAGAAACCGCGAGATGAAATTATTAAACCTAATTAATTTATCATTAACACATATTTACTGTAGCATGACATTCTCAAATCCTGAATTAATTAAGAATGCTTAAAAGACTTGTCTCGTAAATTTATCATAATCTATGTAATTAGTTAGTTTTTCATCTATATTTAATATTCCGTACGTGTGTCCAGCATTCGAAGTGACGGGATGAAAAAATTTCTGGCAGGAACTAAGACTGTCCGCAGTGGCATACTCTAAATGATACTCTAAAGCTTTAGAGTATGAATATAGAGTAAAAACTGCTGCACTGGATACTCTAAAACGATACTCTATACTTTCTCTCACTCTATATTTAGAGTAGTACAGTGCTTACTCTATAGTGCGCAGTGACGGGCCCCACTGACTAAATCAAGGAAAAAAATGCTATAACTCACAAACCAAAAATCCAAATTAAATTTCGATTGCACCATTAAATTCGTCTCAATAAATCCTTCAAAACTAGATCACACATGGATATATTTAGCTAAAGTGACAAGTGGGTCCCACAGTAGATAGAGTGGATAGAGGATGATATAGAGGATGGATGGGTGCGGAAGAATTAAGTATAGAGGAGAGAATCTTGCTGACTAGGACATATAGAGGATGAATATAGAGGAACATGAGTGCGGATAGCCTAACCACCCTCACAGGCCTCGCGCTCAGCGACCGTCAGAAAATTTCAGAAGATCATTCTAGCACTTCTTCACCTAACGTGGCAGTTGCACTAGTACCACTTCAATGAATTTTCTTCACCACACCCATGTCCTTTTCCGACCTACTCTACTGTCCTGTACGCCAATCGACGACATGGCGGCTAACATTTTCTTAAAACAAGTACGAAAAAAACATGTAAATCTCGTTTTACGAAAAATCAATAGAATCTTAAGTTTAACGAAGTTTCTAGAAGATATTATCTACATTTATATCTTCAATTAGGTTTATTAGGAAAATATATTCTATAATTAATCTAGTGATATTTATTATGTATCATAAACATTAATACTTTGTTATATATATTCAATCAAAATTAAGAATATTTGACTTCTCGGGAAACGAAATTTACATGTTTTTTTTTGACAAAGAAATGTATACACTTGACATAACAAAATAAACACATAAACCGATCGAGAAAGACGAACAGCAGATGCTGCCAGGAGTGTCAATGGCGTCGCGGCGAGACTTACATCGTTGGAGAAGAAGACGCGGTTGTAGCGGTACTTTCCCACGGGGTAGACCCATGAGTTGGCGACGAAAGTGACGGTGCCGCGGCCGGGGACGTCGTCGAGCGTGATGGTCTTGAGGAAGAACTCGGCGGTGTGGTTGTTCTTGACGATGACCGCCCCCGGCACGCCCAGCTTCTCCGCCTGCCAGTCGAACGTCACGCCGAACTTGGACTCGCCGGTCGTCAGCGACGGCAGGCTCGTCAGCCACTGCTCCAGGTTCGCCTCCGCCCCGACCCGCCCGCGGTTGCCGTTGTCTGCACAGCGAAAGCCCGGTAGCCCATGTGGGTTGATCGATCTGTTTCGTACGTGTCGGGCATGCACGCGCGTCGCGCGGAGAATGCAAATACATGGTGCATAGGATAGGATAGGAGTACAGTAGTAGTAAATTATTGATAAAGAATCTAGTTCTAAGTAGAAATCGTCTCTGATCTCTTGTTACTACTGTGTTCTTTTCTACTTTGTCACGAGCTAGCTAGGCCTTGTTTAGATTAGATTGCTCTCAAATTCTAAGTTTTTACACTCTCTTCATCACATTAAATCTAGAGACGCATACATGATAAAAAAATAACTAATTGTACAATTTAATTATAAATCACGAGACAAATTTTTGAACTAGTTAGTTTACCATTAGATAATAATTGACAAATACAAATAAAAATGTTATGGTGCCAAAATTTTCTAAGTTTAGCGTCTAAACGAGGCCCAAGCCGGCATCTGGTGCTCTGCACCTAGCTTTGCTGTCTTTTTCTCGGTGTTTCTCTCTCGATTCTTTCTTTCTTTCCATGCCCCGTCAACGATGACCGAGGGCCGAGGCAGGGTAGCTGAAGCAGGGGAAAAAGCTTGGTGCTTGCTTGCTTTGCTTTGTAGTATGTGCGGGGAAAATGCATGCGCAAAAGGTAAATAAAAGTAACCGAGACTCCGAGAGCTAGCTAGCTAGAGCCTAGAGGGATCGACCAAGGGAAGGAGATAAGAGAGGTGGCGTCGCCGGTCGCCGGCGCCGGCGGTGCGGTACTCACTGGCGTCGACGAGGGTGGAGCTGATGAGCTGGCAGGTGACCCCCTTGCCGAGGAACTCGCTGATGCCGTCGATGACGGCGGCGCCGAAGTCGTTGAGGTCGAGCACGTTCTTGCGCATGAGCACCACCGTGCCCTTGAGCCGCGCCTGCTTGTTCGCCCCCGTCAACCCATCGATGATCCCGCTCAGCATCTTCAAATCACCACCACTGCAACTAGCTGCTCTCTCTCCCTGCCGCCTTTATATTTTGCAGTGGTGTTGGCGCTGATGACTGTGAGGCTGTGCAAGGCCGAAGCCGAGCCGGGGGATTTTATAGCGCGCCAAGCGAGCACAGTGCACCGATGACCGATCGACTCCGGCTGCGTGACGTGCCCGTGTGCGTCTGGCGCAGCAAGGACTGGTGGGTGGCAGTGTGCTACCGTGTGTCTGAGAGCGTAATTAATGCGGTTTGATTATTGGGCCAGAGGGACGTGAATGGTGAGTGGTGCAGGATGCGCCTGCGTGCTCACCGTTCGCGAGACCAGCTCGCGCGCGCGGACGCGTGTGTGTGCGTGCGGCGCGCGGGCCGCGAGATCGGCAAAAGGCGCGGCCGCTCTCGTTAGCAGCATCAGAGTTTGGGAAGGAAGAAATTAAGGAAGGGATGGAGAATTTGGACACGAGTTTGGGAAGGAAGCAATTAAGGAAGGGATGGAGAATTTGGAGACGGGAAGGACGAACAGCGCGGAAGGATTAGGATGGATTGACCATGAGTGCTTAAGGAAGAGTTGGGTTCATACAAGTTTTTTCATACCCCTCTTCTCTCCGATGTCTCCCTGATATACTCTCTTACAGGCTAGCGTCCGGACTCGCGCACGGAGGCGCTAGCGCCCACACTCACGCCCACTCTTCGCCTATCAACATCGTGTTGGGCCTGTGGCTTCGGGCACTTCTTCTTGGGCCTTGCTCCTTAGCACCTGACGGGTTGGATGTAGTAGCGGTGCAAACAGTCCCCGACGCTTGAGAGCCTGCTTGACCCCAAGCAGGTGCGCGTGGATACCTTTGCCGGACTGTCTCCAGGAACTCCCAAGTAGCCAGTTCAGGAGGCCAACCGGACCACTGCACCAGAACTTGTTCACCAACGCCAACGGTAGTAGGGGCATGACGACGCTGGAGAATAGCAATAGGAACACGAGGTAATTCAATGTCAGTAGGAAATAGAGAAGATACCGGAGTGCCAAGCAGAACGACTTTCTTCAATTGGGACATGTGAAATGTCGAGTGGACAGCCGAGGAGGATGGCAGGTCCAGAGTGTAGGCCACCGTGCCCACGCGGGCTGTAATCTGGAATGGTCTGAAGTACTTGAAAGCCAGCTTCTGATTGGATCGTGAAGCTAGTGTGGTTTGCACATATGGCTGGAATTTCACCAGAACCCAATCCCCCACCTGAAATGTGCGCTCAGTCCGGTTTTTGTCAGCTTGTCGTTTCATGCGTTCTTTTGCTCTTGCCAAATGTTGCTGGATGAGTTCGGACATTATTGCTCGATCGGTCAACCAAGTTGATAGTTCTGGCACTAATACAGAATCCAGAGCAGAGATGCCAAAGTGGCGTGGAGGAAAGCCATAAAGTGCTTCAAAGGGGGAACGACCCAAAGCGGAGTGCGGTGAGGAGTTATACCAGAATTCTACGAGCGGCAACCAAGACGACCACTTGGACGGACAAGCATTGGCGAAGCAGCGCAAGAAGGTTTCCATGGACTGATTCAACCGTTCAGTTTGCCCGTCAGACTGGGGGTGGTAGCTGGAGCTCATTTGCAGCTGGACATCGGTCAATTTGAACAATTCCTGCTAGAAGTGACTTGCAAAGATTCGGTCGCGATCAGAAATTATTGCTACTGGCATCCCATGGAGTCTGTATACTTGATCCAGGAAGATCTTGGCCACTGAAGCAGCAGTAAACGGGTGAGACATGGCCAAGAAGTGAGCATACTTGGTAAAAGAATCGATGATCACCAAGATACAGTTGACATGTTTGGAACGAGGTAATCCCTCCATAAAATCCATGGACAATATCTGCCAAGCTCCAGATGGCAACAGAAGGGGCTGCAGCAAGCCTGGCAAGCGAGAGTGATCGGGCTTCGCGCGCTGGCAGGTGAGACAAGAGGCGACGTAGTCTCGGACGGACTGCTTCATGCCCTTCTAGGCAAACAACTGCTTCATCTTAGTATATGTGGCTGGAAAGCCGGAATGCCCACCTAATGCACTGGAGTGACAAGCAAACAACAGCTTCTGTTGAAGGGCAGGGTTGGACCCAATCCATATGCGGTCCCGGTATCACAGAACACCGGCACGTAGTGAGAAGTGATGGACTGCCTGTGGGTCAAGCATCAACTTAGCAATGAGAGCTTGAGTGTCAACATCAGTAGCATAACCATCCACAACCTGCTGGATCCATTGAGGAGTCACCATAGAAATAGCAGCACACGTAGCTATCGTGTCCGTACGGCGAGACAGGGCATCAGCCGCCCGATTAGAGCTCCCGGACTTGTACACAATGCGGTACTGCAAACCCAACAGTTTGGTGAAGAGCTTTTGCTGCCACGGAGTATGGAGGCGTTGATCGGTCAATTACACCAAACTTTGCTGATCAGTATATATGGTAAATTCAGCAAACTGGAGGTATTGTCGCCACTGCTGTACAGCCAAAATAACCACCATGTACTCTTTTCTCATAGGTGCTTAAGCCCTTGGACTTTGGTCCTAGCGCACGACTGATATAAACGAGGGATGACCATCCTGTGTAAGAACTGCCCCAATACCGACACTGCTAGCATCAGTTTCGATGCAGAATGGCCGAGAGTAGTCGGGCAAGGCGAGCGCAGGAGCGGATACCAAGGATTGCTTCAAAGCTTGAAAAGATGCTTCATGAGCTGTTGTCCACTGAAATAAGGTATTCTTGCGCAGCAGCTCAGTTAATGGTTTAGCAATCAATCCGAAATGGCGTACAAACTTACGGTAGTAGCCAGCCAAGCCCAGGAACCCACGGAGCTTGGTGTATCTTTGAAGCATATTAGGGTGCTAGGGTGACTTTGCATGGTAGAGAATGTTGGTGGTGGTTTATGAGTACATGTTCTTGGATGATGTAGACTACCTTGTAGAAGAGTTGTAATTCCACTTAATCCAAATAAAGTAAACCTGTGCATCTACATCTCATTCATCATCATCATCTCATGTCATCTCTGCAATGCACCTAGGCATGAGCACTTATATATCTGCATCATACAGGATCGCAGGAAGTAACTCCGGTAGCAGTTCCCGAGGAGCCGGAAGAGCAGACCGAGGTGCGAGAGCAGGAGGTGCCCGAAGCCGACGAGGAGGTCGGTGAGGATCTTCCAGAGTGCCCAGACCACTATCCGAGCTCTTTCGAAAGAGGCAAGCCCCGGAGCATTTCTCTCCCGGTTTGCAAATATTTTATTAAATGCTTTACTTAAATTAGTGCATTACGTTTAGGAGTTGTTTGCAACCGTTGCTGCATTATACCTTGTTTACCCTTGCTCTACCATATCCTTGTTACCTTGGTATTCGCAGTCAAGAAATGCTTAGCTTGCTTAGACCGGTAGAAGTCGGGTGATTGCCTGTCACCTGCGAGCTATAGGTGGTTACCTGGATCTGTTTGAAAAAGTATGTCATATGGGAATAACTAAGTGTCGAATTGAATTTGAGACCAGACGGAAACTTGCAGGGTTTCGGACTGTAGTGTTTTCCGTCTGTGTCGATTAAGGACCGACCGTTGTTGGGCCTCGAGTCATGTTGAACGCATGCCTCACATTTAGCTGGCCGAATAATGTACCTTTCGACCGCGAAGCTGGGGGATTATTCGGGCCGAGTGGATTGTCCGCAACGCACTGTACCGGAGCAGTAGTGGCAGGATACGGGGGCGCGATGATAAGGCCAAAGAGTAGTCGGACGCCCCCCGGTACATGTGGTTCCTGGCAAACTCGTGACTTTACCTGAATGGTTGACTCGGTGACCAATACCTCACTTTAGCGGGTGAGTGAGGTTTGTGTGAGGAATAAATTACCAGCTGGTTAATAATCGATTTGAATCGCCATCGTTCACTGGATAGTGAACACTTGACTTGAGTTACTTTATCGTAGTAATATTGATGAAACACTTGAATAGTTATGCGGAAATGACATGATGAAGGTTGTTAATGATTATTGGTTATCCTTACTTGCTTAATTACATGTTACTCTAGTACAGGTGCAAATGTAGTTGATAGGTTAATAAAGAGTTAACTTGATGAAAGGTTTTGAGAAAAGATTCTTTATTACTATGCCTTTTGCAAATGAGTCAGCTACCCCACCATAAAGCCTGTCATGGTCCTTGGTGTTATTTTATTTTCGGTTATGTTGGGCAAGTCTAGCTGAGTACCTTCTCGTACTCAGGGCTTTGTTCCCACTTGTTGCAGATGGGCTGATGTATTACGACTATTGTATCAATTGTCTTTATCCTGCGATGGGCGAAGCTTAGGACCATGGGCAGTGATCATTCCTTACGTCTCGTCTGATGCTTTTGATGGAGATGATCATGAGCTGGCACCTTATTTTGAACGCTGTGTGAGTGTGTGGTTGAACTAAATGCTTCCGCTACTTTCATTTGAATCTGGTTTGTAATAACTATGTTTAAACTCCGATGTATTTTGTGATGCGAACTTTTATGTAACTTGTGATGGTGACCGCTAAACTTATTACGATCTTGGCTGGTATGTGAGTTCGTTTGAAATCCGTCGTGATTTTACGGACTACCGGGTTATATGGGCTGAAGTTTGCTAAATCGTTCGCTTGTTGGATGATTTTCTTACTTAATTTCGTATAATTGGGCAGTTCTGTTACACAGGAGGTGGCGCCCTGCTGTTGGTGACCGACTTGAACTATTTACGAAAATGTCACGGACCCTATTTTTCAAATTACTCAAAATTTTTCTAAAGAACTTGAAATTCTCTAAAAACAAAAGTTGCTCAATTTTTCAAACCCTACAACTCTCTTAACAGCAACATTTTCAAATTCAGCTTAGATTTTGAAATTTGAATTTGAAATAAAAAGGGAGATTTTCTGGATTTTGATAAATTTAAAATTACTTTAAATTTTATATTAAAACTTTGAAAACTCAAAACACCAAAGTTGTTCCTCTTGGCAAGACCTACAACTTTTCTATTTTAACCATTTTCAAATTATACCTCCATTTTGAAATTGGAATAGGGAATTAGAAAGGGGTCAAATATGGGATTTGAATCTTTTCAAAATTACTCCAAATTTTGTACTAAAACTTTGAAAACTCCAAATACAAAAGTTGAACAACATGACTATATCTACAACTTTGCTTTTTGGCCCACCCTTAAATTCATTTTAGATTTTGAATTACACAAAAGGGGGTAAAACAGGGTTTTTCGAAAATCAGGTTTTTGAATAAAATTCAAACTTGATTTGATTTCTACTTTAATTGGTGATTAATTAGTGATCACAATTATCATCCAAATTTACCATTGAGTTAAATCACATGTGACCTACCCAATGCCACATTTGTATGAACCAATTTTGAATTATAAATTTATTTTAATAAACCTCCCGATTTGAATTCAAATTTGAATTGGAAAACTCGGGGCGAGTTTTGGAACTCAAATTCAATCTTAAACTTGGAGTTCATTTTTAAATGTTGCACTTGAATGTATCCCCTACACTTGACACTAGTTTAGAGCACAACTTTACACCTCAAATTACATAGGGCATAATCCAAGTATTTGAAATGCCATTCAAAACTAGGGTTTTGGATTCCGGTCAAACATCTCAAGAACTCAATCAATCTATAGATATAACTTTGTTTTAGTTGATGCACCACAGAGTTGACTAAAACATGAATGCTTTGTAATGCATATGATGACATGGCCAGTTTTAGTTACCATAACACCAGAGGTGTTACACAAGTAAATGTCATCTACTGCATTCTCTTCTATTACTAACCCCCGTTAGCTACCGCTAACTACCATAAAGCTAGAACACACGTGCTACTACACTTCATCACCACAACTATACTAACATGCCAAGTGACATCAGTAAGTTATTTGATGCTTCAAAGATACACCAAAGCTACACCATTAAACTAATCATGCATAAAGAATATTATTTTATTTCACTTTAAACTAAGGTTACAATAGTAACATGTATTTTGTAACACCCCAGGTGTTTGTCACTCACTAAGCAGTGGGTTTGAGCTTAAACATGATAGATTAAGTGGAGATGACGATGTCATGGTCAACCTATGGAGATGAACCTAACCTAAACTTGGATATTGCACCATTGCTTTACATATAGGCCATTTTCAAGATATATGCTTGGATGGTGTTATTGCAATATCTTCATGTGTCCCACCTTGGTACCAATCTATATTGATCCTTGAAAAAGTTTCATGAAGTTTGGAATCAAAAAGTCACATGAAATGATAAGTTCCATTCCTATTGGAACTTGCACCATTAAGTGAATGGAATTGTAGATCATCAGCCAAACCATGCAAACTTGCCCAAATGACTCTAGACGAACTCTACAACAAAAGTCATGAGGGGTTCATGTTGAGCAAATGTCAAGAAAATGCCCCGATTAGCCTAAAACCCTAGTTTAGGCTTTATCGAGTTGCTACTTTGACCAAAGTGGAAGTTTAAGTTCTGTACCAGTTATGAGATTTGACCTTAAACAAAAGTTGTAGTTCATCTTGTGTAGAACAAACTTTATTTAATGGTCAAGAGCTAGTTTGGTTTCTAACCTAGTCAAATAGAGCTCACAAGATTGATTCAGCTGCTGTTTTTGGACTTCGCAAATTTGGCTAAGTGTTGGAGCTGATTTCAGTTTTGATGTACCCTCATTTAGGATAGTATCTATCTCAAACCAAGTCGAACCAAACCTAGATAATTTAAGCAAAGTTGTAGTCCTCATATAGCTCTACAACGTTGTGGAATTGGTTTAGCGTTTGCTTGCTCGGTTTGGGAGATGGAGATGGAAGAAGATTGCAATTTCAGTCGGCTTGAAACTGAATTCAGTTTTCAGTTTCGGGTACCCCACTTTGGAGATTTATATCTTGCAACACAAGCTGATCCAGACCTTGATTCCTTAATAAGAGTTGTAGTTTAGTTTGAGTACAACAAACTTTGTTTTCGGAGCATATCATGAATCAGCTTGGAAGGAAGTGAAACTGGGGCTTAAAGATCGAATTTGCAGCTGTTTTCAGACTTAGAAATGATTTAAGGCCGAGATTGGTCAACTTGATTGGCATGTCGCGTTCTCAAGATTTTGTTAAACAACTTGAGTTGAGGCAAATACAAAAGTTGGAGTTAATTCCTTGGAGAAGGACATGTAGAAAGTGGGAATTCGTTTGATCAAGTTTGGTCTCCGAAAACTCCCGAAAGCCGAGCTCTACTTTCATCATCATTAAGTTGTTGACAATGTATATTTGGAGCTTAATTATCCACTAATCTGTGGCTCTAATGACTTTACACCTTCAATAGAATTTGTAGAGCTTTGAATGGGCTTCGACTTTGCCTTGGGCCCATGTCCAAACTCGGCCTGGAGCGAGCCCAAAATCGTGTCCCACGCCGGCCACCTTGTTGCTCACCACGTGCTCGATGCAATGCATTGGTGGCGTTCATGCAAGCAGCCGCGTGTCCACCTCCATTGCCATGTGCCGCCCGGCTCTGTGCCCTCCTAGAGTGGATGCTGAGCTGCTCAGATGCTCCCGCTCCTCCTAGTCACTCGCCATCGCCCTCCTCGCTCTGCACCGGAGAGCGGACGCCGAGCATGCCCACCATAGCCATGGTAGCTCTTGGAGCTTCGCCGTTTCCGCAGCTCTGAGCCACCACGGCCGCAGCCGTGAGCCCCACCGTCTTCGCCTCATCGTTCTCCACCTCACGTGCACGCTCGCCCAAGCCATCGGCCACCGGAGCGCCGCCTCTGCAGGCCGCCGCCATGACTACCGGCCAAGCTCCGAGCCGCCGCCGCGTTTCCTTGCCTCCGGCCTCCCTCCACCCAAACCGATGACAACACCACCTTCCCCACGTCACGCCGCCCCCTGGGTGCCCCTCCGCGGTAGCTCTTCATCACCGTAGAACGCTGCCGTTGGTGCTGTGGCCGCCACGGGAAAGCTCCGGTTGCGCCGAACCCCTCCTCGGATGTGCGTGGGTCCCCTGGTGCTCCCTCGCCCCTCAGCCGTCGCCGGCGAGCCCCCTCCGACCGGCACCGCAAGCCTCCGGCGAACCTCCTCTGTTCAGTTCGTGTGAAGGACCTCGCGCGACAATTCGACTAAATCCAAGGGTCTTTCTGCAGAAGCCAAGACTCATGTGAATAGTGCCACGAGGACTGTTTTGTGATGATTTTGCAGAAACTTTGAAAATACATAGTAAATCATAGAAAATTCATAAAATAACAAATGAGTACTTTTTGGAATCCTTGTGAAATTCTCTATGCAGTGGATCTATAAAATGGCATGCTTTATTTTAATGTTTTTGCTGTAAAAATGGATTTTTCAGATTAGGTTTTTAATACTAGTAGTATTTGTCTTTTTCATAACTGTAGTTGTAGGGCTCCAAATGAAGTGAAATTTTTGTGACATGCTACTCCTATGATGTTTCATGAGTGGTAAAAATTTCATGAATTTTGGTGGTAGTATGAGTGAGTTATTGATTCATCTTGCTCTCACATGAATTCTTGTAATAGCAATTTTTCTTTTTCATAGAGGTTGATATAAATGTCCAAATGGCTTTAAATTTGGATAGTAGACTACTGAGGGCATATGTAGGCCACTGTAATTTTGGTAGAATTTATTGTACACTTTTGATATGTATTCATAATTTCACCTAATTATCTAAGTAAATTAAGAAAATGTATTAAAAGAAATTATTTAGTATTGGAAACTATATTTTATGGTGTTCATTAGTCATGTGTGACATGTTGGTAAAGTTAGTTTTATCCAATTATATGTTTCCAACATAAGTTAATAATTATTTCTTGCAAATGAGGTTTCTGGACAGATCTGGGAACTTAGCAAAGTTCTTCATGATAATGTGCTTTGTTGTGAAACTTGTTTATACAAAAGTTGTAGATAATTCATGTATCTAACTGCTGTTAAAATTTGGTATAATTTGGTCAAGTAGTTTTTAAGTTATAGATGTTTAAAGTCAGGTCTCAGATTGGTTGCTCTCTGTTTGGAGCAGACCAGATTCTGTAGTTTCATCTTTTAGACCTATTAAACTTAGGAATAAGGCTTAGGTGATATTAAATGAATTGTAGAAAATTTCATAAGCTTTCTATAATGTCTTCTTGCAAGTCATTTGGATGTGTAGAACTCCAGATATGATTGATTTACTCAGCTACTGCATGTATGTCTAGAATTGTTGAAAATACATGGATGCTTGGTTACTTTGCTTGCTTGTTATTAAGTGTGATTCATGTCCATGATGATGAAGTTAGTACACCTGAGGCTTTGTAAATCTTGAGTTATGTTTGGTATTGCTTCCCTTGCTATCTTAGCATAATAGGTGGTGTGATGTTTATTTGAGCGATGTAAAGTGCTTATGTGTATTTAGCGTAACCTTGTACTTGCCTTGTTTAGTGTGTGATGCATCATCTATTGCATTCTCATGTATTCATACACTTGCATCTTACATCTCATCTAGGTACGTTAGATGCACTACGTGGAGGACATAATGTGGAGCTGAACCCGAAGATGGTGTTGGTGGATCCACCCCGCAGATGGAAGGCTGGACAAGTGCTAGTGGGAGATGCTCGCCAAGCGTGGGTCATCTAACAAACACGACTAGTGTCGTATCCCAGGCAAGCCCCGAAGCATTATAAGCCTCCTACCTTCAAAGTAATTAATTCTATATATGTTATAAGTATTGTTGCATTAAATGGTAGGAGTTGGTTGGAAACCCTTGCTGCATTATATCATTCCTTGTCCAGTTATATGAATCCTTGAATCCTACATAGACTAGGATCGAATAGATGCTTAGCCCTGCTTTAAGAGGTAGAAGTCAGGTGATTTCCTGTCACCTGCGAGATATAGGGATATTCATGTATGGCACGGTTGGCTATATTTGCTATCGTGGAATGGAACCATGTGTTAATAAAATGAAATGAGACCGGGCGGGATGACGATAGTGAAGCAACAAGGCATGGAGGTCTTGGGTGTGGATCTATCCCCGTCTGAGTCGTTTAAGGACTGATTCGCTGTACGTCCTTGAGTCATGTTGAACACAGTCTAACACTTAGTTGGCCGGATAAGTCGTTCTGACCGCGAAGCCGAGTAATACAGTTTAGGCCGGGAATCGAATGGTAGGTTGCATCTTGAAGGAGAGAAAGGATGTGCTTGGGAACATTGGCGTGAGACCAAGGGGAGTTAGAGTCCCTATCACCTGGCAGAGTGTCGCCCTTGGGGATGCGGCATCATTCGAACCCGCGACTCTTGAATTGTACGAAAGGTGGCTTGTGCGACCCTGGCAGGGGTTTGCGCGGTGAGTGTTAGAAATACCCCTCCAGCTGGATAGGAACTCGATTCGAATTACCGTCGCTCCCGGTTAGTGAGCACTTGACTTGAGCAGCGGCAACGTAGATTCCATTAAATTGAACGGATGGTTAATTGGATAACGATGGAAAGGTTGCCTCAATTTATACCTGCTATGGTTAATATTGTTTGCTCCTAATAAAGTGAGTGCTCTAGTACAGGTTCTAATATAGATGACAGGTTAATGATAATTAACTTGATGCTTAAGCATTAATGATTATTTATCTATATTAAGCTTTTATGTAAAATGTTGTCAAGCTAGCCCACTTTATATCAGCCTTGCATGATCCTTGGTGTCACTTTATTTCTAGTTTCTGACGGGTAAGTTTAGCTTAGTACCTTCTCGTACTCAGGGTTTTATCTCCACTTGTTGCAGGTTGTGATGTATCTTGGCGACTGCAAAAGTTGGTTGACTCCTGCCGTAGAGACGGAGTGTGATCACGGGCATGATCCTTCTGAGTTATCTTCTCTCTAATGCTTTTGTTAGAAGTCGACCTTGGTACTGGCATGTATTTGAAATAAGGGTGTTGTTAGCTTCAAATTACTTTGCTTCCGCTACTTTTCAATTTAAGTTGTAACAACTATGTCAAACTCCGATGTATATTGGATTACTTGTGAAATGGATGTAACATGTGACTGGTTATGTTGAATCACTACGATCTTGTCTTGTATGTTGGTTGGTTTGAAATCTCTCATGATTTCATTGGATTACCGGAGTTATATGGGCTCAAGTGCGAGAATTTGATCACTTCGGTGATTGTTTTTGTACTTGTGCTCTTATAATTTGGGCGGTTCTGTTATATATTTCTAGTGCATAGAAAATTCTATAAAAATTACACTAGCATAGTAATACCCTAAGTAGCCTACCATAAAATTTTCATAGCATTTGAATAAGTAAAACAACTTACACAAAAATGACAAGCTAGGGTCTATAAATGAGCATGAAAATACTTTGTACTACGAAAAATATCAAACAATAGATTTAATATTTTTTCCATGATCTACATAGTCTACAAACATTGTACAAAAAGTTTCATATACATATTTTATTCATATTTTTTGCTCTAGCAATTTTACAAGAAATGGAAAATAAATGTTCCAAAAATAGATAGCTATATTTTTCTAAAGAATATGCATGACTCATATTTTTTACAGAAAGTACATATCAAGAATAGATCAACAAAATTGGAATCATATTTTTCTGATGTATATTCTATTTATTATGCATTTTCTAAGATAATAGCATTTACAAAGATTAAATAATGCTACACAAAAAAGTATCATAAATTTGCTATGTAATATTTTTAAACTGTAGATCTATTCATAAGGAACCTAGCAAAATTTATTTCATCCAATTTGGAGCAATATTACTCAAGATATGAATTTCTAAAACATTTAAACATTTCTAAAAAAACATTTTCAAAACCCTTTCTTTAAAATCTGGATTTGAAAATGCTACGCGCACCCGACTGCTTTTCCCCCAACCCACACTGAGGCGCTGCCACTGGGCCCTAGGGTCAATGGGTCCCCACCTGTCGGCTGCACCGAGGTCCGGCCGGTGCTGACCGGTGATTTTCTCGTCGCCGATGAGGTCCCTGGCGGTGAGGTCACCATTGACGACTCCACCGCATTGAGCTGCACCACCCAAACTAGAAGATGGATCCCGTGGCTCACCGGCGCATGCTTGCTAGCGGCCATGGTGGGCACGACGGCGCTGCTCATCGGCGGTACGCCGACTCCGGCCAAGGCGAGGCGCGAGAGGTGGCCTGCAAGCCTTCCCGAGCCTTGGTGAAGTGCTAGCGCAAGAAAAAGAAGAAGGAGAAGAAGCAGAGCGAGCCGTCTGCGGCAGGGCGGGCTCCGGCGAGCGGTGGCGTGAAGAAGTCGCCCAAATTTTGGCCGCTTACCAAGACGATGATGGCGGTGAGCAGGTGCAAAATGAAGAGCGCTCGGAGGCGGGGTTGCTGACCAGAGCAATTTGGTAGAGGTGGGGCAGCGACAGCGAGCTGCGCCAGCAGAGGTGAGCTTGGCGACGACAATGGAGTGGTGGCGCACTGCTGCTGTTCTAGAGCGAAGGCGAGGCAGAAAATGAGTAGGAAGGGTAGAGCGGGACACTGGGCTGCTGGCTTTGGCGAGGTGAGGGGCAGCGGGGCCTGTGGTGTGCCACCCGTATGCTGTCGCCGGCGAAACTAAAACTTGGTCATAAGCATCATCTTGCATAATCATACAACATTGTTGCATAAATGCACCCTATGTTTCAATTATAGTAATCACATGTTTCATATGTTGCATAGTAATGTTTCATTAAAGCAATGAATGTTTTCTTAATAGCATGACTATGTTGCATATGCCTTGTTTCATGTGTTGCCTTGTAGTGTTTCATAAATATGCCCATGCTATGTTTTCAGTCGTGCCATGTACATAAGATATGTTTCATATGTTTCATATGTGAGTTTTTACAATTTACATGAAATGATGTTGTAACACCCCTGGTGTTACGAGCTTACTTACATCAGTATTAAGGCCTCAGAGAAATTATCGAAGACAAATTCCATGGGTTTAAGAAAATTTTAACACACATAAATGATAAGCAATTTTTAGAAATAAAAAAAATTATACCTTGTGTTTGTTGCTTAAGTAGAGTAATACGAGCAAGTGGTGTTGTTATGAATGCAACTTTGATGTTGGAGTAAATGTTGTTAACTAATGTTCTTGGAAGCTCAAAAATCAAAGTTGAAATTGAAGTTAGTTTCTTGGTTAAGCCAGCAAGAATTCAAAAGCTTAAGTGTAAAGTGCGGTTTTGGAGAATAAATCATGCAAAAAAATTAAACAATGTCTACATATTTTGTTTTTATGGTTTAACTCTATTTTGGTGAGTCAAAAATTGGCCAAGCTTCTTTAGATCGGGCTATCGAGCCTCTATTGTGGAGCTAGTGCACGGCTTAGCACATCTATATCTCCCTCTTTAATCCACTTCAGTTGATGCTTGTTGCCCCGTTTCGTAGCTTCTAAGTGTTTAGAAATACATCTATAAATGTAGATAATGATTTGTGTATCTTGATAATATATATATATAATGAAAAATGAAAGCGCACGCACTCAACACAGTGATGCATGCCTGCTTGATTGGCCGCTTGGCCAAGTTCGCCGCCCGTTGCTCCCAAGTCACGCACTTGGTGCTGCCTGCTGGCCACGTCCTGCCTGCTCTATTCTCTTCGCACTATGTGTGCCCGTGCCGGACGCCCTGCCACCCTTGCTGACCCGTCGAACTGTTGACAAGGTCCCAGCGCGTCATCGAGCGTAGCAGGTCAAGTCATCGTGGGCAGAACGCAGTCGATCACGCTGACGCCGGGTCCTGCTGCGCCCTGCTGGCACTTTGCCTGACCGTGACCGAGCCGAGAAAAATCATTGTCATCCCCAACACTCGTGGCCACGCGCACGACGCACTTCCGCATGCCCTGCACGCACACGCTGCTGCTCTGGCCTCTGCCTCGCCTATTCCCCTGCCCAAGCCACCCATGCCATGCTGCTCCCTCTCCCTGCTTTTTCAGCTCGCCCAGCTCACTCGCTCGCGCCTTGCTTGCCCTCCCTCCCTCGGCCTCTCCCTTGCTCTGCTGCTCACTCTACTTCCCAGCCATGCATGGCCACGTCAAGCTCCAGCTCGAGCTCGGCCGCCGACGTCCTCGACATTCCGAGCCATCTCAAGCTCCATTAGCGCCGCCACCAGCTCCACCTCCATCCCTGCTCTGCCTTGGACATGCTCGCTAAGCCGCCGAAGTCGGGGCCACTTGTTGTAGCTGCTGTAGTGCCACTGCCGCCGTGCAATTGCCACCGTGACCGCTGCACACGTGGTTGGGTCACCACCGGCTCCGCCTAGCCGAGCCGCTACTGCTACCGCCTTCCCTCGACCACGCCGCCCCACCCGCGCTCCTCCCTCAGCCCCGTCGCGCTCCGTAGCACCGCTGCTGCCTGTCACCGTCACCTTGACCACCGGCGCCCGCGGCTGGACCGCATCGAGCCACCTCCGGCGAGACTGTGGCCACCCACCGGTGCGCTCTGGCCCTCTCAGGTAGCTGACTGGTCCTTCGCCGCCAAGCCCCATCTCGCCGGGAAACGGCTGGTGCACTGCCTCCTCTGCTCTTGCCCTGCTCCATTGAGAAGAAGGAAGAGAGGGTAAGAAACTGAAATATACAATTTTATTGGGTCCAGATGCGAAACAACAGACTCAGATGAATAGTAGCACTTGGACTGCGGGTTAGTTTAGGTTAAACCGGGAGTCTTTTCTGCATAATGTGTGGCTCGTGTCAGGAACGGGCCTGTTGGGCCGACCTGCTGGCGCATGGCTAGGCCCGCGCGGCCCGCGGTTTGCTGATGGGCCAAAGTGGTTGATGCCGGCCCGTTTTGATTCTGAAACGATTTCTAATTTAGTTCTAAGTTAAACTTGTATAATTACAAATAGAATCTTATAGGTGTCCGAAAATTATGAAACCAATTTTGTTATGTTCCTAAAATCATGCCCTACCTGTTAGTGTATTTGGTTCATATAGCCCTAAAATATTTAAAGGTCGCTCTAAATATTCTAACATGCTTAAATATTATTAAAGTATAAACTTGGAGGAATTTTTATGGCAAAATAGCGATAGTGCTGACTCTGAAAAATTTACAGTAGATTACTAGTAATATTACATGCTCACTGTAATCTTTGTAGCTCTAGAGTAATGAGTTTTCTAAGGCAGCTAAGGAGCTGTAGTTAGAATATAAATACTAATCGACAAAATGGATAAAGCAACATTTTAGGTTTATATGACTAAAATACTTGTTGGAAAAATAATGTCTTATTCAATAACTTGGGTACGTGGCCGAGTACGTTAGAATTTGCTCGTTAGCGTGCGAAGCGTGTCGTGTTCTCCTAGTTGCATTTATCGTTGTTTATTTACGTCTCTGCATTGCATCCACGAATGTCTTAATAGGAGCGGTGATGGATCGTGGAGTCATCCGGAGGTAGCAGAAAAGATGGTGCCTTGAGGATCGTATCACCATGGTGGAATGCTAACTTTGGTTAAATCATACCTAGGCAAGCCCCGGTGCATAACCCCTATTATTCTGCACTTTATTTTATGCTTGTGCATTAAGATTAAAGGATTTGAATGAAACCCACTTGTATATATATATATATCCTCTGAGTCTTACTAGTATGATAGGATCGCGTAGCTTGCTATGCTATAGGATCCCGGTAGAAGTCGAGTGATTACCTGTCACTCGCGAGAGATAGGAAATATATTACTGTTATTATTATAATAATATTACTATCACACCGGGCGAAACGAGTTTGGATAGACTTGGACTTGGTTGGACAACGGAACGGGGCTCTGATTGCATTTGTTCCGCCTGTATCGATTAAGGACCGTTCGTTGCATTGGATTCATAGTCAGGCCACAGACCTACTTGTCCCGAGCATATACTTGCTTATGGGAGCGGGAAGACTTATTCCTCTCTTGTCATGGGTTCCGGCTCTTTCCGGACTAGCTTTTAGGGTGGTTATATATATATATATATATTGGGTTGAGGAAGTCTAAGCACCATACTGAGGCCGGCCCTGCAGTGTTAGGGGCTTAGAGTCTGAACTTGGATGGGGACTTGGACCCCTTAACAGGAGTGGAACAGATTGATCTTGCTTGTGCCCGAGGTACAAGCAAGGCGTGTGTTTTCGAGGCACCCAGCTGGGCACATTGATTCGTAAATCGCCATCGATTTGACGGTCCGACATGACTATAATCTGGCATCGTAGCAAGAACTATGAAAGCTGGTAAAATGGTTCTGATTACTTACCACCTGCTTGAAGCCTTGGTGCTTACATAGATTGTTCGGTTAATGAACTAATGATGACTGCTAATAAAATAAATATAAGGATGCACCTTTAGTAATGCTTCTTACAGATACAATAAACCTACAAGCCAGAAAGTCTTGCATAATCCTTGGAGTCTTTTTCTTTCCTCCTGATGGGTAAGTCTTACGGAGTACAATTGAGTACTCAGGGTTTGTTCTACCCTGTTGCAGGTGACAGGTGTTGATAAGCTGACACTTGTATGTGGAAACTTCCTGGTGGGCTCAGCGAGGATTTCCTTTACGATGCGGAGTAGAGTTTATTTATTAAAACTCTCACAAAAGTTTTACAAAGAAAACACTGACAACTCGTTATCATTTCATGTTTATAACAGTTCATCATGTTAATGTTTAACTTATCATTAAAGGGTTTCATTTCCGCTGAACTCTGATAACATTTTATATTCCGCTGTTATAATCAAATAATGAATTACTCTGATGTGGTACTAAAAGTGATGTAAGAAATGGTAAAGATGTTGTAAGCTTTACTCTCTCATTTGTGATCCTAATGTAAAAATGTGGATCTTCGAGTTTTCCCTTGTGGTGTGCTCGACGGAATCGCGTAGTTTAGTGTTCTCCCCTGGGTACTTAGTGTCTAATGGAAGACGAGTACTCTTAGGAGGGCATTAGATTAGGCAGTTTTGCCACAGATGTCATTAATGTTGATTAGGGTACTTAGTTATTTTATATATGTGAATTGGCTTAAACAAATAAAAGTTTTGTTTAAATAAACTTTATTGTTTAAAATATGTTCTTTAACATGGAAGCAAAGTTGACGAGTGTTTTCAGATCACACATGCTTAATTTTGAACTCAAAAATTGAATTATGTAACTAGAGCCTCACACTTAGCCGGTTGGTAAAGTCCCTGAAATTTAGTTATCAAGTTCAATTTTTGGGGTTTAATTAAATGATTTTACATAACTAAAATGTGTCTATCTTTTCTTGCTTTGATTGGTCCTATAATTGAATTATGATGTTGTACACTTAGTTGATATGTTTGGTTGATAATTGTTCACTAATTAATTCCTAAAGTTAGCTAAACAAAACTGCTTTTGAAAACTTAAAACTGAATCCTGTATATAGTTTCAAAGTACCTTGCTTTTCCTTTCTAAAACTTCAAAACCAGCAAGTTTTGGATAGTGGTCAGTTAAGCAAAGTTGGAGACCTTTGATCAGGGATGAACTTGGCTTAAGACTGCTCATCTAGTCGTTTTATAAAATCTAGAGAATGAGGGGGAGAAAGTGGCGCCATCAGACGTGAACAGTGCCTGGTGAAGCACCTGCCACGCAGCTGCTTGTTGGCGGCCACCGCCCTTTCCCCACCGCTCGCACGCGCGTGGAACACAGCAGTCCGCGTGTCGAACTCGAGCTGGAGCTGGAAATGCATGGAGACGTCCCTTGCCGTTAAAACGTAAACAGCTGGCCGCTCTCCGCTTTCCTCCCCGCTCTGCTCACCGCTGATGAACTCGGTTGGTTAGTGAAATTAACTGCCGTCAATGCGCCTCCATCAAATAGCTTGCACTCGTGTTTTCGCCTTGCCCTTGCGCACTCCCTTGGCCTTCTTGTGTCTGCTATAGCCGCTGAACCCGTCCCCGGTGCCAGTTGCCATTTCAGTCGTCCACCATGGCCGCCGCACCAGGGCCACGGTGCACTGGCCCTCCCCGAGCTCCTCAGCCTAGGCCGATCGCACCTCCATTTGCCTCAGCTCGCGCTGCACCTCCTCATCCCTCCTCCAGTTGTCTTCTCGTTGGAGCTGGCTAGCATGCCGCTGTGCAGCACCGCCATACCACCATCGGCGCCTGTGCACGTGGCCAGGAGGCCATGGACCACCTCGGACTGCGCTACTGGTGCCCACGGGTGCGGCCAAGCATGGCGTCTCCTGCGCGCTGCCTCCCCGCCGTCGGTCCTGCCTCCACGACCGGAGCCGGTGGTCGGCCGATCTCCCCGCTCTTACTTTGCTCTGTGATGAAGGCAGGGACGGGATGTTGTGAATAAGAGAAAGGTGAGGGTGCTAGGTGAGAAAGATGTGACTTAGATGAATAGTGCTAAATAGTGGTTGGACTGTTTTGTAGTTTTGTATCTATGCAAGGACTATTCTGTAAAATTGCTAGGCTAGGCCTGGGCAGGCCGCACTGGGCCAGCCTGCTCCTGTGCGTGGACCGACTGCCCACTCGCGCTGGGCTGCGTTTGGGCCTTGTTGGGCCATTTTTGGCCTGAGGCGCCTTTTCTTTTTTATGTGTTCTGTCAATTTCCGTAAATGTGCTGATTCTTGGAAATTCCATAGGTAATTGTAGGAGCTTGCTAAATTTATGAAAATTTTTATGTAGCTTCTCTGTGATGATGTCTACCTAGGAAATATATGAAACCTAGCATTTGGATAGTTTTGGCATGAGATAAAATTTCATATTTTAATTAATAAATACAACTTCTATGAATTTTATAGGCCAAAATAAATATCCTAAAATTATGAAATTTGTTTTTGCCACTGTTTCATGATGTAATCAACCTTCACAAAAAGTTTGGGATTAATTTAATGATGTTTAATTATATCCTTTATTATATGCTTAGTTAATTAGTTAATAAATGTTAAATGATTAGCATAAATCCTAAAATGAATTGGGTGTATTTTGGAGTTGATTGTAGACCTTGGAACATATCTACTTTTATGTTCCTTGGCACTTAATCATTCATGTGTTATGTTCATGATCAACCTTTAGTAATAATTCTAAATGGTTTTATTAGAAGCTTAATTAGTAGATGCTTGTATGTAGTTTTGATTGCCTTTGTGATGCAACCTCTTGGGTAAAAAGTAAGATTATATGTATTTCCTTGTGTGTTGTATTTTCATGGTAAAAGCTTTAGTAGGTAAGTATGCTTAATAAATAAACCCTTGCCTTGTTAGAAGAACAACTAAAAATGTTTTGTGATAGTTACTTGTAACTGTACCGTGAAGGAAAGTTGTACTCAAGTAGATAACTAATGTTTATCCTTTCTAAATGTCTCTTGTATGCTATGCCTTGTTCATCATCATGTATCATGGCATCCATTCCATCATGTTAAGCATTGCATCATTTATATATGTGTAGTGCATACGAGAGTGAGAAGATTCGTGTTGAACGAGTGTTGATGAGGTTGGTGTTGATCAATCTTCGGTAAGGTGTCATTCACCCATGGTGTTAGAGAAGGTCATCCATCAACGGTGCTGGTGTCATCCATCCGTGGAGTTGGGGTCAAATCAAACTTCTATGGTCTCTCTGTGGAACTAACCTTCTCTGCAACGCAGGCAAGCTCCGGACATACAACCACTCTTATGTTTTATAAATACTTTATTACACCTGAAGTCTAGTGTAATGTGCATTAAGTTAGTAGGAGTTGGTCGATACCGTTGTTGCATGATTACCTTGATCTACACTTATATCCAGATGATATCCCACTAGTATGTGTAAATCGATCTCTTATGCTCAGTAATGCTTAGACTTCGGTAGAAGTTGAATGGTGATTTCATCGTTCATGAGGAACAGGTTTACCTTTGCTTCTCCTGACCTAATGACGGGTCATGAGAGCATATGAATATGAATATGGTAATATTAAGCTGAGACCGAATGGGTAATTTGCATTGGGAAAAGAGTCTCAATGTAGTGTTTCCATCTGTGTCGGTTAAGGACCGTCCGTTGTAGTCCCGTTTGGTCAAGACTTTGCAACTGACCGCATGTTCTGGTAAGCCTAAGACCTTGGTAATTCTATCATGTGAACGGCCAACCGCGCACCGGGAGTGGAGAGATAGCGAGAGTAGCATGTACCCTCATGGCCAAGGGCCGGATTAGAGGTGCACTATGCTCTCAGGTGGCATTGGACCCGGTCATGTTTTGGAGGATCCGAGTGAAGGTTAATATATGTAGGTTTGAGTCCTGCATATGTCATGTGGTTAGGAATCCCCAGCTGGGTATAATTGATTCAAATCGCTGCTGCTTCTCGGACAAGGAGACTTGACCTCCGCAACTACATCCTAGTTAACAATGGAACATGGTGATTATGGAAATGAGGTAAAGAGATGGAATTGAGATGTGATGCTTAACACAAGTGATTGAGATAGAATAAGTGCAAATCTATCTATAATAAGCTTCACTAAAATTTATGCTAAAACTTGACTAAAACATTGAAAGTAAGGATCCACTTGTAGTAAGCTTTTCTGCAAAACTTCTCTTATCTAGCTCCACCACTTCCCTTAAAGTCAGCATATCCTTGGAGTCTTTTCTTTTCGTCGGTTAAGTCTTACAGAGTACAATTGAGTACTCAGGGTTTGCTAACCCCTGTTGCAGGTACTGACTGGTGTTGCTAATCAGGTCATGTCGGTGGGCTCGACATGATCTGGTTGTCCTCTCATGACTTAGGTGCTCTACCTAACTTGTCTTCTATAGTTCTACTCGACTTCCGTGATTAAAGTTAAATTGTAAAAGTAAATTATTTTTGATATGTTAAATACTTTTTAAAATTCTTCCGTGCTCTGATATAAAGATTTGTAGAAAATGTTGTAATGTTGTAGTTACTCCTTTGTTGATCCTATGTGAGTTGTAAAATATGGATGATTCGGGTTTCCCGAGGACACCCGATAGACTTTTTAAGTTATCTGGAACACATACATAGCCGTCAAAGGTCTTTGAAACAATGACAGGTGCATGTAGGCCATATAATTTAGGAGGTTTTGCCCCGTGGTGGCCGTCCCCTGTCCACGGTCGGGACAGGCGCGGGCGCGCGGGCGGGGAGGTAGGCGCGCGGTGGGAGCAGGCCGGCTTCGGCTGGCAGGCCGAAAGTGGAGCGCGCGGCCCAAATAGGAAAGAAATTCATTTTTCAATTTATTTTCTGAAGAACAGCAATATTTTTTATATTTTTAAGTAACAAAAATTCATTTTCACCAGTTGGTCCAAAAATAAAAGTTATTTAGAATTTTAAACTCTACAACCTTGCTTTAGGGTACAATTTGAAATTCCAAATAGATTTTGAAATAGGGATTTAAAGTCCATTTTAAATCAAAAACTCATTTTTCTAGATTATTTTTAAAAGCAAACTTTGAGAAATTTTTTAATACAAAACTTGCTCCAAATTACATGCTAAATATTTCTAAATTATTTGTACTACCAAACAAACATGTTTATTGACCTAACAAGCATAATCATGGCATAGTTTTATTTAAACAAACAAATGCAACATCCTTGTTTCAGAGTTATGTTTCATATGTTTCAAACCAATGTTTCATTTATACATCATGTGATTATGAATGCAAGATGATGCTCATGCTCATGATTTGCAGTGCCTAATGCATGCTTAACACCAGAGGTGTTACAGCAACCTCCAAGAGTAACAAACATCACCGGCTTGCAACACGATCATCTAGTGCCACTCGATGCAATCTCACAATGCAATCGCACTAGAATCACTCACTCGTAATGGATTCGCACTCTTACAAGCACAAGTGAGATAGAGGCTTTCCTAGCACTCCCCAAGCATGGACACTAAGTTCCAAGGGTGCTAAGCATGTGCCGAGGCTGGCCACATACTCCTTTTATAACCCTAAGGGCTAAAATAGCCGTTACCCCCCTTGATCTTTATTTCTCCTCACTAACCGAACTCGCTGACTGGACTCACTACAGAGTCTGGTCCAGAGTCCGGTCATGTTGTACTCACCACGTGTACTAGTCGTTTGAATGTTACCGTTGGCGCCCAACGACTCTCACACACACGTGAGGCAACGTCGCGTCCGGTCACATGATCGGACCCTCCTTTTCTCTGTGTCCAGTCACGAACAGAGAGGTTCCAGAGACGATTTTCATCGACCAGAGGGGTCTAGTCATCATTGATCAGACTCTCCTAGCGTCCGGTCGCTTCTTCTCACGAATGAAACACTGATTCGATGCGTGAACAGTGTCCATAGCGCTTCCGGTCGCAGCCACCTCATCCTGCGCTAAAAACAATGATCGGACTCTGTGACCAGACTCACAGGTGCTAACCGGACTCTACACTTGCGCGTCTGGTCCAGCGTCCGGTCACAGACCTTTCAACGCTAAAACGGCTATAACTCTTATCTCTGAACTCTGATTTCGATAATCTTAGACATTTTGGAAAGCTTATTCAGAGGGCTACACAACTCACATGAATATTTGATCCAAAGCATAATGGATCAATATAGAATTCCAATCCAAGAGCCATCACTCCTCTTTTACAACTCAAGTTTTCTCCAAAACATCTCCAACTCCTTCCCCTTTGCAAATGTGCCAACACCACCAAGTGTACACCATCATGTGCATGTGTGCTAGCATTTTCCAAATATTTTTCAAAGGATTTTCTCTTGCACTTACCACGCCACTTGATCCTAGCAACATCATAAAGTTAGATCGCTCAAGTGGCACTAGATGACCGATATGCAAACTAGTTTGCCCCTCTTGATAGTATGGTCATCTATCCTAAATCTGGTCATAAACTTCTCTACACTCCTATGACCGGTGAAATGAAATACCCTACAAATATACTTGTCTTGCGCATTCCATTCCATCTCCATCGATGTTGATGCAACACATGCACAACCATATCACAAATGATATGATCACTCCATATCATCACGTGACTGTATTGGTTCATCGATCTTGACTTCACTTGCTCTTCACCGTTGCTTCAGTCCATCAGTGCCAAGTCATCACCTAACTTGCCTTTCACACTTGCAACCGGTCCGTCAAGCCAAGCCTTGTCTTGATCTTCTCCACCTTGATCACATGGCTCCATGTCATGTCTCATATGCAATGAGCTCCTTCATCACATGTGTGAGCTTTGTAACATATCCAAGTCATTTCACCTCCATGGCATGTGTTTCTCACACAAGTACTTGTGGACTAATCATCTGTGTATTTCACTTAACCACATATTAGTTCACCTAAGGTTGTCACTCAATTACCAAAACCAAACAAGGACCTTTCAAGAAGTCCATATGTTGATTCAAGCTTGACTGAATGGTGAAGATAGTTTGCAAGTATCAATGCAAGAACATGAAAGAGAAATTTGATAAATATTGGGGTCTTTGGCACACCAATGGCAAGGATAATGACAAAGGGCAGGAACTGGAGCAAGAGAGGGACAAAGGGAGGAGTAGGGGCAGGGGAAGGACAAGGAGAACATCAATTTATTGATCTTTATGACTGGATTTCTTGATCCAAGGTACATATTATCTTTGTACACAAAGATGACCATTGAAGAGATATTTGGTGAGGAAAGAGGACAGTGAGTTTGGGTAGCTATTAACACTTGTGTGTGAGAGCTGTTTGAAGAATATAGGAATATGCATGCTTCAAGTGAACAACCAACTGAAACAATTGATGATAGTCAATCTAAAGGAGGTCCAGCAACCATGCTTAAAGTAAAAATCGCCAAGAGGATGAAGATGACCAATATTGTTCTAGCAGCACTAGCAAATCTGAACTTAAAAAATACCTTGTAGAAGAAACTGAAGACACAGAAAAGAAGATTGACATTCTTGGTTGGTGGAAAATCAATGCAAATAGATTTCCAGTTTTGGGTCACATGGCTCGTGATGTGCTTGCTATACCTATCTCAACAGTAGCTGCACTTCTTTTAGCACAAGTGGGTGTATATTAGATGATTTCTGTACATCTCTTACTCCATTCATCCTAGAGTGTCTGGTTTGTACACAGGATTGGCTTAGAAGGACCACTCCTATTGACATCAAAGATAGTATGGAGGAATTGGCCATAATAGAGAGGTACAATATTTCTCATTTTCCCTGCATGCTTGCATTTACATATAATTATTAATTACATTTGTCTATTGATTCCAGATTTGATAGAAGAATACGGTGGCAAAGGAAAAAAGAAAGGTGAACCTTCCAAATCACAAGCAACACTAGGCAACACCACTTGTCTCTCCAAAACTTAAAAATATTGACTGCAGCTAGACAATTATGAGTATGTGGATTGAGGAACATTTGTGGTGGGCTAGTAGCAACTATGATCAGTGAGTGTGAACTGTGATCTATGACTGATCTCATGTGATGTGTTCTTGTCTACAGTCTACTTTAGTTCTACTAAGTGTGAACTGTGAAGTGTCCCTGAGACTATCTAGTTATCTATGTCATGTCTATCTATTCTGGATTTCTGGTCTTCTAGAAATGTTATCAAAAAAACTGTTGTTTGTTGCTTATATTTTCACTAAGAAATGTTGTCAGAAAATTGTTGTTTATTGTTGTAAAGTGAAGCCAGAATGTTGTTAAAACTGATGTTTTTTATAATTTTGGGTATAAAGGGTACTACCCGAACCCGAAATATCGGGTACCCAAAAATTTGGGTAATGCTGTTTTGGGACAAACATCGCGTAGCACTTTTGAAAACCCGAATTTCTAAAAATCAGAATTACCCGACCCGAATTTTTCGGGTAACCCGAATGCCCAGGCTTAGGTTCACATGAGGACTCCTAGATCTAGGTTCTAGGCTCGACATAACTCCCTTTTCATGTACATTTTCTCCTAGTACCTATAACGAGCAGTTACTGCTTCTTTGAGGAACCTAAGGAGATGCATGTGCAGAGTTTTTTCACAACCTGAGGGTTTCTTCATGGTAGGCCTTGTTATTGGCCTTGGATTCCTACACCTTGGCATTGTCCCTACTGTGCACCTCATTGGCCATTGATTTACTTAAATGATGTGCTCAATTACACAATTGGATATGTTTGCTACACGGACTATGTCATGCAACTAATAACCGCTTGGTTTCAATTAACGAGACTACCATATCTAATTTTGTTTGTATAGACTTTAGTTTATACTTTATCAATGCATCTTCGTAGTGATTTTATTGTTAATATAAATTATCGAATCATGTGATGGGGATTCAAACTCGCAGTAATTATAGTATAACATTGATGGTAGTGAGATATATGTAATGCATTAATAATATCAAATGTAAAATATTCGACGGTAACCTCTATTTAAATGTAATAGTAAAATATATCAACAAAAAATTAGGAAATGAAGATCACTGTTGGGTTGAACAGGTCCTAATTCATTTTGTTTCAAGTACTTACAAGTAGGTCCTGACACCTGAACAAGTTTATCTCTCTATCTTTGGAAGGATCCAGTAAATAATATGCAACATGTCTATGGGTTGTACATGCCCTTAGCAACCGTGCTCATGTGACGCACTTCAATAATTAATTTGAATGCATTATCGGTTGTGCTCAAAGACTCATCACTTGTGCAATTATCGATAACCTGCGGTACATATGGCTTCTTTTGTTTAAGTTGTGAAAATGCCTCGAGCCGAGGTCCGAGTACCAAGCGCTGCAGCGCTGAAGTATGAGCCCCGTGGACTAGCCATTGCTTCTCCACGAGGCTCATACCAGGCGCTACGGCGCTAAAGTATGTAACCCATGCCATACTCCCAGAAAAAGCTCGAACGACCTTCAACAAAAGGGTACCTGTACCCGAAACCGACACAGGTGGGTAGGTAGAGAATACCTAGGGGCGCGAGACAACTCTCTCTAAGGAACTCGGCAAAATAGCCCCGTAACTTCGGGAGAAGGGGTGCCCCCTCGCAAAAGGGGGTCGCAGTGACCAGGCCCGGGCGACTGTTTACCAAAAACACTGGTCTCCGCAAAGTCGTAAGACCATGTATGGGGGCTGACGCCTGCCCAGTGCCGGAAGGTCAAGGAAGTTGGTGAACTGATGACAGGGAAGCCGGCGACCGAAGCCCCGGTGAACGGTGGCCGTAACTATAATAGTCCTAAGGTAGCGAAATTCCTTGTCGGGTAAGTTCCGACCCGCACGAAAGGCGTAATGATCTGGGCACTGTCTAGATATCTTTGTTTAGATATGAATCTGACAAAAAAATATAAAATACCAAATAAATGGTGATGCAAAAACATGTTTCACCGTAGATCCAGTAGAGTGGTTTATGCTTGGTATGAGGTGGACCCATTATAGAGGTTGGGACCTTTGTTCTATTATTAAAAAAATGAGGTGCACGCATGCAAAGACCTAATTCTCGATTGTTGTCCATGATGACTTGCTATAATATATATTAGGATCAGAAAAGCAATCTAATCTATACTTTTTAATTGCTAGCAAACATATCCATACGTTGCACAAAACCCAATACGTGTTAGAATCGGACTCCTATTATGGCTGGGCGTGGGTTGTTAAAACCTAGTATGAGTAGAATCGGACTCGTATTATCGCTGGATACGAGTTGTTTCAATACTTGTGAATCTTGTAGGAATTCAATTGCATGATGCATAGCACTACTTGAAGCCTCATATCATTTTAATTTTTGCCCGCAATAGCATGTGGAGTATCATAATTGCTTTCATTCTCTATCTAAATCATGTGGACTGATCCTATGTTGCCACCATCAAAATAATCATCAATCTTAAGTATAGGAAGATGATATCGTGCCTTAGATGCCACTTCATGTAAAATAATTTTAAGGCCACTATTAATCTTGAAAGCACCTACCTAAATAAATTTATTACTTGTTATTTTATCGTATTCGAAGATAGTATTTTATAGAATCTTGTATACCCCGAATTATTAGGACAATAAATATCACTGTACTTACATGGATAAATGTTTTGTCATATACAACATATGGCATGCCTAGGTTTTGTTGTATTTTAGTAAGTCCCAGGCCTTGCATTTCATCTATTGATTGCTATAATAAATTGAAGTTTTTCTGTGCAGCCTCTATATGTTGTAGCATGATTGGATTGAAACCTAGGACCTTGGCAAGGTTGTCAACTTCATTTGTATTGTTGACGAAGATATCCGATGCAAAACAAATTCCATCTATATATGATTACAGGAGTAAGATGTGTGCGTACGTGTATGAGTATTTATGTTTATATTGTATTTCAAAAAAGAATCCGCTTTTGCTCCTTTCTACCACTGCAGCCTCGTTGGTCTCCAGCTTTTCTTTTATGCTTGTAGAGTTCCAACGCCCCTCTTATGTCTTGTTACCTCCGTTTTGTCTTACAAGGCGTAACTTAACATGACAATGTCTTCTAAATTACACATTGACTAGTATTTGTTTATTTTATATTATATTGTTTATGCTTAAATGTATGGCAAATGAATAGTACATTACATTTAATTGCAAATCTAGCAGTATCAAGTTTATATATAATAGTTAAAAATTATTAGCGAAATTATTAATCAAAGATTTTAAATTTTGAATCTTAGATACACATGTGCGTCTTGGAAAAGGACATGGAGGGACTATCACCCAAGTTGTACACTGGTGCTGCTATTTTTTTTAGATAAAGGATAGGTCATATCCGGCTTCATCTATCAAGTGATAGATTCAGGCCACTTATTACAAAGTTTAGCCCGTAGGCTAGCACACACGCTGTAAAAAGTTCCAACTTACAACCAAACACATGGATAAACAAAACGAGCATAAGGTTTTGACTAATTGAGGCCAATAAATCTAGTCGAGAACCATCCATTGGAACCAAAGAAATGCAAGGCTGACGTCTCTAGATGTTGCCCAGCCAACATCAACTGAGCCTGTAGGTCATCATGCCGCTGCAATCTTGCCCACTGCCGTAGCCAATGAGTTCCCCTGAAAAGTACCTGCAAAAAGTTTTTGGTCTACATTTATCAAAAACCACCTCGTTTCTTGTTATCCAAATTGCCCAGCAAAGTGCCGACGCTGCTGTCAACAACAATGCATTATGTTTGTTACTAGCCCTTTTTGACCATGTACTAAAAAGGTCATCTATGCTTTGGGGAGGTGTTAACCCGAAAAATAAATGCACAGCCCGCCACAAGAACTTGGCATAAAGACAATCCAAAAAAAGATGGTGAATGGTTTCTGGAGAGTGACAGAAACAGCACTTCGTGTCCCCGTTCCAGTGTCGCCTAATAAGGTTGTCCTTAGTTAAAATCACACCCTTTTTTAGATACCACAAAAATATTTTTATTTTTGAAGGAACTTTAATTTGCCATATATCTTGAGACACCCTCACCCCATTGTTAATCAACGTAGCATACATGGAATTGACAGAAAAATTTCCTGATGAATGTAACGCCCATACAAAAACATCCCTTTCATCATGTAAGTTCACATCCTGTAAAGAGGTTACAATTATGTGCCAATCCCTTAGATTCATACCCACTAAATTTCGGCGAAATGAAATATTTAGAGGGGATGAGCTAAGTATATGTGCCACAGAGTCTTGTTTCCTTCTTACGATATTGAACAACGATGGGAATCTATCTTTAAGTGGTTTGTTTCCCAACCAAGTGTCTATCCAAAAACGGGTTTGCGAATCATATTTCACTTTGAACGAGCCAAAGCTCAAGAAGGTGTCTTTGACATTCATCAAGCTTTTCCAGAAGTGAGAGTCTGTGTGTTTTTTAACACAACTCCCTAAAGTCTTATCTTTTATGTATTTGTTCCTCAAAAGTTCCTGCCACATGCCATCCTCATTTAACAATTTAAAAAGCCATTTACTCAATAAGCATTTGTTTTGTATGTCCAAATTCTGTATACCTAAACCACCCTGAATTTTTGGTTGGCACAGAATTTCCCATTTCGCTAGTCTATATTTACGCTTGTGCTGGTTACTTTGCCAAAAAAATCTTGATCTAAAACAGTCTATTTTTTCCAACACTCCTCTTGGAAGTTCGAAAAAAGACATCATGAACATCGGTAAATTAGAAAGCACCGAGTTTATCAAGACCAAGCGACCCCCAACCGAAAGCATTTTACCTTTCCATCCACTGAGCCTTTTTTCAATTCTGTTCTCAATCATTTGCCAATCCTTGTTGTTTAGTTTCTTAGTATTCATAGGTAAACCAAGATAACGGAAAGGGTACTTCCCAACTTTACATCCAAACAGCTGCGAATAGTACACTTCACATTCTTTTGCTTGACCAAAGCAAAAGATTTCACTTTTGTGAAAGTTTATTTTGAGCCCCGATATTTGTTCAAAAGTACTGAGTAATAATTTCATATTTACCGCTTTCTCAACATCATGACTCAAAAAAATCACTGTGTCATCCGCATACTGGAAAATAGATAGGCCATCTTGAATGAGATGGGGAATAACCCCTTCAACTTGCCCTGCTTCCTTTGCTCTGGCTATCAGTATGGCCAGCATGTCAGCCACTATATTAAATAGTATTGGCGACATGGGGTCACCCTGCCGTAAGCCTTTTCTTGTTTGGAAGTAGGAACCTAACTGGTCATTAACTTTAATATTAACATTTCCCCCTTGCGTGAACTGCTCCACCCATTTGCACCATTTTTGTGAAAACCCTTTCATCCTTAAGGTTTGTTGTAAAAAAACTCCATTTTACCTTATCATATGCCTTTTCAAAATCAATTTTGAAAATAACCCCATCCTGTTTCTTTGAGTGAAGTTCATGAATAGTCTCATGGAGTATTACTGCTCCTTCCATAATATTTCTACCCGGGAGAAAGGCCGTTTGTGTTGGTCTAATAATTTTTTGGGCTACAGTAGATAATCTATTTGTTGCAACTTTGGTGAAGATTTTGAAAGAGACATTCAACAAACATATTGGCCTGTATTGTTGAATCACTTTCGCATCCTTCTGTTTCGGAAGCAAAACTAGAGTTCCGAAATTAAGACTATTTAGTGGCAAGGAGCCATGATGAAAATCCTTGAACAAAGCCATCAGATCATCTTTAATTAAAGTCCAGAAGACTTGATAAAACTCTGGTGGGAAACCATCCGGTCCAGGTGCCTTATTATGTTCCATTTGGAAAATTGCAACCCTCACTTCCTCTTCTGAAAAGTCATCAGTTAAAAACTCATTTTCCAGTGCCGAAACCTGGGGAATATCCTCAGTTTGTAACTCATCCAAAGTAATGGTAGAGTTTTCCGATGGGCCAAAAAGTGGCTTATAATATTTGGTAATATGCTTTTTAAGTTGAGCATCACCACTTATTATGTCATTCCCATCTTCTAGCTGGAAAATACGAGTTTTTCTAAGTCTACCATTTGCCAACAAATGATAGTACTTCGTATTTGCATCACCCTCTAATAGGTGCTTCACTTTAGCCCTTTGGTACCATTTAAGTTCCTCTTCACGAAGTAAATCAGCAAGCCTTTCATTTAAGACATGTTTTAAATTCAAATCCGTTTCGTTAAGCATAAAGCTCTCTGCCTTTTTATCCAATTCGTCTAGTTTATTTAACAGTGTCATTTTTTCTTTCTTGTAGGCACCACTTACATTTTTTTGCCCATCCTCTTACTCATCTCCAAAATAAATTATCCTAGAATCATCCAGAATCTAATCATTTTAAGCTTTACCAATTTTATTAGAAAGAGTAATAGCATCTATCGTTTCAAACAAGTATACTATAATTATAAAAATATATTTCTTGATGTACGGTGATTCTAATTTAGTCTTATAAATATTGGTGCTCTTTTCTGTACAGTCGATCAAACTTCGAATGATTTGATTAGTATAGACAGACAGATGCATCTTTTGTTACGTTTTGACACAAATTGGCACGAGCGTTGCCTTTTGTTAAGAAGTGCAAGATCAAGTTTAGAAGCCCATTTCTCCAAAACCAGCAGATGTACGCTTTCCGTAGCGAGACTATAGGAAAAAACTGAAGGAAGGCAAATGGACGAAACGAGACTGGCACATGTTTTTCACTCGCAGCGAGAGCGACGGCCGTACGCAGCGGCAGGTGTCAGATCAACTCAGCAGCAAGTGGTCGTCGTCCATGATGTGTGTTGGTTGAGGAAACGTGACGAGCCCATCAGGAAAGGAGACCTTTCCCGGATCCAGCCCGCCCACGGACTCACGGTGATGTAGTACTACGTACTAGCCTCATCGGATCTACGAGCCGTTATTATTTTCTCGTCTTAGCAGCCATCGTTATTCTATTCTTGCAAGGAATCTCAATTGGACAACTTGGACAATTTGATCAACCATCATGCATGATTTTTGAATGATGATTGACTACTTGTACAATAGCATGCCACTATATATTGGAGATTACTACTAAAACACAAGTTGACGATCTCGCTTAGCATTATTACAAGGAAACAAAACTAATTTCGGTACAAAACCGATGGAGAAATACTAACTTCTGACATGAAAATTGAAAAAAAGAATGGGATCCCACAAATTGAAATCAATAATTTAGAAACTGCTCCCTACTTTTCAATTCCTCTCAATTTCTGATAACCAAATAGTGCCTAACGGGAAATAACCAACCGACCAAATTGCTGTTGGTCCACCGTCAAAAGTTCCATGGTACTTACCGACAGAGAAATTGGTGTTAATTAGATTTAGGTTTTTACTCCTGTCGCACGATTATGCTTCTACCGTAAAAAGAACCCATTATTACCCTGTGAGTACAGTACCATAAAAAAAGATCAATTGCCCACATCGTTGCTTGGTACAGTAACGTCAAAAAGGGTGGTGCTTTATTTCTCTCTTTCCATGTACCGTCAGACAATCTATTGACTGATAGGAAAATTAGAACATACAAATTAGTATTTTTTCTCTGAAAGATCCAGATTGATTACCAGCATACATTAGTAAGTAGAGATTTTTTAGAAGAAAAAAGAATTATATTAAAATATAGCTGAGTACATCATCATATTACAAGCACTCTGGGTTACAATAAGTATACCCAAAAACTGTTTTCTTCATCTACATTGAACCCACGCTTTATATATAGCTCTAAATCTCAATCCTAAACATGTATGGCAATTCGTATGGATGACCACACAGGCAAACACTCAGTTAAAGGTGTGAGAACAGATGCTTAACGAACGACGACCGGCATTCTGCAGTAGGAGTCGAGAAACTTATTCTTTGTTTCTTCTTCCTTCTGCCACTAAAGAATAAGAAAAACTGATACGAATCTTTCCAACTTAATACTAATAATTGGCTTGAGGGACAGACTTATTCTCACTAGACATTGACAAGCGCTAGATGTGCCACCACAAAATAGTTTCAAATAATTCATTTGTTCATAAAATACTTCAGTTCATTTAACACATCATAATTAAGGCTAGATTCAGATGGTTAAAAAAAGGCTAGATTCAGATGACATCTCAAGCATATAACAACTAATGGATTTCTAAATGGAATCCACACTTGATGTTAGAATGGGATCAGGTAGATCTATCATACAGTCCCTCCATTCCTAATTATAAGTCGCTTTGACTTTTTTGATTCATCTATTTTGTTATGTATCTAGACATATTATTATATTTAGATGCATAGCAAAATAGATATATAAAAAAGTCAAAATGATTGTAATTTGAAACATAAGGAGTATATATTATACAAATATGATATCTACATGTTCAACCTGAATAATACAACTAGTGCAACAAACATGGATATCGAGAAGAAAAGAAACTATTTTTCTTGTTGAGTTAATAGCAGTGAAATGCTTCGCCCATCCGTTGAGTTCCTGAAAAATTAAGAAAACAAAGATTAAGCGCAAGGATACATTTAAAAAGACAGCTGCAACAACGCATGTGTAGTACGAAATGGTTAAACTGAGTGGATAAAAGACGAAAGAGTGCATGTGAAATAGCGAATTCTATATTTCCATAACCACAACAGAGATGCACTGTGTTCCGATCAAAAAAAAAAGAGATGCACTGTGTTGTTAGTTTTAGTCGAACAGTATCGGTCCCCTTTCGTTGTCGATTTGCATTTCTTTATGGCGATTTTGTAAGCAGCACGCGACGCACGACTCCGACGACTCGACCAGGGGGGCCGGGGTTAGCTCTCAATCTTTTCCTTGGTGTCCTGCCCACCTCTCTATTATTATGGTCCCGGCCGGCCGCCCTCTGCATCGATCACGTATGCATCGATCAATATACATGTATCACGGTGATGATGGCCGTCTGGCAGATATTTCATAGGTCCACACATGCATGATGCATGCATCCCACGCCCTAGCTAAGCTAACTTGCATGATGCATGATGATGCTGCATGCGTGGCATAAGTTAACTTGCTACCTGAGCTGCTGGGAATGTCTGGTTGACTTTCTTTTATAGTGGAACCCGCATTCAGATGCATGGTTGCTCGTATTTTTTTTATTTCGAGATGTAACGGTGTCGTTTGTTAGCAGTAGGTGATGTGTCCATCAACATCAAGACGTTTGTAGTAACTTCGTTAATCTTAAGATTAGACTACAGAGATAGGGTGTTTGTGTGTATTCATTGGCTGAGTGTGTGTATGTATGAGTGTCTATGGCATCTACTGTGATTCGCAAAAAAAAAATATTAACTTACTAGCTTATATGTTGCCATGTCATTAAGAGATAACATATACGTGATACATGTATTGATGATGATATATTCTGGATAAGTCTACTCCTTCCGTCCTAGAATAGATGACGTTATGGGATGCGTGTTGGTTAAATTTTCTCAACTTTAACTACATTTGTAGAAAATACGTGTAACATTTATATCTCTAAATAAATTTATTATGATAGTATATTCAACGATCTATCTAATGATACTAATTATGTATTATAAATATTATTATTCTTTTATATATAATTAGTCAAAGTTTAAAAAAGTTAACTTCTCGAGAAACAAAAATGACTTTTATTTTGGAACAGGACTAGCTCTTAACATTTTATCACGGGTATCACATCCATCCTCGTCCTCTGTCACGACCACGCCTAGATCTAGGTAGTGTGCTTGATGGGCGATAGGTCAGAAAGGTGGCCGTCCATGTGCTTCCAACAGTACCCTATGTTCTTACGCACTCAAAACATTTTATCTGTGTCATCCAGAGAAAAATAAACGCGGCAAACCTTCTTAATTAACTTGTGGACCCTTTTGTTGGTTGGCCTCGCAGAAGTTGTTCACGAGCTTGAAATTTAGGGAGCTAGGAGTACTGCCAAACAAAATAAATTCGTACTCTATGAATCATGACAGATGACACGTCCTTTTTTCTTAGCACATGGACACATGGTACATGCATCGTTCCATCAATTCCGTTTTACGTCCTCGAGTACACACCGATTGGTGGGCGTCGTTTTACGTCCTCGAGCACACCAGTCTCACTATGCAAATGCAATAACCACTATAATTTTGGGTATGTTTGATTCAGTTGTGAGCTGTGAAAATGTAGTTGTATGGTTAAAACAACTATAAAACTTACTCTCTTTATCTCCCTTCAAACAGCCGTAAACACATCTATTTATTTCCACCTATTTGGAAAAAGTAAAAAATAAAGCCTAAGGTGCTGTTAAAATTGTACCATATGAAAACAGTTGCTTCTGAAAAAGCAACTTATGATTCTATCTGTTTGATTGAAGTTCTGCTTTTTAACAAAAACACTTTTCAGAAACTCAGCTTAAGTAGCTTGGACAGGTTGATGATTTGAAAACTAACAAGAGTGAAAGACAGCTTCATCGAGGAATGACAAGGAATTCCATTAATAACCGACCGTTTCGATTCTTTAGAACTAGATGAATTTAGTAGATCCTTTTAGAAGCCCCCCAATGACCATAGATTGAACCTATCCTATTTTTACAGTGCGATGGCTGGCTGTCCACAGATTAGCTGTACCCACGGTTTTTTTTCTTGGGATCAATATCAGCAATGCAGTTCATCCAACGATAAACCAAATTCCAACTATTTAACAAACTATTTTACTTACAAACAAGCAGGTTCACAAATGATATGTAATACTTTCACCAGCCAATTATCATCCGGTACGACTTTTGTTCTCAACAACGATGCCATTTGGCAATTATTATCTACATATACATACATACATCTATATTCATTAGACCAAAGTTTGTACTTATACTTACAACAATCCAGATTGTACAATATACACATCAAACAATAACCATCATCAAGCAGCAATGTCTTAACATATGCCATTGATCTGAATCTACCGCCCTGTGCGTTGCTGCTCCCACCTCAGGTCCTCGGAGTACTCCATCATGGCAGCCCTCGGATCACCTTCAGTAACAGATAAGTAGTACGCAGCAGTCCCATCGTCGACCTGCAGGCTCCGCCTCACCGACTCGAGAATCCTTTTGCTTCGCCTCTCTGCAGCAACAACGCTTGCCACGGATTCAGTTTTGCCACCTGGACGTCCCTCAGGGTAAAAGATTGCAACCTCTCTCTTGGCGTTATGGTCCATCTCGATGTAGCAGGTGCTGCCCATAAGGATTTCTGGGTTGCTGATCGGAATCAGAAGCCTCTCCCTTGAGTAGATGCCATGGTCACTCATCATGTTGTTGAATCGTTTGATATCTGTCACCTGCATGCAATTCCACAAACATGAAATTGCAGTCTCATGAAGAATAGAAAAGACAGCTCCTTTGCGGAGAGGGTCCTTTATAGTAGATGACCCATTGGACAACCTTTGGTAGGGTAAATGGTTTTTATTGCAGTTTCATTAAGCATATATGATTATGCTGAGTAATCCTGCAGTAGTCACTAAATAAAATGTCCATCCCCTCAATAGTGCAATGCATCCAATAAACATTTTATTTTCAGAAGGCAATCAAACCAACACAATCCCGGGCATAAGCATGTTGTAAGCAGTGAGACCATGATAATTTAAATACCAGTAGTAGTTGAGCAAAAAGAGATATTTCAAGACTCATCTGCTTTTCGAACTTGATATGTATAATAATACATAAAGCTGATAAAAACTTATTGAAGCACTATATTAGGAAACTCTAGCCTCATCCAACACAAAACAGATACTAACAACAGGATGCCAGGTGTTAGGATCTGACCTAGCATCCTGTTTTTAGTCTGTATGATGAAGTCTGATCTGTATGAACACAAAAAGCATTTAATAATAAGAACTTTTATCCAAAACTTAACATCTGTATGAAGTCTGATCCCTCAACAGCAAGGTCAGATGCAACAAGCTAAGTAGATTCCTACCTGATGTGAGCCTAACCACCTAAAACTCCATTTGGATACATATTAACAAAAACAACAGGGATAACCAAAAATCCAGTTAAAAAACAACAGGGATAACCAAAAATCCAGTTAAAAAAAACAAAAATGATTCCTACCTGTTCTTTTAGAAACCAACTCCTGTACCTCATGTTCTGCGCCATGTGCTTCGTTTTTCTTTCATCTTATGTCATGTGCTTAACAAAGTAAGCACCATAATCCATACTACTTCCCTAATGTCTAATCAATTGTTAAATTAGAAGAAAAGTGATCTGGTGCTATGTAATGGCATCAAAGAATACTTGTTTTAGTTTACGAAACCCAAATAAAGTAATCCATGAACCTAGACCTACCTAACTAACAACCTAAAACCAATTTTCCTAAAAATCCTAAAAAACCTGTTTTGTGAAAACAATCAAACATACACATAATGTGTCCAAACAACCACCTAAGTGACTACTAGAAACTCATGACACTAGCTTCAAACACACCGTGACACAGTATAACAGCTATAAGTGTAGTTCTTAGTAGTTACAGCAGTTATGTCCAACCCACAGGCACAAAACTTTCTTAGGCTCCGTTCGGTTACAGCGGTATGACGCGAGGAACCGTTCCGGCCGTGGAAAGCTTACGTAAATTGAGTAACGAATCCGGCCGGGAATTGTTCCTGGGGGTCATTCCCCAGGAACCGAACGGGGCCTAAATCTAAAAAAATCCTATAGTTATTATTCCAGAGTAATAACATTACATTGAGAGACCAAAAAACCACCACCTTCAACATTATGAGTAATTGCAAGCACCCAGAAACCCAGAGGAGAGCACAAGACTCCTTACAGACACAGTGACCATACTCGACACTGAATATTATATAGATCCCTCTCTCTTCCCATTCCTGCTCACAACACCACTAACAATGACATAGCAAACTTCCCATGCTCCAACCTCATCGCTTCATTCCTTCCAATGAATCATGGCTATGTTTATCTACCACATAAAACTCCTGACCACTAGTGCCATATCATCAAATCCCAATTGGAGCACCTCTTCATTTACTTCAAAGGACAAAAGTGCAGCATGAAAAACAATGTACTCTACTCAAGTACTAAGCTACACTAGTGTGAAGGCATCAAAATGACAGATCTCACACTACACAGATGCACTACCTTCGTTCCAAACTATAGTTAGCTTCAATCTCAGCCTTGTCCTAAGTCTCTAAACTTTGACCAAGTTGATAGAAGAATGCATCAACATCTATATAGTATCGAATTAGTTTCATTAAATTATCCATGAAATATGTGTTGAACTCTTCATGGTGCATTTATTTTAACTTGTGGATGTTAAGTTATTAACTAATTTTGACTCAAGACAGGGCTCAAATGAACTATAATCTGAAACAAAGGGAGTGTGTATTGGATTTATGAGATCTCTTGATTGATCATAAGTTGGTGGAAGTTCTTACATGCTTTGCGGGTACCTCTGAATTATTAACAGTTTGTTCATTTCCTTATAGGATACTTGTTCAACAACCACTGATGACCAACTGGTGATTAATTTTGAGTTTTTTGACTAGCTCCATCTTCCTATGATGACAAGAACGAGCCTCACATCCCTGATGTGGAAATACCCCATATTATCTACTCCCATTTCCATATACTCTCTAAGGTTCAGGCTGAATTAATGCTGCGACGGAGTACATACAAGCGATCAAATCTTAATGCATATGATCTGCTGCCACAGAATATTTAGGGGCGATCAAAACCAGATTCATGTGAGGATTACAGGCGCTTCGACAAGTTGGATATCACCACAGCAAACTATCGTTGGAACATAGAGCGCGCACAACACGCACCTGCACGGAGTACTTGAGAGCGACGCCGGGGACGGTATCCCCGCGGCGGACGGCATGCGACAGCGCGAATCTCCCGAGGGAGGCGGCCCGCCAGAAGGCCCCCGTCGCCGGCTCGCCGACGACGCGCCGCACGCCCCAGGGCGCACAGAAGGCGGCCTCGAGCACGGCGCGGTCGGAGGCAACCGCGCGCCACGCGCGGCAGACGCAGGCGGACCGCGCGAGGTCGATCGGCGGCAGCCTCTGCAGCACGGCGCGGAGCAGGTCAGCCGGGAGGCGCGCGTCCATCGCGCCCGCGGCCGGATCGGGCTCGGGACTCGGCGGATCGGCAGGGGAGGAGGCGTCGGGACCCCCGCCTGCGCCGTCGTCTACGGCGCGCGAGTCCATGGCTTTGAGAGACTCGTGCTGTGGCTGGCGTTGGGGCCGCGTGGATGGAGTCGGAGAGCTGCCTAGCCAGTAGCCACTGCGTGGTGTCGCGGGCTCGGCTCCTCTTCCTCCTCGCAGTTGGGTTTGGGCTCATTTGCTCCATCCAAATTTTAAGTGGGCACCTGGACGGGCATTTTATTCCACATAGGCTCATTTGCTCCATCCAAATTCCACATGGGCCTGGCCATCTTCACCCTTCACCACCGAAGCTTCTAGGAACCCACCCCCACCCGACCGGGCACCGGCCGGCCGCAATCCGACGAGAGAAGGAAGAGTTACGAATCCGGATAGAGCGCCGCCCCCACCCCGCCGCGCCGGCCCCGCTTGCCGCCGCCCCGAACAGAGAGAGGCGAGGAAAGAAGGAAGGAAGCATGACGACGATCCGCCGGTTCTGCTGCGACGACCTCCTCCGCTTCGCTTCCGTGAACCTGGACCACCTCACCGAGACGGTGCGCCACCGACGCCTCTCTCCTCTCTTTCCATTGTTCGAGCGCATCCCCTCTCTGATCTCACGATTCGGTCGCCGCAGTTCAACATGTCGTTCTACATGACGTACCTGGCGCGCTGGCCCGACTACTTCCACGCCGCCGTCAACCCTGGCGGCCGCGTCATGGGTTACAGTATGTCTCTCATACCCTTGCATCTTGCTTGTGTGGGCGTCTCGCCCTCTCATATATTCGCGGCTAGTTGTGTGCTGCTAGTGCGTCTGCATCTTTGCTTGGCAACATGTAGAGTGCAAACCCAGGATGCTAGTTTGAGTGTTCAGACATGAGTGGTGTAAGGGCACTGGATTATCTTCTTCTGCAATGTTTTTATGCATTACGCAATTAGTCATATGTAGATTCTGCCTGGTGCAAGCCATGGTTTGTGACTTTGTGTTCTCCAAGTTGGCATTGTTTTAGGAGTGCAAAGTGCAGTTGTAAGATACTGGGATTTGCGATGTTGGTCTATAAAAGGAGTGTGAAATCTGAAATGGCTGGGGAAGGTAGCAATAGGATGACTGGTTAACTCACTTTTGCCTCTGTTGGTTTTTATCTTGAATGGCGCATCAAAAATTACTAAATTAGAGGTTTATCTTATCCCCTTCTGAAGCATAGAATTCAATATTATTCCGCATGTTCCATTTCTTTCTTTCGCCTTTGTTTAGTTTAGGGGAAGTAATCTAGAAATCTTTTGCAGTCATGGGTAAAGTTGAAGGGCAAGGTGAATCTTGGCATGGACATGTCACAGCAGTGTCTGTTGCCTCTGAATTTCGGAGACAGAAGTTAGCCAAGAAGCTTATGAACTTATTGGAGGAAATCAGCGATAAGATGTAAGTAGCATCTTTTTGTTTCTCCTTCTGATTTAGTCCCTATGATTTCTTTTTTCCCCTTTATTATGGATACAGAGTTCTTGTGCTATTATTGGATCTTCACAATGTATGATTGTTGTAATCTTTATTGTTGTTTGCTGAGTTTATAGTTCATGACATGCCAATAGTTCATATAATCTGTCCTTCTCTCCAGATATTTCATATTCTTTTCCTATCTTAATGCTCTGGCAGTCTTAAGGAAAAATCCCATTGTCTTGAATTCACACTTTATCCATCAGAAAATTAATTATGGTTCATGCTTCTATTTCTTGGTTCCAGATTTTGCTAACTAGATCAAGGAACATTTCTCCCCTTATCCAACTTATTTCAAGCTATGCGTGTGTGAGGGCTGATCGGTAGTTACTAGTTACGAACAGGGTGTCATTCCTCGCAGGGCATATAGAGTGGAATAAGAACATAGTACCCTCCCATTCTCACGTTTGCATTGAAGGGGATAACTGAATTCATGACATATCATCCCCTCTGTGCCCTAGTCTGGTTACATTTTTCCCCACATAAGCTACCCTGTTTACTTGTCACCCTGATAATAGGCACTGAATATCTGCTATGTTCAACCCACTTACCCACATTAGTGTTATCATGTGGGATAGATGTGATGTTCTTGAAGTCATACGTATTATCAGTTACATTACTTCACATACTATTATAACCAAGTTTTCCTATTCAGGGATAAGGCCTACTTTGTGGATCTCTTTGTAAGAGCATCTAACATGCCAGCGATAAGGATGTACGAAAAGGTAATTGTGTGTATAAACTATAAATTTCAGGATCTGCCGATACTCCCATTCTGCTGCTCCGAACAGAACTTTTTAATATTCATCAATGTCAACCAGTGAAACCAAGTCTTTGATTAAACATTAATTTAGTGAGTGAACTTGCCTAATTATACTCCTTTATTTTCCATAGCTTGGTTATGTGGTTTATCGAAGGGTGCTCCGGTACTACTCAGGGGAAGAAGATGGCCTTGGTAAGCATTTGCAGTGCCAAATCTCAAGGCTATATATTCCAAATTTGTTGCTTATTATGGTGCACTTATGCCTCTATATGTTTTTGCTCCAGATATGAGAAAAGCGTTATCACAAGATGTTGAGAAGAAGTCCATCATACCACTCAAGAGGCCAATTACGCCCGATGAACTTGAATATGATTGATGTTAAAACTTTACTACCTAGCGCTTACGTTGAAAGCTCCGGTGTGGAATTTGACAGGCTTTGAATATCTGGTAGTGTCATTAGTTGTCAGTGTATTGTTCTCCTTTTCGTACCTGTTAGGGGACAGGTTGTCGAGGTGAATTCTGCAGTTTTTATATTTGAGAATAGCAAGAACTATGTCTTGGCATGGAATCAAATTTCTTTGTTCTGAGGTCGCACCCATTTTTATCCTGTGATGATATTTGATGTGTGATGTGTTTTTATACAGCTTGCACAGTGGAAGTTACATTTGACCCAAGCTAAGCGGTGATAGGCGAGTTTAACCTGGCATCGCAATTAGTAGCAATTCAGTGCCCGAGATACTGAATGGCACGGTGAGCTTGTCAATCAAATGATATCGTAATTTATTGGATTCACCTTAATTCACATGTGTCGATGGATTGGAGTGTAACTTAATTTATCCTAACACATGTGAATTGATTTGAATCCGACTACATTCAAACAAGGTCTTACCCTTTCACATATGTTATGGGCGAGACCATGTTTAAAGTCACCTCATTGCAAAATCGCTACTCTGGACAATGGTTGTAAAGTAACATAAATACTTCCTGTAGGGTGTCCGTCTGTGACTCTGCGTTCGGACATGGCTCCCCAAGAGCGGGTCTCAAATAAAAACAAATCTCTATTTCCTTGTGCTTATCCGTTTGTCCCTCCCGAGCTCGCACCCCACTTCTTCGTGCTTATCGCCCAGACCTAAAGCAGTGTGGCTGCTCATCCGTCTGCCCCCTTCCCCAGCACTGTTTCCTTTCCCTGTCGCCGGCCAAACCACATGCCCTCACTCCCTGCGCCACTCACCTGCGTGGCAGCCATCAGCGTGGTTGCTCATCCGTCCACCCCCTTCCCCAGCGCACTCGTTGGGATGCCATGTCGTGCCCTTCCCCAATCGCCAGCCATGCTACGTGCCCTCGCTCTGCGTTGCAGTCACCTGCGTTGCTCGCTCCCTCGCCGTTGGGCGCGCCGCTGACCACGCCATGGCCGCGGGGGCACACGTGCCGTGGCGCCTCAAGTCTTCTCAGGCCAAGCCAAGGGCTCCCACGAGCGTGGGCGATGCTGGTGGTGCTCGTGCGCCACGGCTCACCGCAAGCTCCCACTCCAACGGCCGAAATTGACTAGCCCGGCCTTCCCTCCCCTATGTTACATACGTATGTTTCAAGTGTTTCAGACATTTTAGATTTATCTTGCAATTTTTTCATCTTGATGTTGCAAAAGTAAATCGGAGGATGTTGCATATGTTGCAAGTGTTTCAAAGGCACATTTCAATCGTTTGTTAAAAATATTTCATCTGTTTTCAGACGTCTCTTGCAATATTTTTTATGTGGATGTTGCATGTGTTTCATATATATGTTGCAACACTATGTTCCAAATGTTTCAGCTATTTCAGTGTTATATCGCAGCAAGTGGTTTCATGTTGCAAGTTGCAAATCTGAATGTTTCATGTGTTTCACACATATGTTGCAAGTATGTGTTCCAAGTGTTTCATCTACTTTTAGATATATGTTGCATTCAAATGTTTTTCATGTCGTAAGTGTTTTATGTCGTACGGCTGGGGGCGAGCCACGCGGCGCGCTAGGGGCCAGCGGACGATGGTGCTGTAGTCGTGGCGCACTGGGCGTGCTCGTCCTCAGCTGCTCGTCTTGGCTCCTGAGTGATGCCTGCGTGGAGAGAGAGGAGGGGGTCGGGGGCGACCGACGGGTGCAGAGACCGGGCGAAGGCAAACAGGGTCGGGGGTAGGCTGTGTGGGCATCCAGACGCACGCATTCGTCCGAACGTCCGGGCGCTAGCCACACCCGTAAAGTAATAGTCGAGGAAGAGGAGACTAAACTGGAAGTGGAAACCTCGAGAGAAAAGTGCGGTGATCAACACTTTTTTTTAAGATCCGGTTAACCGGCTTTGTATTAATAGAGTACAGCGTTGCGAGGCTACATAGGCGAGAGGCGCTTCCTCACTTGCAGACCGCCCCGTGAGGATGAACAAAATTAGACTAAGCTAACTACTCGCTAATTGGTTGGCAATCATTACGGGCCGTAGGACTCGTCCTCCAGCCGAGGTCCAATCAGAGCTTATCCGTTATTCTTGTGAAGATCACCTGCTCAGACTTCTCTCGGCGTCGAAGACTACCGTGTTTCTCTGCTTCCAAATCTGCCACAGCACTAGATTTGCTAGACGGTGATCAACACTGATGCTGCTTTTGATGCAAGCAGCAATACATTGCGCAAGAGGTCATGTGCGTGTTGGTTCGCAGGTGCGGGAAAGACTGCCGATGCTAGCACAAAAGAGTAATTGGAAGTTCCAGGTCTCAGGATGTAGGATCGACGAGGCTAGATATGCAGACTCGACATTAATGGGTTCATTCAGCAATGCTTCAACTTATTTGGACATTGGAGTTTCAAACAAATTAAAAAAAATTCAGAGCATTCGGTGCTTCTTTTGCTTCAAAATTCTTGCCCAAATTTAGCCACTCAAGTTTTTGGAAATATATGCTTAAATTAGGTGGCCAGTAAAGATAACAAATGCAAAGGCAATTTGGACAGATGCTTCCTGAAGCTGATTTGAACTCATTTAGCAAGGATGATAAATTCTACACCCTCCACGATCAGCCTGTTTTATTAGTAACCAAAGCAATTACATTATTGAACTAAGTGAGGGATCTCTGAAACAAGACGAGTAATTATTTGTATATGAGGGCGTCACGTCCAGGCCCGACACCAATGTAGTGGACTGGAATGCCGACCAGTTCCTCTATCCTCTCCACATAGCGACGAGCAGTTTCTGGGAGATCACTGTAGTCTCGTATTGAGGAAATGTCTTCCTCCCATCCAGGTAGGGCCTCATATTTGACCTACACAACCAGAGACCACAGGAAATGTTGTCAAGAGAAACAAGACCCAAATTAAGTGCCACGCCAGGGACCGCTTTGATTTTGTTGTATGTAGTTATACCAATGAAACACAACTCAGTAAAACAGGATAGACTGTTTCGATCCTTACCTTTATTTGCTCTAGAAGATCAAGATCTGCCGGGAATGATTGGACAGTGTTACCGTCATCGGTGTAGTATGAGGTACCCAGCTTAATTTCCTTGAGTCCAGTTAAGACATCGAGTTTTGTGAGATTCAAAGATGAGAAACCATTGATTTGGCAACAGTATTTAAGTGCAACTATATCAAGCCAGCCACAACGCCTAGGACGACCTGTTGTAGTACCAAATTCCATTCCAGAAGCACGAAGCAAATCACCAGTCTTACCCAATAGTTCTGTTGGGAAAGGACCGGATCCAACCCTAGTTGTGTAGGCTTTTACCTGAACATAAAAAATGTAACGTTCAGGAAGAATGGGAAATAAGAAATTTTAAGCATTTAAGTAATTGAGCGTACCACTCCAATGATATCACCGAGACTTCTGGGAGCAATACCAAGCCCAGTACAGATTCCACCAGCTGAGGGACTTGAGGAAGTAACAAAGGGGTAGGTCCCAAAGTCTATGTCTAACATGGTAGCTTGACCACCTTCAACCAATATTTTCTTCTTCTGCAAAATCGACTGATTGATGAAATGCACAGTATCGGTGATAAAAGGTTCCAATCGTTCAGCAAACCTTTTATACTTCTCAACTTCCTCTTTGAGAATCTTGCTATCGTATTCAAAATCTTTGAAGCGTAGAGCTGCATCTCTTAGTAGGTTGTTGAGTTTTGCACCAAAGGTATCCATGTGTCGCAGATCACTAACTCTGAGTCCATTCCTCGTAACCTTGTTCGAATAGCATGGTCCAATTCCTCTCTTCGTTGTCCCTATAAGGGAATTCCCAAGCTCTACCTCTCTAAGACCATCAACAACTTGATGAAGATCAAACAAAAGATGGGCGCGGTCTGATACCAAAAGCCTTCCCTCGCAAGAAATTCCATTGGACTCTAGCCCATCGATTTCCTTAAAGAATCCAGGAAGATGAACAACTGCTCCATTACCAATCACACACTGAGTGTTTTCATTAAGGATGCCTGACGGAACAAGATGAAGTGCAAACTTCTTCCCCTCAGAATTGTATATGGTATGTCCAGCATTAGCTCCACCCTAAGAACAGAAACAACCCTACAAGTTAAAAGGGGAAAAATAGGGGTGCATCAAAAAGAAAAAAATCTCGTGCATCAAATCTTATTGCAAACAGTAGGTCCTGGTACTACTGCCACCAACTCTTTCAGAGGAAGGATCAACTTAAACTAACAGAGCCTCAAATAACCACATAGAACAGAAGAAATAGTAAGTTGAGTGGACTCTGCACAGGCAATGTTATTCACAAGGAAACACGAATACATGACCATATGTCAAACCACAAGGAGCTATACATGTTAGTAGTTGGCACTCTTAATAGTGGTTGCTTGGTAGTGAATTGCTATAGAGGATGAAATGTTGTTATTGCAAAAGTTAAGTCATATGATCCCATTTTTATTAATAGGACATGCCATCAAAAATATGTACACCGTAAAAGTAATGACTCTGTTGAGTACAGCATGAGTGGGAAGTAACATAAAACTTTGGCTTCCATAGAAACCATATTGATGTTTCACTACCCATAACTGTTCTTCTGCTTGTTGAAGAACAGAGGAACATGTAAGGCTATGTTGAGAAAATGCAGCGTTTTCAAGTCCATAATCATTGTGGTTTACAAGTCAATAGCATGACTGGGAAACAGGAAAGTTACATAAAGAAAAGTTAAAAGTGATGCAGTGCAATGCAAATCATATACAAGAACTGGTAAGAAACAGCAGTAATGAATTTTAATCAACTGTTAGTCTTCTACTAAAAACCGTGGCAGCCTGTTGTTTGTTCTATACAACCTCATGAATATTACTAATACTGAATGTTTGCCAATCTTAGATTACTATCACGTCCATAACTCTTAAGGTAGTGATCTAGCATTGCCTAAGTTCTACTCCCTCCATCCCAAATTATAAGACATTCCAAGAATCTTGGAGAGTCAAAGTATCTCAAGTTTGACCAAATTTATATAATAAGATAATAATATTTATGGCACCAATTAAGTATCATTAGATTCTTCATTAATTATATTTTCATAGTATACCTATTTGATGTTATAAATTTTTATAATTTTCTCTATAATTTTGGTCAAACTTAAGATGCTTTGACTCTCCAAGATTCTTGGAATGTCTTATAATTTGGAATGGAGGGAGTAGCAGTGAACTAAGAGGTTGATGAAACATTTGATTCACTGAGCAGACACAAATAGTCAGATGTTTATGAACAGGCACCTCACATATTTTACCTGAACTGACCACGTTACTGAATATTGCTAAAATTGTCATGACGCCATGACGGGACAATCTTTCACACAATTCAAGAGAACTGGGGACCGATGATAAACACCGAAGCTTGAGGGGTATGATTTATCCTTAAAGAAGCACAACTCACGAACTTGTGATCAAACTACCTTGACATGTGCTTTGGATGGTTTACAGATAATTGCATGACAGTATTTAAGTAGTAACTACTCAGTACCGAACAGGTTTCCGCAGATGAAGAGCCTCTAAAAAAAGCTTTTGTGAAGACTTAACAAAGTTCCTGGAGTAGCTAATCTCTAGCCACCTCCATGGAAGTACTACAGCGATCGCGATGATGGCATTGTTCTAAGACGACAAGGGACCGCGCCAAATGCAAACAAGATAGAAGCACAGCGGATCAAGAATGTAAAAAAAATGATGAAAGACATTCTACAGCAAACAAGTTTATATCAAGGATTTACAAACTCCTCTGACGCCTACATGAACCCTGAAACTAACTTATAACCCGGTGCAATGCAGTTCATCGAACACCAGGGCGCCAACGAATAGTAACAGTGCGGCGAGCATTGCGACTTCGCGAGAGGCGCGTGCGAGAGAGAGAGAGACCTGGCATCGAGCGACGACGTCGAAGCGCTGGGCGAGGATGTCGACGAGCTTTCCCTTTCCCTCGTCGCCCCACTGCGTGCCGAGAACCCCGGCCACCTGGCTCAGGGACTCCAGCCGGCCCCGCGCGGCCGCAGACGGCTCATCCGTGGTGGCGGGTGCCACGGGAGCCGCCCTCAGCGGCCGACATAGGCGCGGTGCAGGCCCCGGGACCGGGAGGACGCGTCCGCCGCAGCCGGCGGCGGGGCGGATGAGAGGGAAGGGGGCGGGGTCCAGCGACAGAGGAGCTAGCGGCATGGCGTGGCGTTGGCGCGGCGCGGGTGGAGGGAGAAGGGGTAAGGAACTTGGAAAGGAGGCGGCGGCTGATGAGTGGCTGCTGGGTGGGCCTCATGTACTGCCTGCGTTGGACTGTTGTGGGTGCAAGTGGGCGATGTATTGCTCTTTCCAAATCATTTGTTACCAAGGCACTTACCAGTATCAAAAAAAATACCAGGACGGTAATCTAAAGTTTGATTCACTCAATAATTGACAATCGCGTAGATTGATCACATATAAATGCCCATAATCCTTTCATTCTTTTTTATTGGACTATAGGATTGTGTCCGTGCTTTATTACGGGCAAAACAATATAATCCCATCAGTATGAATAGATTTTCTCTTCAAATGTAAAATTGTCTTAATTTATACACCGGTTTATTACAAAAAAATACACCAATTCATCTCCTTCCAAAGAGTTCTAGTGGTAGTGGTAGGCGCTGCTCCTGCTATGGTTGTCTTTAAAGCAATCCATGAGACATGCGTTTGCCCATATTGTTGATCCCTTCCAGACCTTCCAAGCAATTGGGATTCACAAAAATAAGTATTCTGTTGTTTCTAGATTTTTACAACAGTTGGCAAATTCTTTTTGCAACAACATAATTGGCAAATTAAAAAGTATGAGTTTGGCCAGCCTCGTGCCCACGCCGTTGTAGCCGAGCAGTAGTCCACGACCTGTCTTGGAGCAACACCCACGTAGAAAAACTTACAACATGAGACGACTTTGGCATTTCAAACATGTGTGCCTATATTTGAAGGCACTAATAAACCTTCAAATTGTTGGATTAATTGGGCTTGGCCTATAACTAGTATAGCAACTAATCAAACAATTCTAATTTCTAAAGACCCACAATTAGTGATAAAAGAGGAGTGAGGTTAGCACTACATGTAAAACTCACTAGAAAGGTGCTCAACTTAAATAGAAAGCTAGCGTGTGCTCCTATAGACAAATTGATGAGGAGATTTAAGGGACACGCGCGTGTCCCTCCCTAGGCACACATGATGTGCTAGGCCAAATGCTACTTAAAGGCAGTGTCTCTTTCCTTGATAGGTCTTTTTCGGTTGCTAGCTTTGTACTACTCTTGGTGTTGAGGAGAGCGCAAAGGCAAAGGACACTTGTGGCAAGAAAGTGTTTGATACTGGAGGTTCTAGCGCCAACCTGGTACAGAAGTACTATCGCTATAGTGGAGGAGAAGTGACCATGTGCTTGTATGTCGATGACATACTGGTCTTTGGGTCTAACTTGAATGTGATTGAAGAGGTCAGAGAATTTCTGTCCAAAAATTTTAACATGAAAGATTTGAGAGTGGTTGATGTGATTCTGGACATTAAGCTTAAAGGGACAACCGCCGGCTTAGGGCGGCGGGCAGGGCATCGATCTTAACAATCTAGCAAATGCAAGGCTGCACTTACCTCCAGTCGGCATGTACTCCCTCCATGTTGGTAAAAGAAGTCGTTTTAAACAGCGACACGGTCTCCAAAACATAACTTTGACTTTATTTTTCTATAAAAAATATTTATTCAAAAGTGATATATGTATACTTTTATTAAAGTATATTTCAAGACAAATCTATTCATGTTGTTTTCACATTTTCAAACTCAACAACTTAAAAGTTATTCATGATTTATATTCCCAATGTTTGACCCAAACCTTGTCCAAAACGACTTCTTTTACCAACATGGAGGGAGTACGTGAGAACCTACAGCCGCTCGGCCTAGCCGTTGAAGCACTGTCACTCCTTGGGCTTTGCCGGAAGGAAAATTAATTACTTACCATTCTCAATAGTGGACTTCCGCAAAATTGTCATTCTAGTCGTGGCCTTTGGAAAACTATCATGCAATAAGTAAGCACCTTGATTTATACACCATTTCTCTTTTTTTCCTCTTTTTTTCTTATTTTTCTCCAAACATCTAGCGCTAAAAAAACGAGATTGCTGGCAGTGTCTCTTCTCTTGATAGATCTTTTCCAGCTGCTAGCTTTGCGCTACTCTTGGTGTTAAGGTGAAGACGATGGCAACAGACACTCGTAGCGAGAAAGTGTTTGATGATGGAGGTTCTAGTGGCAACCTGGTACAGAAGAAGTATTATCACTAGGGTGGAGAAGGAGCGATCTTTTGTGACGGTAGGTTGATCACATACTGATCTTTGGGACCAACTTGAATGTGATTGAAGAGATCATGGACTTTCTGTCTAAAAGTTACGTATAACATAAAAGATTTGGGAGTGGTTGACGTGATTAAGCTCAGGGACGGTCGCCGGCTTAGGGCCACGAACAGGGCATCGATCTTAGCAATCTAGCAAAGGCAAGGACGCACTTACCTCCGGCATGTATGTGAGAACCTACAGCCGCTCAGCCTAGTCGTCGAAGCACTTTGTTGCTCCTTGTGCTTTGCCAGAAGGAAAATTAATTTCTTGTCATTCTCAATAGTGGACTTCCGCAAAATAGCCAATATAGTTGTGGGCTTACTATCAATCTATCATGCAATAGGTAAGCACCTTGATTTATACACCATTTCTCTTTTTTTCCTCCTTTTTTTCTTATTTTTCTCCAAACATCTAGCCCTCAAAAAGACGTGATAGCCAAATTAACGCTGGCAACTGAATCCGGCAAAACCGATTCGTCTCCCCCGCGCCCAGCCGCCCGCCGCCACGCGATCGCCGTCCACTGTCCGCTCGCTCGACTGCGACTGCGCCGGCGACCCCATGGACGAACGCCGGAGGACGCGGCCCATCCAGCCCGACGCGTCTGCTCCGCCCGACGCGCCGGCTCGACCCGATGCGGCCCTGCCCAGGCGGCCAGCGACCAGCAGGGACGTGCAAAATTGCCCAGGGGCGGCCTGCGATGAGCCCCAGAAGGAGAAGCGGAAGGAAGAGAAGGGAAAGAGGAAGCGGAAGGAGGACAGCGAGATGGAGGGAACGGGGAAGGAGAAGAATGGGGAAGAAAAGCTGAAGAAGGGCAAGGGTGGCGGGATTCTGACAAACAGGCTTTTCTCAGAGCTCTGCATCTCGGAGCTCACTGCCAAGGCCATCAGAGAGATGAACTACACCCACCTCACCAAGGTGATGCTCCCACCCGACAAAATTTTACCATTGCACCATCTTTTTGGCAAGATATACATGTTTCTGTTCTCGGTGCAAGTCCAAGTACTCCACAATTGCATGTAGTCGAATGCTTCTGTCATTCTGTGGATGATTATGTTATGTGAGTCGATACCGCAATGGCAATGCGTGCACCGTTGGGTTTTAGTATTGATGTAATGTAACAATGGCATGCCGCATGCATGCACGGTTGTTTAACTTTCATGATTGCAGATTCAAGCTAGATCAATACCGCATCTGATGGAAGGAAGTGATGTGATGGGTTCAGCAAAGACTGGCTCAGGGAAGACCCTTGCTTTCCTTATACCAGTGATTGAATTGCTCCACAGATCAAACTTCTTGCCGAGGAACGGAACTGGAGTTGTTGTGGTTTGCCCAACAAGAGAGCTTGCCATTCAGGTTTATGCATGACACAACAATTATCTTTTGATTGATTTTACATGCTTTATGACTGTTCCAGAATTTGCTGCGAGCGAAAAGATCAAAATGAGATGTGTCAACTGATCTAAGGTTAAGTTATTCTTTGTTAACATAATGCCTTGTGTATAAATATAATACACAAATACACAATGCTGTTTGTTTTACAGTATTTTGATTTGAAGATTAAGCTATATATGAGAACTTCTTTTCACGTTGCTATATATTACCAAATTTTATCACCAAATTGTTAGGCTTCAAAAGGTAGCTTTTTTTTTGAAACGAGGCTTCAAAAGGTAGCTTTCTATAGTGTATCTGAATGTTGGATGGTTGCTGAGACTATTCACCTGTAGGGGCTCATACTTGACACTTCGCTATCCTTATGTGTTTCGTCAATTCATTTGTGCTAGACACACAATGTTGCCAAGGAATTAATGAAGTATCACTCGCAAACTCTTGGATATGTAATTGGTGGCACTAACATGAGAAGTGAGGCCAACCAGCTTGCAGAAGGGATCAATGTCTTAGTTGCCACACCGGGCAGGCTTCTGGACCATCTGCAAAGTACCAGTAGTTTCAAATACAAAGAGCTAAAGGTAAAGACATTCTGGTTACTATCATTTTTTTCAAATTCCTTATTTCTGTTGAGATAGTGCATATACTTAAATTGTCACATTTAGATAAAAAATACAACCAGAAATTTCATGCTTATATATTTGCATGATCAGTTACCTGATTGTTTTATGTATGAAATCTTTGTGTACATCTACCTTATGCTTGTCCATGACTCCGTCTACCTATTAATGCTGAATTAGAGTATATATCAAATTGCAGCATACATTATGCCAAGTATATGCAAAATTGTAAAAGGCAATAGCTTATATTTGTAATAAAGTCGTATTGTTATATTAGCTCAGTTATGTGTTTCATCTTTGTTTGCTATTAGTTGCAGCAAATTTGTGCTTGACAAAAGTCAAGTGGAATTGCATATAATGTTATTTGTTAATTCTGTAAACAAAACCGATACAGTATGGGTACAAGTATTGGATTTGTAGCTAAAAGTTATTCTTCGTAACCATCCTTAAAACCAAACTGATTCTGTTCTCCAATTAAATTAACATATAATTGCATTTTAAATATCTTGTCGAGCGGGGATGGAATCAATCTTGTTGCCCACTCATACGGTCATACCTCGGCCCAGAGAATACTAAAGTCTAAAGCCAATTAATTTTGTGCTGGCCTGCCCATGGAGAAGGCCAAACCTTGTTTACTGGCTCATGTAATATGGGTCCCTATTTGGCAGGAAAATGGCATTGAATTTCTTGGAAAAGAAAAACATGAAAATTTGCTGTTAAGGCAGTGAATATCATGACTGACCACTACCCCCCTCTATTTTTCTCTGGCATAACTCATCATATGTTGCAGTGCCTTATAATTGATGAAGCTGATCGGATTCTTGAGCAAAATTTCGAGGAGGATATGAAACAAATATTTAAACGCCTCCCTCGGGTATGTGACCATCTGGCAATTTCGTTTCATGTGCATAGTGCAGCCATTAAAATTTCTACTGAGAGTCTGAGACTACTATGTTTTGTCCTGGAATTATTTTGGATCATATGCAGGATAGACAAACTGTTCTTTTTTCTGCTACACAGACTCAAAAGGTCAGTTATTCATCCCATCCAAACTTTTCCTTAATTTCCCCTGTTGGTGTAAATGCTTATGTGATGTAAATTGTAATCCCACAGGTTCAAGATTTTGCGAATTTTACATTTGGGGAAAATGAAGAAAGACAACGGAAACTTGTTTATGTTGGAGTTGATGATTCTGAATTAAAGGTATGGAACTGTTTCACCATGCTGTTCATATCTCTTTAAAACATTTTCTGGATTATTTGGTATGAGAAATATAACTTTGATGCTCTGGCAGCCTACAGTCGAGGGCTTGCAGCAGGGCTACTGTGTCATTCCAAGCGAGAAAAGGTTTCTTGTTTTGTACTCTTTCCTAAGATTGAAAGTTCGCAAGGAGCAGATGGTGAAGGTCCTAAGAGAGGAAGTGGGTGAGGAGCAGAAGGTGAAGATCATGGTGTTCTTTTCATCATGTAGCTCAGTCAAATTCCATGCAGAACTTCTTAATTTCCTCGGGATAGAGTGTTACGAGATCCATGGGCAACTGAAGCAGCAGAAACGAACTAGTACGTTCTTCCGATTCCTGAAGGAAGAAAAGGGCATCTTATTATGCACTAACGTGGCAGCACGTGGGCTTGATATTCCTGATGTGTTAAGTTTAAACCATTCATACCACTCCTTTCTACGTATATGGTATATCCCCTTACTAATGTAAGGATCTGGTGCCTTGCTTAGGACTATATTCTGCAATATGATCCTCCAGATGACCCAAAGGTTAGTGCTTCCAAACCATGCTAAAGAAATTATGCATTTGTTAATTTTGCTAAGTTTGACATTTGAATTTAATTTGTAGGATTACATTCACAGAGTTGGTCGTACTGCCCGAGGTGATAAAGGCAAAGGAAGTGCATTACTGTTCTTACTACCGGAAGAATTAAAGCTGCTAATTCACCTGCAGGTAATTAATGTTACGGTGACATAATGTCTGTATCCCTTTATTAAGAGAAAACCTGATGTATATCAGTTTATGCAGCACTATTTTCTTAACTCAAAGTGATCACTGTTTTCTGACATTATGTCTAAATACAAAGTCAACAGTGTGAAAGTACTTTGAAATATGAATTTTGTATAATCTTATATGCTACGCATTTTTTACAATTTGACTAGTCCAGTACGAGTAACATGGAAGCTGTAGTGCCCTACATAGTTGGACAGAGGGAGTGACGCATTTAGTGTTTGCTTGCAGGCAGCCAAAATTTCTCTGACTGAATATGTGTTCAGTGAAAAGCATATCCCAAAATCGCTATCACAACTTGTGAGTGTTTCTTTCTCAACTCAATCCAGTCGTTTCAATCTATTTTATTATAACGTGAGTTTTGGAGCAGGAGAATATTATTACTGGAAATTACTTTCTAAACAAGTCTGCGAAGGAAGCCTACAGGTCCTACCTTTTGGCATACAACTCACACTCTATGAAAGATATTTTTGATATCCATCAGCTTGATCTCAAGGTAAATGTTTGTGACGTTCTTTCTCAATGTTCTGTTGTTGGTTTCTGTTCATTTTATTGGCTCGGCATTTTGCTTCATTGCAAGTTTACATAATCTTAAGTTGTAAGGTAGAAGTACATTTGTTATTTCCTTAAATTTAGTGGTAGCCTAACTTATCCCTTGAAAGTTTCAAGGTAGCTGAAGACCAATGAAAAATACCAATTGTTGATACTTCACTAACTATGTTTGAATATGTATAATCCATTGTTTTATTTCAGAAAGTAGCAGCATCATTCTGTTTTAAGGAGCCTCCTAAAGTGAATCTGAACCTGGAGAGCAGCGCATCAAAACATCGAAAGATGAGGAAAGTGTACAGTGGACAGAGGCATGGAATTGGCCCTTCAAACCCCTATGGAAGGATGGGCGGATATGATCGCAGCAAATTTGCAAGATTCTAAAATGACATCATCAGGGGAATCTGATGCTGGAAGCCTCCATTTTTGAATTTTTTTTTTTTTGTAGATCTCAAACATTACTTGTGTTTGGTTCTCTCTGTAATGGTAGCAGAAAGTCATGGTACTGCAATGCAGGATGGGGTGAATACCGGATTTGTTCGGTTCCTCTTCTGATTCCTGTAACAAAGTTTGCATCTTCCGATTCCTGTAAGGCATGCGCATGTATTCATCTCAATTCACGTGTATTGGAGTAGATTGTCATGCATCCAAACAAGGGGCTGTAACGAAGTTTGCGTGAGAAAAAGACCCGTATCTGGACCAGCAAAAAAAAAGGTAGGTAACCAACAATTGTAAGGTATTTTTCCTAGACCAAAGACGGCTCGTCATATGTTCTCTGAACTTTGGTGGCGCCCAATAATTCATCCTACGCCTACGAACTCATGTAAACATATGCGGAATGGCCTGCCAAGTGCCAATCAGTCCAGTGCGAGCGTAAAACAATTAGACCCTGCCAATTTCCATTCCTAGCTCTTGCTTGTTCTCTTGTGAATCTTAGACGCATTCTAGAAGAAAACTTTGAATGGGGCAATTTTTGCCCCGTCTAAGCTTGAATGAAATTTACCTTTACCATAATATATCCATGCTAAACAATAATAACGACTCTAAATGCTTAGTACATAGGAGATCAAAACTTTTCTATTCAAGTTTCCTGGTACACAATAATAAAGACAGATCAAAACTTTTCTATTCAAGTTTCCTGGTACATATTCCTCGATATCATCTTCAGCATACATAGGAGATATCAAAAGACAACCACTCATCACGGGGACTCGACACGCAGATGAGCTGATCATGGCAACATTTCTACTAGAGATGCCACACCAATGCGATGAAGATTTATGTGGCGCTGGCAAACTCTGAGCATCAGTGCCGCTTCTTGGAAGAAGCACTAGAATCCGCGTTCTTTTTTCTCTTCTTTAGTAGCTCAATTTTGTCTTTTTTCTTTTCTTTGCCCATCTGTGTTCACAAAGAAACAGGATAGTCGTAAAAGCCATCCAAAAGAGATGTTAATAATAATTTGAGGTAATAGAGAAAGGCAATCAGAAGCAAGTCAAATCAAAGACTACGAACCTATGATAGAACTGTCAACTAATTATTGCAAAATTGCATGTGAAGATAGATATTATCAAAGAGGGAACTATCAAGTCAACAAGAAATGCTTTTACTAGTATCAATCTAACAGTCTTAACAGGAACGTAAGTTATTTCTATAGAGAGCATTATCAGGACTTGTAACCATATTCACATTAAAAACCAGTAGTGCATACAGGCATACAGCAAAAGATAAGAGTACACATACCTTCATGGCTTTATAAAGGCCTCTCTGCTTGCGAGACATGAGAGCAGTACCAATGTCATCATCATCCTTCTCCTCTTGTTTACTGGCATCCTCCTCGCGATCTGACTGAGTATCATCTTTGGCATCTGGTGATTTATCTCCTTCCTTATTTGACAGACTAGAGAAAGCAACGCCATCAATTTCCATCTTCAGTTCATCATGGTATTGCTTCTCTAGCATCTCCAACTAGGGAAAAAGAAAAGACATGCCGAGATTGTTACATGAAATGCATTCAATACAAGAAAAAAAACAGAAGCATTGAAAACCACTTAAACTGAAAGAAACACTACCCACCTTCCTCTTCTTTTCAGCAGCTTCGTTAGATTCTGTTCGATCCATCATTGCTGCTACCAATGAATTGTCTAGATCTTCATCACCAATACCTGGAAGAGGCAAGACCTCATTGCGAGCAGCAGCTTGCAGCCTCTTTATTGTCTCTGCATACTCAGGAATGTAGCCCTCTGCATCATTGTCCACAAAAGGAGACAAATGTGGTGGAGGTACTCTGCAACATGGAAAAAAAATTGTTATATACTAGCCTACGAATTATTACTTTTCTTTATCATTGCACAATATAATTCATGGTCTTCTCGTCAGCAGTGAAAATTAACTCAACATTGTAGCAGCAACATGTGGTACAGTTGTAGCAGTATCAAGAAATTAGTAGCAGCGCTAGCAACTAGTAAGTAATAGGCTAGGCGTACAGCTAAAAAGTTCTATCAGTAGCAAATGGTGAGCAACTGGCAATCTAGGCATCTGGCACCAAAAGAGTGCAGGACTTGGCAAATCTGTAATCATGTCTCATTGTCACTAAACAGATTCTACAGCATAAGCAGCTACAATTTAGCATATCTGACAGAATCCACATATGGTGCAATGGTAAAGTCGCAGTTATCACAATCCCCATGTGACATACCTTCCAACAAGATAACCTTCTGTCGGCAATATGATACGAGCGTTTACACAATCAAAGACCCACTGTGGTTGAACATACTCCCTGGAGAGGAAAACATGGCTTTGTGTCGGCCTATCAACAATCTGCATTATAAAAGAAGTTGTAGGTTAAGTAAATTGAGATGCAACTCAAAGAAACCTAACAAACAAACATAAAACAACCTTCAATCATAAATTAATAAAAGAATAGTGTGGAAAAAAAACTCAAAGTAGACGTACGAAATGGTTGTAACAGACAACATATATTATACTAGGGCAGACACGTGATAGTGTATTGGCTTAGAAGGGGTAAAACACCATCACTGATGATCCCACCCCACATGTCAGTGAGTCAGTCTCAGCGCAGGCAATGAGTGCAGTATTGTCACTGTGAATCATGTATCTGTTCAAAGGCGTATCATGGACTCTTCAAAATAAAAGGCTATATAGTGTGAGGATGTGATATCATACTCCTATTTTTTATTACAATATGGGATACTACCAAGCATAAAAAAAAACTTCCATGGACCATTTGATTTTACTTCACTTGTGCGCTTTTCATTGATCACCTTTTATGTTTATGAATTACGAGATATGATGGTACCGAGTGTAACCTGAACAGTTAGTCACATACAAAAATTGTATTGTAGTAATTATTGCCCCTAGTATGACATTTCTGTCGTGGTACTTAAGAGTGGCATCTTACTTTAGAGATGGTACATCAATGTCACCGTCTATATAGTCAAACTTTGGCGTAATATATTATTGAGAATGCAATCAACCTGGTGAGTGATATCTTCATCTTCTTCTTTAAACGGAGCTCCTTCTCCTTCCCATGAAACAGTCCCTCCAAATGCTGGGATAATAAATAATAGGGACTCCCTAGGCACCTGAAAGTGCATATAAAGGATTAAAAAAATTTGAAAGATATTCAAATCAGAAAAATCAATTGATCTGCAACCCCAAATTTGGCTTGCAGTAATGACAAATTCCAATAACCTACCTCCCGACTCAAGTAGAACTTTAAGTTCTTAAATAAACCTTTACATTCTTTAGTATCGTCGTCATCTGCATCATCAGCAGTCGATTCTTCTACAAGATTCATCAGTGCACCAGGTTCATTAGTTGGGAGCTGATGTTGAAGTTGTGCTAATCTGAGCTCAGATTCATCTGCTTTTGAGCTTGCTTTATTCTTCACATCCTTCTCTTCCTCAATTACTCCATCAGCTTTAGTCTTCTCGTCCCTATCCTCCATAACTTCGTCAGATTGTGAATTCCCAATCATTCTTCTGGAACCAGCAGACATGTATCTGCACAATGCATATAGCTCTGGCACCACGCAACATGGTATCAGAAAAGGAGTCCGCATAAAACTAGGGAACAGAGAAAAATAATATGGCAGTGTATACATCCAAGAAAATGGACAGAGGTGATTAATAATAATAAGCACCAGAACATACCAGCAGCTAAAGCTTCCAGACGTGGATCCAGAATAGGAGGATAATTTACATTTATTGAATGATAGAGCTTGAAGTTCACAAATCCTAGAAGAGTCTGCAGGCACAACAGGCTCAGTCAAAAGGTTGAAACAAACACCAGAAATAGCACTGTTGAACTTTCTAAGGGAGCATTCATGAAAATGTCAACATGTATGTCAATAGCCAACTATTGAAACTATGCTCATGGAAAAGGGAGTTGTAGATAACAACAAAAAACCATGTAATACCGGTATATAGCTTCTAAAACGCCACATTAGTTATTGGATGTCATAAATATGACATCTTGATTGACAATGAATTGCTCGGCGACCCTACAATGGAAATGCAAGCACTACAATATCATCACTGTGTCTTGATCAAGAACCTACAGGATTCTCAGCCCTTTGCAAATTAGCATTCCATGATTACGGGTTAAAAGGACAAAAGGCGGCTTATGCACCAAGGAAAACCACAGCACCGTTTTGTCTATAACAAGCCCATCTTTGATGAAAAACAAGACAAATAACCAATAATCGGAAATCAGATAAAATATACTACCATATCATTAGTCTTGGCCTGAAATTTACTGACAGTTGCACAAAACATGAAACACACAAGAACTAAGGAGCGGTCCATATTTGTTTACCTCGTAGAATTCTAGAAAAGAGAGCATCACATTGAAATCAACATCATCGGTTAATACTTGCTGAAGAGCATGAGGAGTTATCCAGGTGATCTTTTGTCCTTGAACTTCAGCCTGCATTACGAGGCATAACCATGAATTTTGACCATCATGTATGCAAAGACAGATAAAAGAATCATGGGATACATAATTACCTGGTAATATATGCCCTTCACGGAAATAAATGTCTTTCTCAGGGAATGAGTACGGGATATGTATGCTTGCCATTCATGGCTTAACCTATACAAACAAAACATTTCAAGATGTGATTTGACTTCATCATATGAGAAGAAAATAATAAATATCCTCTATATAAAAAAATGATGAAAGCACACACTTTTACATTTATAAAATTGTGATTTTACTTTGCATGTGACTTGGTGAGGACCACAAAGTGCAATCCACAGATTACATGCAAGTTTGAAGGTTACCATGTAGGATATTAGAGAAACCTATAGAATTTTTGTGATAAGCCAAAATTCCAGGCAAGATATAGCTGTACACATAGTGACAACAAAAATAGGTATTCAGAGCACAATTACCTAGTGCACTTGGAAAGAACATGAGTCTCAGGCCAAGAAAAATACATGGTAATTTTAAACAAAGCATACCTGCGGCAGTTATGGATTCGTTTGACTTCAACACGTTCACCATCAACAGCAGGTAATGCCGCAAACAGATGCACCATTGTAAGGCAGTCATCCAAGTCACGAAGAGCATCAACAAATGTTGGATACCTGTTCGATAAAGAAAAGAACAATTAATGCTGCATAGAGAGAGTACTCGATGAACTCATGGATAATCATGTTTAGTTCGCTTGATACCTTTCAAGGACAAGCCTATCAAGCTTGTAAGTTGGTGGCCGATTCAACAGCCTGTCTGCGAGATCCCTGTTTTTCTTAGCAACAGCCTTTTTAACCTTCCTTCGATGGACCTTAATCTCCCTGAATTAAATGAAATAGGAATACCATTAAGGAATTAAGCACATTAAACAATGAAATAGGAATACCATTAAGGAATTAAGCACATTAAACAATGTAATAGGAATTATTCCTCAGGAAAAATGTAGCATTCTTAGGGCTTGTTTGTTTGAGCTGCAGTTTTTGGGCTTTTGGCTCAAAAGCTGGTTTTCTGACTTTTGGTTTCTAGCTGTTGGCTTTTTGCTATTAGCTTTTGTAATAAATTTTTAGCTTCTCAGCACACCAAAAGCCAGAAAAGCTCCTCAAAACGTGCTTTTCAGCTTTCAGTTCATTTCCTCGGAAGCCAGCTTTCCATCTTTTCAAAAGCCAGCTCAAGAGCTAGGCTGTTTGTCTCAGCTTCTGGCTCTTGGCTAGGCTAAGCCAGCAAAAAGCTGAAACAAACAGGCCCTTAGCATGATCTTGTTCATATACTCTATTCGCTCCTAGAGAAAAAAAAATTCAGCCAAGTAACTAAGACACCACTAGTTCGTCTCACAATAATCCAGTAAGATATTCATCACCAACAAACAAGGAGCCAAGAGGCTACCACTCTTAGGGCCAGTAAGAAGCAGAAGCTGAAATGAACAGCATGCTTCTGGAGTTTCTTTTGTGGATTCTGATATGATGTAATGGTTAGCGCTAGTGATATTCCATATGTTATACACTACATCATACATAATTTTAATCCAAAATCAGCTTTTCCAAAGTCAAAATCCAGAATAGCTTTTTAAAAAAAATTACAGGCCATTACAAATATACCAAAATTGTAGCATTATGTACAAGAGTCCACGATGCACAGCTAATGGCCTTTGTTGCCCACACTAATTTTGTTTCATTCTTTCAATTGAAAATACAAATTTTCACCCCACATGGCAGAAAAGGGGAAATAGACTAATGCACAAAAAAGATGTTCTTGATTCATAAAACCAAATAAATTAAGGCTCTGGTTAATTAGCATGAATAAGTGGCTGTTCAGATCAAGCTATGCAGCAGCCATTTAAAAAGATCAGTTCATTAGAAATGTTCTTAACCATTCTAGAAAAAAATGTCCGTTATATCTTGACTCATCTTTCTTTAGTTGAAAGTGAATATTGTTTATCCTTTTTCTAATTTTTTCGAAAAAAAACAGATAATGGTTTAGTCGAAGTTGATTTAGTTCAGCCTATATTGTTAAAAGAACAAAAATCCAAACAATCCCTGATACCGTTCCATTACTTAACACACATAAAATCACTTTTCAAGCTGAACATACATAATCCATGGAATATTATAATATTCCCCAGGCACTACATAGAGCAATAAGGAATTAGAGTGACTCCCTCTGTAGCCTCCCTGAACTGAGGATTGTGGCACGAATATTTGGTATGAAAAGCTACCTGAACTTCTCGATCAAAGGGTCATGAGCAAGGAATGCAATATCCTTCGTGTGGTAGTAGGTCTTGTGGTTCCCTTCCACCTTCTTCTTTGGCTGCCGCGGAAAAACACCCTTTAGAATGCATAGCTTCCTGCAATAAATAGGAAAATGTCAAAAAAATGGAGTTCAAGGATTCGAACTAACACGAGCCATGTAGAAGACAGTGGCTACATAAAGGACATAACAAATAGTAGTAATTAAGCTCAATGGACAAAATAACTGCAAAAAAATGACTACATTTCCCAGTTACAGCATATATGGTTGGCATCAGCATCCCACGAGCTTATTCAAAATAGTACGCCGTCTAGATGACGGCTCGACGGCAATAAACAGTGGTAATCTGGAGATAGTGATGTACCTGAAGATTGCGAGGCTAACTTGCAGGTAGTTGACCGCCTTGGTCCTCGTGATGTACTTTGCCGCATTCCCCTCCTTCTTCTTACCCTAAAACATGGCAAGAACAACGCATCAGGGACCTCGGCACACCACAAAGAGAAGGTCCTTTGAGAGGCAGGGAGGACCAGGGCGATGAGACGATTACCGCAGGGCGGTAGTGCTTCGGCATGGCGGCGGCGGCGGAGGTCGCTCCCCGTGGCGTGAAAGGGAGGGGAAAAGAGAGGAGGAGATGGGTTTTAGGGTTTTGGTTTATATCCCGGCGGGCGGAGGCTTTGGTACTTGGGCTGAAGAAGTGAAGATGTCGGCCTGCCCAGCGTCCGTTTGCAAAGTTTTCCCCCTTTTTTTGGAAAATATAATAATTTAGTCTTGATCAAATAATTAAATGAAAGTGGAAAACGGTGCATGCAAAATTAAGCCCGAGCAAAATATTTACGCCGAATACATCAGGGGGATCTTTAAAAATTTTATTATATTATATTATATACTTTTTTAGATTACGCAATACAACTCAGAAGCTCATGCAAACCTTACCCCTACGAGCATCTTCAAAGACTGGATCGGTAAATTCTCGATGTTGACGGAAAAGTCATCATAGGCGCCTCGCTGTCGACAGAAACATCGCCTACCATTAAAACACAACGCCGTTAAATACTACAACATTCGCTCCCATGGAGAGTGACTTGAGGTGCTACTGAGTTTCTTGGAACCGCTAGGCTATAGGCCTTTGGCAGACTTATTTGTTTTAGTTTAATTTAAAATGTATATGTTTGCAAATCCGTATACTATGCCATATGATTATGAGAAAATATCAACTTTGGTCTTAATAACACGCATATATGTATGGTTAATGGCTATGAATATGTATTCAACTATATTAACAGATATTTTTTATACATCACTGCATATCGGATAATCGTTAACATAATTCTTTTTCGATGCCTTTTTACCGAGAATGTGCATGATCTGTGTTCTTGCCATTTCATGAGATAGTCCATCAACTTTGACCTATACCTTTTAAATTGAGTAGAGCTCACAGGTGGAGCTCAAACTTGTTTAGTTGTAACATCTAGGTTCCTAAGTCACTCGTTTGGATTCTCAAACTTGTTTTGTTGTGTCATCTCGATCTCTGAACTTGCAAATCGACCGTTTAGATCCTGAAACTTGTTCCGTCATGTCATGTTGATCCATAAACTCGTAAAACGCTCATTCAAATCCTAAATCCTTGTTCAGGTCTCACAACCAATCTAAACAGGTCTATACCACCACCCTGCCTGAGCGAGCCCCTATGGTCGAGCGGTGCCATGGCTGCACTGACCCCGAGCGTGATTTATGAGTTTAGGGACCGGGATGATAAATTTGCTTAAGTTTGAGGATTTAAACAAGCGATTTGCGAGTTTATGAACCGAAATAACATGGTCGAACAAGTTTAAGCGTATAAACGAGGAATTTGCGAGTTCAAAGGCTGAGATGACACAGCCGACCGAGTTTAAAAACTAGTAATGCACACTCATTTAAATTCAAGAACCAAGTGATAGTTAGCAAAGGTTGTTGCACCCCTTGCCCGTTAAACGGTAAAACTCTAGCTTTGACTCATTTTCTATTTGTAGGCAGCATAGTCACGCGACAGTGATGGAAGTGGAAAAAAATGAAAATCCAGTTAATGAGTTTTTTCCGATGCTTCCCATGGCTTAGGGTAAAATAAATAAAGATGGTAGCCACAAATATGAAAAAATGAGAAAATGGAAACATTTTGGGTTCTAAAAGGTTTTTGGTTTTCTTTTATTTCCACATCATTATCATTGGGCATTTTGAATCTCCCCTATGGCCGATGCCATATCTATTTCATAAATAACATATTTGATTTCTTCACGAGGGAAAATGTGAAACTGTTATAGTTTGCTTGGTTTAGCGAATGAATTCGTGAACTCGTCAAAAACAGAATGAGTCGGTCCGGCACTTTTCGTGGAATAACCTATAGCCTGTTCGTTTTGCTGGTTTATTGTGGCTGAAAATACTGTTCGCTGGTTTGTTGTGAGAGAAAAACACTGTTTGATGGTTGCTGATTTCGCTGAATAGCTCAAACGAATATGGTGTAGTTGCTGGTTCCTCACGATCGCTTAGAATTAACTGTCCGTGGAAGCACGCGGCGATGAACGGTGTGATTCCACGCTTCAAACCAAACAATATTGCTAGCTTCGGTTCTAGGTTCGAATCATTCTAGATTGCTTCGTTCTATAAACCAAACATGCTGTAAACTACATGGAGCATGGGGCTTTCTAGTTGTTTCTTTTATTTGCATACAATGATATCTCTTGTAACTTTTTTAACTTTACGATCTACTATCTAAGACTTTTGTATCATGTATTTTTAACCCCCTCATATAAACTTTCTAAAGTGTAATTCTCTCTATATAGGGTGTGTTTAGTTCATCATTTCACCCAAAAATTTTTAGATTTTGGCCTATCATTTTACAAAATAGAACTAAACACCGTGTAATTTTTTTTGACCAAAAGGTATCAATTCTCCATTTTGGATTTTAGCCTCAAGAGGCAAAAAAAAAAAAAAGCCCTCACCCACCCTATGAAAAATTTGTCATTTTGGATGTAACTAAATACACCAATGAAAATTTTGGTATTTTGCATTTCATCATTCAAAAGCAGTTGGTATTTTGCATTTTGTATTTCATGGGGAAATAAACACAGCCATAAAAGTGGGAGGTTGCAAATTTTGATCGTAGCGGCCCATCTTTGACCACGCTCAATGGGCCAGATCCACGCCAAGCCCGCAAAGACCGGTCTTTTGCAAGTTTTCAGAATCTTGTCCCGAACGGAACGAAACCCGCGGTGCCCCCGCCAGCTCAAGAGCCTTGCGCTCCTGGGCCCACCTGCCAGTGAGGCATCGCCCACGAAATGACGAAATCCAGCAGCGAAAGAACGAGCAAGCGCGGCAGCAGCTCCCGCGGCTTCTTTTTTTCGCGGCGCGCGATTACGAAAAAGCTCTTCCCGCCGGCGCGTCCCTCGCGCGGGGCGGGGCAGAATCCTTAAACCCCTCGCGCTCAATGCCTGCCCGCCATTTCCCTTCCCTCTCTCCGTCTGCGCCTCTGCCCATCTCTCTCTCTCTCTGACTATCATGGCGACGCGGCGGCGCCTCTCTCCGACTTTCTTCGGCGGTCTACGGGCCCGGGAGCTCGGCGGCGCCAGTGGCTGCTCCCGCGCCATGGCGGGGCTCACGTACCTTGCTGACCTATCCTCCGACCCCGGCGGCCGCGGCGGCGGGGTCATAGCCGTCGACCACTCCGGCGACGCCGCCATCCCCTTCGCCATCTCCTTCGGAAAGGTTCGGAGCCTGGGATCTGTTTTTTTTTTGTCTGAAACAAGGGATCTCTCATTCGTCCCGCGTGCTTTTGCAAAGTCAAATCTTCTTTCCAGCTGCAATTTGCGAGTACCAATCTTCTGATGATTTCCCTCATCCATCCAGACTGCACAGACCTGTAACCTCCTGGCGGTCGCCGACGAAGACGGGTACGTTGGCCTCTACGACACCCGCCGGCGCCTCCCTTCCGCATCCTCGTCACTAGAGAAGTCAGGTGGGTTGGAAACCTTCCCTGTTTCTCCGATTTGATCCAAGATTTGGGTATTCTCGACCTTACAGTGGGTACCTCGTGCGATCCGTTCTGTTCCAATCTGACGTCGTCCTTTTCAGCTGAAACGAGGGTGTCCGACTGGGTTGCTCACAACAATGCAATCTTTGACTTGTGCTGGATCAAGGTAAATTCCCTTGCACTGATTGGAACAGTCCAACGAAAGAGCTGATCCTCAGGTTAAAAACTTAAAATTTCAGCGATGCGTGTACTTTTCTGACGGAGTTTCAATCTTATGTGTTACTAATGCAGGATGGATCCCAAATACTGACTGCATCGGGCGATCAAACTGTAAGTCGCAACAGGATCACGTCAGTGTATTGAACTGTGAATTCCTTGTCTTCTGCAAAATCTCATTATCATCGTTCTGCATCAGGTCAAAATATGGAGTGTGGGAAACAGGAAATGCATCGGTGTCTTGTCAGGACATACTGGGAGCGTGAAGTCGCTGTCTTGCCATTCTTCAAATCCTGGTTAGTAATGTATATCCTGAATGGCTGAAGCCTTTCAGTTTATTTTTTTGAAACAACCTTCCAGTTTTTTTTTTTTTTTTGAAACAACCTTCCAGTTTATTTTTATGCACATTTAATCCTCAAAGGTTGGCCACAAACTCCTGTTTAAGTAGTTTATTTTCTTTGCAGAACTCATTGTTTCCGGTTCAAGGGATGGTTCATTTGCTCTTTGGGATTTAAGATGTGACCCTAAATCTCCAAACAGCCATGGTGAAACGTGCCTCACGTATGTTGTCCTATTGCTAGTAAATGTTCTCTTTCAACTACAAATTTTAAGTGATCATAAATGTTTGTAACAACAATACAAATTCATTGAACAAAGTTATGCTACATGTTAGGTCTTCTGCTGTTGTCAGAGAAGCCCACAGTCCCATACAGAGGAATCGGACCCGGTCTCGAGCAAAGGTATTAAATCTGCATGATATAGCTTTTGCTTGTGATGATCTTAGTCCTCTTATGCTTGTGTTGGTTTGCTGAAATTGGTGAATTTAGGCGGCTTCAACAAGTATCACATCAGTTCTTTATCTGAAAGATGATGTCTCCATTGCTACTTCTGGAGCTGCAGACAAGTAAGCTGCTCTTTCATTTTTATTCTGCTTTTTATTTTTTACCAACCTTCACAGTTTTTGTATGGTTTGGATAGTTTTATTAACTGTGATATTATTGTGAACACAATGCACTTACCTGATGATGAGTTAGCCTCATGTCATCTATTCATTCTGTTTCTTAAAAAAATCCAGTTTTGTACATATATCTTGAAATACTAATATTGTACTTTAAATGTATGCCAGTGTTGTGAAGATATGGGATACACGGAACCTGAAAGTGCCGGTCTCCAACAAAAACTCTCAAGCAGGGGCCCAGCCTTTGGTAAACATCTCTATCCACTAAAGAATGTTAAAACTAGTAGTAAGCAATAGAATCGTGTATTTCAGAGTATAAACATGTATGCCAGTTTGAATCGATAATTACAGTGTGCTGTGTTTTCCTAGCTCAATCTGAACAAACTTACTTGTCCTTTGTTTCTGAAGGAGGGGGTGAAACATGGCATTTCTTGCCTGTCTCAAGATTCGTATGGTGCATACATTGCAGCGTCATGTATGGATAACAGGTAAATTCAGACCTTGCCATCAGACACTAAATAGTTTTCATGCCACTGGTAAATACTGATTTTGATTGTATGCATTTCAGAATCTATTTGTACAGTATTCTCCATATGAACAAGGGTCCCATAAAGGTTTACACTGGCAGCAAAATTGAGTCTTTCTTTGTCAAGGTCAGTGAGTGGCCATCTGGGGTTGACTTCCTTTAAATGTCCAAAAGAGATGCTTATGTTTAGTTTGATCAATATACGTTCTGAAACACCTAAACTTTGTACCATGCAGTCTGCTATCAGTCCTGATGGAACTCACATCCTTGGTGGATCAAGTGATGGAAATGTATACCTGTGGCAGGTACTTGTCGCAGATCCGTTGCCTACTTGCCTGCTTTCTTACATTATGCATCATTATAACATTTACATCCATGCTTGTCCATTGACATAGGTGGATCAACCTGAAAGTGCTCCTATAGTTTTGAAAGGCCATGAAGGCGAAGCAACTTCGGTTGACTGGTACTATCTACAAACATAAATATTTCTGTGGAACCCTTACTGATAACCCAATCCTCATGCTTCAATATGAATTTATATTTCAGGTGTGCATCAGAGGTTGGAAAGATAGCAACATCTTCTGATGATTCTACAGTAAGTCTACTCGGTTATGCCTGAATTTTTTTTCTTGATACATGCTAAAGATGGCTCCATTTGTTCAATATATAATATGTGTTTGCGACAGTCTGTTGTAGACAAGCATCTACAATTTGTGAGCAAAGCAATGCATAGCAGAGTAAGAAATGAATCAGAATTCAGAACATGTGACAATTCTGTATTCTGTGTATCAGGTACGTGTGTGGAGTACCAAGAAAATGGACTGCACAAATGTAAGCTCACCAACAGTAATTCGTAAGCGGATAACTGCACCAAACACTGAGTACCGAAGGTCCAGTACCCACGAGCATGCTACTACATCAAGAGATGCAGTAGCCTGTACTAGTGGTGATGGTGAATTGCAAAGCGGTTGCCACTCTCCCCTTCAACCCAGAGCACTGAACTTCGGCACTCCTGAATCGACAAAGAAGAGGGCCTTCACATTGTTCCAGGAGGAGGCCCTTGATGCAAAGAAGAGCCCAGAAGCTCAGATGAACAGTCCCTCTTCTGTTCTGAGCCCGCCGCCATCATTGAAACGGAGAACGATTCGGGACTACTTTGCTAGTGCTGCATCTTGAATCCTGACAAATAGCTGGTCCTCAGAATTCTTCGTGGCCCTGAGCCCCTGACCCATGAGGACTAGGGCTCTCTTTAACTTATGGTGAAACAGCTGCAATTTTTGGGAAATTCTTCTCTAGGTCTAGTTGTGGTAAAGCTCATTATTGATCCTTTGGAAATGCGGTTGTACATAATTTATTAGTATTACAGAATCACTCTGATGCTTCTCTTTGTATTTTCTTTTCAATTGAGCTCCTCGGTCTGACAGAATTTGAAGAATATTTCAATCAATCTCTATAAATTCAAAGGGCATCTTCAGTTAAAGTTTGTATGGTTTGTTTTCTTTGGGCAGTAGTTTAGCTCTGTCACATCGAATTTTTGATACAAATTAGGAGTATTAAACATAGGCTAATTATAAAACTAATTATATAGATTGAGGCTAATTTGTGAGACGAATCTATTAAGTCTAATTAGTTTATGATTTGATAATATGGTGCTATAGTAAACATTTGCTAATTATGGATTAATTATGTTTAATAGATTCATCTCATAAATTAGTTTACTTCTATGCAATTAGTTTTATAATTAGCTTATATTTAGTTTTTCTAGTTAGGGCAGCTCCAGTGCTGCAGCGAACCGTATGGTTCGGAAGGAGCAAACCAAAAACTCTGTTCGGCAGCCTCCAGTGTTCATATCAGTTGTGTGGGCCTTGTACGTATAAAATATTTATCTCTCCACGCAGCTCAGTCACGCGCCAGACGCAAAGCACCCCTCCACGCTCGTTTGTGTTTGTTTGGGATTATTTTATTCCCTGTGTTCGGCGCGTCTGCAGCATCCGCTCTTGCTTCTGACATCTACGGTTCGTTGGCCACAGTGTTGACGGTTCGGTTTGACAGGCCCTTGGTTCGATTCCGCCTGAACACTGGAGGTGCTCGCATCCGAAAGTCTAATGTAACATGACTAAACTTTAGCTCCTTAATCTCTGGACAAGCCTACAGGTAGGTATCCTCGAGACTTGAAAGCACATAGCACTGTGCTTTGAGCTCGATCAGCATGAGGGCATATGCCATGCATTTACATTCTTATCAATATTTGCGTGCTTGAAAGCTTGGCAAATGGAGTTGCTTTTGTTTTAATGGCTCTTTGGAACATAGGAATTTCACATGCATTGTATGTATAAAAATTTTATAGGAATCAATTTATTTTTCATCGGAGAATGCAAGAACATGAAAAATCCTGCGTTCTAAATGAGTCCTTATTCCTTAGTGTGATATATACTAGCAAGATGTCAGTTCTGCACTTAAGGGCAATTTGTGATCAAGCTAAGGAAGTGGCTTAGCGCATTGGTCCTATGAAAATGCAATGGGTGGTGGAAGTAGTGTTGGCATAGGCTAAGATTGTTTAATTTTTTATCTAATTGAACCCCCTCTTTGGCCATTAAATCCTTTTAATAGTTATTACAAAAGTGTCCGTTGGAAATTTATTCATTAAAAGTATAGCTGTTGTAAACATTGTCATTACAAAACTAGCCGTAGAAATATATACGTACAAATTAAACCAACGCCATTTAAAAAGTAACCATTTCAATGGAAATATCAACGGCACTCCTAGCGTTCGGACGTTTGGCGTGCGAGATGCGTCCAGACGCCGCTCCCCTTCCCAAACCCGACCGCCCCCGCAATACGAATAGAAATTGGATTGGAATAGAACGGAATGGAATTGCGTCGACCGCGCCCCAGTCCTCCATTCCCCACCGCGCCCCCCTTTCCAAGAGCACAAAACACTTCAAGTGCAACATCTCAAATATATGAAAAACTATATAGTGCAACATCGGAATATAAAAACTACAACATCGCAAAATTATGCAATGCAGTATCGAAAAACATGTACTGCAACGTAAAAAAAATATACTGCAACATCTAAATTTATGTACTGCAATATCAAAATTTATGTACTGTAGCATCGCTAAATTATGTAGTACAATATCAAAAAACATATACTGCAACATAAAAAAATATACTACAACATCGAAAATTATGTGCTGCAACATCGAAAACTGCAACATTTCAAATAGTAGTACTGCAACGTCGCAAAAATCAACCATGAAACATAGAAATGGAAACATTCAAAAATCATCTGTTACAACAACCCAAAAATCTCATTACAACATTCTAAAATCATCTGCTGTAACGTCAAAAAACCCATTGTAACACGGAGAAACAACAATGACGTACAAACAAAAAGGGGATGAGTTCGAAGTGCAAGCTGCTCCAGCCCTGGCCCATCACTTTCGAGCTCGCCGGAGTGAGAAGAGAATAGAACCCCAGAGCTCACCGGAACCCTAGCCACCGCCGCGTCCCTCACATGCAGATCCAGAGGAGGAGGAGAGCTCAGATCCAGAGAATAATCGACCTACCTCGTAGGAGCCTATGCCTCCGTCCTTGTCTCCGGTGGGGATAGCTGGAGTTGGGTTGCCAGGGTGTGTGGGGGTAGCAATGGAGGTCGCGGCGGAGCGGGAGTGGATGAAGACGAGTCGTTCCGTGGACGGATCCGTCTGGAGGGAACGGGCACCCGAAATTATCGAAATATCAAGCTAAATAAAGAAGTTATTGGAGTGTGCTGAAAAACAGAGAGCCAAGACAGTAGTCTGGCTATATTTAAAAAAATAGCAAGCAAGTCTGAAAGGGTGGCGATGCTGCATGTACTGCTCATTTACTTTATCATATTTGAATTCTACCAAACTCCTGTCAATTTGAATTGACTCATACGAATGGGATCCCCATGCAGGACAAAGTACCAACCCCGCTGGCTGACTCGACCACCGCCTGCTGTCTGAAGCTGTCCATGCACATGTGCACACATGTACACCGCTTGGCGCTGGCACGCACCCACGACACACCTCCCATGAATCTGACAGCCCGGGACTCCCGCCTCCGGCCGCGCGTGCCGTGTCAGCCTCCCTCGAGCGGTGTACTCCATGCAAGCCTCCACCTCGGCCACGTACCCCCTCTCCTCCCCTACGTGTCACCGCTCTCGCTACCTATATACGGCGGCCGTGGCCAGGCCTCTCCACTTCACTGCTACTCCTCTCTTTGCCTGCGAAGCTCCTTGATCCATCGATCACTCCACCACCGGCCGCGGCGCGCAAACGACTCGGCAGCAGCAATGGCGGATCGCGACCGCAGCGGCATCTACGGCGGCACCCACGGGGGCAACTACGGGCAGCATCAGGGGGGCGGCCGGCCGATGGGTGAGCAGGTGAAGGGCATGATCCACGACAAGGGGCCCACGGCGTCGCAGGCGCTGACGGTGGCGACGCTGTTCCCGCTGGGCGGGCTGCTGCTGGTGCTGTCGGGGTTGGCCCTGGCGGCCTCCCTGGTGGGGCTGACGCTGGCCACGCCGGTGTTCCTGCTCTTCAGCCCCGTGCTCGTCCCGGCCGCGCTGCTCATCGGGACGGCCGTGACCGGGTTCCTCACGTCGGGCGCGCTGGGCCTCGGCGGCCTGTCCTCGCTCACGTGCCTCGCCAACACGGCGCGGCAGGCGTTCCAGCGCACCCCGAACTACGTGGAGGAAGCGCGCCGCAGGATGGCGGAGGCCGCGGCGCACGCGGGCCAGAAGACCGCGCAGGCAGGGCACGCCATCCAGAGCAGGGCGCAGGAGGTCGCTTCGGGCGGCGGCGGCGGCGCCGGGGGAGGTTCCGGTGCTGGCACTGGCGGCGGCGGCAGGGCTTCCTCGTAAGCTTTGAGTCATCCATGGATGCGTGCGTGCGTGTCAGTATCAGCAGGGTCGTCGTGGAATGCTGTTTTCTGTACGTGGGTGACCGTGTTTTGGTCGTCTTTTCCCCGAGCGCGTGTGTGTGCTCGTCGTACGTGTGTGTGCCGCCCTAGCTAGGCTGGGGTCGGCAGTGTACCGGTGTCTGTCCATCGCCGCTCCGGCCAGTTCGGAGATGTAAGTAGCTAGGGGAATAAGTGATGTCTGTCTGGAAGGGAAAGTTTGAGCTTCGCTAGTGTGGCTGGGCACTGGATGTGTTGTGCATCAACGGTATGCTCGTCGTCTGTTGTGGAAACCATTGGTGAATGTATATTGTCTCCTTTATCAGCGGCTAGGCACGAAGGAAGGGGAGAAGAACATTTATAGGATGGCTAGAATCCGCGAGAGGAAGACAAGGGATATTAACCAAATAAAATGCATTAAGGATGGGACAAGGGATATCAACCAAATAAAATGCATTAAGGATGGGACAGATCGACTTCTGGTGAAGGATGAGGAGATCAAGGACAGATGGAGAGAGTACTTCGACAAGCTATTTAATGGGGAGAATGAGGGCCCTACCCTTGAGTTGGACGACTCATTTGACGATACCAACAGACGCTTTGTGAGGAGAATTCAGGAGGCAGAAATCGGAGAGGGGGCTTTGAAGAGGATGAAGGGACCAAATAAAATGCATTAAGGATGGGACAGATCGACTTCTGGTGAAGGATGAGGTGAAGGATGATGAGATCAAGGACAGATGGAGAGAGTACTTCGACAAGCTGTTTAATGGGGAGAATGAGGACCCTACCCTTGAGTTGGACGACTCATTTGACGATACCAACAGACGCTTTGTGAGGAGAATTCAGGAGGCAGAGATCGGAGAGGGGGCTTTGAAGAGGATGAAGGGAGGTAAAGCGATGGGCCCTGATGGTATCCCCATTGAGGTGTGGAGATACCTAGGCACCAGAGCGATAGTATGGTTAACTAAGCTTTTTAACCTTATTTTTCGGTCTAACAAGATGCCTGAAGAATGGAGGAGAAGTATATTAGTACCTAATTTTTCGGTCTAACAAGATGCCTGAAGAATGGAGGAGAAGTATATTAGTACCTATCTTCAAGAACAAGAGAGATGTTCAAAGTTGTACTAACTACCGTGGGATTAAGTTGATGAGCCATAACTACCGTGGGATTAAGTTGATGAACCATACGATGAAGCTCTGGGAGAGGGTTATCGAGCATCGCCTAAGGAGAGTGACACATGTGACCCAAAATCAGTTTGGGTTCATGCCTGGTAGGTCGACCATGGAGGCGATTTTCTTATTACGACAATTGATGGAGAGATATAGGGAGCAGAAGAAGGATTTGCACATGGTCTTTATTGACCTCGAGAAGTCATATGATAAAGTACCGAGAAATGTCATGTGGTGGGCCTTGGAAAAGCACAAAGTCCCAACTAAGTACGTTACCCTTATCAAGGATATGTACAGGGATGTGGTGACGTTTGTCCGAACATGTGATGGCGGCACCAGTGACTTTCCAATTAAAATAGGACTGCGTCAGGGGTCAGCTTTGAGCCCTTATTTATTTGCTTTGGTGATGGATGAGGTCACAAGGGACATACAAGGTGATATCCCTTGGTGTATGCTCTTTGCTGATGATGTGGTGCTAGTTGACAACAGTAGGATAGGGGTTAATAGTAAGTTAGAACTATAGAGGCATACGTTAGAGTTAAAAGGGTTCAGACTTAGTAGGACTAAGACCGAGTACATGAGATGTGATTTCAGCGTGACTAGGCATGAGGAGGGAGACGTTAGCCTCGATGGGCAAGTGGTGGCCAAGAAGGATACTTTTCGGTATTTAGGGTCGATGCTACAAAAGGATGGAGACATTGATGAAGATGTCAGGCATAGAATTTCAGCCGGCTGGTTGAAATGGTGTCAAGCTTCTGGCGTTCTCTGTGACAAAAGGGTGCCTCAGAAGCTGAAAGGTAAGTTCTATAGGACGGCGATTCGTCCGGCGATGTTATACGGTGCTGAGTGTTGGCCTACAAAAAGGCGACATGTCCAGCAATTGAGTGTAGCAGAGATGCGTATGTTGCGTTGGTGTTGTGGGCACACAAGGAGGGATAGAGTCCGGAATGACGATATTCGGGATAGGGTTGGGGTGGCACCAATTAAGGAGAAATTGATTCAACATCAGTTGAGATGGTTTGGACATGTCCAATGGAGGCCTCCTGAGGCGCCGGTGCGTAGTGGAGTTCTAAAGCGGGCCGATAATGTAAAGAGCGGTAGAGGTCAATCTAAACTAACTTGGGACGAGTCCGTTAAGAGAGATCTTAAGGAGTGGAATATCTCCAAGGATTTAGCTATGGACAGGAGCGCTTGGAGATTGGCAATCAACGTGCCTGAACCGTGACCTCTTTTTCTCTTGTGCCCTTTATGTCCCTTTATGTGTCTCCCTGTTTCTCGTCTCTTTTGGGTTTCATCTCTAGCCTACCCCCAACTTGCTTGGGACAAAAGGTTATGTTGTTGTTGTTGTTGTTGTTTGTTTTACAGATGCACTCAACTAATTTCCAAGTAGTTGATAGGTTAACGCGCTCAGCTGGCTAGATTTACATTTATAATATACTAGTAGCCACGCATGTCGTAGTTTCTGAATTATTTTGTATTATTTTATTAACGAGATAATGATTCCCCCCCCTTAAGAATCACTCGGCAGGCACTCGCCGTTTAATCATTCGGGCACCGTCACCCCAGTCATTTGAATACTTTAGTATGTACTTGGGAACACACCTAGCCATTTAGTCATTTGAATACTTTGGTATGTACTTGGGAACACACCTTTTCTTTTTTGAAACTTCTTGAACACACCCAGCACTCGGCCATTTTTAGTCATTTGGGCACAAAGAGTATTTTAGTATCTATTTGAGCACACCTGCTAACACTGTTATGTCATTCGACCATTTAGTCAGGGAAAATATTGGGTGCAAACCACCCTCTTGATTCATCGTGAAAACCCTTCCAAAAACCTTGCTTAGCCTTGCTTAGAGGTTTCCAAAAATTATGAAACGACGTACATCCAAAGTTCATCCATAGATGTATGTAAAGTAGCAAAAGTTGGGAAACAAAATCAATCTAGAAAAACTCATGGAAATGACAAATCCCATGTGTATTTGCACTAGAAGACACTTGCACCTGAAATTTGTCATTTTTGCATGAATTTTTACACAATAAGTTTGCCTCCTAACTTTTGCTACAACGAACTATGGATGTGTATCGTTTCATAATTTTTTTGGAAACCTCTAAGTACGGTTTTTGGAAGGGTTTTCATGATTGCACCAAGAAAGTGGTTTGCACCCAACATTTTGACATTTAGTCACTTGAGCACTTGCTACTTAAGCTCCTTCGGCAATCTAGTACCTACTTGAGCTCCTTCGGCCATGGGGTATTCTAATCACTTTCGGCCATGGGGTATTCTAATCACTTGAGCTCCTTCGGCCATGGGGTATTCTAATCACTTGAACATGGGGCCTCCTTCGTCAAGCTAATTACTTAAACATGGGGTATTCTAATCACTTAAACATTGTGTATTTTGTTTGAGGACTCACTCCATTCTAGATGAGGAATCACTTAAGGAACAATTTCCGCCTCGTCCGACCCTTGCGTCTCGTTGGGAACGATCTCCGCCTCGCCCGGCCCCTGCAACGTAAGCACGGGAGCGCCCAACCCCCTTGGTATACTTCTGCCTCGTCCGAGGGACGCGTAAGGCTCTCGGGCGCAGCCGGGAGCCGCATGGGCCCCCATCGTGGCACCCATTCCCAATGATGGGACGAACATGACCATGCACAGTAAACGGGGGCATGGGAGCCGCGTTATGACTCGACATGACTCTGGTCATTCCACCACGACGGTTTCCATGCCTCTACAACAACGGGGGTAATGGCAACTGTACTACCTAACTCCCTCTCTACGTAAATCTAGGCACACACACCACCCATCCTAGACGGTACAAAAGCACACAGGCCAAAGCGTGGTCATAGCACATTGCCCCAGTGGATGGAGAGGCCAAAAGCTCGATGCCCATTATACCCCTGCGCTACAGGATAAATTGCTCACGCTGGATAAGGAAGACGGCCACGCCCGAGGCCACCTTTTTGCTTTTCTCTTTTGTCTTTTGTCTTTTTCCCTTTCACCTTTTTACCATAATTGTAACCCGAGCTCACCCCTTGGGAACTACAAAGGGGGAGGCAGGGGCCACATCTAGGGGAGCCCAATCGAAACACACCTCACTGAGCAAGTACTAAAACTCGCACACCACCAAAGAAACTTGGGACCTGCTCCCTCTCTCGAAAGCTTGTAACCCCTACTACGAGTACCCTGTTGCAAGGCAACACGAGCAGTAGCAACATCCACTGGACGTAGGGACATTTTCGCCTGAACCAGTATAAACCCTTGTGTCTGCATTGCACACCATCCAGGCCTAGATGCGCAGATACAAATGTACTCGTCTTAGTGTCTAGGGCACGGTCCAAGACATCGACAAAACCCTTCTCAGGATAAGAAAGGAAGACATTACAAGGTAAGCATTAGCTACATAGTTGAATCACCTTAGAGCATCTCCAAGAGTTCCCAAAGTAATCTCCCAATCCGAGGTGACACTGTGGCATATCATCTACAATTACCTGATGCACGTCGCATTCATCTTATGATCCATGCGTCCTAGTTGAAGTAGCATATCCCTCCTTCGATGCAGGTGGGAGATGATATCACTTTGGTTCCAGATGATCCTTCCATGGTTGTCCAGTCCATCCATTTTCTCGCTCCATGTATGGAGTATGGTGCAGAAGGGGTTTCCTCACTATCACAAATTTAGGTGTAGTGGTATGATCACTCACCAACCTTAACGATATGGTAGGAAGCTCATGATTTTGGTGGCCATTTCCATCCAGTGCTGCTTGGGGACAAGCAATTTTTCGAGGGAGGGGCATGTCAAGGCCACCAAGGAGAAGGCAAGAAGGATCAGGAGTACTATTGCGCGTAACAGAGCAAACAACGTCGGTCAAGGTGGGGTAACGGTGATAGCTAAGCTGTAGTGGTGTGAGTTGGCAGTGAGTTAACTGCCATTATGGTAGAAATCATGTTGGCATATAACGCCTGAGGTTGTTGTGTCTTGTAGTGAAGAACTGAAACTCTAAAACCTTAATGAAATATGTCTATGTTCTTTGTACCCAATCCTGCTTCTCTCCCTAAATCTCTAATTCTGAAGCTATTTGTCCGATTCCTAGCGGAACCGTGACAGGAGGCTAGGAAACCCAATGGACATTAGTCCATGTTTAAAATCAGATGTCTTCTGGTGGAGCATGGAATTTAATTACAAATACATGGGGATCAAAGGATGGTTAAGGCTTTTATTTAGTGGCCCATCTAAAAGCCCATTAGTTTAGCCCCAAACCACATCTTGCCACACCCATATGTTTCTTTAACCTAACACAACTCCAGCCAAGGCACATAGCCTGACATCCACTACCGTTTCTTCATCTTCTTGCAGCGCTAACGCTCCATCCTCTGTTCCCTCCCCCACTCGTGCTCATCACGTAGGTAATGGAGGCGGCGCTCAGGCTCGGGCTATCAGCAACGACGTGGCAGTCCTAGGCTCGGCGGTAGCGTCAGCAGCTCCCCCTCCCACCTCTGACCCTTGCCTCCGTCCTCCGCACATCAGTCGGCGACCCTGGTGTGCACCTCCCTCTCCCCTCCTGCCTTCACTGGACCGTCAACGGTGCCCAGTCGATGCGTCTGCGCCGCACACCGTGCGTGGCCGACGGGCAGCGGGAGCAAATAGCCGCTGCTCCACCAAGGCCGTCGCGCCGCTTTAGGAGTGCTTATGCCCTATAGGCTATAGCGAAGCATTACCTATCCTCTTAGAGCAACTCCAGCAACACAAAGAGCAACTCCAGCAACACTAAGAGCAACTCCAGCAGGGGCACCCAAATCAGGGCCCCCAAATCTTATTTGGAGTGCTGCTCCCTACTTTTGTTAGCCCAAAATTTTAGTTATACTCTAGTAGCACCCCAAACAAAATCCCACAAATACATATAAGCTGACAATGACATAGGGAACCCACTCGTCATTGGGTCAATCCTCTCTTCCCCTCTCCTCGACATACAGGCATGCGTGGGGAGGAGCGCATGGCGGGGCACGAGTGTGACAGAACCGCCCAATTTATACAAGATTAAGTATGACTATCTCTGTTAAACACATTAACACGCTCATACCGTATCTTATATAAACCTAGTACCACGAAGGGTCTCAATAAATCAACTTTACAACCAAGATCGTACTTGATTAAGCAAATACATATCACATACACAGAGTTTGCAGCGGAAATAGCCTTACAATAGGGTCACAAGTAATTAATACAGGTTCAGTTTCAAATACAATAAGTTAAAACAATATAACTTTGAAATGATTACCAAATCATAAGTTTGAATCATATTGCTAGCTCAGATGACACACTCCAACAAGAGCATAGATAAGGAGCATATACAGATTAGCCGAGCCCACCGGCACTTAGTCACCACCTTCAGCAGACAGAGCACTTCACCTGCAATAGGGTGGGATAAAGCCCTGAGTACTCAATTGTACTTAGCAAGACTTACCCGATAGGAGGAAATATAAAATGACTCCAAGGATATGTAAGGTTTATTTTGTGGAGCTAATTGGATAGCATACCTTTGCAAAAGAGCATTACTAACATAAGTCCTTACTTTCAATATTTTTATCAATGTTTTAGCATTGACTTAAGTAGGGCTATTTAGAACTAAGTTTGCACCTATTCTATAGTAATCACTTAAATAATAAACATCACAGTAGTAACCATATTCAATTGTCGTGATCAACATAACCATCATGTTTCATCAGTTACTACGATGCCGGTGCAAGGTTTGAGTTTCTCACTGTCCGGGAGAGACGACGATTTGAATTGATTACATCCAGCTAGGTAAGCCCATATCACACGCCCCCACGAGCCAACAACGCTCGTGTGAGTCACCGTTCACTCCATTCGGCGATAAGTTTGGGCCGTTTCACAAAACTCATGGTCCAACATCCTCGCATGAATTGCACGAAGCCCAAAGCCCGTAGCAAACATGGTCTTGGATCAGTCCTCTTCCTTTAGGCTCTCCTCACAGCAATGCTAACGGTCCAAAGACTCATCTCGAATGAGCTAGTCGGTTTCACGGTCGGAACGAGTTATCCGGCCGTTATGTGAAGGTACGTTTAATCTCAATCCAAGGGCCGAGACATCGAAGCAGTCCTTAAATAACATAGACAGGATCAAAGAATACATGCCTAGCCGGCATCAACAACCATATTAACACCAGATCTCACCCGGTCTCCACTTATCCATTATCACACGGTTCTTTTTCACGATAGCAAATATAGTCAACCATGTCCGAGTAGCCACCTATGTCTCGCAGTCGACAAGAATCACCCGACTTCTACCAATCTAAGCATAGCTAAGCATAGAGCGACCTATACATACTAGTAAGGATACAGGTATGTATATTGTGTATAAGGTAAGTAATGCAACAATGAGTTTCAATCAACTCTTATAACCTAATGCACAATACAAAAGATAAATTCAAATGTAATTTTAAAAGAGAGGTAGGAGGCTTGTAATGCTCTAGGGCTTGCCTGGGTTTGAAGCACAATATCAGTTAGTTAGCTTCATCTTTAGGACATGATCAACCATCATCTTTATATTCTGAACTTGGTCACCGTTACATGATCTTTTGGTTGGTTACAACACCACGTCCTCTACCTTCACATCATGCATTTAACGTACCTAGATGATATGCAACAATGCAAGACATAAATGCATAAAAACGCAATATATGATGCATCATATGAAGGTGAGCAAGACAAACACAATGCCACGATAGACTGGGCACAAGCACTTATATTAAACCATACATCACACAAGTTTACCACAGTGAGATTGCGAGTTACTAATCCAAATCATTCAATCACATGTCCCTTTTATTAAACAACTATAAGGCATTCATCTATTACGAATCAGCTAGCATGGCCTTACTAGATGTATAGAGGTTGTTGTGCTCACATTAAACATAGTCATTAAGTCAACCAAGGTTTATATAGGTGATATACAATACAAAGTAGGCCACAAAACATGATCACCTAAATAGAGAGCATGCATGAACATCATAGAAATGGCAAGATGGTAGTTATATTTTTAATTCTTTTACTGAGTAGGTGCATATCTCTTCTCCGGTAGAGAAGACAAAGTTTCTAAGTCACCTAAGCATACAAGCCATTATCATTTCAAAACAACGCTTATAATTCAATTATAGGGAATAGTAACTCTTTATAATTCATTAGGAATAGTAACTCTCTATAATTGAATTATAAAGAACACATGTTCATCATGAAAGTAATTAATCTAACATGGTTTTGTAGGTGTTTAACATTCTTCTCAACACACATACAAATATGAAGAAGGTTCTAGCAAGTCGGATTCAAACACTATTTCTAATGACACGCAGGCAAGACCATCTATTAGCTTAATTAGTTGATCATAATTAAACAACAAAGTAGTCACTTGTTTTAGCCATAACTGGAGTTATACGCATCCAAAAAAGGTGTTCTAGACTTTATGGAAAGCTTAAGAAGTTGTCTACAACTTTCTTATTATCATGCTGATATGATTCAATAGTTAACTAAGATAAAAAGGTTTTCAAATTTGTCCAGCGTACAAGTAAAACCTGACAGGGAATTTATAAAATTCAAAACTCCCAAATATGTTGGCCTAAAATCATGAAATTTTAAGACAACAAAAATCAGCAAGTTACCTACAACTTTTATATATACCACAACTACAGAAAACATCATTTTTAATATGAAAACAATTCCTCAACAGAAACTGCACATAAAATAAGCATTAACATAAGTAGATCAAGAACTCAGTAATACATGCCCCAATACACAGATCAAGCATCACATGAATAGCATACCATAAAAATTTCATGACATTTGGAGCACATAAACTATAGATATGAATTTCTCCCTAAAAATCATAGGAAAAAATCTAGAGCAATATTTTTCCACTAACACATATAAGATTATATATCCACTGCATAGATCTAGTCACGAGGATTCCCAAACATCTTCATTTTTTTATGATTTTTCTATTATTTACCATGCAATTTCAAAGTTCAGCCAATTTATATAGTTGGCCATGCAGCCCAAGGCCCGGCGGCCAGGCCCACGGCCCGGAGTTTTGGCCTGACATGAACCCGGCCCGACATGATGGTCTCTGGACTTGGGCTGGCCCGGCACGTAGCAGCAGGCCGTGCTTGGGCCATCGCTCAAGCCCGCGGGCTGGCATGGCCCGACACGGAAATTAGGAGGTGGTCCAACAGCGGCCCGGCAGCGGCTCCAGCTCCCCATCGCCCCGCGCGGCCTGCTAGCGGCCCAGCCCCCAATGGCTCTATCCCCTCCCCCTTCTATATAAAAGGTGACGCCGGCGCGCCCCCTCCCCAAACTCTAAACCTAAATCATTGCTTTCCTCCACTCCACCGTGTCGCTGCTCCCTGCTCTCGCCTACAACCTACTCGCCTCGCCGTATCGTCTGTGTCGTCGTTGACCCCGACTCCGGTGACCTCGAATCGCTTACCATCGGTGCGCTCCCCTCCCTCTCTACCTCTCGCTTCGGCCTTCTGCCTCTCCCTTTCTCCCCTCTAGATCTCAGTGATTATGTGAGTTTGTTGTCCCCATTTGTCCCTCCTCCGTCGCTCGTCGTCCTTGCTGACCTTGTGATGTCTTCTCTGGCCGTGGGGTCATCGTCTTCTTCTCTAGCACCGGGCTTTGGTTGTGAAGGTAAATCCCTAACCCTAATCCTCATCTTTCTTCTTGTTTTGATGAGATCCCTAACTGATCTATTCCTTCCTCCTTCGCAAGTCGATAGCCGATGCTTCAAGCTCTAGCTGCGGCATAGAGCAAGGAGCAAGGCGGCCACCCACATCGTTGAGGAACAAGGTTGGAGAGGCAGCCATGGCTAAAGACGATGGCGACCTTCCGCCTGGCATGGCCCCTAAGGGCAAGAATGACGATGACATCTGTGACGACGTTGCTGCGTTGTTCGGTGTCGATCTCGGAGATGGCGACGGTGGTGAAGGGGCGACGGCGACTGCGAACCCGATCGGCTCCAACTTCAATGGCTCTACTCCATCTGTTGCTGCTGCTAGTAATGGTAAGGTTGGTAAGCGCAAATCTCTTGTCTAGGATGATTTTGAAGAGATATTTGAGACTGTGAATGGAGTAGAGATTTGCACTAAAGTTAAATATAAAATGTGTAAGTCAACCTTGTTTGCTAGATCTACTGCTAGCACTGGTCACTTGAAGAGGCACCAGAACTCTTGTAGGTAGAAAACTGATCAACGTGCTAGGATTCAATCTAGGCTATCTTATAATCCTGATGGTTCTGTGTATAACTGGGATTACAAACCTGAGGTAGCTAGAACTGAACTCTGCAGATTGATTGCTAAGCTTGATTTGCCTTTGGGTATTGATGATATAGATGCAAGGGAGGAGTACATTCAATGTGCTCATAACCCTAGGTTTATTAGGGTCTCTAGACAGTCCACCACTAGAGACCTTGCTAAACTATTTACTGAGCGTCGTAATATGCTTAAGAATCATGTTTAGGGTTTAGGGTTTAGGGAGCTACAGAAAAAGGTAATTGGCCTCAGGTTGATTGAGGTGAGGCATACTGGTGAGAATATTGCTGAAAAAATTGCTTGTGTGGTTCAGGAATTTGGTATGATTGACCAGATTTATTCTGTTACTCTAAACAATGCTTCTTCTAATGCTAAGGCAATGGAGACTTTGACACCCATGTTTGCAGATTATTTTGGTTCTAAACCAACACCTACTCCTTTAGATCCTAATAAGCGTGAATATAGTCTTATGCATCAGCATTCATATCATTAATTTGATTGTGAAATCTGGTTTAAAGAGATTCAAACCTTACACAGAGGATTTTAGTACTATTAACTTCTTAAATTCATTTAATCACAGAATTGCCATGTTTAAGAATTATTGCAATGCTCAGGGTGTTAGACCTAGAAAGTTTGGTTTAGATATGGATGTGAAATGGAATACTACATACCTTATGCTTAAACACTTACTACCATATAAGGATGTTTTTCCTGTGTTTATTAATGTAAATTTTGGCACCACATTGATAACTCCAAGACATTGGCACATTGCTGCCAAGATATTGGAGTTCTAGGAATTATTTTATGAATCAACATGTGTTCTGTTTGGTGTTTACTATCCAACTAGTCCACTAATTCTGCACCATCTACTAGACATTGCTGCTCATTTGCATGAAAGTGAGAAAGATCAAAATCTAATTGTTGTTGTATATCCTATGAAGCTTAAATTTCTTAAATATTGGAAAAAATATACCTCTGTTATATTCTATTGCTTTCATTCTTGATCCTAGAGCTAAGTTGAGAGGTTTGTTTAATGTGCTGGTAATACTTAAAGAGAACATTAGTGTTGATTATAGTTCATATTATGATGTTAAAACTGAAATTTACAAGTTCTTTGCCAAGTATGACATCAAGTTTGGTTCTACAAGTTCTCAAAGGCTTGCACATCCTGCAGTCAACTTAGGTAAGAGAAAACAAGCATGGGGAAGGATCTTTGGAGGCCCTGGATCATCAGTTGTTGTTGGTCCTCCTTCCCTGCCTATGTCTCCACTTCATCTCAATCTGCTGCCTCTGTTGCTTGTGAGCTCACAACTTATCTGGACAGTGACAATGTCACTGCATATGAGGATGATTTTGATTTTTCTTCTCTGGTGGCATGACCACAAACTAACATATCTTCTTCTTTCTATAATGGCAAGAGATATTATGGTTGTTCCTGTTTCTACTGTCTCTTCAGAATCATGTTTTAGTTTAACAGGAAGGATTATCGAGGAGCGGTGCCGAAGACTGCTGCCTGAACATGTGGAGATGCTTGCTTGCATCAAGGACTAGGAGCTGGGTGATAGAAGACTTCAGCATTCTATTGACAACCAAGAGCTGGCAAAGTCCTTTGAGAATATGTATCTTGATGTTCCTGAAGATGGATCTAGGCCTCCTTCTGCTAGCACATCTGTAAGTGCATCTGTTGCTTTTGCTTCTTCACATGCTACCTGAGACTGAGAGTTGAGAGTTGAGTTTGAGAGTGAGTTGAGTTGAGAGTTTTGAGACATGTGAGGATTGAGAGTTGAGACATGAGAGCTGCGCTGGTATTTGTATTGTGAACCTTTGAACAATCTTTTTAATTATAAGAGCTGTGCTGCACTCTTTTTTTCCTTTCTAAGGTTTCTCAAAGGGGGAGTTTTAGATAGAAAGGTTTTTAATGAGGCAGCATTGCACACAACTCAGTTATCTTTTAAATTCTTTGCATTGTTCTTTTGTTTTTGACTTGTGACTTGTGAGTTGTGAATTTGAGAGCTATTAGTCCTATACTTGTGAATTCTGATCTTGTGACTTGTGAGTTTTGATGTCTTGGATCAGTTATCTATGAACCTGTAACTTTTTTGAAAAATTTGAATCGAAATTTGAAAACTGAAGATTGAGTTGATTGTTTGCTGTGTTTTGAGTATGGTGGGCTGTGGGTTGGCATGGTCCGCTCTTTTCGGTATGCTGGCCGGGCCAGCCCGGCCCGAAATTTAGCCCGCAAGCCCTTGCTTGGGCCGAAGGCCAAGCACGAGGCCTGTGTTGGCACGACACAGAGGCACGACGTGTCTTCTCGGCCCGAGACACTACGGGCTGTGCCTGGCCCATGCTCGTGCGGGGGCGGGCCGGGCCGGCCCGATGGCCAACTATACCGATTTATATATAAAAGAAAAAGAAAAACCTAATAAGACACACTTTTCACTAGGGTCCCTGCATAAAACTTTATTTAACTCGCAGTAAAAACACTATACATCACCATTCATATGAGTCCAGGACTTCGCATCTGGACCCATAGAAAAGTTTCTATTTCATTTTTCACTCCCTTTTCTTTTTCCTTACGTATGCAGAGCAGATGTTGACGATGGATAGCGTCAACATTCTATAGCGCAATAAACATGAGAAACGATCAATAAACATGGAAATAGAGGAGTCTAGGGTTTTATCTGAAAAATTCCACGAGTTTTAGTGAATTGTTATTTTCCAGGGACTATTCCAGAAAAGCCGACAAGAGGGACCTAATTATCAAACGGATTATCAGAATTCCACCGCGAAAGATAAGCTAGAAAACTCTAGAAGACATGAGAAGACAGTAGACGAAAGTGGGACTCTAGAAGCTTCTAGAGGAGGCCGAGCGACACCAGGCCCCCAGGCCGACTAGCCCCAGGCTATGGGCCCCACCTGTCATCTTCTGCAAGCCTCCTCCACCGACCTTGAGGATCAATCTTAGCCCTACGTCAAGTCGGTTTGATCCAAGGGTTCACGTGCATCCTACCGGACTATATATATGGAGCTTGACCCCCTGGATCCATCAAGTCATTTTGAGATCAAGCCATCCAGAGCCAGAGACCCTAGTTCCTCAGAGTTCCTCTAGTTTATAGCGATAGCCTAGTTAGACTAGATCTAAAGGGAGTCAAGTTGGTCAACCTAGCTTGGATTCCCGACGTTGTCAAGAGCGTGGAGATTGGTACTATTATTGTGCTCTCCTCTCTCATTATATTATTCATCATTATGTGTTTATTACAGTGTTATGGCAACATTAATCTTCATCTTGTTTATGTTCTTGATTGCAATGTTCATTGTTTACTTTGATTATATGTCTAGCATAGTTACTTTATTATTATTGAGTTCATGCATATGCTCGTATAGCGTTTATCCTAAGGTACCTAGGGTAGATGATTTGCGTTATGTAGGTGTGGTGCTTATATATATTGTATATCTGCGAGTGCTCCTTGATGTTCTGGGACGTGTGGTAGATCGTGAAGGTGACTATTATAGCTTCGTTGAGTCCTCTACAGTCCATCCCCTACACATAGGTTATGTAGAGCGCGGTCATATTAAAGGTGACGGTTGCGTCTTAAAAGCCTCTCTAGTTGATATGTGGATAATGACATAGTAGTAATGTTAACAATGATTGTTATATGTAGTTGCACTAATTAGAATATTCATTGACTTATGATTAAAGAACTACATTAGAAATTATCTCTCTAATATTTGGGTCTTACGACGTTATTGTAGTAGCTAGAGTGCTCTGAGTGAATCTATTATCTTATTATTATGATGACTGATCATTACTTATCATATATATCTTTATCATGTGACTTATCTCTGTTATGGGTAGAGTGTATGATATTGATTTTATCTCTCATTCATCATATATATAAGAAGTTATCAATACTATAGATTTCCTGTTTAGCTAGACCTTCCCAGTGGTATAAATATAAATCGATAACCTGGTAATACTCTAGGTAAAATACTACAACGGTTAATTATCTGTCCGCTTGCAGAACCAGTTTTAACATATATTCATTATTATTTCTGCCCAGTCACATAAAATGATATATTCCTTTATAGTACCAATATACATTTATAGCTATAAAATTAGGGATGACAACTTAGTTTAAGCTTAGGAGTGTAGGTATGTGATAGGTGGCTAGTGTGCTAAAGACATGTTAATCCTTACCATGCATTTATTGGTATTGTTAGTTTAGTAATAGTAGTAGTAAATGTCAACAGCAGAGGAGGATTGAGGCTAGCCCGATTGGGTTGGCAGGGAGCTCACTGGCTACGGGGGGTAGTGGCAGCAGCACCCCCAGGGCTGCGCGCACCCGTAGAGGAGCTCAGCTTGGCCACCGGCGACCTGTGGCCTCCTGGCCACGAGCACCAGTAGCATGCAGCAGCAGTGGCTACTGCCTGCTGGACGCTGGCGGCGGCGGCGGCCGAGGAGCGATGCGCTGGGCGTGGCTACGCTGGGGTGTTGTAGGCTAGGGGGTGGAGGAGGGAGCACAGCAGCAGGGACACGCAACAACAGTGGGGAAACATGCGGCTTGGAGCTCTGCTTCGGCGTTCATGATAGACGTGAGAGAGAGAGAGGAAGAGGAAGGCGGGGCAGAGGAGCGCGAGAGCGAGCGAGGAGTTGGGTGCGTCGGAACAAGGACGAGGCAAGGGAGCAGCGCGGCAGTGGAGCTTGCTCTGCTCGGCCATGGCGGTGAGCAGAGAAACAGGGGAAGAAGAGAAAGAGAAGATGACCGGCATCGGGCACAAAAGAAAACAAAGACAACATCTCCCAACTCGCCAGCGACGTGCCCACGCGCGAGAAACATCGCGAAAAGGGCAGATAGTCACGGTGAAGCAAACAACAGAGCAGCTGGCCAACGTTACTGTTGCAGTCTGACCCTCTCTTTTCTTCGCTCTTGTTCTCCAAATTCGGTGTAGAAACTTGATGATCGTCTTTAACGAAAGTTGTTCATCTTCCTAAGATCTCCAACTTTGCTTTAAGAATCATCCTCAAAAGATCGAAGGTTTTGAAGATTTTGAATTTTGAAAACAGGTACTTTGAAACGCAAAACTGAATTCAGTTCATAGTTCTCATAACAGTTTCAACTAAGCATGTTCAAGCAATTAATTAAAGGTTAATTACTGATCAAACATCACAAACAAATATTGATTAACACAGCTCAAGCATAGTAGCAATTCATGACACAAAAGTTACATAACTTTTATTCATCAAAATTCATTTTATAAATCTCTTTAACACTGTTCTTCAGGGACTTGGTGAGAATAGCTAAGTGTGGAAAAAACAGTGCTGGATTCAACTTTGGAGCTCAAATTTAAACATGTTTGACTTAGAAATACTATCAATCTTTGACCCCATATTATAAAGCACGCTTTGCACTACAACTTTTTTTAACAAAATTTTATTTGTTTAAGCAAATTTTCATATATAAATTCACGAAGAGCATTAAACATTATTGTTATTAATATTTCGGGTAACATGTGAGACACCTTATATGCAACATATGAAACATTACAAAGCAACACATGAAACATCACATGTTTCTACTTAATTAACAAAAGTGTTTTTAAGCAAAGTGAAAATTATCATTTTATATAACTTTTGATCCAAGACAACCTGTAACTTTCCATGTGACCAAAATATGTTCATGATTAGGTAATGCACATGAAAAGATATGATTAAAACTACTCATACACATTTTGAAATAAAATTTACTTTTAAATGAAAGAGTTTTGTCTTTGCCTTTGAAATTTTTTTTAGTTAGGTCATATTTGAAAGAAGAGCAAAATGCATCGTAGGTCTATTAATTTTTGGTCGTGTGTCACTTAGGTCCATCAACTCTCAAACTGTATTTCTGGGTCTATTAACTTTTGAGTAGAGTGCACCAGAGGTCCAATAACTTTTGAAGAGGTCTCATCTAGGTCCATCAACTCTCAGACTGTATTTTTGAGTCCCTAAACTTTTTAAGTGGTTCACCGGAGGTCCATTAACTTTTGATGAGGTGCCATGCCATGCGCTTGATCAGGGGAAGTCAGATTTTTTTTGTTGAATTTGGATACGCACATCGTGTATCGCATGCAGCTTGCGTGGATTTTTTTTACTAATTTAATTTGTTTATTATTCTCCACATTTACCAATGATGCGGACAAGGTAATTTTTATTACTAATAATATCATTTGGCCTATAAATAATTTTGTCCGGACCTATGTATAGTAAAATTTGTTGTAATATGTAACAGAACCGCCCAATTATACGAGATTAAGTAAGAAGATCATCCAACGAACGGACAATTTACCAAACTTAAGCCCGTATAACCCGGTAGTCCGTGAAATCTCGACGGATTTCAAACCATTTCACATCACAGCCAAGATCGTAATAAGTTTAGCGATTACCTTCATAATTTACATAGTAGTTCGCGGCACAAAATACATCGGAGTTTAAACATAGTTATTACAAACCAGTTTCGAATAAAGTAGCGGAAGCATTAGTTCAAAGCGCACACACACACGCACAACTTTTCAAAATAAAGTACCAGCTCGCGATCATCTCCCACAAAAGCATCAGGCGAGGAGTAGTGAGTGACCATTGCCCATGGTCCTAGGCTTCGCCCATCGCAGGGTAGAGACAGTTGATACAATAACCATAGTACATCTGTCCATCTGCAACAAGTGGGAACAAAGCCCTGAGTACGAGAAGGTACTCAGCTAGACTGACCCGACAGACCCAAAACAAAATGACTCCAAGGATCATGATAGGCTTTTAGGTGGGGTAGCTGACTCATTTGCAAGAAAAGCATTTTTAGCTTAACAAATCATTTACAAAAGCATATCATATTTTAATTCTTTATTCTCCTGTCAACTATGTTTGCACTTATGCTAAAGTAACCATTTAATTAAGCAAGCAAGGATTACCATTGATAATTAACAATAGTTACCATGTCATTTCCTCATAACTATCCAAGTGTTTCATCAATATTACTACGATGAAGTAACTCAAGTCAAGTGTTCACTATCCAGTGAACGATGGCGATTCGAATCGATTATTGACCAGCTGGTAATTTATTCCTCACACAAACCTCACTCACCCGCTAAAGTGAGGTATCGGTCACCGAGTCAACCATTCAGGTAAAGTCGCGAGCTTGCCAGGAACCACATGTACCCGGGGGCCGCCCGACTGCTCTTTGGCCTTATCATCGCGCCCCCGTTTCCTGCCACTACTGCTCCGGTACAGTGCGTTGCGGGCAATCCACTCGGCCCGAATAATCTCCCGGCTTCGCGGTCGAAAGGTACTTTATTCGGCCAGCTAAATGTGAGGCATGCGTTCAACATGACCCGAGGCCTGACATCGGACGGTCCTTAACCGACACAGACGGAAGACACTACAGTCCAGAACCCTGCAAGCTTCCGCCCGGTCTCAAATTCATTTCCACACTTAGTTATTCTCACATGACATTCTTTCACATAAACCAGGTAATCCCCTATAGCTCGCGGATGACAGACAATCACCCGACTTCTACCGGTCTAAGCAAGCTAAGCAGTTATTGACCGTAGACACCAGGGTGACAAGGATCGGGTAAAAACAAGTGAAACAAGGTATAATGCAGCAACGTTTGCAAACAACTCCTAAACTTAATGCATCAGATTAAGTAAAATTAATAAATAATTATTTGCAAACCAGGGGAGAAATGCTCCGGGGCTTGCCTCGCTCGAAGGTACTGGGACGATGGTCAGGGCACTCCGGAAGCTCTTCACCGGACTCCTCTTCTGCTTCTGCTGGCTCCGGCTCCGTCACCTCGGGCTGCTCCTCTGCGTCCTCGGGAACCACTGCCGGAACCACTTCCTACGATCCTGTATGATGCAGAAGTATGAGTGCAACATGCATAGGTGCATTGCAGGGGTAACATGAGATGGTGATGATGCTGAATGCATGCGATGTGATGAGTATGTCACGTTATCGGATTGTGTGGAACTTACGACTCTTCTACAAGGTAGTCTACGTCATCCAAGAACATGTACTCGAAAACTACCACCACTAATTTCTACCATGCAAGAGTACTTGAACACCCAAGATGCTTCAAAGATACACCAAAGTATATTTTTCTAACTAGATTTGCATTAAGAATAAATAGAAACCCTAATTAGTCCTATGGTTGAACAGCAACACATATTTTAGTAGCTCGGAAAAATCTTATAAAATTACAGTGGATTACTAATATCAAGAATAGCTTGACACAAAAATTTTACTGCATTTGAATAACTAGAACTGCCTATACAAAAATAACAAACTAAGGCCTAAAATAGATATTTAAAATACTTTACATTATAAAAAGTATCAAACAACAGATTTAGGAATTTTTCTACTATCTATTCCCTAAACAAACACTATAGAAAAAATTATCACTTGCATGTTTTATTCAAATTTATTTAAATAACAAAAATAACAAATATTGGTAATATAAAGCATTTGAACTACACCTACATATTTTTCTACAGAACAACCATGATATAAAATTACCCTAGCAAGTACATGACACCACAGGATTAATAAACTTGGAACCACATTTTTCTAATTTTTCTATATTTTCTTATCAATTTTTCAAGAAAACACAAATTTCAAGGTTTAAATAAAACACTACAGAAAAGTAATGAAATATTGACATGCAACATTTTTATATTGTAGATCTGATTCAAATGAGTACATAGAAATTTATTTCACCAATTTTGGAGCTAAAATGACCAAGAAATCATTTTCCAAAGTGTTTTTCATCAAGAATAATAAAAGAAATATAAAATGGTTTTTCTGTTAAAGAGATTGGGCCGGCCCGAGACAAACAGTCGGCCCGCGTCCGTTCCCGGCCTGCTTCGCGCGCGTGGGAGAACCGCCGAGCCGGCCCGCTCGGGGCGCGGCCCAGAGGCGCGGCTTCGTTCCCCGAGAGGAGCCGAGCGCGGTCGCCGGCGTCCGCGCGCTCGACGTCGCGGCGGCGGCTGCGGCCAACCGGCCATCTCCGGTCACGAGCAGGCGGGGCAAGGAGCGCATGAGAACCGCGATGAAGGGGCGAATCCATTTTTGGAGCTAGGGAGGCGAGAGGGGTAGCGGGGAGCCGCCTCGGCGGGAGGCCGCGCGCGGTGGCGCCATGGCCGTCGGTGGCGAGGCGTGGAGAAGCTTACCTAGGGCTCGGAAGGCGGTGCAAACGCGAGCATGAACCGAGGGAAGGCGAGGCGGAGCTGTGAGCGCGAGCAATCGGAAAATGGCGCGGTGGTGCGAGGGCTTAACGCCGGCGGAGCGGCGGGCGCGGCGAGGGCGGAGCTCGAGCTCCCGGCTCTGGAGGGGAGGAGAGGAAGTGCGGGCGTGAGTGAGCGAGTGCGCGGGCCTCGGCAGGTGTAGGCGGGCGCGTGGGCGCGGTGGCAGGCCGCGGCTGACGCGCGGCGGGGGACGATGGCGCGGGGCCGCCACGCGGCGGGAGTCCTCTGCCGCGGTCGCGGCGTGGCGCAGCGACGCGCGCGGGTGCGGGCGAGTGGAGGAAGGAGGCCGGGGTTGCGGGCCGGGCCGTCTGCGTCGCGCGGGCGCGCGCGCGGCCGGCTGGGCCGGGCGGCTTCGCGAGCGGGCCGAGAAGGGAGGACGCGGCCTGCTAAGGCGAAAACCAGATTTTTGATTTTCAAATTTCGAATTTAAATGCATTTCAAACTTCAACCCACATTTTGAACAAGAAGAAGACATTTTATGGAATTGGCCCAAAAATAAAAGTTGCTCAAAATTAAATTCTCTACAACTTTGATTAAGGGGCCAACTCAAAATTCTTGATAGATTTTGAATGACAGAATAAAAGCTAAAATAGGGGATAATTTTGAATATTTTTCATAATTATTTTTGAACAAGTTTTGACAAAAATTGTGTCATCTAGCTGCTCCAAAATTTGAACTAGGGTTCCAAGTGATGTAGAATTTATAGTTGCAAGATTTTTGGTACAATGTGATTATCATATTAATATAATTTATCACATACGTTAATTTCAAGCTTTTCTTTTAATCAAATTATAAATTGTCACACATGATCATGGTGTTATGAATGCGGTGCAATATGATTGCTATGCACAAATGCATTGCGTAACACCGGAGTGTTACAGCCTTCCCCCTTAAAAAAATCTCGTCCCGAGATTTGGGTTACGAACCATTTATTATAAAAATCTTCGTATGCATTCTTTAAGTATTCACCCGTTTCCCAAGATGCATCCCCTTCATCGTGATGACTCCATTGTATCTTATATGTTTTCACCACACTGTTTCGAGTAGCCCTTTCCTTGGTATCCAATACTCGAACTGGCTGCTCACGATACACCAGATCTGACTTCAGTTTTATGCCTCGAGGTTCAATCCTTTCCTCTGGAACGCGCAAACATTTCTTGAGATGTGATACATGAAAAACTGGGAATATAGCACCCATTGACTCTGGTAACTCCAATTTGTAAGCCACAGGACCCTTTCGTTCCAGGATTTTGTAAGGTCCCACAAATCTGGCGGCCAGCTTTCTGCGCACACCAAACCTTTTCTTTTTCATTGGCGTAACTTTTAGATAAACATAGTCACCAACTTCGAACACAAGCGGTCTCATTCTCTTATCTGCATAACTTTTCTGACGTGACTGAGCTGCTCTCATATTCTGCTGGATGATATGAACTTTCTTTTCGGCTTCCTCTACGAAGTCAATACCATAATACCTTCTTTCTCCTGGCTCAATCCAGTTTAACGGTGTTCTACACTTTCGGCCATACAGAGCCTCAAAAGGTGCCATCTTGATACTCTCTTGATAGCTGTTATTGTATGAGAACTCTGCTAATGGTAACCATGACTCCCATGAACCTCTGGAAGACAACACACAAGCTCTTAACATATCCTCTAGAACAGCATTAACTCTTTCAGTTTGACCATCTGTTTGAGGATGATAGGCAGTGCTACAAATCAGACTAGTCCCCAAACCTTTGTGCAAATGCTCCCAAAAGTGAGCAGTGAACTGTGACCCTCTATCAGACACTATAGTCTTTGGTATGCCATGCAATCTCACAATCTCTGCAATATACTTCTCAGCATATTGAGGTGGTCTATATTCCGTTTTGACAGGCAAAAAGTGGGCTGTCTTAGTAAGACGATCCACAATTACCCATATGGAATCGTGACCCTTTTGAGTAGTGGGTAGACCCGTGATAAAATCCATACTTATATCGTCCCACTTCCAACTCGGTACCGACAAAGGTTGTAACATTCCTGCAGGCTTCATGTGAATTGCTTTCACTCTACAACATGTGTCACATCTGGCTACATACGCTGCAATTTCCTTCTTCATCTTGGTCCACCAATAACGAGGTCTTAGTTCTTGATACATTTTACTGCTGCCAGGATGAATAGACAACTTAGAGAGATGAGCTTCATCCATAATTTTATTCTTAAGCTCTCTATCCTTTGGAACAACAAGACGGTTGTCGAACCACAACACACCTTGCTCATCCACCCTGAAGTGTTTCGAGGGTTCTTCTCGAATCTTCTTTTTGATGTGGAATATCCCTTTGTCTGCTTTCTGACCTGCTATAACCTTACTCTCTAAGGAACAACTGACCTGAATACTATGTAGCACGGCAGGGTGCATTAGATCGAAACCATCTTCCAGTAAGGGTTGCATATTCAGACAATGTGACTTTCTGCTTAAGGCATCAGCTACCACATGGGCTTTCCTAGGGTGATACTGTACATTCAAGTTGTAGTCTTTGATCAGCTCTAACCATCTTCGTTGTCTCATATTCAATTCTGGTTGGGTGAAAATGTACTTGAGACTCTTATGATCGGTGAAAATATTGCACACATTACCCAGTAAATAGTGTCTCCAAATCTTTAAGGCATGCACTACAGCGGCGAGCTCAAGATCATGTGTCGGATAATTGATTTCATGTTTTCTCAACTGCCGGGAGGCATAAGCAATGACTCTTCCTTCTTGCATTAGCACACACCCTAATCCTGTTTTTGATGCGTCACAGAACACATCAAAAGATTTCTCGATGTCGGGCTGTGCAAGAACTGGAGCAGTGGTCAACAGTTTCCGCAAGGTATGGAAAGCTGTCTCACACTCCTCTGTCCACACAAACTTGTGATCTTTCTGTAACAGACTTGTCATTGGCTTGGCAATCTTCGAGAAGTCTGGGATAAAACGGCGATAGTAACCCGCTAACCCTAGGAAACTCCTAACTTCTGACACTGTGGTTGGAGTCTTCCAATCCATAACCTCTTGCACTTTACTCGGATCTACAGAAACTCCATTCTCAGATAGAATATGACCGAGGAAAGGAACTTTCTTCAACCAAAATTCACATTTGCTGAACTTAGCATATAACTTATGGTCTCTCAGCCTGGTCAAGACAATTCTCAGATGCTCTTCATGATCTTTCTCATTTTCAGAGTATACTAGAATGTCATCAATGAAGACAACTACAAACTTGTCCAACTCTGGCATGAAAACCGTATTCATCAGATACATAAAATATGCAGGAGCATTTGTTAGTCCAAATGACATAACAAGATACTCGTACAACCCGTATCTAGTAGAAAAGGCGGTTTTCGGAACATCTTGTGGTCTAATCTTTATCTGATGATACCCAGACCTTAAGTCTATCTTGGAGAATACTCTAGCCTTAGCTAACTGATCAAATAGAACATCAATATGAGGCAAGGGATATTTATTCTTGATGGTTACAGCATTAAGAGGTCGATAATCCACACACATCCTGAGAGTACCCTCTTTCTTTTTCTTTACGAACAAGGCAGGACATCCCCATTCAGACTTACTTGGGCGAATAAACCCCTTCTTTAATAACTCTTCCAACTGTTTCTTCAACTCAGCTAACTCATCCGGAGGCATCCGATAAGGTCTCCTCGAAATTGGAGCTGTCCCGGGGATCAACTCGATTCCAAACTCAACATCTCTATCTGGAGGAAGGCCAGGCAACTCGTCTGGAAACACATCCGGGAACTCACACACTACTGGGATCTGATGGATAGGAGCAACTTCCATGGCACAGGTCACACTCACAAGATCTGTTCTTTTAGGCAATGGTACCTAGAAAGTACCCTCTGCCTGGGGATCTTTAAGGGTAAGCATCCGACTGCTTGTATCTATGACTGCTTCCCAGTCTTTCATCCAGTTCATTCCTATTATTACATCCAAAACTAGTCCAGGCATAACTACCAGGTTCACTCGAAACTTCCGGCTACCTAACTCAAGGGTTGCCCCTCTAACCATCTTATTGGTTAACACATCAGCTCCTGCTGAACTTATGCGATAACCATAACTTAATTCTGTGCATAGTTGTTTATGCTTCCGTGCAAATGCTTGACTCATAAAAGAATGCGAGGATCCAGAATCAAAAAGAACAACTGCAGGGTGATGGTTCACAAGAAACTTACCGGCAGTTACAGGCTCTCCCTCAGGAACTTCATCAATGGTGGTGTGGTGCACGCGAGCATTGTAAGCCTGTTGCTTCTTTTTAGGAGGATAAGGGCATAACTTTGAAAAATGGCCTGGCTGACCACAGTTGTAGCAGGGCCCTTTCACTGTACCAGCAGACCCTATAGCTCCCTTGGAGTTGCTCTGTTCTGCAGCTGCGTTGGTCTTTGTTGGCGGCACTGCCATCTTGTACGGTTTCTGTGGCCCCTTGTAATTCTGGGTTTTATGCTGCGGCGGCCTGAACCTTGCACCAGGTGCGGACGGACGATAAGCTGAACGATTTGCAGTGACAACTCTGGACTGGGATGGTCCTGACTCAAACACTCTCTTGCGATTCTTGGATGCGGTGTAGGCGTTATTATTCTTTTCTTGCTTTAAACAATCACTAATAAAGTCGTTGAATCTGTTGCGGGTATTGGTACCCACATGCTTCATCATCTTCGGACTTAACCCTCTCTTGAAGCTGGCAATCTTCTTTGCATCTGTGTCAACCATGTCTGGAGCATAGCGGCACAAGTTATTAAAGGCATGCAGATACTGGGTCACCGTCTTTGTACCCTGATTCAAGGCTAAGAACTCTCCAAGCTTCATCTCAACCAACCCTGGGGGAATATAAACTCTCTTAAAAGCTTCAGTGAAATCCCTCCAGGAAATCTGGGCATTGGGAGGAAAAGTGGTGCGGTGATGCTTCCACCACATTCCTGCTGGTCCTTGTAACTGATGTGCAGCATACTCTGTTTTCAGAACTTCTGTCAGCCTCAGCACACGGAACTTATCTTCCATAGTGTTGATCCATTCTTCGGCATCGAGTGGCTCTACTGCTTCCTTGAAAATAGGTGGCCTAGTATCCATGAAATCCTTGAAACTGCTGTACTGGTTCACTCCATGGCCACCACCTTGGTTATTTCCTCTTTGAACATTTTCAGCGATGGTACGCAGAAAGTCTTCCATATTCCTCTGTGACTGTTCAGTACTGCGTTGACTTCCAAGAAACTATGTGAAGAACATCTCTGCAGTGAGCGGCGGAGGAGGGGGCAAATGTGGTTCTGGACGTGGTTCCTGGTGGTTGACGTTGTTGGCACCACTTCCACCAGCTCCTGCACCATTGCCACCAGTCTCAGCGGCTTCATACGTAGCACGACGAGTGTTGGCCATCTGCATATTTCAGCAACAAGCAACAACTGAGCGAAGTTGTAGAAATTGTATTTGAATGAACAATCATGCCATACTGAATTCATTGGAGAGAACAAGTCATACAAGAAAACAGAGGCACAATAATCACATTCCAATTAAAACAACAGCACCAATTTAGTTACTTCAGATGCAACATCGCGTTCCATACAACCACGTTGCCAGCATACATACACTGGACTTTTATGCGTTCGAGTATCGCATACACAACCAAGATCCAAAAGGTCGTCAGTCTCAAGGTCGAACAGGATACAACATGATACATGGGAACCAAAACAAGGCCATCGCGTCAAGCCTAGCTACTATCGCAGGACACTATCCTACTCCTTGGGGCCATCGTCGATGTCGGAGGCGTCGCCGTCGCTACCTTCAGCAGCAGCGTCGTCGTCGATGTCCATCTGAGCGGCGTTTGGAGGAGCATACGGGCCCATCCCGTTGTAGAGGGCATGGAACTCTTCATGCAAGTTGGCATTGTACTCTTCTAACTCCTCGACCCTTTGCCTCAGAAGGTCCCTCTCGTTCCAGGCTTCATTCCTTTCTTGTACCAGCTGTTCCATCAGGCGGTCTGCATTTCTGTTGGCCTGAGTCAACCTCTGTACCTGCTGCATGGAACTCTCGCCTCTCTCGAGAGCTCGGTCCCGCTGCAAGCTCATGTCAGCCAACTGCTCCTGCAAGCTAGCTAAGGCACGTGCTTGCTTCTTCTTCTGTTTTCTTGCTTCAAGCCGATCATCACCGCGTAGGCCAGTCAAGGTCCAATAGGTATTCTCCAGACCTTGATATGCTCTGATGGCTGCATACATGGCACTCATGGTGTGGTTGTCGCTAGCCCGTCCTTCACTGGGGCCTCTAACTAGGGCACTTCCTTGCGGCTGTACCCAAATGGCATCGCGAGGATCATCTCTCGGGAAGGTACCGGCCAAAGCTGCTGCTAACTCATTGGGAAATCTGCTCATGATGTCTCGGATGACGCGAAAAGCTGCGCCCTCTGCACCCTCGACTGGAGTGCGTCCTTCAAACTCCAAATGCCAACCATCCCATTCTGGAGCATCACCAAGAGCAGGGACGGTGATCTCTACAACAGCAAGTCCATCTTCAGCTAACTGGCTCTCGCTCCAAGAGTAAACTGGCTCTTGTCCCTCCGGGTACCCCACATCATGGAGCACTCTCCAAAGCAAGGTGGGCATGCCAAACTCGCTTAGAAAAGTGTCCGTGTTGCGGTGCTCCCGCGGGGCTAGCTGACGACGGGGTGCTCTTCCGCCAGTGGACTTACGGGCAGTCTGCTTCGTGCGGGCCATCTGTAGCACAAGTTTTAATTACCCGGTGAGAACATATTTTAGTTGAGGTCACTTTTATCAAAATGGGATAATCCTTTTATAAGGGGAGGAATGCATGTCATGAATGGAATGCACAGACAATATGATGCATGCACGAGTCTTACGTTCTCACAAACTTATGAAATAAAAGCATCTAACGGTGAATTCGGTGGCATACAAACGATCTCTCATATACGTAACTAAATCGGTCTACACGATACGCTGTTATGTACCTGCAGAAAATCCATTTCAGCCCATTCCCCATGAATGCATGAAAGCAGTAAATCTACCTACACGCTTTACACGAATCCCCAGATGCGTGTACAACGGTAGTAACTACCCAAACACATCGTCCTATTGACGGCATCGCCTCAACGGACGGAACACCCACACATGCGACACTTTTATAAAAACATGTGTAAAACATGTAATTATCCAAGTATCATATAAGCACTTTCCCTAGATCGGCGGTGTATCCGATCATGCTCTCACAGCTCACACTTACCGAAGCGTAGAGGTAACTGATCCATACATTACCACTCAATTAAGTGGCACTCATACAATAGCACGCCGTATGAGCAACGAAAAAGAAATATGGTGCAAGAACCCCAAGTTAGTACTTAAATAGCCACCTAGAGTCCTTAACTGGGCATACAGGATATGACCACTGGCACACTTTTTAGTTTCAAAATCACACTTTTTAAACAGAGTTTTGGTTTAAATATACTTATGAACAGTAATTACGCTAAACCATGCTCCGATGCCAGCTGTAACAGAACCGCCCAATTATACGAGATTAAGTAAGAAGATCATCCAACGAACGGACAATTTACCAAACTTAAGCCCGTATAACCCGGTAGTCCGTGAAATCTCGACGGATTTCAAACCATTTCACATCACAGCCAAGATCGTAATAAGTTTAGCGATTACCTTCATAATTTACATAGTAGTTCGCGGCACAAAATACATCGGAGTTTAAACATAGTTATTACAAACCAGTTTCGAATAAAGTAGCGGAAGCATTAGTTCAAAGCGCACACACACGCACAACTTTCCAAAATAAAGTGCCAGCTCACGATCATCTCCCACAAAAGCATCAGGCGAGGAGTAGTGAGTGACCATTGCCCATGGTCCTAGGCTTCGCCCATCGCAGGGTAGAGACAGTTGATACAATAACCATAGTACATCTGTCCATCTGCAACAAGTGGGAACAAAGCCCTGAGTACGAGAAGGTACTCAGCTAGACTTACCCGACAGACCCAAAACAAAATGACTCCAAGGATCATGATAGGCTTTTAGGTGGGGTAGCTGACTCATTTGCAAGAAAAACATTTTTAGCTTAACAAATCATTTACAAAAGCATATCGTATTTTAATTCTTTATTCTCCTGTCAACTATGTTTGCACTTATGCTAAAGTAACCATGTAATTAAGCAAGCAAGGATTACCATTGATAATTAACAATAGTTACCATGTCATTTCCTCATAACTATCCAAGTGTTTCATCAATATTACTACGATGAAGTAACTCAAGTCAAGTGTTCACTATCCAGTGAACGATGGCGATTCGAATCGATTATTGACCAGCTGGTAATTTATTCCTCACACAAACCTCACTCACCCGCTAAAGTGAGGTATCGGTCACCGAGTCAACCATTCAGGTAAAGTCGCGAGCTTGCCAGGAACCACATGTACCCGGGGGCCGCCCGACTGCTCTTTGGCCTTATCATCGCGCCCCCGTTTCCTGCCACTACTGCTCCGGTACAGTGCGTTGCGGGCAATCCACTCGGCCCGAATAATCTCCCGGCTTCGCGGTCGAAAGGTACTTTATTCGGCCAGCTAAATGTGAGGCATGCGTTCAACATGACCCGAGGCCCGACATCGGACGGTCCTTAACCGACACAGACGGAAGACACTACAGTCCAGAACCTTGCAAGCTTCCGCCCGGTCTCAAATTCATTTCCACACTTAGTTATTCTCACATGACATTCTTTCACATAAACCAGGTAATCCCCTATAGCTCGCGGATGACAGACAATCACCCGACTTCTACCGGTCTAAGCAAGCTAAGCAGTTATTGACCGTAGACACCAGGGTGACAAGGATCGGGTAAAAACAAGTGAAACAAGGTATAATGCAGCAACGTTTGCAAACAACTCCTAAACTTAATGCATCAGATTAAGTAAAATTAATAAATAATTATTTGCAAACCAGGGGAGAAATGCTCCGGGGCTTGCCTCGCTCGAAGGTACTGGGACGATGGTCAGGGCACTCCGGAAGCTCTTCACCGGACTCCTCTTCTGCTTCTGCTGGCTCCGGCTCCGTCACCTCGGGCTGCTCCTCTGCGTCCTCGGGAACCACTGCCGGAACCGCTTCCTGCGATCCTGTATGATGCAGAAGTATGAGTGCAACATGCATAGGTGCATTGCAGGGGGTAACATGAGATGGTGATGATGCTGAATGCATGCGATGTGATGAGTATGTCACGTTATCGGATTGTATGGAACTTACGACTCTTCTACAAGGTAGTCTACGTCATCCAAGAACATGTACTCGAAAACTACCACCACTAATTTCTACCATGCAAGAGTACTTGAACACCCAAGATGCTTCAAAGATACACCAAAGTATATTTTTCTAACTAGATTTGCATTAAGAATAAATAGAAACCCTAATTAGTCCTATGGTTGAACAGCAACACATATTTTAGTAGCTCAGAAAAATCTTATAAAATTACAGTGGATTACTAATATCAAGAATAGCTTGACACAAAAATTTTACTGCATTTGGATAACTAGAACTGCCTATACAAAAATAACAAACTAAGGCCTAAAATAGATATTTAAAATACTTTACATTATGAAAAGTATCAAACAACAGATTTAGGAATTTTTCTACTATCTATTCCCTAAACAAACACTATAGAAAAAATTATCACTTGCATGTTTTATTCAAATTTATTTAAATAACAAAAATAACAAATATTGGTAATAGAAAGCATTTGAACTACACCTACATATTTTTCTACAGAACAACCATGATATAAAATTACCCTAGCAAGTACATGACACCACAGGATTAATAAACTTGGAACCACATTTTTCTGATTTTTCTACATTTTCTTATCAATTTTTCAAGAAAACACAAATTTCAAGGATTAAATAAAACACTACAGAAAAGTAATGAAATATTGACATGCAACATTTTTATATTGTAGATCTGATTCAAATGAGTACATAGAAATTTATTTCACCAATTTTGGAGCTAAAATGACCAAGAAATCATTTTCCAAAGTGTTTTTCATCAAGAATAATAAAAGAAATAGAAAATGGTTTTTCTGTTAAAGAGATTGGGCCGGCCCGAGACAAACAGTCGGCCCACGTCCGTTCCCGGCCTGCTTCGCGCGCGCGGGAGAACCGCCGAGCCGGCCCGCTCGGGGCGCGGCCCAGAGGCGCGGCTTCGTTCCCCGAGAGGAGCCGAGCGCGGTCGCCGGCGTCCGCGCGCTCGACGTCGCGGCGGCGGCTGCGGCCAACCGGCCATCTCCGGTCGCGAGCAGGCGGGGCAAGGAGCGCATGAGAACCGCGATGAAGGGGCGAATCCATTTTTGGAGCTAGGGAGGCGAGAGGGGTAGCGGGGAGCCGCCTCGGCGGGAGGCCGCGCGCGGTGGCGCCATGGCCGTCGGTGGCGAGGCGTGGAGAAGCTTACCTAGGGCTCGGAAGGCGGTGCAAACGCGAGCGTGAACCGAGGGAAGGCGAGGCGGAGCTGTGGGCGCGAGCAATCGGAAAATGGCGCGGTGGTGCGAGGGCTTAACGCCGGCGGAGCGGCGGGCGCGGCGAGGGCGGAGCTCGAGCTCCCGGCTCTGGAGGGGAGAAGAGGAAGTGCGGGCGTGAGTGAGCGAGTGCGCGGGCCTCAGCAGGTGTAGGCGGGCGCGTGGGCGCGGTGGCAGGCCGCGGCTGACGCGCGGCGGGGGACGATGGCGCGGGGCCGCCACGCGGCGGGAGTCCTCTGCCGCGGTCGCGGCGTGGCGCAGCGACGCGCGCGGGTGCGGGCGAGCGGAGGAAGGAGGCCGGGGTTGCGGGCCGGGCCGTCTGCGTCGCGCGGGCGTGCGCGCGGCCGGCTGGGCCGGGCGGCTTCGCGAGCGGGCCGAGAAGGGAGGACGCGGCCTGCTAAGGCGAAAACCAGATTTTTGATTTTCAAATTTCGAATTTAAATGCATTTCAAACTTCAACCCACATTTTGAACAAGAAGAAGACATTTTATGGAATTGGCCCAAAAATAAAAGTTGCTCAAAATTAAATTCTCTACAACTTTGATTAAGGGGCCAACTCAAAATTCTTGATAGATTTTGAATGACAGAATAAAAGCTAAAATAGGGGATAATTTTGAATATTTTTCATAATTATTTTTGAACAAGTTTTGACAAAATTTGTGTCATCTAGCTGCTCCAAAATTTGAACTAGGGTTCCAAGTGATGTAGAATTTATAGTTGCAAGATTTTTGGTACAATGTGATTATCATATTAATATAATTTATCACATACGTTAATTTCAAGCTTTTCTTTTAATCAAATTATAAATTGTCACACATGATCATGGTGTTATGAATGCGGTGCAATATGATTGCTATGCACAAATGCATTGCATAACACCGGAGTGTTACATAATAATCACCGACATGTCCCATCTCCGGTCAGGTTTTTTTATTACTAACATTATCATTAAGGCATATAAATAAATACGTCTAGGCCTGTGCGTAGTAAAATTTACTGTAAAATTAAGATCAAGTAATTGTTATTACTAATAGTATTATTTGGGCCTATAAATAACTTTGTTCGGGCCTGTGCATAGTAAAATTTGCTGTAATAGTCACCGGTAGTGGCGCGTTCGGTATCCAGTCAAACTTTTTTTTATTACTAAGAGTTTCATTTCGGTCAATAAAGAATTTGACTTCTCCTTTGTCATTACCTTACAGAGTGTTAATCTAAATTTCATAATCATCCTCTGACGTGTCTGGATTAAGGTTAATCCATTGCTTAACTTGAAATTGACACCTGGGGTGTCACAGCGGGGAGGAGCGCATGGCCGAGGCGTTGAGACTGCGGCCGCCGAAGGGGTGGAGAGAGAGAGAGAGCGCGCGGCAGCCGGTGGGAAGTCGTTGTTGTGGCCAACGAGGTGGAGGTTGCGAGCAACGGGGTGGAGGCATTGAGGATGCGGTTGGATCTCACCTGCGGGCGGCTGGATCTGCTCATCCGGTGGCCGTGTGGACGGTGGACGATCGGGACGGATAGCCACGCTCACCGGAGGAAGGCGACCGGATCCGCTCCTCCGGTGGCCGCACGAGGAAGGATAAAGGTCGCTCCCATGTGCTTGCGTTTGCTGTGGAGAGGGAGGCGCTCGCCGGATGGGAGTTGGTGCGCCTCGAGCAGGGGAGGACTCCGATTCCATACGGTGCGAGAGGAAATGACCGGACGGGTCCGAGGGGTGAGCCCCCAGTAATAGGGACTAAAGGGTGGATTGGGATGCCCACTCAAATTTTGGGGTACGAGTAGGGGTCTTGCTAGACCACGTTTTTTTGGCCTCGACCCCTATATTTAGCCCTTGTTCAGTTCCCGAATCGGGGGCGCCCGAATTGCTACAGTACACATTAAATGCGCACTGTAGCAATTCGTTTGTATTTGGTAAAAATTGTCCAAACTTTGACTAATTAGGTTTAAAATGTTCGTCTCGCAAAGTATAATAAAATTATGTAATTAGTTTTTAATTTCATCTACAATTAGTACTCCATACATATACCGGCATTTCGATGTGACGGGAAATCTTTTTTTTATATAGTGAAATTTAGAGAAGAAGTTAGAACTAAACGAGGCCTTAGAGCATCTCCAAGAGTTTGGCAATTTTCATTTGGCAAATCTTGTGTTTTGCCAAGTTGTAAAAAGATATGCCAAGTAAAAAAACAGTCTCTCTCCAAGAGTTTGGTATAATTCACTTGCCAAACCCAGATCTAACTTACATCAGGAACCCTGAGGGAGAAACAAAATTATGTTTATGCCCTTCCACCTCTTAAAAACTTACATCAGGAACCCTGAGAGAGAAACAAAATTATTTTTGTGCCCTTCCACCTCTCTCGTACATACGGATGCCAAGTCCGCTCCGCGCGCGCATATTTGCGCGTGCGAGGCCGGTGGATGGCAAGTTACCAAGAATGCCAACCTCATTTGCCAAGCTGTTGGAACCCAAATTTTCTCATTTTGCCAAAATTGAAAGGATGCCAATCTTATTTGGTAAACTCTTGGAGATGCTCTTAGCTATAGAGGCTCTAGCAAGAGCCCTGCTAATAATTTCACCGCGTATCCACAGTTTGGAGAGTGAAGGGAAAAAATCTACTCCAAAACTACCTACGAGGCCTCCCAATTTTGTTGGCTGCCCGAATACCCCTCCACTGCCCAGTCGTGTTGGGCCAAAACAGACTACCCAAAAAAAAAACAGACTACCCAAAAATCTGCTCGTTCGTTTTTCTCCCGCAGGCGCGCGGCTTCCTCCCGTCCGCCCCCATCCCGTGGTCGCCGGCCTCCGTCCCCACCACCGCCGCCGCCCCAGGCCCGTCGCCGGACCTCCCATCTGCCGGATCGGGAGGTCCTCCGCCGGTGCTGGGCTTCCTCAGCCGCGGCCGCCGCTTTCCTCTGCTGGATCCGGATCCCGCCGCTCCGTCCTCCCCCGGCGAATCCCGCCCGCCGCCCTGTCTATCGCCGGCCGGGAGGCTCCCCGACGCCCTGTTCAACGTCGGCCAAGACCCCGCCTGCCGATCGCCCCCGTCCCCTGCACAGCCGCTGCCGACGCATCTCGGGCGCCCCACCGTCGCGTCCTCGTGGCCTCCCCGACGCCGACGTCCATTCTCCGCGCTCGCCGCCTTCCATCCTCCCTGACCACAAGGTATGACGCCCTAATGTGCGAAACTGCTGCTCCCATATGAAGCTGTCTGAATAATTTCATATGTGGAACCCTGATTTGTATATCATCCTTGCAGATTATTTCTTTGGTGCCCTCATGATTTAGCACCAGCCACATTGACCTCCAACTCTGGTGACATAGGCTGTTGCTAGGGTAGCAAATCAAGAGCTAAGAATGGCGGATTCAATGGTAGCGAGCTTCTGGGGGCCTGTTACATCAACGATTGAGTTGTGCGAGGAGAATTATGCACACTCATCATATATCGCAGAATTCTACAATACCATCTCTAATGTCCCATGCGTTCTTTTGGCGCTTATTGGATTAGTGAACGCTTTCCGCCAAGGTTTTGAGAAACGGTTCAGTGTCCTTCACATATCCAATATGATACTTGCTATTGGGAGTATGATTTTCCATGCCACCTTGCAACTTCTGTAAGTTTTCTCTTAAATCGAAACTTCTTTATGTTTATGTGAAATGCCACTTTTAACTTTGTGATTACTGGTACCTAATTGAGAAACTGTTATAACTAGAGCTTATTCTTTTCTCCAATGTACTTGATCGAGTTCAGGTTTAGGTCATTATGGAATGGCCTTGTGCATTGTATTCTTGTGTTGTTTGTTTGCCATGGTATACCTTCTCTTGGTGTTATAAGTTATTAATTAATTACCTATATGTTTTTCTCTACTCCCACCGGTCACAAAAACATGTTGGTTAAGACAAGATTAGGTCAAACCTTAATAAAAATCACAAAGATGAATAATTTTTGAATTATTGAGTTTGGAAACATGTAATTCATATTAAAAAATACTTGCAAATTCTAATAATTTTGAAGGATTTTACGAATATACTCTAGAAGTCAAAGATATGCATCAAAGACCACCATTAATCAAATGTGACAAGTATTTTTTGAATGGAGGGGGTATGTATGTATTAAAGTTAGAACTGTCGATACCATTTTGGCATAAGACTGGAAATCATTTCTCCATCTAGCCGCTTTGCGTATAAAACTGCACAGAAGATGAGCTGTTCATCTGTTATAAAATAAAAGTGTGTTAGCCATTAACTGTAAGGAGATTTCTAATTTATTGCTTCTAGATGCTTCATCAAGAACATCTGCATTATTTATCTTTCTTGAGTATTCATCTTTTTGCTTTTTTCTGTAGAATTATAGATACGGAACTGATCCAATGCTTCATAGTTTTTTTTATATAAAAAAATTTCATTGCACAGTTGGCTTGCTCCTTTTATTTTGTGCAATCTTTTCTAGTATATATTTTGACTCAAAACCGGAAGATATCTTTCTCTTGGATTATGTGCAGATTCAGTAGATGAACTTTCAGAATATTGAGATACCCATTACGCGGCGAAGCCAAGAAAAAACATTTGGGGTGGGGGCATAGCAATATCAAGTTACTAGGGGGCTAAACTTGAATTTTTGAGTGACTTATATGGTGAATACACGTGCATATGGTGGGTGCACCGGGCATTTGGGGGGTGGGGGGGTACTTGGGTGAACTTTGCGTGCATTCTGTCAAAACCACCAAGGAACTGTTGATTTAAGATTTGTTGCTGCAAGGCTACATATTTTAGCGCAATTTGTTGTGTTGAGCTGAAGGCCATTGGGTGACATGGAACATACCATTGTTGGCCTTTTTTTTGTGCAATCTTTCCCTTTTTGTCACGTGCATTGCAGTCTTCACATGCATTTGGCGCTGTACAGTGGGCTCAGGATGTAGCGTTTGCACTGGCCTTCTATTTTTGTGCAAAAAAAGTCACACCTTACAACAATTCTGTTACTGCACAAGCTTTCTCAGCTAAGTTGCACGGATACGGATACGTGTATCGGTATCGGAAGGATACGGATACGCGGATACGGCAATTTCCCAAAAAACCCGATACGCGGATACGTTTACTATTTTAAAAATAAAATAAAAATAATAATAATGCAGGTCGATGGTCAGCAGGCTGCGCTGCTCCCGTGAGCCAATCGGCGGGCAGGCTTGCCTGTCCTCTCTGGCTTCGGTGAACCAGGTTCATGGAAAGAAAAGGGGAGGGAGAGATAGAGGCTGCTGGCTGCCATGTGGGCCTGAGCAGCGACGTGGCACGGCCCTATTGGCTCAAGTGACGTGGCCAGTGCTCCGTATTGGATGCCGCGGCTTCTGGATTGGGTGCGGGCGTCTGCCGGTCGTCCTCGTCCCTTTTCACCGCGCCGTCAACGAAAGAACAGAGAGAGGGAAAGAGCAGAGAAGAGAGAGGGGAAGGAGGGAGGAGGGAGACGGGGCCTCGGGAGAGAGCGGAGAGGGCACAGGTGCTGGTGGCGGCGCCCGTCTCTGGCTGGGAAGAAGATGGGCGGCAGGGAGGGAAGAGGAGGAGGGAGACAGAGGGAGAGCAGGCGGAGGTGGAAGAAGGGGGTGCAGAGCGCCGGCGGTCAGCAGGCCAGGGCGCATGGCGACTCCGTCGCGGCCCGTGCTGCGGCGGCGTGGAAGGCAGGTGAGGCAGAAGAGGGAGATGGGGAGGGGAAGGGCGGCGCGGCAGCACGGACCTCGCCGGCGCAGGTGCGGTGCGGAGCTCGCCCGGCGCGGGGTGCAGCGCGGCGCGTGGCCGGCGAGCGGCGAGCAGCCCACCACCCAGTGCGTGTGGGATAGGCCATGGGCCCATGGTATATCGCAGGTCAGTGATGGATGCGCAGTGCGCTAGGCCGTATCGCCAAAGGCCCAAACAGCCTGGATACGTATCAGTCCACGTATCCCAATTTTGTTTTATTTATTTTTTTACCGATACTTCACGGATACGTATCTGCCGCGTATCCAGTGCGTATCCGTATCGGATACGTATCCGATACGGGATACGTGGCCAACCTCACGTATCCATGTAACATAGTTTCTCAGTAGTGTTTTTCTTCATAATGTCTTGATTGACATCAGTCCATGTGCTAGAGTAGTGTGTCAACTTCTGGCACAGGTCTTTCAGCAGTAGCATGCACAAGAATTTTATTTCCACTCTAAACCCTGAAAGCATAGCGCTCCTGTACAAAAATTCTAGCTCGCAAACAAAGATGGTTGAAATTGTCTGTAAAACATTGGTATATTGCTTAGATGTTCAGTATTCTTTCTTGTGTTATGTTGTTTATTTTTTCCGTTTCGGATTCTTGGGTTCATTTTGTGCAAAAAATGGTTCCTGATCTACCTCTTAAGTTAACGGCTCCCTGGACGCACCAAATAGACTTTGCATGCACATGCCTGCAAAAACTACCTCAAATGCATAAATTTTGTGTTCCATTTTTGGCAATATATTGATGCACTTGGGGAGTGCCTGGGGAGTGTGTTGTCCCTCAACATAAGCTGGTGGTGGCGGACTTTCGCTTTCGGGTACGTGTCCATCGGGACAAACGGGCCAAGATTGCGAGAACGAAGTGGCGGAAGCTTAGAGGGGAAGCAGCGCAAACGTTTAAGGAGAGGATGCTAGACGAGGGGCCTTGGGAAGGAGAAGATGCCGACGACATGTGGCTAAAGGTGGCAACATGTGTCTGGAAGGTGGCTTCGGAAGTGTTTGGCGTGAGTAGGGGAGGCAAACGGGAAGCGAAAGACACATGGTGGTGGAATGACGAGGTGCAAAGGGCTATTAGGGAGAAGGAGTGTTTCAAGCGTCTCCACCATGACAAGAGTGCAGCCAACATCGAGGGCTATAAAATAGCGAAGAGGGCTGCAAAGCAAGCTGTGAGTGTAGCAAAAGGTCAGGCGTATGATGGCCTTTATCAGCGGCTAGGCACGAAGGAAGGGGAGAAGGACATTTATAGGATGGCTAGAATCCGCGAGAGGAAGACAAGGGACATCAACCAAATAAAATGCATCAAGGATGGGACAGATCGACTTCTGGTGAAGGATGAGGAGATCAAGGACAGATGGAGAGAGTACTTCGACAGGCTGTTTAATGGGGAGAATGAGGGTCCTACCCTTGAGTTGGACGACTTATTTGACGATACCAACAGACGCTTTGTGAGGAGAATTCAGGAGGCAGATCGGAGAGGCTTTGAAGAGGATGAAGTGAGGTAAAACGATGGGCCCTGATGGTATCCCCATTGAGGTGTGGAGATACCTAGGCGCCAGAGCGATAGTATGGTTAACTAAGCTTTTTAACCTTATTTTTCGGTCTAACAAGATGCCTGAAGAATGGAGAAGTATATTAGTACCTATCTTCAAGAACAAGGGAGATGTTCAAAGTTGTACTAACTACCGTGAGATTAAGTTGATGAGCCATACGATGAAGCTCTGGGAGAGGGTTATCGAGCATCGCCTAAGGAAAGTGACACATGTGACCCAAAATCAGTTTGGGTTCATGCCTGGTAAGTCGACCATGGAGGCAATTTTCTTATTACGACAATTGATGGAGAGATATAGGGAGCAGAAGGACTTGCACATGGTCTTTATTGACCTCGAGAAGGCATATGACAAAGTACCGAGAAATGTCATGTGGTGGCCTTTGGAAAAGCACAAAGTCCCAACTAAGTACGTTACCCTTATTAAGGATATGTACAGGGATGTGGTGACGTTTGTCCGAACATGTGATGGCGACACCAGTGACTTTCCAATTAAAATAGGACTGCATCAGGGGTCAGCTTTGAGCCCTTATTTATTTGCTTTGGTGATGGATGAGGTCACAAGGGACATACAAGGTGATATCCCTTGGTTTATGCTCTTTGCTGATGATGTGGTGCTAGTTGACGACAGTAGGGCAGGGGTTAATAGGAAGTTAGAACTATGGAGGCACACGTTAGAGTCGAAAGGGTTCAGACTTAGTAGGACTAAGACCGAGTACATGAGGTGCGATTTCAGCGCGACTAGGCATAAGGAGGGAGACATTAGCCTCGATGGGCAAGTGGTGGCCAAGAAGGATACTTTTCGGTATTTAGGATCGATGCTACAAAAGGATGGAGACATTGATGAAGATGTTAGGCATAGAATTTCAACCGGCTGGTTGAAATGGCGTCAAGCTTCTGGCGCCCTCTGTGACAAAAGGGTGCCTCAGAAACTGAAAGGTAAGTTCTATAGGACAGCGATTCGTCCGGCGATGTTATACGGTGCTGAGTGTTGGCCTACAAAAAGGCGACATGTCCAGCAATTGAGTGTAGCAGAGATGCGTATGTTGCGTTGGTGTTGTGGGCACACAAGGAGGGATAGAGTCCGGAACGACGATATTCAGGATAGGGTTGGGGTGGCACCAATTGAGGAGAAATTGATTCAACATCGGTTGAGATGGTTTGGACATGTCCAACGGAGGCCTCCTGAGGCGCCGGTGCGTAGTGGAGTTCTAAAGCGGGCCGATAATGTAAAGAGCGGTAGAGGTCGACCTAAACTAACTTGGGACGAGTCCGTTAAGAGAGATCTTAAGAAGTGGAATATCTTCAAGGATTTAGCTATGGACAGGAGTGCTTGGAGATTGGCAATCAACGTGCCTGAACCGTGACCTCTTTTTCTCTTGTGCCCTTTATGTCCCTTTATGTGTCTCCCTGTTTCTCGTCTCTTTTGGGTTTCATCTCTAGCCTACCCCAACTTGCTTGGGACAAAAGGCTATGTTGTTGTTGTTGTTGTATTGATGCACTTGCTGACCAACACACCGATTGGCATATGTTGTGATTGTGATGCCCAAAATTCTCTGTTCTGATGTCCATTGATAAATCTGAGCATTTGTCTACCGCATTTGTTGAAAGATCTGCTTTTGTTCTATTTTGTTGTATATGCTTCTAATCGATCTTCATCAACAGTTTCATGAAAAAAACTAAGGTAATCTAGTCATCTCTTATGATGGATGGATGAACTGGCAGCTTCAGCCTGACCAATCATTGAGTGTATCGAATGACAAAAAAACACTAACAAGTAACAATGGTTAATTTTGACCTTTGCCATATACTTCACACAGTGTAGAGAACTCATTTGGAATTGGGGTGCATCTGTTTAACTTTATATTGCCTGCCTGAAACGAGGACTAGAATCCGTACTCAAAACTCAAGGGTTTCTCTGCCTTTTGGGTTGTAATTTGCTGGATCATCACCTTTTGTGCGTGGATGTGTGTTTGTGTGTGTGTGTGTGGGGGGGGGGGGGGGTGCGCGCTGAACTTTTAGCATAGTGTTCACTGTTGGATGTTTCCATAAACTTCCTACCTCTGTGACCTGTTTAGTCATCTTGTAGTTAATTTCCATAATGTTTATTCTATTTTGTGCAACATTCTTTTTTTGGTAACATGCTGCTTTGTCCACGTTCTGTTTTTCCAGTCTACAACAGAGTGATGAGACTCCGATGGTTTGGGAGATCCTTCTTTATATGTATGTCCTTTATTCACCGGACTGGCATTACAGGAGCACGATGCCAACTTTCCTTTTCCTATATGGTGCTGCCTTTGCTGTAGTTCATTTCTTTGCCCGGTTCCAAGTTGTATTCAAGTTGCATTACATTGGCCTCTGCTTCCTCTGCATCCCCCGGATGTACAAGTACTACATACAGACGAAAGACGTGGCTGCGAAGCGGCTTGCAAAGCTGTGGGTTCTTACATTAACCCTTGGGACTCTTTGCTGGCTAGTTGATCGCATCTTCTGTAAGAAGCTTTCGCATTGGTACGTCAACCCGCAGGGGCACGCATGGTGGCATGTGCTTATGGGCCTCAACTCATACTATGCAAACACATTCCTAATGTTCTGTCGGGCTCAGCAACGTGGGTGGCAGCCACGGATCACGCACCTTCTTGGATTTTTGCCTTATGTCAAGGTCCAGAAACCAGAAAAGAGGGAATGATTTGTCTCTGTTGAACACATGCTATTCAGTCCGCCACCAGTAAGCTAATGCCCCCAATGTGCGCAGACAAGTTGTGGCATTTTTGTATATGGGCATCCAAATGATTACGGACTATAAATGTTCTGATGTCACAATAGATTTTTGGTAACTTTTGACTGACACCTGTTTTGTACCATACTTAATCGTCGAACAGAGATTAGTTGGAGTGTTGGTGTCCTAGTTTTGGCCATCTTTCTTTTGGTTTCTTTGCAATTGCCTTTTGGTGCTAATAGGACTGGGTTATTGATTTATTCCTTTGTCGTTGGATGGAGTCCAGTTGTACTAGTTACCACTCCGCATGGAGATACATCCATCCATATGATGACCGTTGAGTCATTGACTTGTGTTGCTGCCAATAGACAACTCTCCTGAGTTGAGCTGTTCTTGCTCTGATGGTTATTTTTGTATGCACTGCGTCGGAGGAAGTATGCCTGCGGGTGTCCTAGTTGTTAATCTGGATAGGAGTAACTAGCATGGTTGGGCGCGCTGCCGGCACTCGTGATGAACAGTAGGGAAAATATTTGATATTTGACTGAGCAAAAAAGAGAGAGTGAACAGTGAATGTTGATGTCATGTCATAAATAGTGTTGAACAGTAGACGGAGCGTGGAGGAGGCAGGGAAAAAAACTTCTGGTTGAGGGATGTCTTATTAGTAAAAGTGCGTCTGCGGGTGGCGTAGGATGTTTATATCTAGATAGTAAAAGTGTGTCTGCGGTTGGCGTAGGCTGTTTATCTGGAAATGGTTATTATGCGCTCCCATTGTTTGCACGGTATCCTACTTGTGGAAACATTTGCACTTCTTGGAGGGTTTGTGCCATTTGTGGATGCTTGGATGATTACACAGTACCATCTTTGTTTGGAACGTATAAAAGACGTAGGGGGTGATTGGTTGCTTTGGTGATGGGGAGCCAGGATGGAGAGCCGGTCCTAGATGGTGAGATGCACGCTCAAACCATGCACCCAGTCATGTTTGTTTGTCTTTGTTGTTAGTCTAGTACGAAATTGAGATCTTATTTGGTTGCATGTATGGATGTGAATTTTGAGTGTATGACACATGGGCCTTTGTACCTATGGATGCATCGCGCTGTCCTACATCACGAAGGAAGTGAGAATCGAGAAGACGGAGCCATGCGGGACCAAGGGTGGTGAATGAGACAGAGCAGGGAAAGGATGCGAGGTAGGCATCCAAACACGGCTAAGTACACCAAACGGTGCTGGAATGGGGCTCAGGATGGCCTCCTACGTGCAACCAATCACCCCCGTACTGAAGCTTAGCATCATTATTACCATGTGCATTTCTGTGAATGTATGCCGGCACTGTACTCCTATAAACTGTCTTTAAGATCTTTGATTGGCAGTCACTATAGCTGTCTAGCAGTGTCGTTTGCCGCTAAGTAATAATTAGACAGAAAACCTGGATGTTGGATGAACAAGTTACCACAAGGAGTCCCATTGATTCGCAGTCAGTGGCTCTAGTTGTGGCTTCTCATTTCTGATGAACCAATCGGTACTGGTACGGACTACGGAGGGAAGGTGCAGGCTTCTGCTCAGCAGATGTGGTCCTTGATGATTGCGGATGGCCTCGTCTCGGCATTGCCAGCGGTCTCGTCTGGTGCTCCCTCCGTTCCATTCCAAAGCAGAAGTTGTTACGAAAATACGTGCAAATCAAACTTTCTTAATTTTGATTAGGTTTACAGAAAAAAATAAGTGTAACATTTATATCTCTAAATAAATTTATTATAAAAATATATTCAACGATGGTAGATACTAATTATATATTATATAAATATTAATATTTTAAATATACTATTAAACATGTCCGTGCGTTGCAATGAGTCGTTATTTTCATTCTTAAGTCGTTAACACCTTCCTCACACTCAGAATTCTGCCATCTTTGAATCTGTCGACGACAACCTGTATCGACATCCTCGATGATAATATCTATTGATACACTGGTTAGTCCTTCGTCTTCACCAGAATAGTCATGCATGGGCCATGCGTGGTTCTCCATTGCACGGGGCGCGTGCCGCTGGCGCGGCCTGTCTTCATCCGTTCATTTGTCAGCGCGGTAAAAATCTTCCAGAAACATGCAACTCCACTTACACGTCTTCCCTGGCCCATCGTGTCTCGTCGATCACGCAATCACCGGAACCCATAATCACCGGAACTCAATCAATTAATAAAAATAAAGAGTTCCCTCAATCACCGTGATTCTTTCTCAACGTTGATGTGCAGACCCTTCACTCTCCTATTTTGCCTCGCAAAATTGGCAACGAATTCAATTTCATCCTCAAACTACATCATGACCACAGAATAGCACCCTGCCCCCATCACCGCCGTCATCGAGAGCCTGATCGTCGCCCTCTTCTTCACCACCGGCATCCACACCTCTACTATCTCGCTTCTCCAAGCAGTGTCGTACCCTGCCCTGCCTCAACAAACGCACAGAAGATTTTGTACATGTCACATAGGCATGCAATCCGAGAAAAAAGTGTGAAGACTACAGAGCAAGGCCCTCGACCAAGTGGACAATGTAGGAAACTAGCACGGCCAACCGGCAGTAGTTAACACCCAACGCTCCACACCTCGTCGTCAGCCTCGACATTGTCACGGCCTTGGCGATGTGGGCGATGATGTCGCAGGTCGGACTCGAGGGATCTTGGACCCCGGCACCAATATACTCGCAGAGGGCGAGACCACAGGGAGACATGTGTGGCCATCCAGGAGCGTGTTGGCCATGTGCGCGAGCGTTGTTGACCCGTTTCCCTTTTCCCTCTCCAACTCTTTATTAACAGACAAGTTTTTACAACTCTCTTGTTAGGAAATTTACTGTAACACCCCTGGTGTTACGAGCTAGCTTAGCATCGTGGTTAAGGTCTGAAAGAAATTAACTGAACAAGTTTCTCGGAGTTCAAATTTTAAACTCACATGGAATGAGAAAACAAATCTTATGCGACTCACTTTGTGGTTGAGAGGAATCGAATAAAAATCTAAGTAAGTTATTTAGTACGAAAACAAATTTTATAACACATGTGATATAACTCATGATTAAAAGGTATCCCTTTTGGTGATTTATAGCATGCAAAACGATAAAATAATATCTACATATTTTGCTTCTATAAGTTAGTATAAAATATGGACTATGGCATGCTATGTTAGTTAGTTGAAATCGGCATGGTTTATACCTCTTAAAAATTGGGCAAAGGTGCTTAGGGCAGTCGGTTCTAGCTGCGGCCTTGATGGTTCCTAAGTTTGGAAAAGTGGTAGACAATGCTGTTTTGAAATGTAATTTCTAGCAAAAATTATTAAGCGATAGCGGCGTGTTTTTGCAATGTTGATTGTTTATTGGAGGATACTTCAGCTTGGCATAAGTCATAGGAGCGTTGCACGTCTTGTTGTCCGGCAAAAGTTTGCTTAACCCTTGCTCCGCTTTAATATCCGTGCAAGTCAACTCTTGCTCGTGCTTGGCCGGTGCCCGTAGTCACCGTGCGTGCTGACCACGCCGCGGTGTCGGGCTGCTGGCCGGTGGGCCGCTGGCCACCTGCTGCCGCTGTCGGCATGCCCTGGCCGCCCGGTCCAGCCGTGCTTTTGGCGACGACCCCCCCACCCCCACGCCCTGTCCTCCCTCGCGCACTTGTCGTCTCGGTGCACGCTGCGCCCATCGCTCGGGCCTGCTCATCCTGTCTGATGGACGCCGTCGGTGCCGTGTGTCGCTGCCCCTCTCTGTCGTGCTTCGCGGCTTAGATGGACGCCTCGCCTCGGCCCGATCATACCTCAAGGTGCTGGGTCGTCGTGCTTTGGGGTCCCCTTCCCTGCTATCCTTTGTCACCACGCTGTCCATCCTCTCCGCATGCACGTGAACCGGTCGCCCCGCCACTGCCCTTTTCAAATAGGAGAAGCACAGTGTTTTCCTTTCGATTGCTCGCTCCTGTGGTTAGCTGAGGAAGCCAGCTTTGCGTCTCGCCGCGCCAAGCCTCGGTCGGGCGCGCCATGGCCGCCAATTGGGCGTTGGGCCGTCACCGGTCATCTAGCCACCGGAGCAGAGCATGTTTTGGGGGTAAGCCTCTCCGTTGCTTTTTATTTCAATTGGTTCGTAATCTGAGCTCACCTTGATCTCACCTTCACCATGCGCGTGTGGGTTGGGTCGAGGGCCCCTCCGGTGGCAGCGTGACGCCGTCTTGCCAGCTCGGCGCGCCGCTGTCCCCTTCACCGCGCACGTGGCCAGCACCACGCAGGCTCTCCCCGTCCGCACCAACCCTTCGGCTGTACTCCGGGTATGACGCTGGTGCTCACGCACCACTCCATTTCTCCCTCCGCCCTCCTTGCTTGATAGAACGGCCGTGCCATCACCGAGAACCGCCGCCTGCCGCTGTAGCTATCCCTAGGGCGCCTCCTCGTGCTCCACCGCTTCCAACCACCGCCGCCTGGCTCGTAGACGGTGGTCGGCCTCGTAGCTGGGCCAGCGCGGGCCCCAGGCGTCCGGCGTAGCAGCCGAGTGCCGGCCGGAGTCGCGCCGTCACGCGTGGTGGTGGCAGGGACCTCCCCATTGTAAAGATGAGAATATCCAGGGATCTTAGTGCAAAGCCTGTGCCTGTTGAAATAGTGTTTACTGTGTCACTCGATTAACCTAAAGTGCGAGTATCTTTTCGCAAAAATGTCGGGCGCGTGCGGGCTTCCCGGTCTTGGGCCGCGGTGGGCCGCCTTGGCGCGCGCGTGGACGCGCCGCGCGTTGGGCTGTTGGGCCAGTTTGGAGGCCGCCAGCCTTTTTCCTTTTCTAAACGGTTTTCCAATTTGATTTTTGCAGCCAATTTGTAAATTCCAGATAAAAATCTTGTAGGGATCCAAAAATTATGAAACCAATTTCGTTAGGACCCTAAAATCATGCTCTATCTGTTAGTATATTTAGTTAACCTAATATTTTGATGTTTCCAGGAACGCTTTATATAGTTAAGGTGTTTAATATTATCAGAGTATAACTTGTAGGAATTATTGTGATAAAATGGTGACCTTAGTAATTCTAGAAATGTTAGAGTAGGCTCCTAGTTTTATTATGTGCTCGCTGTGATTTTTGTAGCTCCAAGGTAATTAGTCTGCTAGGGTAGCTAATGAGCCCTAGTTTAGATATCTTTGGAATCGATAAAATGGATAAAACAATGTATTTTGGGTCCGAGTAACTAAAACACGTATCAGGAAATAACGCTATACTTGTCAACGTAGGTACGTGGACTAGTGCGTAGAATTAGCTCGTTAGCTTATGAAGCGTAACGTGTCTCCTAGTTGCTTTTATCATTTTCTATTTACATCTAAACGTTGCATTCCACGAATGTCATAATAGGAGCGATGGTGGATCGCGGAGTCACCCGGAGGTAGCAGAAAAGATGGTGCCTTGATGATCGTGTCATCGTGACGAAATGCTAACTTTTGGTTCAATCTTTATCCAGGCAAGCCCCGGTGCATAACCCCTATTATTCTGCACTTTATATTATGCTTGTGCATTAAGTTTAAAGGAGTTGAATGAAACCCATTTGCATATAAATATCCTGATCCCATGAGTCTTACTAGTATGTCAGGATCGTGTAGATTGCTATGCTACAGGACTCCGGTAGAAGTCGAGTGATTTCCTGTCACTCGCGAGAGATAGGAATTATAATATTGTTACTATTATCATGTTACTATCACATTAAATATAAATGTATATGGATAATTGGAGACCGGGCGGAACGGGTTGGATGGACTTGGACCTGGTTGGGCAACAGAGCGGGGCTCTGGTTGCATTTGTTCCGCCTGTGTCAATTAAGGACCGTTCCTTGCATGGACCCTAGTCAAGTCACAGATTTATTGTCCCGAGCATATACTTGCTTATGGGAGCGGGAAGACTTGTTTCTCTCCTGTCGTGGGTTCCGGCTCTTTCCGGACCGGCTTCTTGGGGTGGTTATATATATTGGGTTGAGGAGGTCTAAGCACCATACTAAGGGCGGGCCTGCAGTGTTGGGGGCTTAGGGTCCGAGCTTGGACGGGGACCTGGACCCCTTGACAGGAGTGGAACGGGTTGATCTTGCTTGTGCCCGGGGTACAAGCAAGGCGTGTGTTTTCGGGGCACCCAGCTGGGCATATTGATTCGCGAATCGCCGTTTCTGCGTGACGGTACGGCTTGACTACGCTCTGGCATCGTAGTAAGAATTGAAAGATGAAATACGGAAAAAATGGTTCTGTTTGCTCAACCTTTGCTTGATTATAGCATAGGTGCTTATATAGAATACTGAATAAGAAATAAAATACGGCTATTAAAAGTAAGAAATTAAGGACACACTCTTAGTGCTGTTTCTTGCAAACAAGAAACCCACAAGCCAGAAAGTCTTGCATGATCCTTGGAGTCTTTTTCTTTCCTCCTGACGGGTAAGTCTTGCGGAGTGCAATTGAGTACTCAGGGTTTGTTCTACCCTGTTGCAGGTGACAGGTGCTGATAAGCTGACGCTTGTGTGGAAACCTCCTGGTGGGCTCAGCGAGGGTTTCCTTTGCGATGCGGAGTAGAGTCTATTACGAAACTCTCACCAAAAGTTTACACGGAAAGATACTATTAACTGGTTATCAATTCATGCAAATAAACGTTCTTCATGTTAAGGTTAACTTGTCATTAAATGGTTCCATTTCTGCTGAACTCTGATAATGTTTTATATTCCGCTGTTATAACTACATAATGAATGGCTCTGATGTTGTATTAAAAGTGATGTAAGAAATAGTAAGGATGTTGTAAGCTTTACTCTCTCATTTGTGATCCTGATGTAAAAATGTGGATCTTCGAGTTCTCCCTTACGGTGTGCTCGACGGAATCAACTAGTTTAGTGTTCTCCCTTGGGTACTTAGTGTCTAATGGAAGACAAGTACTCTTGGGAGGACATTAGATTAGGCGATTCTACCACATTTACTCCCTCTGTCCTGTAATATTATACATATATTAGAAATTTTATAAGACAGATTAAGAGAGAACACAAAAGACGTATGTGCCATCACTTTACTTCCTAATAAGACGCTATCATCAACAAGATTAGTGATGATTGTTAATAAATGGAAAGTTTTTAAATTAAATCTGGTTTCTGTCTCGTAGAATGCCTTATATTTAAGAACAAATTTTAAATACTAGAATGCGCTATATTACATAACGGAGGAAGTAATTTACTATGCGTGACTAATCTATTTATTTATGGCCGAATATGTTAGCTGGCCATGCAAGAGACTCGAACATGTAGTCTAATTATCTCTGATCAAGACGTGTGCACTTCCCTTTAATCTTCTACTATCTTCTCTTGCCTCTTCTCTTCAAGTGAGCAGCACATAGACTTCATGTCTCTCCTATCCAAATATATTAAACAGTCTTTCCTAATCGGCAATGGAAATCGAGTTCGGATCTCCTGTTTGACGCCAGCCGATTCTCCATTACAGCTTGCTTTCTTCGCTCTTTAATAGTAGGTAGAGAGTAAGATAAAATTGTCTATTTCTAAGTGCATCTTTTTCTATTTGGGTTAAGATTCCTATTCAATTTAGTTAGAATCGAAAAGAACTAATTGGATTAGGATCCTATCTATGTTACTTTATTAAGAGCCTATATGTCCAATATGTCTATATGGATGATCATATGAGTACGACTTGAGTCTGGGTCACACGAACAATCCAATACATTTTGAAATTGGATTTCGTATCGCGCTAGACAAGAGTTATTCTAACTCATATGAGCACAGGTTATATATATAAGTTCAGACGGAAAAAAACTATCCATTGTCGGGTAGTTAGAGTGAAACAAACCAAAAAAATGGAAGGACCAGAAAAATAGGTTGAAATTTTGTCTTCTATATCTATACCTAATAATAAAGAGGCAAAATTTCAGACTCTTTTTTCATCCATCCATTTGTTTGGTCTGTCTGCCTTTAACTACCGTACGATAGAGAGTTTTTTCTTTCGTACCTAGACTTTTATATATATATATATATATATATATATATATATATATATATATATATATATATATATATATATATATATATATATATATATATACACGAGTTAGAATAACTCTTATCCAGCATGAGGCAGAGTCCGATTTCAAAACATATTAGGTCCGTGCTCATATGTGTTAGAACAAAAACACGGCCATGTATGCATGCCCAGAATATGAAGAGATGTGTCCTATTCTGTGTCCTATTCGGCAGAGGAATATGAACACGACCCGCACACCCGTATATAAAAACGTTGTCGGGCCCTCCGTGGCTTTCAATTTGTGCATCCCATGCAGTAGTTCAGCTTGTTCGTTTGAGCTTTTAGCCGCTTATTTTCAGTCAACCAGCAGTGTTTTTCTCTCACATCAAATCAGCCAACAGTACTTTTAGCTGCTTATTTTCAGCCAAGCGAACCGACTGAGTATATATGTACTGCACACGTAAGTGGTCAGGACAACGTCGTACCAAGCTCCGGCCGCAATGTCGAGGTCTCGTTGTCGTACCAAGCTCCGCAACGACGACGAGGAGGACGATAGCGCGTCATCGACCAAGTTCACCGAGACAGCCACCTGGTGGCACGTGCTCAAGGTCGAGAGCTACTGCCAAATCAGTGGTCTCGGCGTCGCCAGGCGCCTGAAATCATGCCCATTCGTCGTCGGAGGGCACGCCTGGTGCATCGCCTACTTCCCCAATGGTGTCACCGAGGACACCGCCGACTACATCTCTTTCACCCTACGTCTTGAAGATCGCTGTGCCGGGACCGGGAGAGAGGCCGTCATGGTACGGACTACGTTCAGCCTGCTCGGCGTGGCCGGAGGTCCAGCGTCATCTCTCACCGTATCATGTGGTGTATGGACCTTCTCGAGAATAGGCCAGCTATGTTGCCACACACGGTTCATGGAGCGGAAGGAATTCGAGTCGTCCTACGTGAAAGACGGCGAGTTCTGCATAATTAAGGTGCGACGTGACAGTCATGTCGGCAGGTGCGCCGCCGCCGCTGGACCTGCGCCGACAATTCGGCAACCTCCTTGCCAGTGGGGATTGGGCGGACGTGACGCTGGACGTCGGCGGCGAGTCTATCTATACAGGTTATGTTTTTCCCCAACCTGTTTTTTTCTCTAATCTAGATCTAATATTAAATTTATACTTAATTTTTTCTTTATTCTTTTTTGTCCATCTCTCCCTAATATATGGAGGTCGACATATATATATAGTAGAAAACAAAAGTTCTGATATCATTATGGGTAATTTGTTTTTGCCGAACGACTGAGAAAAAATATTAAGATTGTATTTTTTTCAGTAACATTAGATAGTTCTTTTATCCCGTTGCAACACACGGGCATATTTACTAGTAATAATAAAAAGGCAAAATTTTAGGTGTTTTTTCGTCCATCCATTTTTTTGGTCCGTCTCCCTCTAACTACCAGTCAATGGAGAGTTTGTTCCGCCCGAACTTATATTAACTCGTGCTAATATGAGTTATAATAGCTCTTGTCTAGCGCGATATGAAGTCTGTTTCCAAAACGTATTGGATCGTGTACGTGACCCAGACTCATAAGCCGGAAGTCCTATTTTTCCCTCAGTCCAACATTGAGTCCAATTTTGGTTTGAACTATTTGTGCAATGCTTACAAATCTCATGCTACTTACCCCTTGTTTAGATCACCTCAAAATTCCAAAGTTTTTTCACTCTCTCCATCACATCAATTTTTAGCCGCTTGCATGGAGTACTAAATGTAGGTAAAAAAATATCTAATTACACAGTTTAGTTCAAAATCACGAGATGAATCTTTTGAGCCTAGTTGGTCCATGATTGGACAATATTTGTCAAATAAGACGGGTAGTATTCATCAGATTGAAAAAATCTTCAATCTAAACAAGGGCCGCAAGAATTCTTGTTTTTTTCTCTCATGTCTAGCAGTCCAGTTTTGCTTTCCATGTAAACACGAGCCGTCTAATAAACATTAAAAAAATCCTATCCTAACAAGACTTGAACACGAACACAGGACATCACGGTAGAGTATTAACTCCCTCGGTGCTTGCCAGCCCACGTGATCTAGCAACTTTAACGTGTAATCCAAAAGTTGAATAGACTATGAATATCTACATGAGACCAATAAAGTGGCGAGTTGGCTTGGTTACATAAAAAAAAGTTATGTTTACTAATGCTGAGTTATATTGTAGCGTGATAATACATATCCATATAGATTTCACTTGTTGCGGACATATTTTCTCAATAATATATATTATATAATTTTAAATATTAAATCTTTTCTTTCGATATACTATTTTACTTCTCAAGAGTACCCTCACGTCTGGTGTCCAGTATATGACACATACTCAAAACGCATGCTTATACGAGTTAGAACAAACAACAGCTCGTGTTGGTGTCCAGCAGAGGTACGAACTCTGACTCTAACATATATTCCGTTGTAACGTAAAAACACATGAAAAACAATGTAAAAAAAAGAACAACAATATAGCCCTCCTAACCATTAGCATTTCCTAAAAAGGAGCATCCATGCTTCACACCATTACTACATTTCTAATTCAAAATAAAACCATTAATCATATTTGAGCTTTTTTCAGTTCATAGATCAAACCTAAACTAAGATCTTAAGCGGTTTGTTATCGAGATCCGTATAAATAAATATACTCGCAAGCTATATGCATGTACCAGTGCAATTCTTATGGAGGGACACAATATGGAAAGTCGAGATAGATCTCCCTCATAATCGTCTACAGACAAACTAATCCTTAACATGTCAGCAACAAACTCCTAGCTGACTTATATGAAAGATTAGAATTACAATGTGGGGAGAAACAAAGACAACATTCCATGTTCTTCTTTTTTTTAATAACTTTATTTCTCCCATTGCAACGCACGAACATGTTTGCTAGTCTATAATAAAGTGCTAAAAATTATTCGCGATCTGACCCTTTTGGTCTGGCCCTCTAACTAATTTTGGGAATGAAACCGTCGTAATCTGTGTCCACACCTGCCCTATTTAATATAAAATAGACAAGGCTTATTGAGAGGTAAACTGAATAGTAATCCTAACCTAAATAAATTTCTCCTATTTAATACGTACTCCTCTTTAAGTGCGTGGTTTTTTTCAAAGTCTTGAATGAATAGTAAAAGAGTCAAGGTTGTTATTTCTTTTCTATTTCTACTCTTCTCTTTCCTACTCCCTCCGTAAAAAAAAGTGACATTTTTACTATGTTTGACCGTTCGTCTTATTTAAAAATTTTATACAAATTATAAAATAAATAAATCATTATCAAAGTATCTCTAATGCTAAAATAAGTCATAACAAAATAAATAATATTTATATAAAAAATTTGAATAAGATGAATGGTCAAACAAGATGTCTGAAAACGACATTTTTTTTACGGAGGGAGTACGTGCTAACGAGTGGATCCAAGGAGTCCGTGACTGAGTCCGTATCTATTCTTTTTTCTACGCGGCTGTTCCCTTTTCCTATTCTTTTTTCACTCGAGTTAGCTTTTCCTTTCTTTAATTATTTTTGTAGCACATCTAATCCGATTTTTGTTCCATTTTTTTAACCCGCGCTGATTTTTCTTTTTCCGTCTCCCTTTTACCGGTCAGTCGCTTGGGTCTAATTTTGTATTTTTTTTAGTTTTTTCCACCCAAATATTCCAATCACCATTTGCCTGTGGGTCTGATTTTGTATATTTCAAAGTTTTTTCCCACATGACTTTTTTATTGTGATATTAAAGAGTTAAGGAATTCTTCCATCCTTTTTTTTCTTCTCAAGCTGTTCTCGCACCCTATGTATCGTACGTGACATAGTGTCTCATACGTGATTTAGACTTGTAACCAATATTCATATGATTTCGAACAACCTGCAATTTTATTCAAAGCATATTGATTTTCATTGCAACGCACGGGCACGTTTGCTACTTATTATTGTATATTATAGATATAGGTATAGATTTGGTCAAGTACTATGTATAGACGAAAGACGTGGCTGCAAAGTGGCTTGCAAAGCTGTGGGTTCTTACATTAACCCTTGGACTCTCTGCAGGCTAGTTGATCGCATCTTCTGTAAGAATCTTTCACATTGGTGTGTCAACCCATAGGGGCACGCATGGTGGCATGTGCTTATGGGCCTCAACTCGTACTATGAAACACATTCCTAATGTTCTGTCGGGCTTAGCAACGTGGGTGGGAGCCGCAGATCACGCACCTTCTTGGATTTTTGCCTTATGTCAAGGTCGAGAAACCATAAAAGAGGGAATGATTTGTCTCCGTTGAACACTGATGCTATTCAGTCCGCCATCAGTAAGCTAATGCCCCCAATGTGTGCAGATAAGTTGTGGCATTTTTGTATATGGACATCCAAGTGATTACGGACTGTAAATGTTCTGATGTCACAATAGATTTTTTGTAACTTTTGACTAACACCTGTTTTGTACCATACTTAATCATCGAACAGAGATTAGTTGGAGTGTTGGTGTCCTAGTTTTGGCCATCTTTAAGCGGCTGGATCCGAAGGGAGTAGAATGTCGTCATGATGAGGCCAACCCCCCATGACGCTCTTGGCCTGCAGCTTACGAACCTCCTCGAGGAGAACGACCACCTTATTGTATCTTCCTTATCTGGCCCCCACTCCCAATAATCCTCTCAGGGATGTGGCTGAAGAAGACAGGTAGGAGCACCTTGTTCTTTAAGGTAGGACCACCTCTTATGCCATCCGTTGTTCGAGGTGCCCATGGGCATCTTGATGTAGTCCTCCCCTTTCCCACGCACAGCTAAATAACGACCCCAAAGACAAGGGAGACAATTCTATACTGATCTACCATAATATTGACATGGAAGAAAGGCTTCCAAGTGGGGCTCAATCCCCAAATATGCATCACAGAGCGTAATAAACATCACAAGTTAGAGGATGCCATTGCGGTTAAGGTGTTGAAGCTCGAGATTCAGCCTCCCATTTGAACAAGTGCTTCACCTTATGAAGGCCTTTTCGGAATTGTGACCCCCTGTCACTCTTGAATCAAAGAAGCCATTATCCCTCATATATTTAGCCTTAAGAACTTGGAACCAAAGCTCATTAGGCTCTTAGAAAATTTTCAAAATTCATTTGACTATCAAACTTTCATTCATAATGTTGGTGTTGATAATCCCCAAACCTCCTTGGTCTTTGGGTCTACTAACCATCTCCCACTTGGCCATATGGTATCTGACTTTTCTTCAGCCCCTTGCCAAAGAAATTTGGCCCTAATGTTATCCATTGTCTTATGGACCCAATCTTTGAGCAGGTACAACCCATGCAGTATAGGGTTATGCTAGTGAGACAGGAATTAGTCATGATCTATCTACCCCCTGAAGTCAAAAATTTCCCTCTCCAGGGATCTAGTTCCTTCTTCATCTTCTGAGTCACGGGAAGGAAAGCACCCATGCTTAAATACTTATAGCTAATAGGGATCCCTAGATATTTCATTAGAAAGCTTTCCAAAGCACAGTTAAGCATGTTACCCAATCTCTCCTTTTTCTTCTTGAGACACTCCAAACACATACACCTCACTCTTATGGAAATTAATCTTGAGTCCAGTTAACCACTCAAAACAATACAAGATAAGTTTGAGGTTTCCAATGGAAAGGTCTGAGGCTTCTATCATGATGACTGTATCATTGGCATATTGGATATGTGAAATACCTTAGGAATCAGCTCAGTCAAAATGCCCTAGATATGCCCTTTATTGATTGTTGTTTGTAGCAACAACAAGGTTAAAGAGAAGGGGAGATGATCCCCTTGCCTCAAACCCCTATAGGTCCTAAAATATGAGCTTCTTTTTCCATTCACATTAAAAACACACCCTTGACAGTTTTCATGACCCATGAAATCCAAGTCTGGGGGAACCCTTTGCCCACCATCACTTGTTCCGAAAAATCCCATCTCACTCTATTATAGGCCTTTTCAAAATCAATTTTCAGGATCATGCTCCTTGCCTTTGATATGTGCAATTCATGTAGGACATCATGCAAGATCACAACACCTTCAAGAATGTTTCTGCCTTTAATATACCTAGTTTGGTTCTTTCCAATGGTTTTCTTGGCAACAGGGAATAACATATTAGTCAGGACCTTGGTGAAACATTTGTAGTCCACATTTATCAAGCAGATTGGTTTATATTGTTTAATAGTGTTGGCCTCTTAGATCTTAGGTATCAAACCCCATAATTGAGCCTTATATGAAACCCTTCGCAGGATAAGAAAGGAAGACATTACAGGTAAGCATTAGCTGCATAGTAGAATCACCTTAGAGCATCTCTAAGAGTTCCCAAAACAATCTCCCAGTCCGAGGTGACGCTGTGGCATACCATCTAGCGTTACCTGATGTAAGTCACATTCATCTTGTAGTCCATGCGTCCCAATTGAAGCAACATATCCCTCCTTCAGATATCACTTTGGTTCCAGATAATCCTTCCACGGTTGTCCAATCGATCCACTTCTGGTTAAAGGTGTAGTGGTCTGATCACTCATCGACCTTGATGATGTGGGAGGAAGCTCATGATCTACGGCGGCGACTTCCAGCCAATGTTGCTTTGGGACAAGCAGCTTTTCGAGGGTGGGGCAATGTCAAGGCCACCAAGGAGAAGGCAAGAAGGACCAGGAGTACTATTGCGCATTTAGCAATAGAGCAAACGGTGTCGGTCAAGGTGGGGTAACGGTGACAGCTAAGTCGCAGTGGTGTGAGTTGGCGGTGAGTTAACTGCCATTATGGTAGAAATCATGTTGGCATATAACGCCTGAGGTTGTTGTGTCTTGTAGCGAAGAACTGAAACTCTGAAACCTTAATGAAATATGTCTCTGTTCTTTGTCCCCAATCCTGTTTCTCTCCCTAAATCTCCAATTCTGAAGCTATTTGTCCGATTCCTAGCGGAACCGTGACAGGAGGCTAGGAAACCCAATGGACATCAGTCCAGGTTTAAAATTAGATGTCTTCTGGTGGAGCATGGAATTTAATTACAAATACATGGGGATCAATAGAATGGAGGTTGATGTGGCTTCACAAAATTGTAGATAAATATGGATACAGATTGTGTGTTGATTTGTCAAAAGATGTTAAAAGGAAAAAAAGGAAATCTCCTACAACTAAAAAGAAAGAAAGTAAGATCGTGGCTTCGTGCGACAATCGTTTCGTGTCGCCGCTCTGCCCTCCGCCCTTGCGATCCCGCGGCGCGGCTTCCCCGCTCTGCCCTCCCCTTGCGATCCCGCGGCGCGGCTTCCCTCTCTCGCCAGCTCGCACACGCACACGGAAGGAAACCTCACGCGTCGCACGCCTCGCTCTGCCGGGCTTCGCTCGCCTCTTCGGAGCCATCGCTCCGCTAGGCACTCGCACTCCCCCGACCAGCGATCGTCCCCTCCGGCAATCACGGCCTTGCTCCCCCAAATCAACGCGTGAAAAAGGAAAAGTTCATAATACTGCATACCACAATCTCCGGTGGAGTTGCCTTCCTCACGCCCCATATCCCCGCACCCGCCCCCTCCCTCGCTCCTCGCGATGTGCCGCTCTCCACACTCACCATCGCCGTCGCACCCGAGCCTTCGCAGCGCGGTGGCCCAGCGGTTCACGGAAGTGCCGGAGCGACGACCTAGGACTCGACTACGACGCGCTCTGGACACCGACACTCGACGCCGATGCAGACGCGCGAGACAGCTGCTGCGGGCGTCAACCGCCAAAGGCGCCGCCAGTTCGACGCGTGCCTCCGCAGACAGGCGAGGCCGCCGCCGGCGCCGCTGCCGCGGGCGTCAACCGCCGAAGGCCATCTTCGACCTCGATAAGCGCAAGCATGCCACCGCCGTGTGTTGATGAGTGTTGACTAGGGTGTCGACAGCAGGGGCCAAGTCCTCAATGAAGTCAGCGACCATGGTGAAGAGTGTGAAGCCTAGCAGGTGTTTGACAAAATGCTTTTGTGCTTTGCCTGCTTCAGTTCCTCAGATGACCTGTTGTGACGATGGGTTCGTACTGCTGTGGCTGGGATTACCACGCCCAGGAGATAGGTGGTGCCTATCCACGGCGATGCAGAAGTGGAGCAATGTCATCGCGTTGATGGCAGCTCTCTGCACCTGTCACCACGCTGCTCCGTCTCCAAATACATAGGTGAGGAGGCATACGCGTCAAAGATACCTGTTTGGTCAAGAGATGATTCTTCTTTCTTTCCGTCTCTCCAAATACAATCGGCCTTCTTTTTACTTTTATTTTTGTTCCTGGTTATATAAAGCATTCCACTTCTATTTTGTGATCCATGTGTGTGTGGAATCTTAGACTCCGCTTCTCTGGCTGGACCACTAGGTGCATGTGCCCCTGCTAAATGCTTATGTTATTACTCTGCAGTATTCCATCTTTTCTCTTTAAAAAATGATCAAGGTCCAACTCAATGGAATGGGCTCATTAGTGTATATATTGAGAAGAATTATGTGGTCTCATATATTCTCAGCGGGGGGTGGGCAAAAAATGAAGCTTTTCTACATGTTCAGAACACTGTGTTCTGTAGAATATAAGGTATCAGTGGAGTAGTCTAATAGCAGGGGGAAACAAGTACATCTGCTACATCTCTGCTGATGGCCAGGTCCAGTCACCTCCGATCTTGGTTCCCTCTTTTCTCCACTCGATCCAGTCCATCATGTTGAACCCTTCTCATTTGATCTGGTTAACTGTCCTCATTTGATCTGATTGATCTATGATTTGGTTAACTGCATCCATAGCCGTGCAGGAGGGAGTGCGACCAGTACGCCGAACAGGTCCCCGAATCCGATGGTGCCTAAATAATCTGGCCTATCAGACCTGCCGATTTCAGGATTAACTGTCATCTGATTATCTGATCCGTCAATCTGTGCATACTGCTGTCAGCAATCCACACGGAGACTACAGAGCGGATCAGCGGAGGCCTCTAGGAGGCCAGGAAGGAGCAGAGCAGGCCACAGGTTGCATAATTTTCGTGTTCCTGATTCCTAATTCCTAAAGTCTGAAGAACAAGAGCGTAACTCTGAAGGTAATTATCTTATCTACTTGACTAATTATATTGTATTTGTCAATAGAATTTTTTCCCTTACTATAGTTGCTATATGTTGGCGCAGAATTTTTGTGTTGTGCACAGTGCTCGGTGATGCCTACTTCCCTGCAATTTGGTATTGTACGTTATTTAATCAGGTTTCTAGAAAATGTATTAATCTCCGAGAGCTCCTATACCAGTTATTAATATATCATGGTACTTGTACTAACTCAGCTATCAATCTTGTAGATCAGCAATCATAATTGAGGATATCAGGAAATGTAAACATATTGTTTTCATAGAAACTATGCAAGGATCTGTCACATCTGGTACCATGCTAACTTTCTCAGTATGTGTTCAATCCAATTCTTTAGACTCTGTATTGTGCACTATCTGGAAGTGTAGTGGACTTTTATTCTATAACTGTTTGAGATTGCAAGATGACTATTTACATCTATGCTAATAATGCTGAAGTTTGAGTGGTGCACTGCACTTTATAGAAGTTTAGGCACACTCTTTTCAGGGGGCGTTCCTAAGCAAGTTGATGGAAGTGAGTTGTATTTTGTTTTCAGGGTGACTGCATATATTGTCTTCAAATTTGTAGACTGGATAGCTCGTGGATAGTTGGATCTTGGTCCAATGAATGAATTATATTAAGGTGCTTCACCAGACTGCTATATCATCGTCTTTTTCTTTTGGAATGAGACGTTTACAGTGTTTAGTGTTCACAATGACCTTTGAGGACGGCACTACGAAGACAAGCTCGGCAAGGGCAGCCCGGACGTCGCGCGACCGCGCGCATAGGTGGTGAACGTGGATCTTTAAGGTGTGAAAAATAAGGAAAATATTATACATAGAATTTTTCAGCCTTAGATATTAACTGATATCAACAGCATAATACTTAGATATTAACTGATATCGACAGCAGGAACGAAACGTCAATTCCTTTTGCGTTGAGCTGTACGTTCTGAGCATCAAAGTAATCCCTTTCTTCTAACATTGTTTGGGTGGTCAGCAGATTCTACTAGAATAATATTTTTGAATGTTGGGATTATAAATCATGTACTGCATATTAGCATATTTTTAGTGCTACTTGACTACTTGTGTACAAAAGTATAGAAGTAAAATACTTTCTCATTCAGTATCTATCTATTTTGGTTGTGCAGGTGCTCTTCCTATCCATATACTGGGTCCTTGGCTTCTATAGTTGCACATTTCAGAAGGTGTAGAACACTTCAATATAGTACAGTTCAGTGATTTCAGTCGGCACGAGAGGATGGGTTATCCACTCAATACTTCAGTAGTTAGAATCATCCATGGAATCCGCTGACACGCTTGTTTTTGTTAGTATTTTATCGGCATATCATCTGTAGTTGAAGATGAAGGAAAGGGAGGCACCATCCATGCGGTCTGGGCTCCGTGAACTATTCAGCCTGGCCAAAGAGGCATTGAAATTGCTGATCATCTGGTGTCCAACGAGAAGGTCCTACCTTGAATGATGGACAGTACGTTTAGGGTCCGCTCGTAACTGAGAGAGACTGGTGTAGTTTTTATAGAAGTCATAGCACCTCAACCAAATGCACCCAAAAGGAGGGCAGATGCTGCTGTGAAATTTGAACAAGCTAAAAACTGCTTTTGATTATACAATATATAAGTCATCAATCTTAATGAATCTGATATTTGCAACACATATTTATGCGATGAGTATAACATACTTTGTTTTAAGGTTTTGTGAGAGATTTTTCAAGACACGCAGTATTACACATGTGACAGGCACTAATATTTACATATATACTTGAACTTGTGTACATGATGGTATGGAGTTCATGGATTTATTGGCCGCACGAAAAAAATAGATATCGGAGATCTCTTCCTGTCAATATAAAACATTATCTTAGCCGCTTCGTGGAAAGGTCTATACAATAGAGTTTGTGAGCATACGAAGTCACGCTCTTCGTGACAGTTTTAATTTCACGAACTTTGTCTTTTGAATTAAATGTTATTATAACATCGGTATTTAATTTCACAATATTATTATCTTATTGTGCGATCCGTGTGATTTTAGTACAAAATTTAGTTGTTCCGTAGCAACGCACGGACACGCTATCTAGTGAAAAAGAAAAGGGCAAAAGGATGGTTTGGGTTTTTATTTAGTGGCCCATCCAAAGGCCCATTAATTCAGCCCAAACCCACATCTCGCCACACCCATACATACGTTTCTTTACCCTAACACTGCTCCAGCGAAGGACATCCGCCGCCGTTTCTTCATCTTCTGTGTTCTCGCAGCGCCGGCGACGGAGGCGGCGCTCAGGCTCGGGCTCTCAGCGACGGCGGGGCAGTCCCAGGCTCGGCGGCGGCGTCAGCGGCTCCCCCTCCCTCCTCTCGCCCTCGCCTCCATCCTCCGCACACCGGCCGGCGACCCTGCGTACGCACCTCCCTCTCCCCTCCCGCCTCCGCTGGACCGTCGACGGCGCCCGGCCCCTGCGGCTGCGCTGCGCGCCGCGCACGGCCGGCGGGCAGCGGGAGCCAGCAGCCGCTGCTCCACCAAGGCGGTCACGCCGCTTTGGGAGCGCTTATACCCCATAGCGAAGCGCTACCCGTCGCTTAGTGCCGCTTTTTGGAACCCTGATTTGTATATCATCCTTGCAGATTATTTCTTTGGTGCACTCATGATTTAGCACCAGCCACATTTACCTCCAACTCTGGTGACATAGGCTGTTGCTAGGGTAGCAAATCAAGAGCTAAGAATGGCGGATTCAATGGTAGCGAGCTTCTGGGGGCCTGTTACATCAACGATTGAGTTGTGCGAGGAGAATTATGCGCACTCATCATATATCGCAGAATTCTACAATACCATCTCTAATGTCCCATGCGTTCTTTTGGCGCTTATTGGATTAGTGAACGCTTTCCGCCAAGGTTTTGAGAAACGGTTCAGTGTCCTTCACATATCCAATATGATACTTGCTATTGGGAGTATGATTTTCCATGCCACCTTGCAACTTCTGTAAGTTTTCTCTTAAATTGAAACTTCTTTATGTTTATGTGAAATGCCACTTTTAACTTTGTGATTACTGGTACCTACTTGAGAAACTGTTATAACTAGAGCTTATTCTTTTCTCCAATGCACTTGATCGAGTTCAGGTCATTATGGAATGGCAATGCGCATTGTATTATTGTGTTGTTTGTTTGCCATGGTATACCTTCTCTTGGTGTTATAAGTTATTAATTAATTACCTATATGTTTTTCTCTACTCCCTCCGGTCACAAAAACATGTCGATTAGGACAGATTTGGTCAAACCTTAATAAAAATTACAAACATGAATAATTTTTGAATTATTGAGTTTGGAAACATGTAATTCATATGAAAAAAACTTGCAAATTCTCATAATTTTGAAGGAGTTTACGAATATACTCTAGAAGTCAAAGTTAAGCATCAAAAACCATTAGTCAAATGTGACAAGTATTTTTTGACTGGAGGGGTTATGTATGTATTAAAATTAGAACTGTCGATACCATTTTGGGAAAAGGCCATTGGCATAAGACTGAAAATTATTTCTCCATCTAGCCGTTTTGCGTATAAAAGTGCACAGAAGATGAGCTGTTCATCTGTTATAAAATAAAAGTGTGTTAGCCATTAACTGTAAGGAGATTTCTAATTTATTGCTTCTAGATCTGATGCTTCATCAAGAACATCTGCATTATTTATCTTTCTTGAGTATTCATCTTTTTGCTTTTCTCTGTAGAATTATAGATATGGAACTGATCTAATGTTTCATAGTTATATATATATATATATATATATATATATCATGGCACAGTTGGCTTGCTCCTTTTATTTTGTGCAATCTTTTCTAATATTATATATTTTGACTCAAAACCGAAAGATATCTATCTCTTGGATTATGTGTAGATTCAGTAGATGAACTTTCAGAATATTGAGATACCCATTAAGTGGCGAAGCCAGGAAAAAATATTTGGGGGTGGGGGCATAGCAATATTAAGTTACTAGGGGGCTAAACTTGAATTTTTGAGTGACTTATATGGTGAATACACATGCATATGGTGGGTGCACCGGGCATTTGGGGGTTGGGGGGGGTACTTGGGTGAACTTTGCGTGCATTCTGTAAAAACCACCAGGAACTGTTGATTTAAGATTTGTTGCTGCAAGGCTACATATTTTAGCGCAATTTGTTGTGTTGAGCTGAAGGCCATTGGGTGACATGGAACATACCATTGTTGGGCTCTTTTTGTGCAATCTTTCCCTTTTTGTCACGTGCATTGCAGTCTTCACGTGCATTTGGCACTTAGCGTTTGCACTGGCCTTCTATTTTTGTGCAAAAAAAAGTCACAGCTTACAACAATTCTGTTACTGCACAAGCTTTCTCAGGAGTGTTTTTCTTCATAATGTCTTGATTGACACGAGTCCATGCGCTAGAGTAGTGTGTCAACTTCTGGCACAGGTCTTTCAGCAGTAGCATGCACAAGAATTTATTTCCACTCTAAACCCTGAAAGCATAGCTCTCCTGTACAAAAATTCTTGCTCGCAAACAAAGATGGTTGAAATTGTCTGCTAAACATAGGTATATTGGTTAGATGTTCAGTATTCTTTCTTGTGTTATGTTGTTTATTTTTTCCGTTTCGGATTCTTGGGTTCATTTTGTGCAAAAAATGGTTCCTGATCTACCTCTTAAGTTAACGGCTCCCTGGACGCACCAAATAGACTTTGCATGCACATGCTTGCAGAAACTACCTCAAATGCATAAATTTTCTGTTCCATTTTGGCACATATGGTTCCATTTTTGGCAATATATTGATGCACTTGCTAACCAACACACCAATTGGCATATGTTGTGATTGTGATGCCCAAAATTCTCTGTTCTGATGTCCATTGATAAATCTGAGCATTTGTCTACCGCATTTGTTGAAAGATCTGCTTTTGTTCTATTTTGTTGTATCTGCTTCTAATCAATCTTCATCAACAGTTTCATGAAAAAAACTAAGTTGTAATCTAGTCATCTCTTTTGATGGATGAACTGGCAGCTTCAGCCTGACCAATCGTTGAGTGTATCGAATGACAAAAAACCACTAACAAGTAACAATGGTTAATTTTGACCTTTGCCATATACTAAACTCAGCATAGAGAACTCATTTGAAATTGGGGCGCATCTGTTTAACTTTATATTGCCTGCCTGAAACGAGGACTAGAATCCATACTCAAAACTCAAGGGTTTCTCAACCTTTTAGGAGTGTGAAGGGTTGTAATTTGCTGGATCATCACATTTTGTGTGTGTGTGTGTGTGTGTTTTGTGTGTGTGGGTGGGTGGGTTTGGGGGGGGCACTGTACTTTTAGCATACTGCTCACTGTTGGATGTTTTCATAAACTTCCTACCTCTGTGACCTGTTTAGTCATCTTGTAGTTAATTTCCATAATATTTACTCTATTTTGTGCAACATATTCTTTTTTGGTAACATGCTGCTTTGTCCACGTTCTGTTTTCCAGTCTACAACAGAGTGATGAGACTCCGATGGTTTGGGAGATCCTTCTTTATATGTATGTCCTTTATTCACCGGACTGGCATTACAGGAGCACGATGCCAACTTTCCTTTTCCTATATGGTGCTGCCTTTGCTGTAGTTCATTTCTTTGCCCGGTTCCAAGTTGTATTCAAGTTGCATTACATTGGCCTCTGCTTCCTCTGCATCCCCCGGATGTACAAGTACTACATACAGACGAAAGACGTGGCTGCGAAGCGGCTTGCAAAGCTGTGGGTTCTTACATTAACCCTTGGGACTCTTTGCTGGCTAGTTGATCGCATCTTCTGTAAGAAGCTTTCGCATTGGTACGTCAACCCACAGGGGCACGCATGGTGGCATGTGCTTATGGGCCTCAACTCATACTATGCAAACACATTCCTAATGTTCTGTCGGGCTCAGCAACGTGGGTGGCAGCCACGGATCACGCACCTTCTTGGATTTTTGCCTTATGTCAAGGTCCAGAAACCAGAAAAGAGGGAATGATTTGTCTCTGTTGAACACATGCATGCTATTCAGTCTGCCACCAGTAAGCTAATGCCCCCAATGTGCGCAGACAAGTTGTGGCATTTTTGTATATGGGCATCCAAATGATTACGGACTATAAATGTTCTGATGTCACAATAGATTTTTGGTAACTTTTGACTGACACCTGTTTTGTACCATACTTAATCATCGAACAGAGATTAGTTGTAGTGTTGGTGTCCTAGTTTTGTCCATCTTTCTTTTGGTTTCTTTGAAATTGCCTTTTGGTGCTAATAGGACTAAGTTATTGATTCATCCATTTGTCGTTGAATGGAGTCCAGTTGTACTAGTCACCACTCCGCATGGAGATACATCCATCCATGATCCATATGATGACCCTTAATTGGCAGTCACTATAGCTGTCTTGCAGCGTCGTTTGCCGCTAAGTAATAATTAGCCAGAAAACCTGGATGTTGGATGAGCAAAGTTACCACAAGGAGTCCCATTGATTCGCAGTCAGTGGCTCTAGTTGTGGCTTCTCATTTCTGATGAACCAATTGGTACTGGTACGGAGGGAAGGTGCGAGCATGTGCTCAGCAAATGTGGTCCTCGCTACCGACCCAGATTCTTCTTTGGACATGCCCGACCCTAGCTTATTGGACAGTTGCAACGAAACGAGTAGGTGTATCGACCAGGACTAGTAGACTTGCAAAAGGATACTGTAGCAAATTTTGTTGTTATTTAACAATTAATATCCAATCATGGTCTAATTAGGCTTAAAAGATTCGTCTCGTCCATTTCGTCTAAATTGTGTAATTAGTTTTATTTTTTAACTATTTAATATTTCATGCATGCGTCCAAAGATTTGATGTGATGGGGAATATTGAAAAATTTTGCAAAATTTCTTGCAACTAAATAGGGCCTATGTGTTCTAATCTAAGGGGTAGAATGACTATGATTGCTGATGGCCTCGTCTCTGCATTCCCAGCGGTCTTTAGACGGCAGGCTGTCTGGTAGACGGGGTCGTGCCGGCAGCTGGGATTCACTACCGCTAGTGGCAGCAGATGCAGATCGCCAGATCTCGTCATCTCCTGCTTTGTCCGTAACGCTTCTCATTTCTGTAGGTCATGTCCCAGAAAAGGAAATGCAGGTAGCAACCCATGCTTCCTGCACGTTGGCAGGGCATGGGCCTTGCGTCGTCCTGGACTCCTGTTTGCTGCTGCATTACGCCGGACGGGGATCCAAAGTGGACCATGGCCGGGAAACTTCTTGCAATTGCAAGCAATGCCGACGTACCTGAATCCCTGCGCTTTCCGGGCGGGGACCCTATCAGCTTCGCAGTCGTTCAGTTGCTGGGAGCACCGAACCTTCCGGGATCAAACCAAACCTTGGTGCTGTTACTCTTTACTCTGAAATTTGGGGGTACTTGCTGCAGCTACCAGCAGACGTCTGTCAGTAAAAACTATGCAAAACTGAAGATGCTGTGGCCCCACAATTTTCAAGCAGAAGCACTTCAGACTTCAGTGTAGGTTCCCGGATTAAAAAAAAAGAAAGAAAATGTTATTGTTGCTTTTGTAAATACATAAAGGGAAAAGGGTCATCAGCATGTTTTTGTCTCAAGTGCTTCTTTAGTGGGCCCTGGCAGACTTGAAACTAGGAAGTTAGAGTGTGTTTGGTTCATACCTAAGTTTAGTCATTTAAACGAGCTCCTAAAATTTAGTCAGGGTGTTTGACCGCAAAATATAGTGTTTGAGTAAAAGTGACTAGATTTAGGAGGCAAGGAGTGAACCAAACACCGCCTTATTCTCTTCTGGCTCTAGTAGTACAAAAGAATTCGTGGAAAAAATTCACATGACTTTTCTAGAAGATTAACCACGTGTTCCTGACTTTCTGTAATGCACACATGCATTAAGAAAACACAAGAATCCTGCCACTGGTACGTGTCCACGAAACACCGGTAGGAATTCGAATCACGATCTGGGTGGGGATAGACGAGGATAAGATTCCAATCTCGCAGCAGCAGCAGATTAATATTCCACGCACGACCTCGCTCGCTCACATTTGACAAATAGAAATGCGCAAGATAAACCCCCCTGTTCGGCTGAGCTTATCAGCACGGCTTATCAGCCATGGAACAGTGTTTTTCTCTATTGAGCTCAGCATCCAACCAAACTCCACCAACCATTTGTGCGACACCTCAGAATTTCACCAGATACAGGTGCATATAGTCCAGATGAATATGAACAGCGAGATCGAAACAATAGCAATAAGTTCAAAAACAATATTACATTATTGCAAATATCATCCAGGAGGATTACGCAGGCCTCAAGGTCTAACCAAAACAAGGCCACAAGGTAATCCACGACAAATGGTAAAGGGTGAAAAAAATACCTTTCAACTTGACAGAACTACTATAGGATCCCAAGTAACCACTTACACCATCAGTACATCAAGTATCAATATCATAATGAACAAAATAAACACTAGGGAAAAGGAAAGAATTCTGACTAGGCGAACAAGCCTTCTTTTCTTAACAGGGTTAATTAACAAAATAGAGAACTTCAATCGATGAACTGATGCTGCCGGGGTGCGATTCTACCTGGGTTGGCCTTGGAACAACCCCAACCGAGGAACTTCACTCTTTAACCTACTGGAACCTCAATAATGTATATGATTTACCTCCAAAATTAAAGAAAACCAATCTCTGAATCACCACCTTCAGCTATCCATCTTTGTTGAATACCTCAATTGACAGGGAAAAAGAACTTGGAATTCATTAGATAAGAATATAGTATCCTCACACCTTCCAGGCTCATTGTGCGCCTATGTTGCTAGACTACCAATCTGCTGATCAAGCTGCATCTGTTCAAGCAATGCTCCTATAACTGCGGCTTGGTCATGTGCATCCAGCTGGGTGTTCAGACCAGAACCTTCGCCGTTGTTCATGCCGGGAGGCATTAGTGGTGAGGGTCCAACGGAATTAATTGATTCGGCCGTAGTAACTTGCTTCTCTGGTGGAGATTCCTTAACCAGTGTATGCACCCAAGAGAGATCAGGGTCATCACCACCAGACCTCAGCTCAAAGGATGATGAGCGGCGGAGCTTACCCAATTCTTCACCATTTACGCCCCAATCTGGCGTCCCTGAAGGAGATCCCCACTTAGACCATGATGAGCTTAGAGGGGAGCCGAGAGCTGAAGCTCGTGCCGCACTAGGACCAAGGTCACGAGAACTGAGACTTCTCATTGTCTGCTGTTGTTTCTCACGCTGGACAAGAGCAGCAGCTAGGTGGGAGTTCATTGGGGAGCCTGATTCGACACATCGTGGAGACATCCGGCCAGGGGAGGACATCCCAAGTGATGCTTGCAGCAGAGATGAGTGTGAAGGTAACTGCTGGTTGTCCACAGCCTTTGGAGAGTAAACTCCAGTGTTGATTGGAGAAAGGAGTGCTTGCTGCTGCTGCTGGAACTGATTCAGGATAGCAGCCTTGTGAGAAGGTGAAAACATAGCACCCTGATCAGCATTACTATACCTCGGGGATGATAACATTTCAGCAGAGAAGAGATCATCCAGGTTTGATGGATTCAGGGACTTGGTCCGAACAGAGTGGTTCCCTGTGGATGAACTGAGACGGGAATAGCATAGATCATTCATAAGTTGGGAATCAAGATCCGGCATCAGGGAGTAGTCATCAGCAGGCATATCCCTTGCACTAAGTGATGTTCGGAGCCTGCTTGACTGAAGGCTGCTGCCTGGAAGGTGTAATGTTGGAACATTTGGCTGCTGCCAGCCCAATGAAGGGGGCATCCCATTGCCCGAAGGCGACATTGGTGGGGTAAATGGGGACATTACCGCTGAAACCGATGATGGGGAACCAGGCATTAAGCCCATTGCTGCAGCCATCTCCATAGCAGCTGTTGCTGAAGCCCTTGGGGATGGCACCGCTGATCCAGTGGAGACATACAATGGGCGGAGTTCATCAGTAGTGTGGGCAAAGAAACAGACGCGGCGGTTACAGCTTGTGCCATCCTTGCATAGGCGCGTCCGGTACTGTGCTGGATGGAGCCAGCACTCAAACACTCCATGAGCATACTCACACATGTCTCCGCGCCGGCACACGCCCTTCCTGAAATCTGGGCATGGCACACAACTGTAGTGGTACTTGCGGGGGTCTCGGCGCCGAGCATTCTCTCCTGGGTGGACAAAGGGGCACTCAGTCCAGTCATGCGAGTATGCCCGTGAGCAAGGGCGGATCTTGAACGAGTACATGCGGAACTCATCGGAAGCATAGATGCTGTTCTTGATGTCTGGAAGGGACGGATCCACTGGGTATTCCTTCTTCTCCAATGTCGCAACCCTAGGCAAGTCAGCAAACTTTGTCATCATCATCACAGAAGCAGACGGTGATCGTGCATCCTCTGCAGTGGGGGATGAAACAGGCGATGAGATCGAGTTGGTGGACCTTGTCACCACCCGGAGCATGCCATGCTCAGACTTGGGGAATCCAAGAAGATCTTGAAGGGCGAACTTGGCATCAAACATCTTCGGTGGCACAGAGATCACATCAGCCGGGCGGCGCCCAGAGTCATCCGTGGTGTCAGCGTCTGCCCCCGCTCCCAGCAGCAGCTTGACGGCCTCAACCGCCGTCCGTGAGCCACCAGAGGCGGCGCAGTGGAGGGCAGTGGTGCCGTCCGTGCCCGAGCGGCGGTTGACGTCGACAGACGAGAGGGACACCAGCAGGCGGAGCGCAGCAAGGCTCCCATAGGTGGCGGCGACCATCAGCGGGGTGCGGTGCTCCAGGACCTTCCGGCGGCCGTACCAGAGGCCAGCCTCGTCCGCAGCGGCAGGCGGCGCGCGCTCCAGCGCGCGGCGCAGCCCCTCCGCGTCGTCGTCAGCGGCGAGCTCCAGCAGGCCCGCGAAGGCGTCGTCCGTGTCGACGGTGAGATGCCTCGCCATCTCTGCGACAACGGCCGCCGCCGTCGCATTCTTCATGGGCGTGCCGGTCGCCACCGCGCCGCCGTCGACGCCTGCCGCAGAGGACGCAGAGATCGGCATGCTGTTCATCACCGGGGCTCCTCGGATCGGAAGAACTGAAGCAACGATGAGCAACAGAACAACAGGAAACCAGTCAAGAAACTAGCCAAGCAAGTCATCACTAGTGCGAGATATGGACTAGAAATCCCACAAAATCGGAAGCAGCACACAAGACAGATGCTACAGAAATGGAAGGAAGGAAAACCACACCACCAAATCGCGCAACAAAAAAACACCTCAAATCAACCCCACAAAAATCCAATCTTCGGCTAGATCAGGGACTCCTCCAACGAGCTCACGCTCTCAGCCGGCCAGTGAAGGCAAGTGAATAGTACTCTCCAGCTGCTCCGTGCAGCAGATCGGAGTAAGAAAGAGGAAAGTCTAGGGAAGCCTACCTGTTGAGAGTCACAGAAGCGCGTGATGCGGCGAACCATCTCAGCAGCGAACCGCCCCGAAGATCTCCAGAATCCCCATGGGGAGCAAGCGTCAAAACGGGGAAGCGCGAAAGATCGAGAGAAAAAGCTGCGGCCTTGCGCCGAGCCGTCCGGGAGGAAGCAAAGATAGGGCCGATCTATCTATCCGGTTCCGATTGTTGGGGAGGGAGGGGAGGGGAGACGAAGCTGCTGGGGTGTGCGAGACGCCGAGGGAGGAGAGAGAAAGAGAGATGTGCGGTAAAAATGGGGAAAGTGGGGAGCGAGAAACTGAAAAGAGAGGACTCGACTCTAGAAGCGGGGAAGTGGGACTGTGAGGGAGCTGGTGGCTTTCGGGTTCTCTCGCAATGGAAGCAGGCTCTGTAGGCCATGTTTAGGGGTGTTCAGTTCCCAAAAATTCACCTAAAACATTACGGGTGTGTTTAGATGGTAAAAAATGTGTAAAAAAAGTACTGTAGCACGTTTTGGCTTTATTTGGCAAATAGTGTCTAAATGTTGACTAATTAGGTTCAAAACGTTCGTCTCGTCAAGTACAACCAAACTGTACAATTAGTTTTTGATTTCATCTACATTTAGTACTTCGTGCATGTATCACAAGTTTGATGTGACGGGGAATCTTTTTTTCGCATAGTGTTTTTTTTGTGGAACTAAACAGGGCCTACATCAAATCTTACGGCACATATACAGAGCATTAAATATAGATGAAACAAAAAACTAATTACACAGTTCACCGTAAAATTACGAGACGAATCTTTTAAGCCTAATTAGTCCATAATTGAACAGTAATTGTCAAATAAAACAAAAAACTACAATACCCGAAACCAAAATTTTTTGCCAACTAAACACCCCCTTAGTTTAGTTCAAAATGCAAAATGTTTTCAAGATTCTCCGTCACATCGCATATGGCGGCATATATATAGAGCATTAAATGTAGGTAAAAAATAACTAATTGTACAGTTTATCTGTAAATATCGAGACGAACCTTTTGAACCTAGTTAATCTATGATTAGGTAAAGTTTGTCAAATACAAACGAAAAATGCTACGATGTTTTTCCAATTTTTTTTTGCAAACTAAACATGGCATTACTCGTCTCGCCAGGCAATTATGCCCATGTAATTCAGAATAGCGAGGATCTGTCTGCAACACATAAATTTTACAAGATTTATATATATGATCTTTTTAAATTAGTTCAATTTTATAGAAAAAAAGAAACAAGAAAAAACATACTCTAAAGGTACCTTTTAGTGCAATGTTCGCTTGTCTTACAAGTCATACTTTTTTAGTCAATAAACAGTGTTTTTCTCTCAAAATAAATTAGTAAACAGTACTTTCAGCCATGAGCCAAGCGAACGGGGCCAGATTAATCTAGTCTGAGGTTATAGGTGGTAGAACAAAGCTGTATTTAGTTTAGCTTCTGAAAAGTGCTTCTGCTGCGAAAAAGCATAGAGCCAACTAAATAGGTGGAGCTAAAACTGCTTTTTTGAATAACACAAAATTGACAAAAAAAAAACCTTTGCTTTCATCTCTCCCCTCAGACTTTCCCTAACTCTTCTTATTCTCCCCTTGTCTATCCTTTTCTCTCTTGTGACCAAGTTGCGGAGGCACAAACAAAATCGAGGCACAAGCACGTGGGTGCACAAGTGCTGCTGACAGCGCCGAGATCCGCTGGGCATTGGCAGCAACAGCGATGGTGTATCTACCTATAAGAGTTTTTTGTCATTAGAGTGGGCGGAGCAAAGGCGATGATGATGGCGGTTGCGTACCCATGTCAGCAAGAGGAGACAACGCTTGCGCGACTCGCGTGGGGTGGGATAGATGGGCAGCAGCATGGCTCGGGCAGCAGAGTGGCAGTGGTGCTGCTTGCACAGGTGAGGTGGAGATGGTTGTGCTTGTAGATGTGGTGAGACAGCAGTGGTGGTGGCTAGATGGAGGCGTGAGAGCAGCGATGACAGAAAGATAGGCTAATAAGGCTAAAGTCATCATTTGTCCACCCATTTGTTTACTTTTAGCTAGGTTGAGGTTGATTATGAGATTGCAATAGTCTTGATTTAGGGCTTTAAAGTTTAGAGCTTACGGTTTAGAACTTGTCCTAGAATCTATCTTTTTGGATGGTATTTGGATTTTGTTTATCTAAATCTATAATGTGAATTCAAACCAAACTGATGAAATATACTTAGACAGGTGATGTGGCATATAGATTTAAATTCCTTTGATTTTTATAAAGTTTGTACACAAAACATTTCACGTGCTATTTTCGAAATGGTTGATGTGGAGTAAAAAAAGGAAGTTGGTAGAGAATGGAAGAGAGAGAGAGAGAGTGGTGTATGTGTTTGAGAGTTGTTGGTAGGAATGGAAGAAAAGTATTTTGTTTATCCGGGCTTGTTTCAGTTAAATGATATGGTTTATTGACCGCTACGAGGCACTAGGTTTACCGTTACATCCCTTGCTCCATTGGAATTCCTTTCTTTTCACCAAATTATTTTCTTTTAACGAGTCTACCAAATCCTATAAGGGCTGAATTGATTCATCCAAACTCTTGTAAGATTATTACTCCTTGCAGAAAGAGACCATCTATTGCAGAAAGAGACCTAGCCATCTCCATGGTCTAAACTAAATGACTATCTCAACAAATCCTTGCTCGGGAGCCAAGCCCCCCTCAATAAGTTACAGTATTAGTTAGCCTATGAGGTACAAAACTAAATCAACATCAAGAGAATTTGGAGGACACTACTACAGAGTTAGATGAACCAACGACATAGGCGTATTTTATATTGCAAAGCACAACATATCAAGTTTTAAGACTATCTCTTCCTGTCCATACGGCAACCAAATGCCATTTTCCCTCGTCTAAATAGACTCAACATCATCGAGTTTTTTGTGTGAAAAAGACCCCAGCTACTATTATTATTTTATTATTAAATCAGTGACTTGGTTATTTTGTGGTGCACAAAATTGAGCATATCTTAACTAAATAGTTTTTTAATTGTGGAACATGCCCTCTAAGGGCTTGTTCAGAGCCCGGATTCGCTGCAGGAATCATTTCTGTAACACCCTTGGTGTTATGCCCTAAATAACCTGCTAAACCATGTCATTAGCATCATATTTGTGTGATGATGCATGCGGTTTAGCGAGAGCATTTATAACACGACCCAAGTAAGCCTTGCTCACCCTCGATAGTTCCTAGAACTATACCAGTTTTCAAGACCGGAGCTATCAACCACTCAGCCATCTCTCCGTGTGAAGATAAGCTCTCGTAACCTAAAATGGTTAATAAAAATGTTAAATGAAAGTTGGATCAATAGTTCATGTTATATCAAGTAAGGTTCAAAACCAATTTTTATTTAGCAAAAATACTATAGAACCTATATGTGTTACTTAAATAAAGTTTAAAGCACAAACTTTGTAGATGACCATGCAACTCTTGTCTTAGAAAAATAGTATGTCTAGCTAGTACTTCTAATAGCTTAAAAAGGGAACTTGAATTTGGATTCAGCTCAAAGTTGAGAAGTTACCGAGTCTAAATGCAAGTTTGACAGCACCAAGTTCACGAATTTATTCCGAGAAATTTAGCTAAGGAGTGATGTCATGTTTTAGCCTTGCTTGAGAGCCTAATGTACCCTCTTTGGTATGGTTTAGGTGGTTATGACTCAATCGAGTTGGTTTAGTCATGGTTGATGCTTTAAAATTCGTGCACGTGTGCAACTTCGTGTTGTCTGCCGTGACCCTGTGCTCGTCGTGCCTGCACTCAGCCGGGCCACGCGCACAGGTGGCCGCTTGCTAGGGGGGCTGGGCCGTTCTCGGCTTGGCCACGGCTGGCCTGCGGCCTGGCCGCCTCAAGTTGCTGCCGCGTGGAGCCGTGGCTGCTCGCCTCGTCACGTCGCGCTGCCCCACCGCCTGCTGTTGTGGCTGCGCGATGCTGCCGCCCCGCGTCTGCGTGATGCTACTGCCTCACCGTCGCATCCGCAACACCCCCCACTGTGGCTCTGCACTACTGTCTCCCCTAGCTCGGTGCCAGCCACTGCGGCGCGCACATGGTCGTGCCGTCGTCAGCTTGCCATTTATGGCACTGCGGCCGCCCACACGCGCGCGTTTCCTCGGACCGCCTGGGTCCGTAGCACCTGCATGAGTACCACCCGGTTAACTTCGCTCGCGTCCCGCCAAGACAAGGACGACCAGAACACCCATCTACCTCCCATTTCTCTGTCGTTCCCACCAGGTGACCCCGCTCATCCAAATTAGCATGGAAAGGTCACCATTGCCCAATTCGTCGCATCTCAAGCTTCATCATTAAGTGCTCTAGCCAGCTGACCCCACCCCGCTTTGAACCATGCCGGACAAACCCCCAATTTGGAGCTTTTCTCCCCACCGTGTCGATAAGGTCGGGTGCAGCCATTTCTGAGGGTAGCTCTCCATCTGACCACCTCAAGCCAAATTGATTGCACTTCTAGACTCGCCTCGAACCCCTCTTCGCCATGCGCACCTGAGCCATACCTCTATCGCAGCATCGGCGCCGTTGACGCGGCCGTGTCCGCCACTGCTCATCGCCGAGCTCGCCGCACGTACATGGCCAGCCTCGCTCAGGGCGTCTCCGGCCGAGCCATCGCCGGGCCAAGTCCGTGGTGAGTCCCTGTTGCTCAACCACTATATTTACGAGCCCATTAGTGCTGTGGCTCACCGGAACGCCGTCGCCATCGTCGCAGGTTGCCTGCTGTCATGGAGGAGCCGTTCTAGTGCTTCTCTGATCCCCTAACCGCCGCCCATCATAGGTGGGCACGCAGGTGAGCGTCGACCTCTTAGATGCGTCGTAGAGGTTCCCTGTTGGCTGGCGTAACCGCCCTGTGCCGGTGAATGCCGCGCCGGCGAGTGCGGAGGCGTCAGGGACCTCCTCGATGCGAAGACGAGAGTATGCGAGGGTTTTCTTGTAAAGTCGCTGTCTATAGGAATAGTGCAAACAGCGTCGTGCGAATACTAGGTAGCTCAAGGGCGTCTCTGCAAAAGCGCCAGCGCGCGCAGGCTGCCCCGTCGTGGGCCAGCTCGCGTGGGCCGTGTCCGCGTGGTTGTGGGCCGTGCTGGTGAATTTGTTATCCTTTTTATTAGAAATTAGCAATAGCTTTATATTTTACGTCTCGTTCGACTGGCTGGTGCTGATTTGTTGTGAGAGAAAAATACTGCTGGCTGGCTGGTAGCTGCTGGCTGGTGCTGAATTGGTGTGAGAGAAAAGCACTGCCAGCCGAACAAGGCCTAGTTTCTGAGCTGAACTTGATAAAATTCATGATCTATCTATTAGTATAATTAGTTCATACATGTCTATGATGAAACTGAGGTCTCTTAAATCATTTGGAAATACTTAATATTATTAGGACAACTATTGTAGGAATTTTTGTGGTAAATTGGTGAATACTTTAACCCTGAATTTTTACAGTAGCTTTATTGTATTATTATGTGCTCACTGTAATATTTGTAGCCTTAGACTAGACTAAAAATTAGGGTAACTAAATGTTCTTTGTCTAAATATATATTAAATCGTTAATAGAAATGAAAGCATGCCATTGGTTTGCAAAAAGAGGTGTTTGTTAGTTGAACATAACACTTTGCTTGATGAAGATGATAGTTAGCTTAGTATCTTAGTTATTAGAGCTAGCTTGTTAGTATAGCTTATGTGTTCTTATTTTATGAGTTGCTGTTGTCTAAAGACTAAATTGTTGCATTATCATCGTATGCATATAGAGAACGAGTTGACGGAGATTGTGACTACCGGCGAGCTAGAGTTCGAGGAGATCGTTGAGGAGTACGAAGAGAAGATTCTCGTGCAGGAGGAGGTCCCGGGGCCGTCACTGACTGACTCAGTTGACACCGCGCCTGCCCAAGTCAAACCCCGGTGCATAACTCTTATTTTGATAATCATCGTATATATCTATCCTAGGAGTCTTATTAGTGCAGATTCGAGTAGTTGCTATGCTTAGGTTATCAGTAGCATGAGTAACCTGTCATTATTCACAATAGGTGATAATTATTACTCTCATAATAAAATGATAGAAGGAAAATGGTGACCGGGTAGGGATATGGTATGTGTATTGGTAGGTGTGACAAGTTATGTTCCGTGGCCACGGGGCTTAGCTTGATTACATTATTTTCCCTGTTCGTGTCGATTAAGGATTGCTGATGCTGTGGATGGTAGTTAAGTCACAGATTTATTATCTTGAGCGCATATTTGCTTATGGGAGCGGGAAGACTCGTTACTCTCTTGTCGTGGGTTTCAGCTCTTTCTGAACCGACTGATTGGAGGCGGGGAGATGTAGAGGTCTAAGCACCACACTGAGGCGGGGCCTCCAGTGTGGGGCTTGGAGTCCAAGTTTGGACGGGGAACTGGACCCCTCGACAGGAGTGGCATGGGTTGGTCTTGTTTGTGCTCGGGGTATAAATGAGGCATGTGTTTCGGGGTATCAGCTGGGATACATTAGTTCGCGAATCGCCGTTTCTGTGAAATGGTACGATTTGGCTATGGTCTAGCACCGTAGTAAGAACTGGAATATGGAAGATGATAAAATGATTCTGATTGCTCAACTCTTGCTCACAAGTAGAACGACCCTGTTCGGCAGGCTGTTTTTTGGCTTATAAGCCGGCTGTGGCTGTTTTGCTATGAGAGAAAAACACTGTTCCACGGCTGATAAGCCGTGCTGATAAGCTTAGCCGAACAGGGAGAACATGTGCTTACCTAGAATGGTTAGCTAATAAAGTAATCATGACTGCTGATAAAATTTGATCTTAAGGATGATTTTTAGTAATGCTTTTCGTAAAACAAAAGAAGCACCACATGCCATACTACCTATCGTATCCTTGAGAGTCGGGAAATATATTTCTCCTAGTCGGGTAAGTCTTGCGAGCATATTGTGTACTTAGAGTTTATTTTACCCAGTTGCAGATGCAGCTTGAGGAGTAGCTCTTGTGTGGAGGATTCTCTGGTGGACACAGACGGATCCTCGTATCATTTCCACTAGATGTTTATTTGCATTCTGCTGTTTAATTGTCGCGCTCTGAACTCTGTTATTGTAATAAATAATTTCTAAGACTCTGGCCTTGTTCGCTTGAGCTTATCAGTCAGAATCAACTAGCCATTCAGCAATGTTTTTCTCTCACAACAAATCAGCATCAGTATCAGCCGCAGAAACCATCAGCCGAATAGAACCATCACCCTGTTCGTTTCGCTGGTTTATCGTGGCTGAAAGTACTATTTATTGGTTTGTTGTGAGAGAAAAACACTGCTGGATGGCTGTTGATTCTGCTGATAATGCCAACCGAACAGGGTGCATGTTGTATGAAAATGGATTAAATATTGCAAACCCATACTCATTATTGAATTCTGGATGTAAAACGTGGATTGTTTCGAGTTCTCCCGTGGGGTGTCTAGTGGAAGATAAGTGCCTCCAAAAATGTATTATTTCAGGCGGTTCTGCCACAGTTTCTGATCAAAGGTTATATAAATTAGACAAATAATTTAGCTAGAAATCATTCCGTGGAGCAGTTCAATGGAAACCGAACAAGCCATTGGTCTTAATTTGTTATGGATGCTGGCATTTCTAAATTTATTTTAGGATACCATGGTGTTTTCTTTCCGTGATAATATATTGATAATAACGAGATATCACAGCATTTTAATTTAATTATAGAATTTACGTACGTCTGTTCATAAATATAACATGCGTAATTATGAACGACTACGTCATGTCATGTATAGTCGGTATCACCGTGAAACGGTAGCAACCGACCGGCCGCCCGCCCGCCGCCCCCGAACATTTCCATTCCACAGCCACGACACGAGCCCACGACCACCGCCCGCACGTTCCGCCCGCCTGCACATGCTCATTCTGGTCTTCTGGATGAGGCCTCCCAGCCCCGCATCCAAAACCGCGCTGCCGCGGGCAGGCGGGAGACGACGACGGCCTCCTGCGCCGCGGTGACGGCAGCAATCACCACCACGCCCACGCGCCGGTCAACCACCGCAGGCCGGACAAGCGCCGCGCTGGCTAGCGAAGCAAACCCGACCGCCCGCACCCCACGTCGAGTCGTGGTAGTAGCAGTACCTAGTACGACAGGCACCCGCCCGAGTGCGCGTCCCTTTCCGCGCTTCTCGAAATTTCCTACGCTCACGTCCGCGTCCGCAGTCCGCTTGTCCTCGCTCGCCCCGCGGGTTTGTACCGATCCGCCCCTGCTGCCGTAGCCCGGAATCGCGAATCGGTTCGGCCGGCGCCGCGGCACGGGGGCGGCCAGCGAAGCGACCGGGCGTTTCTGCCCCCGTGCCCCGTGCTCTGCGTTGGGAAGGGGGGACCCAGGCGTGGCACGGGAGGGCGACGGCAGGCCGCACGCCGCATGATGGCAGGCACGGCGCGTGGTCCCACCCTAGGGCCGGCACGCCCCGTGCGCGAACTCCTGTGGGTAGACAGACAGGCGCCCCGCGCGCCCGGCAGGCGGCAGCAGCAGAGCGCTGCCTGTGGTTCCGTGGTGATCTCGCTCGCGCCGCCGAAGAACCCAGAGAAAACGATGGCTTCTGCTGCTGCCTGCCGTGCCGATGGAGCCGTTCAACTGGAGGCCGTGCTGAGAAGCATGGCCAACGTCGCCGTCGTAGACGTCTGTCTGGTTGCAGTACTTGCTACTCCACCTGCTGCTAGCTGCCTGATTTTGGCGAGTGAGAGCACGAGGGACAGGGACTGGATGACTGGATCCCCAGTGGAGGAACTGCCGTGTATGGCAGGATCGGTCATTCCGGGCTAGTGCGCCGCGTAAAGTCATCAGGTCCCGGCCATGATTTAGACGGTGGTGCTCAGTCCGTTCCGCTTCAATTATGCGATGTGCCAAACTGCCAACAGGAGTCCAACGGGCAGCCTCGCCGGTGTTAACAAAAGAATGCTTCGTCGAATATGACAGCGACAATGGCTCCAAACATTTGGTACGCAATACCGACGAACACACATGTAGGAGTACATCACTTGGATAACTTTGATCTGGCTTTTTGGAAGCATACACGCTGCCACAGGCACAAGTATTACTGCATGTCCGATAGGAGCAGACGAGCAGTGGCACTGACACAGCAGCAAGGCCGGCCCACCGTGTTGGTGCCCTAGCCATCATATTTTCTCCAGTTGCTGTATTCATGAACGCTGTAGAGGTAGAGCTCAGCCCAGCAACAAGTCCTTGCCAATCGAGGCAACAAGAGTGAATATACCCTTTATTATTTGCTTATTAAGCTGCTGTCCGGCCTGCAGAATTCCATGTGGTTGGTTGTAGTACAGGTACGGCGCAGCCTCGCCTAGACGGTGTCGACATGCCCGGTGAGTTCGGCAAGGACGTGAACGTGATGGTGCCATCTGATGGCGATCTCACTGAACGTCATGTCTGTTGTCTGATGTTCCCAGTCCTGACCCGGCGCATTGGGCTGGGCCGCTTTGTTGATGAAACCAAATTTCAGGTTTGCCCACTTCTTCCTTGCCGATAAATTCATTTCACAAAGAGATCTCAAAGGAATAGTTGGTTGTGTTTTTTTTGGGACAACACATTGGTGAAGAGAATCCCTAGACGAGAGCCTACCGTACAAACATGGCGCCATTCGGTTAAAAAAAAAACATGGCGCCATAGCACTTGAAACAATATATTATTACAACAGAAATCTAGCAGCGAGACAAATCTATAGAGAGATACGCGCATGCACAGCACCGCCGTTGAACTTGACACAATCACACAACTACAGTACAGTCTACACATACGAAGAACAAACATCTGTCTATATATATGAAGTCACAGCACCCTCAAGAACACAGCAGGGATCGGTTACTACAGGGTCCACAAACAAGTTTGAGCTTGCCGAATCGTATTAATTCATTCATATATGCACACGATAAGAAAGTTATATACAGTATGCATCACCAGTGTCCCTTCCAGCCACAATGCCACACTGAACACCGTGTGCCACTGCCACCTGGTCATGTCTTCATTCAGGTCCAAGCAACTGATACCTGCTTATTAAGATTGAAGTTTTATTCACTAATAAAGTGAATTCTACACTAAACAAGTTGTAGATATAGATCATTAGATCATGTTTGGATCCTATGCAACTAATAGTTAGCTGCTAAAATTGCCGAGAACCTATTTGGACCATCAGCTAATAAGCCCAGATTAATGTCTTAGATAGTGTCCAACTAACAATTAGATATTAGAGCTAGGTGTTTGGATCCAAACATGATCATATAACTGAGGTATATTATTTTTCAAGAAAGCAAGGGTCTTCATCATGCATCTTATTCTACAATTTAAGCTGTAATGATGAAAAGAGAGTGAAATCAAGTAGCTAATGAATTAGCCAAACCAAACGGTCACACGCACAGGCACCAGTTTATGCTATGGAGTTACTTGAAAACGACTGTAAATTTCTGAGTGATGAATACAGTACGCTCTTTCTGTAAAAAAAGGACGGTAGAAAAAAAATGGAAATCAATGTATGGCGAAGCCATATTTACTATAGTACTATAAACCATGAAAAACAGGATATCAGATATGATCACCTATCGAGAACAAATTTTCCTTCCTTGTATTTCTGGCTCCCCTCATATGCAGCCCCCTGAGTAGAGGGGTCAAGCGTCATAGAACTTTAGATGTCAGGCGATACACAAAGGATATTATATCACAAAATAATCATTACGAATAATCTTACATATTTCCATCCAACAATCTCTCCGCAGCCAACACAAAAGATATCAGAAATGGAATGCATCCCTGTGATCATCATGCGATCTTCTTTTTCTCCAACGGTCACATTGATACTGGGCATATGTAACATAAGCAAGTTCAGGCACATATCCTGGTTTATGAGGCTGAGACCAATACTACGAACAGAACAGTATAACTCTGAAATGAAAAAAAGCACAGATTCTAGGATGCCAATTGATCGAAAAAGCACTTACACATTATCGAAGAGGTAAGCTTTCCCGTTCTTGCAATGGAAGCTCTGAAAATTAATGAAGACATATTCTCATCAGTCGTCGCATTCGCTGCGACGCCGAAATTAGCTAGGAATTTCGCGTGCGATCGTGCGAGAAGTCGCGGCCAAAGAAAGCGAGAGGACATGACGACGGACCTTGGAGATGATGTCGTCGGCGACGGCGAGGTGCGTGCGGCAGTGCTTGCAGCTGTAGACGTTGCCGTCCACGTCGTCGAGCTTGAGGGGACCGGCGTCGGCGTCGTCCGTGTTGATGGCGCTGAAGCGGTTGGTCATCTGGGTGACGGCGTCCACGGCAGACGCAGCCGCGTTCTCCTCGGGTGCTTCCATCCCTTCTTCGGCGCTAATCACCTCCGGTGACGTTGGGATCGGTGTGTGCCCTGCCGGAGCGATCGGAAGAAGCGGAGGAGGACGACGGAGTGCTTGGCAACAACCAACCCAAGCGAAGACCTGGTTTGCTTAAGCTGGTGTCTAAGGACAAGTCGACAACGACGTCGAGCCGTGGTCGTGGGGTTGAGAGTTCAGAGGCATCAGTGCATCGTCAGAGGAATACCGAATATAGTATACACCCCACACCCAGAGTCCCAAACGGTTGACTTGAAGCGTAGCTTCGACAGAGATGGCGTCGCCATCGCCATGTCCGGTGAGCTCGGCAAGGACACAAATGGCATTCCTCCCCGCTGATGGTGATCAACTACATGTCGTATGATCGTATCGTACTTGGTCCAGTGCAGTGGACTGGAGACCAATCGATTCGATTGGTCCCAAATTGATGACCAGCGGACACACGCCACTTCATTCTCACCACTATTTCCCCCCTTCTGTTTGATGATGAAGTTATTTCTGTGGATGAGTAGAACTAGATCATGCCCCTTAGAGTGGATTCTTCACGGGAAATCGAGAATCACTCATCACCTAAACAGCAGAACTCCGCACAGATTCTAGTGAAGAGCATTTACACTAGAGCTGAAAAAAATCCGCTCAACATTGCTCCCGGCAATAAAAATCACTTCAGAATCAATTCTCACTAGCTTCCTCACTAGAATCAACTATAATTACTCTACAAAAAAAATCAAGAAGCTAAAACTAAGAATTTGGAAGCAAGGCTCTACCAAACAGGCCACACTCGACATGATAGTAACACAATGCATCTTAAAAACAGGCGTTCAATTATATTGGTTGTTCGGTTATTTAGAGTGACCTTGGAACCGAACACACAATATAATGCAAATCTGTACATACCTTCAGTCCTAGCATGACACCCAGGTGGATCAGACACATGAGATGAGAAACTTACTTTAATTATTTGGTCATTAGAGCTTGGCATACAACTCGATGGGCTTATAAGCAACACAGGTTACAGGTTACACGCATATACAACAGAAACATCCAACGACTTCCAGGGACAATGGGAGGGATATGATCATGTCACCTAGAACAACAACAATTTACGCCGGGGATTATTTCAATGGGATCAGCCCCCGGCTGACTAAAGAGCAACAACACCCAGGTTATTTACAGGGGATGAACAACAACAGGCTTGAGCTTGTTGAATTGCACTTCATACATCATCGGCGTCGCTTCCGCCCAAGTTAACATCTGGTGCAATCCAGTATTGGCTTCCATCAGGGCCCGACACCTTGTACCTGCTTAGAATGAAATTTTGTTCCAGTGAGTCAATTCCAGATTAACAATATAGTAATCAATGTGGCATTTTGCAAAATGAGTCACAGATCTGTTTGAACAGAGGACAATTTTTTTTTGTTTTGAAAGAACAAATCTAAGGCAACAGAACTATGATAGAATGTTGGGGCCATCACCTCTCCAGAATAAACTTTCCTTCCTTGTATCTCTGGCTCTTCTCATGTGCAGCCTCCTAGAGAAGAGCATCATAAAAACTTAGTTAGATGCAAGGCAATATACAAAGGACACTGTGAAATAACCTTTGCAAATCTTACATATTTCCATCCAACGATGGATCCACAGCCAACGCAGAAGATATCAGAAACAGTATGCATTCCTGTGATCATCATGCGATCTTCTTTTACTCCAGAAGTCACATTGACACTGGGCATAACAGACATGAGTTAATGATACATCTGCTGGCTGACAGAATACTGTAAGAAATACAGCTCATCTCCAGGAAAAGCTACACTGTGAATCCTACCAAACAGTGAAATGCATAATATTGGAGTTAATGAACTGTTTTGATATCGAATCACCAACTACCAAATTTAGACCTCTTGTTGGTAAGACATCATCAAATTGTCCAAGCCGCATTATTGAGCAGTTCCAGTACATCTGTTTTCTGCTGCACCAGAAGCTCTGGTCTGACAATAATTGAGTACTAGCGAATTTGGTAATCTGTGGAGAGCTTTGCCTGAGATCAGGCTTGCATGCCTAGCTAACTGTCTCCTAGTTTAGAGTGGGCTTACATGAGAAATGTGTTACAGAAACTCTCTAGGAGAAGCTAAGTACATAACCGGTTTGTGATGGAAGATAATGATTAGTTACTTCCAAATGAAGCTTTGTATTAGAACAAGTGTGCTGAGTTCAGTAACAGAAAAAAAAAACACATTTTATGTGCACATTGACATTTCCTTTCTCGACAAAGAACGTTAAGTACTGATACATTGATATGGCATGAGATATGAAGCAACCAGGAGAGAAGATTAGACTTAACTTTTGTTAGGAAAAGAAGTAGGTTGAAAACTCTAAAAGGTTCACTGACCACTTGAGTCTGGGCAGTGTTTTTTTTTTATGAAAAGTCTGGGCAGTGTTATTATCTGGAAGTAAATTACCTGTCTAGAATTGGTATCCGACATGAACTGCAAGCATATGTATTGAGGTCCATTCAACAACACTTTAAATTACTTGTCGAGGAAAGGCAGAATGATATGGACTAATGTTGTTAAGACATAAGAGCATCAGCAAGAGTACCCAATATTTTCTTCCAAAAACATGGAGTTTTATAACTCTTAAAAAAGTATTAGAAGGAATAAAGAAGGTCATCTCCAAGAGTTTCTAATAATCCACTCCTAAAATATAGAAGACAATTTTACATCAGGAATCCTATACTATTTCTAAATTATCCTAACCATTTTTATATATTCTTTCTCTCTGGTACATTTGCATCAGGAACCCTTTCCTACTCCTTTATTCTTTCTATGCCCTTCCACCTTTAGATTGGCCGACAAACACACGCGGGGGGAGAAGATACGCGTGACTCGGAAGCGCGTAACTTTACGCGGAACAAGGTGACTTTTTCCAAGTTCTAAAAGATTATGAGGATGGATTAGGAGTTGTTGGAGAGGGATTTTTTTCTCACCTTGCTAAAAAACAAGGATTAGGAAGGGATCTAGCGAACTCTTGGAGATGCTCTAAGGTGCTGAAAATAAATCTAGATCAACGATAATAATAAGGTCCCATGCCGACTACTACTAGATCACTAGAAAGATTTCTCAGAAAAAAGGTAAGTCTGAAGATTGTGCCTCCAGCATATCCAGGGCACCCTAGAAAGAAGAGAATAATAGATGAAAGAAATGCGGGTGTGGGGGGCTGAAGCCACCGCACCTTGTCTCGTGGATTCTTCTCCATTTATTCCATATAGAGGATTAAGACATTGATATTTGTCTATTGGGTGGGTGCTATAGCATATAGTTGTATACCCATGCAATGCAACCATCTACTGATAATTTAGTAGAGTTTATAATTTAAAACGAGGTCCTTCTGTAATCTTGTTTCACATATTTTCCTTATTCAAAAATAGTGGCTTTGGGGTCTCAGTCCTCAAAAGTCAATGGGCACTCCAAAGTACCCCAAGTTTCTCCTGGTTTTAGAAAGGAATAGACAAGACTCTCATTGGCTGAAAACTGCCACACGCCACCGCAAATCAGTCTAGTATCTATCTTGGCTTATGAAACATCAGAATAGCGCCACTACGAGCATAAATAACCAGCTGACAGATTCACTCTGGCCGAAGCCAGACACATTCTGCTGGGAAATGAAAAAGGACGGCGCTGCATTTCCTCAAATTACACTCATCTAAGAGCGCACTAAGCTTTGCTGAAATCGACGAGCATAGTAAAGAGAAAGGCAAGAGGCCACTTACACCTTATGGAAGAGGTACGCCTTCCCGTGCTTGCAGTGGAAGGCCTGGAAGAAATCGAAACACCAAGGAAAGCAACCGCTGTCAGCCTCACCGCACGCATCCGCCGCGGGGACGGCGAAAATCAACAAGAAATTTTCTTTTTTTGGCAGCGGGGAGACGCGGAGGGGTCGAGAGGAACCTTGGAGATGATGTCGCTGGCAACGCCGAGGTGGGTCTTGCAGTGCTTGCAGCTATAGACGTTGCCGTCAAGGTGCATCAGGAACAGCCGCCCCATGGCCGCCTTCTCTCCCACCTCCCGCAACTCCACTCCACTCCAATCCAATCCCTATCGGCTTCTTTTCGGCAATTCCAGCCGCGGACGGGTCGAGGGCCACTCTTGTCCCGATCGCCGCGGCTCGAGGTCCCCTCCTCCGGCTTCCTCGAATCGGAGATTGGGGAGCCGAGAAATTTACTGGGAGTGGGAGTTGTTTATTGCCGGTGGTTTGTGTGTGGAGTACTCTATGCTGTGATGGTGTCTGTTCGCAGCAACCAGCGAGCAAGCGAGAGTGGGGAAACGGGTGAGAAGGGATGGCTGTGGGGCGTGGGCGGTGGCCCGGCGGGGGTGGGGATTGCGGATGGGAGCGGGGGAGGATCGATGATAAGGGCGAGTGCGTGGGAGGCAGAGGGCAGAGGCAGGCGCTCGCACAGCGACCCGGCACGCCAGCGCCGGCCGCTGCCGTGCTGCTGGATTGTGTATGCGCGCCGCGGCTTTGTCCGCCGGATCCGTCGTGTTTCAGCCGCATCTCTGCACTCTTCTCGTGCACCTTTTTGGGAAAATTTACCCCGTCCTGCCTTTTTTGACTTTGGTCACGATACAGTAGGACAGCGACAGTATAAAAAGGAGAAGTATGAGAATGACGCCATAGAAAGAATTCTTCTTCCAGAGACAACCAGACGGAGACCGAAAGTTTGGTGTGGGAAATTTCGATGACGTAGCATTTCTGCTCCAACGCTCTAACGTGGCCTGTGTCTTCGACCCTATCCGCCTCACACAAGTGTTAGAGAGATAGTTATCCCTGTTCACTTTAACTTATGGGTCATGTAAGATATTTTTCTCTCACAATAAAACAGCATTAACTGAACAGCTTCATGATCGCTAGAATTTATAGATCAGCTTATCAGATATGGTATAATGTTTTTCTCTCACAACAAAGTAACATCGATCGGCTTATCACTCGCAAAAACTATCAGCCGAACAGCTCGTTGCATCCCTATCTGCTTGACATAAGTGCTAACTTAGGGCTTCCCCAATGCACCACGGTGCCGTGCTGCCCCAACTTCCACGTCTGCACTGTGCATCCATGTCACGGGAATTGATAGGCTCGCGGTTTGCGGAGACTCCTGCAGAAGCGGCGGCGGTTTGAACTGACACAAAGCGGGAGCAGCAATCCAAGCGCGTTGGGTAGTTTGTTTCACAGGGACCATAGCTACAACCCATGTTCCCTTCCCAAATTGTGAAGTTGAAAGCGACGCTTTAGGAGAGGGAAGGATAGTGGTGGGACCCAAAGGTGTAGGTACAGATATGACTTGTATTGTGAGAGAATAGGCCTGAACTGGTCTACATCGACGTGGAGCCAACCTTTTTGATAAGGCTAATGCTACTGTTAGCCTGTACTGGTGGTGTCCTTAGTAGAGATTAGTTACTTACAAACTTGTTAGATTGGCTTGCAAAAGGTGTGATGCGGGAGAGAAGAATCTAAGGCTGAAGGTATTACGGAGGAGAGAGAAAATAAGAGAATAGCCACAAAACTTGAACATCGACATGTCACATAACATTGTTATGAGACTACTATTAATGTAGGCTTGTATTCGTAGTGCCCTTACGGATTGTTTGTTAGCTTTTTCCTATCCAGTAGGTAAGCCAGCGATTCTTTTAGTTAAGCTAAAATTTATCATACCAAGATTTAGCCACAAGGGATGGTCCTAAGAATCACAGAAAGATTATATCCTGGTCGTTTTATAGCTTTGCTTTTTAATTGATTATAACTAAATCCTAGTAAATCAATGTACATGTGTATCTGTGCTTTGTACAATAAGTTGGTGGAGACTCCCTTGTAGATGGCGAACTTCGAGTAATATGTGAATGCATCTAAGCCCCAATGTTAGTTTTAGGGTCTTGATGATTGATGAGCACAATTGTTTATGACTAACATGTATTTTGTAGCGGATCATCACGATGGTTAAGTCATAAGAAAGACCATTTGATGAAGCATGTGGCACAAAAGGATTTTTGTTAAGACTAAGGATTCTATAGTGTTGAGTGTAAGGCCCGGTTCTCAGAGACACTTGACATAGAGTGTATTAGGACTTTGTTTTTCTTTAGTTGTACTATTAAGGGGTCCAAGGCATATGCTTAAGGCAGTTTAAGTAGATAGCATTTGGTATTCACGAGAGGCTTACTTTGGTTAAGATTGAAGCAAAAGTGACCTCATTGGATAGGCTTTAAGTCAATGATCTCAAAGAAGTTGAATTGGTCTAGATCAAACTTAAAACACGCTAAGAAAATGCATCGGAATGTGCACCAGACAATAGGGGTGATACTTGGTGGATCGTCTGGTGTCACTGTGCACAAGACACAACCCAAATAGATCAGGATAAACACAAATATTGCAATTCAAATCACAAAGAAGACAAAGATTTGTTCACCGAAGTTCGGGCTCCCACTTGAGACCTACGTATCTGTTGAGGAAGCAATGAGTGACCACTCCAGAGTGTATTTTAGCCAGTTTTTTTCAAACACTTTTCTCAATCCAACAGCTTGATTTGTTCCCTTGCGGAGGCGAGACTGATGCCTTCACAAACTTCTTGTGGCACTCCACAACCTTGGCCCTTGGGTGCTTGCCGGTGACCACTATCTGTCTAGGAGACTTGATCTCTAATAGTAACAAATGCTTTCACGAGATCTTTGATTGCTAAAAGTGTTCAGGGTTTGGCTTGCTCAACCCATCACTTGAATTTTACACTGAGGATTAATCTCACAAAAAGATGGTGTGGGGAGTGTCTCACAAGCAGGCTTAGAATGGCTCTAGCAAGCATCATAATCAACAGCCATCAAAGGAGAGGGCATGTGGTATAAATAACCTAACTCAAAAATTAGTTGTTATTTTTTTGCGAGTAAAATTAGTCGTTAATTAGCCGTTGGGCTGTGTCAGTATATACTAGACTAGTCTGGTATGATCTGCCAAGCAAAGTCAAGCTGATTGTTAGCTCAAAACATGTGCGCAAACGTCAATTCTTTCGACGTACGTTGGAATTCCTAACCATGAAAACTTCATATGACAACCAACTTCTGAAGTGCGCAAAATATGAGAAATCAAGCTACAACACCTGTGATCCATGCTCATGTCAAATTGGTCCGGTATGACTTGTCACATTACACTCAAAGTTAGTTCCCACGAAAAGCTCTCACTCATATTTCACATGGGTGGACTTAGTCAAATATCATATTACATCCCTGTTGCGTCGTACCTATAAACTCAAGAAAAACCTATTTTAAATGACTTGAGTTGTCAATCTTCACAGATGCCATATCATAGATGGGTAACAAAGCGTTGCAACTCTTGTGAAATTGAAACAGATGAGCCCTGTTATTTCAAATTCTTGCATTTGCCAAGAGAAGCAAGCAAGCGGCGTCTTGGAGTTATCCCTCGGGAACTGCTAGCGCCCGGACGTCCGATCCGGGCGCTAGCGTCCGGACGCTGCCGCACCACGTCCCTTCCAGACCGAATCACGCCTCGCTCGCCCCCGCACCGAGAAGAAGTGGAGATCGGAATCCCTTTCCTCTGCTCCCGCGCACGGAACCCACCGGGCCCCCAACGTCGCCCGCACCGCATGCACGAAAACGGACTGCAACAAGCACAACAAGCCAGATGCAAAACATTAGGAGGAAAATACTAATGCAACAAAAATAAATACTTGTTGCAACAACAAACTGAAACTACTGCAACAACACAAATAAAAGCACAAATGCAAAGATGCAAAACATCCAGAAAAAAACCAATGCAACAAAGAAGAATGAGATGGTGAAACAGCAAACCAAAGCTATTGCAACAGCAGAAACAAAAAAGCAGTGCGAGATGCAACATCAGAAGAATACTAATGCAACAAAGGAAGACTACTTATGCAACAACAAAACAACACTACTGCAACAACAAAAATAAAAATATAATGTAATAGAAAATATATTGCTTGTTCAACAGCAAAACAAGCCTAGTTCAACAGACATCGTCGGAACCCTAACTACCACCGCATCCTTCAGATCTAGATCCAGAGGAGGAGTAGGAGGAGGAGGAGAAGGAGGAAAAGGCGGAGGAGACATCAGATCCAGGGGAGGAGGATAAGTAGGAGGAAGAAGAAGGCTCAGATCTCGAGGAGCACCCCACCTACCTCGCCAGTAGGCGGCAGCCGCCACCGTCGCCCTCCTCTCCGGTTCCATAGAGGTCGCGGCGTGAGGGGAAAGAGGCGGGGAGGGAGGGAGGCGCGTGGCTCGACGGAAGCCGCCGCCGCCGCCGCCCCCGACACTGGTGGCATGGAGGTCGCAGAGGCCATGGAGGAAAGGGAGGGAGCGAGGGAAGGGAAGGGCAGCTCGCTGGTAGTCGCCACCGACACAGTATGGAAGGCGCGGAGGGAGGAGAGGGCGGCGGCCCACGAGAAGAGGAGATGGTGAGCAGGCAAGAGCAGTGAAAAAGCACACGGGATGGGGAGAGAGGATGAGGAGCGAGAGAAGGCGGTCGAGGCCTCGCGGGCGGATAACGCGAGGCGTCGGTCGAGTACCGGTTCGACGCGCGTCCGAAGCGTCCGGACGCTCGTGGAGCAGCTTTATCGTTATCCCAAGCAACTACAGTACTAAGCAAGATCTCTACTCCTCTGGGGCTAACTTAGAATATAAACAAAAAAGAACTCTACACCTGATTCCAGATGAGCCCTGTTATTTCAAATTTCAAAATATATTTGGATTTCAAAGGTTTCAAAGAACCAGAATTCAGGCACATTTTCCTTTCAGAAGCACAATAAAAATTGAGCAATTAACCTTTGAGAACTGTGGCAGCGTCGCAGCGAGTCAGCGAGGCGTCGGTATAAACACGGACGGATCGCGCGAATACACGAATCCCGTCGGCAAGGGCGCAAGGGAACAAGCAGAATTCCCCGTCCCCGCTCCCCCAAACTGTTCGGACCGGACTTCTTGCGGCGGAAGAAAGAGAAGCCGGGGAGAGGAGTCGCGGCTCCCGACACATGTGGCGTCGCGCGGCGACGGCGGCGCTGTCGCTGGGCGCCGGTGCCGGCGCGGTCGCGGTCGCCACCTCTGAGGACCCCGCCGCGACGCTCAAGGTCTGCGCGCACCTGCCTCCGCGCCTCCTCCGCGACTCCGTCACGGCCGCCACAATCGCGTTCGACTACAAGTCGTCCCTCTGGGGCCTCGAGCCGGGCACCCCCGCGTGGCAGAGCGCCAAGCACCACGCTCACCTCCGCTCCGCCAACCGACTCCAGGAGCTCTGCTTCCGCAACGGCGGCATCTACATCAAGCTCGGCCAGCACATCGCTCAGCTGGTATGGAATTTGCCTCTGCTGGGCTTGTTTCTAGTGATGCGTGTGATTCAATTGTAGAATGACGTTGATACGATCATTCTCTGATTGGTGATTGCCTATGATAAAACTTGATACTTTGCCCTGGGTTTGTGTTGGTGTGTTTGTTTGCTTATTTTAGGAGTATGTCGTGCCGGAGGAGTACGTGCAGACAATGAGGGAATCGATGCTGAAGAGGTGCCCGGTCTCATCGTACGAGCAGGTCCGTGGGGTGTTTGCCAAGGATCTCGGTGAATCGCCAGAAACTGTGAGTGCCTTGTCTGCATCCTCTTTGCATTACTGTTTTGAGCAGTACAACTGCCTGTAGAAAGGCTGCAGGAGCTGAAGTGCAGATCAAATTACTGATGGTGTAATTGATCTTATATGTTTAGCCGCCCTAGAGCTCTGATGCTAGTGTCAAATAATGGATTTGCTGACCAGAGCACAGCATGTTCGCATGTTAACTTGGAAACAACTCTGACCTTAATTTTCCCTTTTCTCCTTTCTTTTTGTGTGTAGGTTTTTGCAGAATTTGATCCTGTCCCACTTGCAAGTGCTTCCCTTGCACAAGTCCATGCTGCCCGAACGCACGATGGGCAAAAAGTTGCTGTTAAGGTTGGATTTTAAGAAACATTGCGGTCTGCCTTGAATAAATTATAGCAGTAGGTTAAATTAACCTTGTTTTCTTCCTCACACTGTATCCTCCTATCTTGATATTCAGGTTCAGCATGACCACCTCAGGGATACTGGTGTTGTAGATATAGCCACTGTGGATTTGTTAGTGAATGCTCTGCATTATATTTTCCCTACATTTGACTACAGGTATTACTTGTGAATGGTAGCATCTTTCTCTTGTTATCTTGTTTGCTTTCTTGCTTTTGATTTTTAGCAATATGCACAAACCAGTAGCAAGATAATGCATACCTTAGAGGATTGTCATTATTTAGGATCGATGCTACAAAAGGATGGCGACATTGATGAAGATGTTAGGCATAGAATTTCAGCCGGCTGGTTGAAATGGCGTCAAGCTTCTGGCGTCCTTTGTGACAAAAGGGTGCCTCAGAAGCTGAAAGGTAAGTTCTATAGGACGGCGATTCGCCCGGTGATGTTATACGGTGCTGAGTGTTGGCCTACAAAAAGGCGACATGTCTAGCAATTGAGTGTAGCAGAAATGCATATGTTGCATTGGTGTTGTGGGCATACAAGGAGAGATAGAGTCCGGAACGACGATATTCAGGATAGGGTTGGGGTGGCACCAATTGAGGAGAAATTGATTCAACATCGGTTGAGATGGTTTGGACATGTCCAACGGAGGCCTCCTGAGGCGCCGGTGCGTAGTGGGGTTCTAAAGCGGGCCGATAATGTAAAGAGCGGTAGAGGTCGACCTAAACTGACTTGGGACGAGTCCGTTAAGAGAGACCTTAAGGAGTGGAATATCGCCAAGGATTTAGCTATGGACAGGAGCGCTTGGAGATTGGCAATCAACGTGCCTGAACCGTGACTTCTTTCTGTCTTGTGCACTCTATGTCCCTTTACGTGTCTCCCTGTTTCTTGTCTCTTTTGGGTTTCATCTCTAGCCTACCCCAACTTGCTTGGGACAAAAGGCTATGTTGATGTTGATGTTGAAACAAGGTGGTAAATTTCCTCAATTTACTTGCTTTACAGCTTTAATTATCAATTTGAAATTGAAATTTTGATCTCCAAGCCCCCAGGTTATCCAGTCAGCACACAATTGAGGACATGTTTGGTGTTCTTCATAAAAGGATATTTTGTAATTTTTAAATTAGAGTAAATATTCCAGATTGGATAATGATATGTTTTACTATTTATGTAGTTCCTAATAGATACACGCGTATTCATCTGATTTTTAAGGCAGTCAGTTATATTTCGTGATCTTACATCAAGCTTGATATCTATTTGTATGTTGGAACAGTTGGCCCTAGCTCTTCGTTGCATTGCCGGATTCGCATGCATAACTCGTAACCTAATGTTATATCAATGTGACTGTAAATCCTTGATTGCAATGCTACTTGTGTAGTTTTCACACAGAGTTCATTTTACATTATTGCCAAATAACTGCTTCCATGCAGGTGGTTAGTCGATGAAGTTCGAGAAAGTGCCCCTAAGGTACCTTCCTAGTCTTGCCTGGAAATATAAGTTCTTTGTGATTGACTCATGGATTTTATTCTTTCTTTTTGTTTGTTACAAAATGAGTTAACCTTTTGTTCTCATCTGTCATAATTGTTGTCTATTAATGGCTATGATTGTCCCCAGTTAAAATTAAGTTTTGTGCTAGTCAATATTCTTTCCAATAGTATCTTCATTTCAAACTTGAATTTTTATGCAATTTAGGGGGGACGAAAATAATAATAGAAAAATTGGAGCTGGTGCTAACTTGCTGTTATGATTCTCAGGAACTGGACTTCTTGAATGAGGCCAAAAACAGCTTAAAATGTTTGGATAACTTTAGAAGGTTGTCTCCTCAGGTTGCTGGTAGCATATATGCCCCCAAGGTTTATTGGAATCTCAGCACATCTAGAATTCTCACCATGGAGTTTATGGATGCCAAGGAGGTAACTGATGTTAATGGCATTAAATCAATTGGAGTTCACCCTGTTGATGTTTCAAACCTAGTAAGTTGCCACAGTACACCCATTTGATTAATCATGCCTGTGATATGTTACAAATACTCACATCTTTTAGATGTCTAGGTCAGTAAAGCATTTGCGGAGATGATTTTCAAGCATGGTTTTGTTCATTGTGATCCCCATGCTGCCAATATGATGGTCCGACCAATGCCACAAGAGAGCAGAAAACTTTTTGGTGAGAACCTTTATATCTAGCATCTCAAACTAAACCAAAGATGCATGTAGAATGCCTTTTACTTACTGAAACACATCGGATGTTGTTTGTCTGAAACATAACAATTTGACAATTAACTGAATGATTCTTCTATAGTTTGGTTTTTAAAGCAGTGCATGGTATTGATGTCTAGTTATTATGTAGATAACTAGCAGAGTTTCTCTATAAATAATGGTAGGTTGCTTCATCATGCCACAATAAAATATGCTATACTGAGTGAGATGGAGGTGTGTGAGATGTGCAAGTGTAGAAGTGGTTCTTTATTGCATAAGTCGTTCTTTCTATGTGGCAACACCATCTTTCTCTGTCCAACATTTTATATGTGTCGGATAGGTCATCCAAAGCATTATGATGGCTAAGGTGTTTTTTTTTATTTTTCTTTTAACTTAATGGCTAAGTTCCTAACAAATATCACTTCAATGTAGGTTGGAAGAGGCCACAACTAGTTCTTCTTGATCATGGACTTTACAAAGAGCTTGATTATAATACTAGGATAAGCTACGCTTCTCTTTGGAAGGTAACAATGCTATTACAGTTTCTGGAGTATTTCTTTGATTACAAGTAGCTGGTACTAAATATTTTCTGCGACATTTGGTCAACACAGGCGCTTGTTTTTGCCGATGCAAAAGCAATTAAGGAGAACAGTGTCAAACTGGGTGCTGGGGAGGATCTTCATGCACTCTTTGCTGGTGTTCTCACTATGAGGCCATGGAAAAGGGTGATTGACCCATCTCCTGATCATCTTGTCCTAGGAAAAAATACTGATTATTCAGAACTACAGGTATAGATGTTCTACAATTTTGTGTTCCCAATGGTCATCCATGGTACCATCGCAAATGCAATGATGCAAACGGACTATGTTGTTAAACAGTATAACAGTATCAGTAGGGCCATGAGCTCATGAACCTAGCATGCAGTTCTAGAAAGACTCTGATATTGCTGATTGTGGTTTGATTGTTGTTCATCAAATTAACAGGTCTTCGAATCTTGACATGATCAACAAATAGAAAACAGACTACAAACTTCACTTGAAATACATATAGCAGCCCACACTCTAAAATGGGATGAAAGGAATACATATTCCTTAGATAATGTTTTACTTGAAATCTAAACCTACTTCCCACGTCAACTATTAGGGTTTAAAGTCTTTGATGTTCCCAATATAGAGTATATTGGTGGATATTCTCCTTGTTCATTAGTTATATTATTTTGTATTTTTATATTCTTTTCTTTCTTTTATAGCATGTATCCTAGTGTTAGATAATTGGACTTAGATCCGTTTGTTAAGTTTTTTGTTTTATAAACCTGTCAGTAGAGTCTTGTAGACATTGAGGTCCTTGGTATCTGTCCTTACTCGATTGCTTATTTCTTGAACCCAGGATTACGCCTCCTTGTATTTTACTGAGATCTCGGAGCTGCTGAGGAGATTACCGAGGGTTATATTGTTGATGCTTAAAACAAATGACTGTTTACGTGCAGTCAATCATGCCCTGGTAAGCGTTTGGAAGTGCTAGCAATCTAGTTAAATATATTTTTGCTCGTTTTTCTATTCTAGAATATAAATGTTTGGGTCTGCTACTTTTATTACCAAATTGCTTTTCCTTTCACTTTTCTATGGCCACTGCTTTTAAAAAGGGTAGCATAGGATTGAGCTTGAGGGTTTGTTCATTATAGATGCTACACGGGCTTGGAATTTCTGTAGTGTGGGCAGTAATCAGCAATCGATTACAGAGGATAAATATGCATTTTTTCTTTTTAAACAATTCTAATAGCCTATCACTATGCATGCTTTTCCCTTTATATGCCAAGGGTAAATTCAATCTTTACTCTTGTTTAAGTTTTATATTTGGAACTGGGATGTGAAAAACTAACGCGAATTGATTTGGCTGCATTGTTAACTTATGACCTCCTTTGACAGGTTGGAGGCACTTCCTTGGAGTCGTTTATGATCATTGGACGGGTATCTTCTGAAGCTGTGCTGGAGGCTAAAAGAATGAACAGGAGGTCATTTCTAGATGGATTGATGATATGGCTGGAGGAAGTCCTGCTGGAAGCTCGATTCTTTAGTTTGAAGCTGATGCTATGTGTTATGCAACTCAGGAAGTTGTTGCCTGGCTAAAAGCAGTTAGGCGTATCAGCAGCTTTTTTGACTAGTAGAACTGCGTAGTTGACATCTAGTTCCATTTTTTTTTGAGGGCGAAACTTGGCATTTTGCTTAGAAGATTGCCATTCTTTTCGTATACATAATTCTTTTGTTGACCATTGTCTCACCATGATTGGTCATTTTGCATGATCGATACTTGATACCTTCATTCTGATGGGTGAATACAAGTATACGAACTGCTGCCGTGGACAAATGTAAGAGCAAATTTGTTTTTTTGGAAGGGAATCAACATTGTTATGGAGCAAATTTGTTTCGATGAGAAAATTAGCTGCAGATTATTAATTTTTCTTTTTAACTCTGTGCAATCTTACAATGAAGCACCAATTCAAGGGGGCAACTGCGGCTGCCTAACTTTTTATGATGATGAAGCAAAAAAAAAAAAGGAACAATTCAACAAGACAACTGCAAAGCGAGGTTGGTTGGGATGGCTTAACAACAGAAGAAAAAGGCGTTTTTTATGAAGTTAAAAAATTGCATCTTGGACCAATTTTTTTTATAGAATAATACATCAACCAGAAATAGCTTGACTTAAAAAAACAGCTTGACTTAAAACAATATAGATAGAGGGTGTACTCTATCTTGAAAAACACTGCAAATGAAAACATCCATTGCTAGCACAGCGGCAGCGGCAGAGTGGCTGCAGATACAGACAAAACACAAGCTTGAGATTTCACAATTTAGAAAATTTCGTTGCACGGTTGCATGAACTGTTCAACTAGGTCCACGGAATCTCTTATATCTCTCTCTGCAAGCAAGTCTCGGCGCCAAACAGCTGCGCCAAAGGTATCTGGCAGTCGTCGTCCGTCGCAGGACTAGGCGACCTCTCTTCTCCGACGCCACCACCACCGCCGGCCGGTGGTCGCTTCCAGTGCTTCCTCATGTGTCCACCGAGCGCGCGCCCTGTGAGGCACTCCGTTCCACACACCTTGCACTTGTACTGCGTCCTGCACACGTTGCCGTTGCCATTGGCACCCTCGTGGCACGTTCCAGCGCCGCCGACCTTTCGGTTGGAGCTTGCCGTGCCAATGTCCATCTTCCCGTCGGTTCTGGAGCCGCCATTATTGGTGAAGCCATGGGCTGATACACCGATGGGGTTGCACTTGTTATCAAAACCGCCGTCGCCATTGGCATCGTCATGGCTTCCTGCAAAGACGGGCTCCCCAACGCCGCTGTTGCCCTTGCCATGGACCTTTCTCTGCCTGTTGTGCCGAGCTCTGTCGACATCCTCATCACCACGCTCTGCCGCGTCGTCGACGGTCTTCCCCTCATCGTTGCTGCCGTCGCCATTGGCTTTCCCACGGCGCGCTGCCACTAGCTCCTTCCCGTCGGCCTGCGCAATGCTTTTGGCAGCCTCCTCGATCGCCTCCACCGCGGCAGATTCCTCACCGGCATCGTCGGCGTCGAGAATTGCTCCTGTGGCAATGGCGATCTTGGTTCTCTTCCGGTGTCCGAGGACATGTCCCCCGAGCGCCTGGTGGCTATCGAAGCACCTGTCGCATAGGCTGCAGGGAAAGCGCCCCGAGGTTGCGGTTGCGCCGGACGACGCGCCTGCAGTCTTTGCCGCCGCCGCCGCCGCCACATCGTCCCGATCGCCATCCGCCTCGCCGTCCGGACTCCTGCTTCGCTTGCCGCACGCGCCCCGCTTCTTCTTTGTCGCGTTCTTGGCTTCTCCTTGTTTTCTTGGAGTTGGAGCGCGATGCTCGTGCGCCTTCTCGTGGCTCCCCTCGCTCCCGGACTCCCCGGCCCGCGGTGAGGACGCTAAGTTCGACTCTGAACCGCTCGGTGCCGTCTGCGCCGCCAGCGGCGACGCGATGATCAGTTCGAGCCGGGCCTTCTTGGTCGGCGGCGGGGCGTCGTCGCCCAAGATCTCCCGGAGCGGCCTCTTCTTCGTCTTCCGGACGCCTCCTTCCGATTCTTCTTCCCCCGTCGTTCCATCATCGCCACCACCGTCGTCGTCGTCGTCGTCATTCGCAGAGCTCGCATCGCGATCGTCGTCCTCCGCGTGACGGCCCTGGGGCGCGGGCTGGCGCGCGAGGAACACGTAGCGGTCGACGTCCTCGTCGTCGGAGTCGGAATCAGAGTAGTAGTAGTCCTGCTCCTCGACCACCACCATCTCGTCAGCCTCCTTGCTGCGGAGTCTAGCGGCAGAACGATCTGGCGGCGGCGCAGATCCGTGGAGCAAGACGGGAAACCGAGCACTAGTACTACTATAGCCTGTTGTGGCGCGCGCGTGTGGAAGCTGCTTAGGCAGGCGGCCTAGGGATTGTTGCTGTGTGGAGCGATGAGCCGTGCGGCCGCACACAGCGCAGGGGCATGCTATAGGCTGCGGCTGCGGCCGTGGGCTGGAAGTGGGGGCGACAAAAGTAGTTGGCATGGGCCTGACGCTCGACCTCAACTCGGATTCGACCTGGGCGTTGCTCCGTCGGCGAGTCGACGGCCAGTTGGATGGAGCCGAGTAATTTGGCCCAAGTACAAATCTACTCGTGGTTCTCATTTCTCCCTCAAAAAAAAAAAACTCAATGCTATTCGAGACGAGTCCAACTGTCAAGTCAAATGCTTTTGCTGTATGTAGTTCAGGGCGCAGTGGTGGCTTTGGCCTTTCTTTTGGAACAATAATACTAGAGTTGAGATTTTACCATACTCTCATTACCATATAGATACCATTGTAATGAAGAGTGGGGGTGAGCCTTGGCGCTTGACATGTATCTATGGTGAAGAGCAGGTGTCGAAATGCCACAAGATGTAGGATATGCTGAAGTTTATCAGGGCGACTTCGCCGCTGCCTTGGATGTGCATTGGGGACTTTAATAAAGTTCTTCTCCGCTTCAAGCATGAGTGTGTGTGCAGGAATAGAGCTGGAGCCCGATAGTAGGCTTTCGGGAGGCGTTAGACGTATGTGGCCTCGTTGATGGTTTTGAAGGACGATGATGGACTTTTGAGAAGCAGGTAGCTAGGGCTCCTATTGTCGGGTGAGACTGGGCCGAGCTCTGGCGTGTGCTGAGTGCGCTAGATTCCCGATGGCATCGGTCCGCCACCTCACTTCGGCGGCATCAGACCATGGTCCTATCGAACTTTGGTGTGAAGATAGGACGAACTCTTGAGGAAGGCGATAGAAAAAACATTTTAGTATGAACTAATGTGGGAGTCGCATGTAGGTTTTTGGGATACCCTCTCCTAGGCATGGGAGAGCCCACCGCGAGGCTCTGGATTTGGAGGGGCTTCAAAAGAAGATGGTTGTTGTGTCTAAACATCTCAGTAGTCGGGAGAATACAAACCTTTGACAATGTGAAAAGAGAATTAAAGGGGTTGAAAGAGGAATTGGAGCGGCTCCGATTGGATTCCCTAAGAACGGGGCCATCCCACGAGGAAATAAAAACCACAGATAAAATAGTGGAGTTAAATCACCATGAGGAGGTTATGTGGAAACAACGTTCTCATGTTTACTTGGGCTTGCCGAGGGAGACAGGAACACTCGATTCTTCCACTTACTGTTGATTGTAGTTAATGCTCATCATAAACCATCAACTTAACTTATATAAATGCATGAAAGAGATCATCAACCTAGGTTTAGGGGTTTAAACTAATAATTTCCACAAGCTTTGGTGATTTATATATTGCAGGAGGATTTATCCAAAAAAACAGCTCCTGGGACCATCGTCATAGACTCCAAACAAGCAAACCGACATCAATGAACGATTCAACTTGTGAAACCTTAGAAAATCAACTCAATACGAAGTCAAGAACCCGCCGCTGCAGAGTGGGGGCCACCTATCACTGGGATTGGCCGTCTGGCCCCACCTGTAGGCCGGTCAGCCTGTGGGTCCTGCCTGTCGGTCTCCGCTTCGTCGTGCGGTCTCCACCGCCTATGAGGATGAATCTCCACCGTGTATGAAGGTCAGTTTCAAGTTGGTTCATCCGACGGTAATCAAGGGAAGATGATGCGGATTGATGACGTGGCAATGCCTTGCCCCCTACTCCTTACCCCTCCTAGAACATCAATCTTGAATCATTTACATTGATCAGATCAACTAAGAAGAGTCTACAACCTCAGAGCTCCCTACACATAATTCTATAGGCATAGCTAGCTAAGTTAGATTAAAGAGAGTCGAGCATCTTTGCTTGGATTCCCGATCTCTGTCAAGAGTTTGGCTTTGGTATATGTTTTGTATCCTTTATCATTTATACATTTACTATGACATTGTTCTATATATTTATCATGTTCTTAGTTATTATGTTGATCGTCTATTTTGATTATATGCTTAGTGTAGTCGGAGTTATTGTGATACTTATGCATATGTTCGTAAAGCGCTCATCCTTAAGTTCGAATGGGGTGAGTGGTTGACATTGTATAAGCGTGGTGCTTATACCATGTTTACCTCTGAATGCACCCTACATTCCGGATCGTGTGGTAGATCGCGGGGGTGACAGCCCCGTTGAATCCTCTATAATCCACCTCCCGTCTGTAGGACTAGTAGGACCCAGTTGCGACGAAAGTAGTCAAGCTATGTTATTGCTCTTCATTAGTAATGTCCCTTATGCATAGATGGAAGATAATCTTTTGCTATATTAATAATATGTACTGCACATCAATGTATGCTTTGACTTGTAACTATAGAATAACTTAGGAGTTAACCTCTCTTGTACCTGCTTAGTCTTGCTATTGCTATCTTATGGAGTACTCTAAGTGTTACATTTATCATTCATATATTATTCTATCTCTTGGTTTACCCCTGTTTAGAGTAAGAGAGTTGGCTTATTGATCCATCATAAGTACAAGTTATCAATACCAGCTACCAGTTATCAATACTAGTTACAATCAATACTTGTTATCAATATTATTGATATCAATACATTAGCCAGACCTTCCCTATGGATATAAATAACGATACCTAGAATACTCCCGGGTGAAGTGCTACAATGGTATATCTGTGCGTTGCATATTTCATATATCTATATTATTTCTAAGTCACATTCATACCATAAGCATTTTTGACACCGTTGCTATGAGTAGAATTAAAACTCCATTCTTAGTAGCGACGCTAAGAAATGTCAACAAGCATTTCTGGTGTCGTTGCCGGGGAAGGCAGCTAGGCATTAATGTATTGATAATTATGTAGACAAGTATTGATAACTTTGGAAGGCAGCTAGACATTCAAAAGAGTATTGATAACTTTACTTATGGATGAGATCATAAACCAAACCACCTCTACTCAAACAGGCTTACCCTTGTTTTGTTTGCTCATATTTTATGTAGGGTAATGTATGTCTGGTTTTGACCTTCCGGACAACTACGTTGAAGATCCTGAAGTACTGATCCGAAGGGCCAAAGCTCAAAAATCCAATGAAGTGCAAGCTTCAACTTCTCAATCAAACCAGACAAGAAGGAGCTTAACACCAGTCCTTGAGAGCATGACTGACAAGACCCTCCGTGAATTCTCTGCTCCAAGTGCGGCCAACATCCGTACCGGATCAGCGGTCGACACTGGGAATAACTCATTCTAGCTCAAGCCAGCTCTCATCAATATGGTGCAAGCCAACCGGTTTTGTGGAAAGACACATGAAGATGCTAGTGCCCATCTCCAATACTTCCTGGAGATTTGTAGCACTTTCATCATCAAAGGAGTGGTTCTCTTTCAAGAACCGTGTGCTACTTGATCCCGCCCATCCGCAAATAGTGACTGAGATAGAAGACACAACCACGAACAAGAAGAAGAGAAGGAATAGGCGCAGGAGGTCAAGGAAAGCAAAGACCACGTCCCTAATTCAAGAAGCCCAAGAAGTACAGGAAGTACAGGAACCAACTCAAGAAGAACAAGAGCCACAAGAACCACAAGCACCGCAAGAAAATCAAGAAATAAAGAAAGTAAAAACGGTGTGGCGTAAAAAAGAGGTGCAACCATCAAGGTCTCCATCTTCGGGACCGAATGATGCACCCAAAGAATGATGCAAGATAAGAGAAGTCCTATTCAGAAGATTCAAAGCACCGAACCCTCGCCGGGAGGTAAAAATCGGTAGTTATCCATATTTACTTTCCCGCACTGCACAATTAGCATATTTACTTTCTTCGCATTTGCATTTAGAAAATAAATAAAAAGTTCACTACTGCATTATAAAATCTCAAGCCCCATGTGAATAATTTTACGGACTGTAAAAGCCCATAAGAATATTTACTATGGTGGCATAAAAATAAAATAAATATGCATGCATCTTGTTATGTTTCTTTTGCATCATAAAATGTTATCTGCATAGCACATTTATACAATTGTTTTAAGTTCTAAGTTTTGAGTGCTATAGAAAATACAAAAATATCTAAAAGATTAAGACCAGATCCTGCTAAAATTCCGCTTAGAAAAATCATAACCAATGTCAAAAGTTCTGCATCATAAAATGTTTTCTGCATAGCACCCGTGAGAACATGGATGCTGCTGTTGGAGGAGCATTATGATCACTTACAATCCCACAAGCAACTACTCTTATTGAAAAGATGGCCTCCAACCAAGGATGGTATGAGGAACGTCTTCATCCCCGCAAAGAGAGGAGGTATGCATAAGTTAAGGAGGTAGACATGCTATCTGCCAAGATAGATTTGCTGATGAAGAGGATTGAAGACCGAGCCAATGATGATAAGCAAGAAATCATGCACATCCATGACTCCCGCATAACTTGTGAAGAATATGAAAACACTAGACACTCAGGAAACAACTATCCCAAGACCCGTGAGGATGTGAACTTCATCAACAACAATAACCATCGTTCTCAACAAAATTAAGGATGGGGTCAACAACAAAGGCCAAATTATCAAGGTAACTATCAAGGTAATAATTCTTACAGCCTAAGATAGCCAATAGACTTCGAAATATCCTTCCTGAAGTTATCTCTGAAGAGTTCAACGTTCGTGCCAGGCCGACTAATAACTGACAACATAATTACAACCTATGAATGTATGTATTTTATGAAGAAGAAGAGGGCAAGGGACAGTCGTTTCTGTGCTCTGAAACTAGACATACGAAAGACATACGACAGGTTAAAATGGGACCAGACATGAGACTAGTTAGTTCGGTCTTTTTCTCGGTGATTCTGAATGACAACAAACTAGAGGGCTTTAAACCATCCCGGGGCATTTGTCAAGGGGGCATTTGTCAAGGGGATCCAATTTCCCCTATCTCTTCTTGTTAGCAGCAGAGGGCCTTTCATGCCTATTAAAATTTTGTGCTCGGTCATCAAATCTCATGGGTATTCCCATGGGCTCTACAGTAGTTTGTTTTATTTACCCATTGATTTATGCTTTCAAAGCTATGTTCTTCTAAAATTTTAGTCCCTCAACTATGCCCATGGTTTAATTTTCGTCCCTCAACTGCAAAACTGAAATATTTAGTCCTCGAACCACCAATCCCACTCAAAAATTGTCTATGTTTATTTTCGGTGGTGGTTTTAATCCCATTCAAAGATGGTCTCTGTTTGTTTTCGGTGCTGGTTTTGCTCACGTGGCAGTGCCACATCATGTCCTGCATGGTCGGGTGCCCCGGTGGCTGGCTGAGTCAGCTCTCAATGTCGATGCCAACAAGAATGGACTACATTTTGACACTTGTCAGATTGCTGATCTTGTTAACAAGAAGTTAAATCTTGTCACCGAGTAAGTAAAAAAGTGGTTTTCTCTATTATAAGGTTCGTGGCATTCACTTGTGAGTTGTGACTAATATATATAAACTCTTTTGTAGAGCAAATTTGGGTCAAATTTATCGAAAGATAAGGGGTCATGTGTTCTTTTGGGAAGTGATTGATAGGAAGAAATTTTTTGTTTATCGGGTTGTTGTGGCATTGGAGACCAAAGTATTTGAATCAAGAGTTGATAGATGTGAAGGTCTCTACATCTTGCCATGGAATTTGGATGATTATGATGGCTATCTTCAGAAGACGAAGAAGTACTGTGTGAATAACGAGAAAAGGTCATTCGAGGGCTCAAGTAGGTCTTCTTTTTTTAAGTTCATTAGTAGACTTTACACTCATGAGACTAAACTTAAGGAAGTTGACCTAGTCGTAATGAAGAGGCATCCTCACTTATGTGTACTTCTGAGAAACCTATTAAGAGCTGATGACATTAAGCGGCTTTGAAGATACTCTGAGGTTGGGTGTGTGTATTCTTGTGTATCTGTGAATGCTTGTGAGTGTTGGTTTAGCCAACAAAAATGAGAGAGGAAGAGAGCCAAACGAGTGATTGGCCAAAGGTCCCTCTCTACCTCCACTTTTATAGCGAATGTGGGAGGGGAGGTTTTCATAGTGGGGCTTGTATTTAAAAAACACACTAGGGGCTATAAATGGGTCCCAAATCTTATCTTACAAGCCCCTAGCTATGTAATTGGGCCCTAAAAATACTAATGGGGTCCCTAACATGTAATACACCCCAACATAGGGTATGTCCAGCAAAAATATCTGACATTCAATATGGTATGTTATAGTCTAAGATATAATCTAGACCTATCAGATAAAAAGCGCACACGAGCACCGTCCGAGTTGAGGAATGATCTGGAGAGTGAAGTATTTAAGACTATTGGACTTTTTTTAGTTTGAACTTTCTAAATTATACTAGTACTAATAATTTTGGCTAAAATTTAGGGTAGTCCTAGGCCTACCAGGACTAAGGCTGGGTCCGCCCATGCTTTATATATTGACATTCCTCCTCTTTACAACGATTTTTTGAACTAGTTTTGTATAGGGGAGACCAACAAAACAAATTTCTCATTCTGCTTTTGAATGTATGTTAGAATCTTTGGCCAACCTATAACGATCTTTTCAAATGTGGCTTCGGCTTCTTCATCGTCATCATTTTTGTTGTTTAGTTCTGGCTTCACGAGCCGCTTTCATGTGTGCACGTTTGGCAGGGTTTTAAACCGGTGGAGAAGGCCCAGCAAAAGCCTTACGTAGCCAGCTGATAGCTGAGTGGAGCATGAAAAAAGACATTTCACACATTCTCTCTTGGCCTCCCTTCTCTCATAGGCTTTATCCTTTCCTCTCTCAATATGAAATAGTCTAGCTATATTTGCTTGTAGCTAACGAACATGTAAGACTCAGCTAGCTAAGGGTCTATTTAGATTCTCTGGTCTAAACTTTAGTTGTCTAAAGTTGAGGACTGAAACTTTCGACCACTTTAGATCACCTATGTGGTCTAAAGTTTTTGTAAGGTGGTCTAAACTTTAGACAACACTTTAAAATTCCTTTTTGGAGCCTTAATAGCTAGAGTGGTCTACAGTTTAGTGGCTAAAGTTTAGTCCATGGGATCTAGACAAAGCCTAAGTAGCTGGCCATTAGACACGCCCTTGTGCCATATGCTATCTGCCCACCACCAAAGTCGGAGTGTCCTCCATCTCTAACCTTTCTTCCAAGCTCAAAGATGGACAATATAATTAGGGAAAAACCAAGCGTTCACACTTAATAGACTGAACGTGATGTGCTTTCAAAGTATCAACCAGGGATTTGGCCGTTTGGGGAAAATGGCAAAAAAAAAATCTCGGACCTGATTAAAATGCATGAACGTAGGAAATTTCAGACCATGGTTCACTTATCTGACCATCAAAATGTTCAAGTTTAGCTAATATTGACTGAAATTTGACCAAAATTGGATAGAAAACCACAAAGAGGAAACAAATGGATGATAGTTTGATACGTTTGTACTTTTATATTGAATTGAAGAGAGAGCTTGTGGCTTTGTTTGAACTCTAGACTAAACTAAAAATTTAATTAGCCTATTTTTTATTTGACAGGTACGATGTTGGGACCTCACCAAGATGGATCAATTTCATGAAAATCCGGTTGGTTTGGACCAAATCCTTGAACCATGGTTTTAACTAGTATGTGATAAATAGCATAAATCAAAAAAAAATTACCAACTTTTTAGCTTGGACATAAATTGAAAGAAGTCACTGGTTTCTAACACATTAGGGTCCGATCCGAAGAGATCGGAGGGGATTGAAGGAAGTTTTATTCTCTACGAGTCAAAATCTCTTCCAAAGTTCCAATCCCCTTCAACCCCTTCAATCCTCCTGGATTAGAGATTAAACCGAACGAACCTTTAAACCTAATTATCCCTCTTCTTCAGGCCTCAGTAATTGTAGCACCGGATATTCATGGCCAGTACAGATGACACGAGACTAGTAGTAGGACATGACAAATGACAAAGCAGTAGCAAATAAACCCTGTCCCCCGATCCGTTCGGCACAAATATTCGGACGCCAGCGCAAGAAGACAAGCGCGGCCCTGTCTCCGCCGATCCAGAGGTGAAAACCCCACCAGGCCACCACACCGGCGTCCAGGTCCAGCGCCTAGCGGCACCACGTACGATCTCGGGCCTCGTCGTGACGCGTGAGAGCAATCGCCTGCATCTCTCCAAGCGCAAGCGGAGGTAGTGGGGGAGTACGGCAGCGCATGAATGCACGCCGTTCCCTCTCGCTTCTGACCCTGCTCCCTGTGGTGATGCGCCGCGCAGCAAGCAGAGGTGAGCCCCGCCGGCTGTCCTAGCGAGGGAGGCATCAGGCATGCAGCATCAGCAAGCAGGCAGGCGGCAGCTCGCGGCAAGGCTGCGCGCGCGGCCGGGCCACTGTGGCCCTGTGGGTGGGACGTGGGTGGCTCGGTATGAGCACAGACAAGTACCCGGTACCTCGTCGTCGTAGCGCCTGCTGCCTGATCGACGCCTGCGTAGCCCGACCAGCCCCAATAATTGGCCGGGCCGCGTCCTTTTGGCTGGGCGCGCTCGCGCGCGGCGTGGCACTCGGCAGCCAGGCAGTCGAGGCGCGCGTGCGGGGCCACGGCAGCGCGAAGCGGACGAGGACGATCGAAGGGGGCGGGCGACTGGCGAGTGGCGAGTGGCGAGTGGCGAGGCGAGCAGCCAGCTAGCCAGCTTGCCGGCGAGGTAGCGCTTGTGCTTGCGCCGGCCCCGGCCGGGCGCGGCAGGGCAAGTGGGCAGAAAGACACACATGCCGGCAGGGCGCAGGCGCGCGGCAGGCCGGGGGTGCAGTGCTGGCGGCACGCACGTACTGGCGCCGTGGCACGGTTAATCCGTGGCACCAGCACGGTCGTTGACGCGCGCGCCCACTTTTGGGGCACACGGCGGTGGACGACGCGCGGGAGTGGTACCGGCCGGGGCGCCGGGCCGGGCCGCGGAAAATCCAAGGGGCGCTGCCGCTGCGGGGTCTCCAGCCGGGGCCGCCCTGGATTCTCGCTCGTGCCGCTTTGCTCGCCTCGTTTATGGTAAAACCAGATGCCTCGCTCGCTCGGACCCCCTGCTACTCTACAACAACACGTTTCCATGTAATAACTGCTAGGTCTTGGCGATGTTTCCCGGATTTCTTTGGGTTCCGTTGTTCGACACTGTACTGTACGTATACTAGTAGCGGTAGTACGTTGAGCTAAAGCTGTCTTGATTCGATCATGTACGTTGTATACTTTAAGGTCGGTGCACGACATTTTATGTGTAGCTAGGATATCCTACGTATAGTTCAAAACGACTCACCTAGCTTGGAGCACTGCAAAGGCAACGGCTCATACTGAAATGGCAGTCACTTATATGGGGGGCGCTGGCAGTCACTTATATGGGGGGCGCCCAACGGGCTCATATATACAGTCTATTCGCTTGAAGTATTGCTGGCTGGTTTTTATGAGAGAAAAACACTGCTAGCTGACTGATTTGACTGATAATCTCAAGCGAACAGGCTGATACTGAAAATGGCAACCAAATGATCTTTCGTTCATCTTTGCTATTTTTTCTCCTTCTTTATTATATTCTCATCTCTCTTTGATAATATGGCGTTGGCCTCGCACTACTCCCTCACCCCATGTCCTTCTCTATCTTCACATTGCCGGGGCAGTACTCTTAAGTCCTACTCCCTACCACAGGATCTATGATCGCTTCCATTCCATCACCTTGCTAACGTACTCTGGCCTTTTCCCGCGTGTTGTCACCCACCTTACCACCAGTGGCGGATCTAGGAATTCATAGAAGAGAGGGCTCAACTCATCTTCAACCTCTAAAACCCCTCCTCCATCTCTTCATGCCTATAAAAATTAGGAGAGGTTTAAGGAGAGACTCCATTGTTGCCGGATCCGCCCCTGCTTACCACCCACCTCTTGCAACTCCATCAATCCATCATTCCAGCGATCACCTCACTAGCTCAGCTGGACGACGTTGCCCCTTTGATGTCCATGCACACTACAAGGCAAAAGGCATCAATTGATGAAGCCTGGGGCGCGCGACACCTCTCCAACCCATGTACGCAAACCTCTCAAACCATAACCCAGTACTTGCCAATTGTAGAAACCATTGTTTACCAGCAGGGACAAATCCCCAGCGTAGGCGCTGGGGGGCTCAAGCCAGCCACATTAGTACCCACGGAACACATAGTACGCTGCCATGACGAGGTCTGTACATCAAATATGTAGTACATTGCTTCGTGCTGGCTTAATTAATCACGAGGTACACACAGCTTGACTAGTTAGGAGATGCTAGCTTGGTTATTATACAGGATCCACATATTGCATTGCATGCAGGAATGAAAATCTAAGAGCAGAAAACAAGCAACAGACTACTTGAAATCAAGATAACAACAAAATTAAAACAGAAAGCATACATACATAGATGGAAACACAATGCAAGAATACAACAGTACGTCTAGGTCGTCCTTTTCCTTTTGACACCAGCGGCAGCGGCTCCCTTCTCTTCGTCTTCGTCTTCATCTCCTCCGGGGGTAGTACTAGTACCATTGTCCTCGTCAGCTGCCAGCCGCGCCATGGTAAGCTTAGTCAGCAGCTCTGCAGCGGTGTCAGCGAGGACGAAGATGTTCCGCGCCTTGGGGTCGATGAAACCCTCCTCGACACCCTTGTCGAACAGCGAGAGCAGGCTGTTGTAGTAGCCGTCCACGTTGAGCAACCCCACCTGATCGATGATACAAATAAGAGTAGGTACAATAATGGGTTTATAGCCAAGCTAATGCTGATGTGGAAGATAGAAGAAAGGAGAGAGATGAAAACTTGGCTTCCATGCAAACACCAAGCTGGGCACGGAAGCATAGGTATTAATAGGCCCAAGTAGCAAATGTTGTGAGGAGAAATAGGAGAGAGATTTTTTGAAGACAAATAGAAGACACTTATTGTATAACTTGACTCTTATAGCTTTCTTATAGCCAAACAACTTAGCTCTTACAGCTTTCTTATAGCCAAACAACTTAGCTCTATTATTGACCATGCTCTAAAGCACCGTCGGCCGGCGAGCTACCGAGCAGCGTTGATTAATTAGTTCATTAATTCGATGGCTACTTTTAATTAACCATCCCCTTTCGTGGCAGCAACGAGTGGAGATAGTACTAGCAATAACCTCTCCATTATTAGGCAATAGGCATGACGCTAATTGATTATAGATAATGCTGGCACTGGCAGCGGCATTATAGAATGCAAAAATGAACAATGGCAGTTAAATACGACAAGATTACCGGTTTGCTGTGGATCCCCAACTGCGCCCACGCTATGACCTCCAGCAGTTCTTCGATTGTCCCATAACCGCCTGCCCATGTTAGTTACGTCAGACAACTAGATATAGCTCAGATCATTCGGCTCTTGAGTCTTGAGAGCTGTCCACTACAACGTGGTAGGACCCTAGCTATACTACTACTCTGTCCCTATGTATCTGTCGTCTTTGGTTTTTTTGCCACAAGTTTGACTCGATTTATCTCTAAATAAATTTATTAAAAACTAGATTTAAAGATCTTTCCAATGATACTAATTATGTGTTATAGAAATTAATATTTTTAATATATATTTTGTTAAAGTTATTTTTTGAAAAGCGAAAGCGACAGATATTTTGAGACGGAGGGAGTACGTTACTGGGAGTAGCTAACGAAGGCGATAGCTTGTTTTAGGAGCCAGAAATCCAGGATAATACTGGTATTAGCTAGAGTAATCTTTGACGACTGGACTGACCTGGCAGGGCGATGAAAGCATCGGCATGTTTCGCCATTTCCGCCTTGCGCTCATGCATGTCCCTGACCACTTTCACCTCTCCCAATGTCTCCCCTGACACCTACAGGTCGATCGTCGCCACACGTTTAATTCATGCGCACACTGATGAAACCTGTGGTTTCCTAGCAAAGCTCGTGGCTGGCTGTTGGGAAAGACGCGAAGGGTGTGACAGGCCGGAAACCGGAATGGAGATTTGGCATTACCTCTTCGGGTAGGAGGGCGGTGGGGATGACCCTGCAAGAACATGAGCAGCAGAAGAGGGTAAGAATCCAAATGCAGGAGGGACGAGGGAGGAGACGAACAACTGAATGAGTATGCTGCTGTGCTGTGCATTACTACTGAAAAAGAGAGTGCTTGCACGCATGGGCGGTCAGGGAGCGACGCTACGGCGGCGGCGTCTATTACCCGAGGACGTGGCGGCCGCCTTCGTAGACGGCCTTGGACACCAGGCCCATCAGGCCGCCGCTGCCGCCACCGTAGACCAGGTTGATCTGCCTTTCGATCTGCGTGCACAAGTAGCAGCAATCAAGCAAGCATCGTCGGAATACATTCGCAAGAGGTAGCTAGCAATGTTTCCTGGAAGGACACTGACGAAGTAGCAGTCGCTCACCAGTTGCTTTCCAAGGTCGAGCGCGGCAGCGCTGAAGGACGGCCGGTTCCCCGGCCTGCTGCCGCAGAAGACGCAGATCGTTCGCACCGGGCCGCCGACGCCGCTGCTCTCCGGAGCCAGCTTCTCTTGATTCTCCTCCATAATCACGAACCACGGGGGAGGAGGAGAGGATGAGGCACGGACACGCCCACCCACGACAGAGAGAGAGACAGAGAGAGTGGATATTCCCCTACGAGGTCCCTGGATGGTCGATGGCTCGGTGCCTATTTATGCACGTGAAGAAATAGATCGCTTTGCACGCAGTTCAATAATTACAGACCCGCTAGAAAGAGTGCATATGTATTTACATCTGATCAAAGTTAAAATATTTTTAATTAAATTTATATAAAAATCGTATCAATAATTACTTATTTAAAGCAAGTCTCAACTTAGTTTTTTTTAGTGAAAACCAGGCCACAAAACCACACAACCTGGAAGAATGCACCACTCATTCCAAACAACTTCAACGACTTCGGTACAATGATCGACAACGATTAATCACTTTCTCACACTGAGCCAACTTGGTCAAAAAAATAACCCAACTAACAACTGTACAACATTGTGACCTAGCTAACAACTAAAAACAACTCAAGACACCACGGCTCTAAAACCAACTAGCCCTAGCAACCAACCTAGAGCAACTTGGAGCACCACCAACCACGGGCCAAACAGCAAGAAGCGGAACATGGAGCGGAGCTAGGAAAAAAACCTCAGTGACGCCTTTAGGAAGGAAACGATGCCAAAGATGTCAACATCACGGGCCCACTATGGGAAGGTCTTTTTCTTTTTTGCAACACCCACTATGGGAAGGTCTTCACCCACAAACCCCAGCCAGGCAGCACAAGAGGTACGAAGAGAATGCCTCCAAGGAGAAAGCGACATCAGCAGACATCATCGTCCAAGCTTTTGCCTTGATCTCTCACCTCTACCCAGTGCAGCCTGCCATTGCTCACCATAGAAGGGGACTGTCCGCAGAGGCACATGTGTCCACCGCGTCCACACCTGATGCCACACCAAAGTGGGCCACCTAAGACATTTCCCTCTGAAAATGAGGACCATTGTTAAAGGCGGATATCTTAAGTGGTCCGCCTCTGTTAATACATCTTAGGAGGCAATACTTTATTGAGTGTCTTTGTAAATGGTCTGACCATTTTCAAAAATCACTGCCAATTTTTGGAGACACGGATAATCTTTAACCGTCTCTATAAATATAATTGGCTATCTCCTAAAATTACTTTTTAGTAGTGAACGTCGAGTGTGTGATCTTGTTCTCCCTCTTGCTAGACCTATAGTGGTCTCCGTTACCTCGTCAAGCTAAGGTACGGTCTCGCCACAACAACCTGAAGGGAGCTGCCCCAAGCTAATCAGGTGAGAGACACTACCATGTCCGCAACACATTCTCGTTCCCATCTCCCCTTACCACCTAAGGATGCTTTTCAAAGAAACCATTGTCATTCTTATCCTAATCCTATCCACTAGCTATTCACCACCGCCTCGATGGGAACCACCTTACCTCGCCGCCCCGGCGCTCATTATCACTACTAGTTGAACTTGTCTTGCCTGTGGCCTTTTCTCCATGGCTGTCAGTTCTTCCGAGCAAAGACACTAATCCTAAACCCCGAGCCTCGACAAAACTGAAGAAGATGAACTCAGGCAATTGTCATAGTATAGATCCCATGCAGTGTTAGTTTGTCTTCAAAGCACCCGATTCATGGTTAGCTTATCAAGTATCAACATTAGTGATGACATTGTTAGGCTTTTAGTGTTACGCCAAATGCCCTCCAAAACTTAAGCTACCATAGATTGTTGGAGGCAAGAATATGATAGGTTGGGTTGCTTGATATCCGACTCTGAGAGGATGTGAGAGCAGCTCTACCAGATTTATATTATACTACAGTCTGAAGTTGTTTTAGAAGAGTACCCTAGAGCTATTTTAGCATATACATAGATAGAGGAAGAACACTGCTGCAGCAGATACCTAATCTTTTTTTTCTCCTATTAGCTAGATTCTTCCGGACCCAGCATAACAAATAATTGAACAGAGAAAGATTCTATAGGTGTACTATAATCTCAGGAGCTAGAAAGTTTGATATGAAGTGGTGGATCTTAGTGGGACTGGTTGTTGCAGCGATGGCTCTCTTTCTCGCAGAACTAGACCAATGCAATACACCGGTCTTGTAAACAAATAAACAAGTTATTTATAGGAGGCACGACTGATGTTCCAAGACAACTCAACAAACTTGGCCATCCCCATATAACTCAATAATCGATCGTCAGTCGGCTGAAAATTCTGAAAAACGAAATCAATTTTATATGGATCATATACATGCTTTAATGCTTGTGCATAAGAGGGTGCTCTGTTCATCAAAATAACCCATCGATCGGTCCCATTTGGGGCACTACCGCCATGCTACGGAGCCATCAATTAAATCCGAATCAGTCAGAGACCACGTCGTGCATTAATCGGTCCAACAGCAACCACCCAGATGATACGGCCGAATCAGTACCCACCTTTTCAGCGAGCCAAACGGTAGTATACCAGTAATCGCTGTAAGAAATTACTAACCGCGTGCTGCTATGATGCATAGTGGAGCTGACTCTCTGCAGGCAATGTTACAGAAGGACCGTGCCAGTCCTGAAATGAAATAACTAATCACTGCGGTAGTGTTAATCATCAGTGCCCGTGAATAATCTCTTTTAACCACCGTGTCAGGGCAGTAACCAAAGTCCTACTTTTACTTTTGTTCTGTGATGATCTCCTTTTAGACCTCCTTTAGAACAAAGGATTCATGGAAGAATTTTGTAAGATTCTAATATCTATAGAAAATTTTCCTATGTGGCCTTTTGGAACAAAGTGTTAGCCATTTTCTTACATAGGCTCGTAGCTAAGTTATGTTTTGTTAGTATCACCTCTTTTTATTCAAGTTTCTATAGAAGAGTGACAATATTTGTAATTTTAAATAGATATATCTCAAAAATATATTATACTAAATATAATGATATTTGTTTGGTAGGTTGAATAAATTTGGTTTAATCTTAGACTTATTATTAGGCAAAACTCAAAAGACACTCTTTTTTACAAAACAGTTCGAGACTAGCTACTCAAGCTCAATGGCAATTGGTAAACAACCGAAGTGGGTTCCCTTTTCTCCTTATATCATCCGAGAAACGCTTCGCATTGGTTATCAGCATGTTACCAATTAACTGGTACGATGTTTGCCACATCTCGTAGCAGCTACCTCTGCACCAAGCAAGCAACAATGAGCATCCATGCATATGCTCGATTATATTAGGGTATTCTCGAACAACATATCCATTTGACTCACAGGGCGGCTAATTGTTGACTTGCTATACTTACGCGCAACTAACCTACGCGGTGCGCCACCCGCTAATTGCAGACAGTGAGGGCCTAACTTTGCATGGCTATTAAGTTGTCGGATGTCTTTACATGGGATTATCAAAGGTCTAATCGTTGACTCCGCACAGCTACACCACCGACCCAGGACCGCTGAACGCGGGCGGTTACCGACTATAATCATATTTTGATGTTCACTCATACTTAATCCCATTCTTTAGAGTGATATGTTTCTCTACCTGATCCTTTAATGAATACGTAGTACAATGTTTACTTGCTTGAATTTGCTCCAACTGCTGGACCTTCCAAGATTAGCAACTTGATCATTAAGACCATCGTTGGTGAAGGACCAAAACAGTGACTAGAGGAGTGATAAATGAGAAACCAATTAAAATTCTTCTCTAATAACTTAGCCTATGTCCCAAACTTTTTCAAAACACTTATCTCTTCTTAGCAAACTCAAGTCCCCATAGCCATAACAAACTATTGGTCTTTGTTAGAAAGCCAAAAGGTTAAGTGGGAGCAAGAACACAACTCAAATAAATACCTCGGAGCCTCAAGAAGATCCTAGCAGCCGTAGAAGTTTAGCAGTTGCGCGTGGAACTTCAGCGCCAAGGAAGTTCCACACCCATGCAAGAAAGTTCTGCGAGCAGGCCATACCAAGAAAGAAAATTCCAAAACTCGATCAAATGAAGTGTAAATGACACAATTTTGTATGTTTCTTCCCTAGAACATAGTGACAGTATCCCCTAAGAGATCTTGACCAAAAGCTCAAAGCTTAGCCTAGAAATTTGAATTTTAGCTCTCAAATTGGGATTTTCACCATTTTCTTGAGATGAAGAAATTGAGGGTGCTCGTGGAGGCAAAAGCCTAAGCATGTTCCCAAGACATCATGTCACCTAAGAACAATCAAAGAACACCTCAAAATCTTTAGCTCAAAGATTTCCAAGAAATTCACCAAAAGAGACTAGAAACAAGAGGTTTAGAACTAGAGAAATAGGTGTTGGGCTTCAAGACATGTTTTGGTCAAGTTCCAAGGGTCCCGGAACACTCCAAAGCCGAGTCAAATAACCAGCCAACACAGCCAAAAAAAATCACCAAAAAAAATGCCTACTAAAATCAACGGAAAAGAGAAAAAAGATGGAGAGAATAGATGAACTAGACATTTTCAGTAAACCTTCAATTGATTGACTATGAATTCATCTATACAAAATAAGGTTGGTCATTGTCGGGTATCAATGATCCCCACGCCCAAAGATGACGCTAAGGATTAGCCTCTCGGCAGATCAGGAACGTAATCACGAACCTAGCCGACCCTTCATTACGGAACTCCGTCCCGACGGACCCCAAGAGTGGGGGTTCTGCCTCGCCCGACCCCTTGGGCGCAGGCCCAGCCGCACCCGACCCCCAGGGAAAAGTTCTGCCTCGTCCGACCCTAGGGGCACGGGGTCTGTCTCGCCCGACCCCTTGGGAGCAGAACAGCCCCGCCCGACCCAGGGGCCACGAGGTTGGCCTCAGGCGCGGGCTCCTACGAGGGCCCCCGCAGCCTCCAACCGCCATGAGCATGGGCGATGGGCCCTAGACCGTGCCCCTAACGTTAAAGGGGGGGCGGGGGCGCCTTGACATGACCAACAGCTGACACAGGCTATACCTAGGCACCCATGTCTCTAACAGTGCTGAGAGGATTGGCACTGTGTAGCTCGATCCCCGTGCGACTCCAAATAAGGAGATTGATTGGCCATATCGCATGACAGGGAGGGGTCAGGAGGCGCGGTCGAGCGGTGGTGCCTGTCTATAGCACCAGTGACAGACGGGGGAATCATGACTGTTGATATTAGATACGCACATGAAGGAATTCAAGATAAATGATCCACAAGCGCACGGATATCGGTGATCACTTCACCCGGGAGATAAGTCCAGAGTATCGTATTTATTTTATCCGCAAGGAGAAAGCATGCGATGACTAACCTAGTCTTTACTATTACCCTTGGGCCGCACTACAAGGTGGTGAAGATATAAGCGATTAGAGAGAACTACGATGACAGTCTGGTTCCAACCTATGGCAAGCTATGATACTATTGGTCTTACGAGAAATACCGATGGAAAAGAGACACCGCAGAGGATGCTTAACCAGGGTACTTAAATCCTACCAAACCTTCTGATGGGAGGAGACTCCAAAGGTAACAATGGGATTGCCATATTCTACGCTATGAATAATTACCCTATTCCCTACGCGAAGCGAATAAAGTAAACCCGTAAGCCAAAGAACAATAATAACAACGTACTTACTTCGTATTAGAAGTTGAATTGCCGAAGAATCCTAGAACCAAGCCTCGGGTTAGGAGACTTGACCCCGTAGATACAAGCTTGGAGAGCAGACACTGACAGGCCGGGCTTCCTCCAACCTTCTACCTCCACTCTAACTCTCTCAATCTAGAAGAATAACTCTAATCTCACATAGAGACTATAAAGCTAAACTCTCTTGTACGTGCCATAGAGAAAGATCCATTCAAGGAACCCGTCTCAGGTGAATTCTCTCTGGAAAATATGAATTAGGGTTTCTAAACTCTCTCCTCTAGGGGTCAGGGGCCTTACTTATATAGCCCCCTAGGAAGCACCATAGCCCTCGGATCAAACCGACCTTGATCAATGATTTTTATTCATCCTCAAAGGCGGTAGAGGCAGGATCTATGAGGTGGAAGGTGATTGGCTCTCTGGGTGGGGCGGGTGCCCCTAGGGCTGGGCGCCCGCTCCTATCACAGTGACAGGTGGGTCCCACATCCCGAGGTTTGGCTTCCCGAACCTTCTAGATTATACTTTTTCCATTAGTGGCCCTTTCTCTCTATGTAAACCTGACATGTGGGCCATCTTTGATTATTTTCAGCTGGCACCCTGTAGAAATAGATATTCACCAAAACTCGTGGAATTCTGTCAGTTAAACACCTAGTCTATGGTGGTAATTAATTTTATAGCATTCTTTTATTTAAGTTGACGATTAAAAATGATAGTTAACTACCGTCAACAAACTCCCCCACACTTGGACTTTTACTCATCCTCGAGAAAAGAATGGATTACCTTAGGCATAATCTCTAGCCAAGACATCAACAATAGATTTATTCCTTAGTAATACCTGTACTGCGGGATTCAAAGTGTCTACCATATCATTTTGGGTAGTTGAAAAATGTAATAGCCTAAAACTGAGCCCCTTTCTCCTTTCAACCTGTCACTTTGTGTTTTTGTATATATTTGAAATAAAAACATAGCTTACCTTCTACCTCATGTGGTACTCTCAAGTCACTCAAGACATGTGGTATTTGTAGACCTTTCTGAGGCATGTATGACAAATGCCTTATAGTACATCCTATTCTACAAAAACTTATCTGGAGTTGAAGGTATTTCAAGGATGTAGCATACTTACCTTACATATATTGCTCAGTCAAAACGGGATCCAAGGAGGGGAGTGACACACTCCTAGATCAGGACGTGCATGTGGTGTGGTTTCAAAAGAATAAATATAGTAGAAAATATTTGTGGAAGGTAGAGGGGGTGCAAGATAATTCTACAATGCTCCTTTACAAAAGATACATTTATTCAACTTTGAATTGAAGAATTGCAACTTGAAACTTGTACTTCACAAAAGGAAAAATCAATACTCTCTTTTTCTTTCTTCTTTTTCTCTTTCTTCTTTTTTTCTCTCTTTTTTTTTCTTTTTTTAACAACGTAATATACTGAACTTTGATGGAACATTTATGAGAGGATGATAACATTCTGGAGCATTTTAGAATCATGGCTAACAATCAAGAAAAAAACCTATAGGAGATATATTTTTGATTGTTTACTCCCAGGGTAGGAGCAGAACAAATTTTTAAGTGGATCTAAATAGGTAATATAGTGGTGCGTACTTCTAGTGTAGAAGTAGCAAGGGGTGCAAAAATTAGTGTGAATCCTGATCTCGGGAGCATGGCCCATCTCTCAACAAGGGTCTAGCACGGGTTGACCAAACTCAACACAAAGTAAATAGCTTATGAGCTAGTTTTTATACATATAAGGCTCTACTATGCATTTTATTCTTACCACAGAGGAGAAACATAGCTAAAAATGTTAACATTTTTGTAAAAGAAATTCTCCAAGTGACAAAGTATCAGAAATCAGATTCTTATGATTCTATTATCTCTCACTCCACAACAACTTAAATGATATGGAGTCCCTAAAAATTAAGTTCCCAACAGTAACAGGACTCCCAGGAAAGAATCATGGTGTGAGTCTATAAAGAGATCATGACTAAAATAATCTATCCTTTTTAATTTCAACATTAAATAGGTTGTACTTAAGAATTCATAATGTGAAACGTAACAGAAAGTGTGTATATAAAAATTAGAACGTGTAGGGAGCATACCTGACCATGGTCGAAGGAAGGAGCGAGGAGGGCTTACCACTTGGGCGCCCGCCCCACTTGGGGTGGATTTCCGAAGCCCACTTCGACGTACAGGGTCCTCGTGTTTTGTATCTTCAAGATTTTTCGTCCGTACGGTAAAATCTGTTCATTAAATCGTCAGGTGCCTCCCCCACACTTATTTTCTATTTTCCTTTATACAAAACATGGTGGAGACAAGAGCACACGCAAAATATATCCAATAATAATAAGAAACCAACTCTTTATTCAGTATCATGTAAGGCACTTTGTTTACAAAGAAAAGAATTCTGAATAAAAGAATTAATCTAAGCAAAAGAATTTAAACAATCTTGTGACTAATCTCGAAGATGCATTATCAACTGCTAGATAGACTCAATCTACTTCTTCGACTCAGGAGGCTCTAAGGCACTTATGCGCTTTTCTAGTTTCTTATTATCCTTCTCTATGTCCTCTACTTTCTCGTGCATGCGAAGAAAACATCTATTCTGAAGGCATAGAGTGGATTCTATAGAAGATATAGTAGCCTGCTGAGCCTCTATCAGCTTTTCTAGATCAGCTAAAGTCTTGCAACGCTTGCGTGGAGCTTCAGCCTTAGCAAGGGCGTGCTTAGGAGCTTCCTCGGGTGGAAGGAATTTGACTTTGCTTGGATGAGCGCGAACCCCTTCGAAGTAGGTGCGTTCCCTAGTGCTGTACTTGGCGCAGATGATCTCTCCTTTCTTGTTGGTCTTCACACCAACAAGCGTCTCATTGTGCTTCGGCGGCAAGAGCTTGGTTCCAGTAGGTAGCTTGATGATAGGCGCCTTCGATGGTTTATCTTCTAGCAAGAAGGGCTGCGAAGGTGCTGCGAGAACTGACTGAGCGAAGTAAGATTAGCTATAGCTATGAGGTCTTGGTGGAATGGTAGCGAGGGGTTGAGCATTGCTAATTGGAATAAGAGATTTGCAATTTGGATCTTCCTTGGGGATGGAGTTGAGGTCGAGACCGTAGGGGATGATCCTCTTGTCGTGGTTGGCCATTGGAGCTTGAGAGAGAGAGCTAGCAAATTTCTAAAAGGAAAAGAGGAATGATCTGATGGAATGAGGATGGCTGACGTCATGGGGTGTTTATATAGGAGGGTTCGGAGGACCAAAACGGCACCTAAATGGTATCTCGTGATAAAAACGCCCGAATAAGCTAGGAATAAACTTTTTCTGGAAGAAGAATGTAGAAGAATCGCAAAGGCAAAAGGCGGCAGTGAAATGGCGCAGGGGGTGGGGCGGCCGCCCAGCCCTAGGGGCTGGCGCCTGGCCCACTAGCCTGGTTCCGGTCCACTTTTTCACAGAATTTTCTAAATATTTTTGTTATTTCAAAAAATATGTTAGGCCCCGAAAAACGAAAACTAAAAAGGTCGAGCACAACAATACTTAAGTAATAAAGAAATTAATATTATCTAATTCTTCTAATTCTTTATTGGGCTCTAAAAATAATTTAAGGCATTGACCATTTACCTTGAATAACATACCTTCATCGTTTTGAAGCATGACCGCGCCATGTGATGATGCGTCTACCACTTTAAATAGTCCTTCCCACTTACTTCGTAGCTTTCCATGTCCGAAGAGTTTTACCCTGGAATTAAAAAGTAGTACCTTATCTCCTGGGGTGAACTCCTTCTTCTTAATTCTCTTATCATGCCATCTCTTAACTCTCTCTTTATAAATCTTTGAATTGTGATATGCTTTTTCTCTCCATTCATCTAACTCTGAGAGTTGCATTTTCCTCCTTATTCCGGCAGCATCAAGGTCCATGTTCCATTTCTTGATAGCCCAGTGAGCTTTAAATTCTAACTTAACTGGTAGGTGGCATGTCTTCCCATACACCAACTGATAAGGGGACATCCCAATAGGTGTCTTGTATGCTATTCGGTATGCCCATAGTGCTTTGGGAAGCTTGTCCTTCCATCCAGTACCCATCTCATTTACTGTCTTCTATAGAATGTTCTTGATTTGCTTATTTGCTATTTCTGCTTGCCCACTTGTCTGAGGATGATAGGGGGTAGCAACGTTGTGACGTATTCCATGCTTAGACAAGTAGTGCTCAAAGCGCTTGTCGATGAAGTGTGATCCTCCGTCACTTATCACTATCCTCGAGACTCCAAATCTCTTCAAATATCTTCTTGGAATTTATGTTATCAGCCTTCTTGCATGGCAGGTCTTCAACCCATTTGGAGACATAATCTACTGCCACCAGAATGTACTCACATTTCCTTGATGGTGGGAATGGTCCCATATAGTCGATTCCCCAGACATCAAAGAGTTTGATCTGAAGGTTGTTGATGAGTGGCATGGCATCTCTTGTATTGATATTGCCGTGCCTCTGACATGGTCCACATCTTCGGATGAATTCTCTTGTGTCTTCATACATTGTTGGCCAAAAGAATCCGCATTGCCAAATATTTGCATGTGTGCAGAATGCCCCATAATGTCCTCCATATGGTGATGAATGGCATCTCTCAATGATTTTTATTCCTTCCTCAATAGGTACACATCTCCTGAGTAGACCATCTGAGCAGACTCGGAAGAGGTACGGTTCATCCCATATGTGAGTACGACTTTCCTGGACGAGTTTCCTTTTGTTTGCTCCTGGTGGTACATATCCTGAAACCATAAAATTAACAATATCTGCATACCAGGGGTCAGATCTGTTGATCCCGTAGAGCATGTCATCCCGGAGTGAATCGTCGATGGGCAGTTCCTGTGAATTCTCAAACTGCATTCTAGACAAGTGATCGGCAACAGAATTTTCCACTCCCTTTTTATCTTTTATTTCTAAGTCAAATTCTTGGAGTAACAAAATCCATTGTATTAAACGAGGTTTAGCATCTTTCTTAGTGAGCAAATATTTCAAAGCAGCATGATCAGAATAAATAATTACTTTAGCTCCCACTAAGCAAGATCTAAACTTATCAATAGTAAAAACAACATCAAGGAGCTCTTTTTCAGTAGTTGCATAATTAAGCTGAGGTCCTGTTAAAGTTTTGCTAGCATAGGCTATTGCATGATGTTTTTTATCTTTAGTTTGTCCTAAAACTGCCCCCACAGCATAATCACTTGCATCACACATAATTTCAAAAGTTAAAGACCAATCAGGGGGTTGAATGGTTGGTGCTAAGATGAGTGCTTTCTTTAAAATTTCAAAAGATCTTAAACATTCATCATCAAATTCAAAAGGAACATCCTTGGCTAGCAAACGAGTAAGAGGTCTAGCAATAAATGAGAAATCTTTTATAAATCTACGATAAAAACCAGCATGGCCAAGAAAACTTCTAATTTCTTTTATATTCACGGGTGGAGGTAGTTGTTCAATTACTTCAATTTTAGCTCTATCTACCTCTATACCTCTTTCAGTCCTAGCACTATTCCTTCTCTAACCATAAAGTGGCATTTCTCTCAATTAAGGACTAAGTTCTTTTCTTCACATCTTTGCAAAACTCTATCTAAATTTTTAAGACAATCATCAAAAGTTTTTCCATAAACAGAAAAGTCATCCATGAAAACTTCCATAATCTCTTCAATCATTTCAGAAAATATAGACATCATACATCTTTGAAAAGAAGCTGGAGCATTACATAACCCAAAAGACATTCTACGATAAGCATAAGTTCCATAGGGACATGTAAAGGTAGTTTTGCTTTGATCATCAGGATGGATAGGGATTTGGTGATACCTCAAATATCCATCAAAGAAACAAAAGAAAGAATGATTGGCTAACCATTCTAACATCTCATCAATAAAAGGTAACGGAAAATGATCCTTCTTAGTAGATTTATTAAGCTTTCTATAGTCTATGCACATCCGCCATCCTATGACGGTACATTGAGGGATCAACTCATTCTTCTCATTCTTAACAACAGTCATGCCTCCCTTTTTAGGCACAACTTGGACAGGGCTTACCCACTCACTGTGTGGCACGGGATAAATAATCCCGGCATGCAAAAGTTTCAAAACTTCTTTTTAACAACCTCCCTCATCGCGTTGTTGAGTCTACGTTGTGGCTCTCTAGAAGGTGGAACAATAGGATCTGTTGGAATGCGATGGGTGCAAAGGGCAGGACTAATTCCTTTAAGATCTTGGAGTGAGTAGCCAAAAGCTGATCGATGTTTCTCTAAAACAGCCATTAAGCAAAAAGTTTGCTCCTGAGTGAGTTTATCACTTATGATCACAGGGAACTCTGGATCATCATTTAGAAAAGCATATCTAAGACCGGTTGGTAAAGGTTTAAGCTCTATAGGAGGTCTAGGTAGCTCTGCAAACTCATCTAAAGGTTCAGGCTCAGAGTAATCGGCCTCTTCTTCTATGAAGAATTGAGCATCATCCTCTAGACCTGAGTCAACTAAGAACTCTAAAAAAGCAGCCTTAAATTCCTCCAGCGGGTCAGATTCTGGATAGGATTCGGTCCTAGTACTTAGAGAATGAGATATGGATATTGGGAATTGGAGTTTCTTTCCAAAACAAATGTTTATTTTCCTTGTTTGTCCTTCATAAAGGAGTCTTCTAAAAGGTTGTCCTATTAATAGGTTTAAGTCCCATATGGGGAAGACATAAAAGCTCAAATGAACCAAGGTTCCTTCTACCTGGATTGGTTGGATATGTAAAATTCCTAAACTGGGGACAATGTGTCCTGAAAGACTCTTCATTAGTTTTGTAGTTGGGGTTAATGTCATGTGCCTCATTAAATGTTGTGCAAGTGAAATAGACATGATATTAATGCCCACAACTGGATTATAGAGAGCATCTATGTGATCGGAATTAAATGAGCATCGTATTAGAAGAGAGGGTGAATCCAAACGGATCACATCAGAGGAAAGCTTTGATTCCTCTAACCATTCACTGCTTATGACCAACACTAGCTCTGCTGAAGTGCTTCTATAAGATACATCCTCAGAAAGGTTTAAGTATTCTCTAAGATGATTATGATGATTCTGTGGTTTCTTTATAGAATAATAATAATTCAAAAGTTTCCAAAATCAGAAAAAGATCGGGTTCGATATCAAGCATAAAATTAGGAAATAGAATTTCTTCTTCTTCTTGCTCAAAACTTGGAATAGCTGAAGTAGATGGTATATCTGGCAAAGAATTTGCTTTAGCCACTTGAGATTCTTCTTCTAGGAGATTATCTAATTCAGAGGATAGGATTTGATCTAAGATTAATCTTGCTTTTTCTAACGAAACATGCAAGAATGATCCTCCATAAGTTGTATCGAGCAATTGCTTACTGTTTTTATGAAGACCTTTATAAAAATGTTGAAGAAGAATAGGGTCTTGTAAACTGAGGTCTGGGCCAGATGCTAAAAGAGTAGTGAAACGATTCCCGGATGAGGCCAAAGATTCACTAGGTTCTTGCTTAAAAGTCAGAACCTTGACTCTAAGGTCAACGATTTGGGAGATAGGGTAAAAATCTAGGCAAAAATTAGAATGTGAGGATCCCCAATCTCCTTGTTGCTTACCTACGGCTTTATCATACCATTGTCTAGCTTTTCCCTTTAAAGAGAAAGGAAATAGCTTCCAACGTAAAGTTTGATCCGACATGCCCTCTATGCGAAGACAGTCACATGTTTGCTCAAAGTCTCTAATATGAAGGTAAGGGTTTTCGTCTACTCCTCCTGAAAAGGATAGGCTTTGGACCATTGCAATCAATCGCGGACTTAGCCTATAGTTAGGGGTTTGTATAGGTTGTGATGACTCCCATGGAACTAGGCTAGTCTCCATGGGTGCAGAAAATTGAAAGATAGAAATTGAATTTGTGTTATCCATAAGGATAGAAAAAGGCAAGAAGAATAAGGTAAGAAATAAAAAGGAAAAGATAAAAGTATAAGTACAAGGTAAAGCAAGACTTAAGGTTAACTCAGCTGACGTCTTTCTCCCCGGCAACGGCACCAGAAATGCTTGTTGATATTAGATACGCACACGAAGGAATTCAAGATAAATGATCTGCAAGCGCACGAATATCGATGAGCACTTCACCCGGGAGATAAGTCCAGAGTATGGTATTTGTTTTATCCACAAGGAGAAAGCGTGCGATGACTAACCTAGTCTTTACTATTACCCTTGGGCCGCACTACAAGGTGGTGAAGATATAAGCGATTAGAGAGAACTACGACGACAGTCTGGTTCCAACCTATGACAAGCTATGATACTATTGGTCTTAGGGGAAATACCGATGGAAAAGAGACACTGTAGAGGATGCTTAACCAGGGTACTTAAATCCTACCAAACCTTCTGACGGGAGAAGACTTCAAAGGTAACAATGGGATTGTCACGTCCCACGCTACTACTCACTAATCCGGCCAGATAGGGGATATCCACGACTATTCCTAGCCCAAGCACCATGCTTACTCTATGAATGATTACTCTATTCCCTACGCAAAGCGAATAAAGTAAACTCGTAAACCAAAAAACAATAATAATAACGTACTTACTTAGTATTAGAATCTGAATTGCCGAAGAATCCTAGAACCAAGCCTTGGGTTAGGAGACTTGACCCCGTAGATACAAGCTTGGAGAGGAGACACCGATAGGCCGGGCTTCCTTCAATCTTCTACCTCCACTCTAACTCTCTCAATCTAGAAGAATAACTCTAATCTCACATAGAGACTACAAAGCTAAACTCTCTTGTATGTGCCCTAGAGAAAGATCCATTCAAGGGACCCCTCTCAGGTGAATTCTCTTTGGAAAATATGAATTAGGGTTTCTACACTCTCTCCTCCAGGGGCCAGGGGCCTTGCTTATATAGCCCCCTAGGAAGCACCATAACCCTCGGATCAAACCGACCTTGATCAATGATTTCTATTCATCCTCAAAGGCGGTGGAGACAGGATCCGCGAGGTGGAAGGTGATTGGCTCTCTGGGTGGGGCAGACGCCCCTAGGGCTGGGCGCCCACCCCTGTCACAGTGACAGGTGGGTCCCACTGATGAGGACATCACTCCTTCAGATGCACCTGCTGTTCCTTCATCTGGTATGCAAGGAGGTCCAATGACCCGAGGCCGAAGACGACAACTTAATTTAGAGGTGAGCTCGATCCTAAGTGACCCTTTTTATACTTTTGAGAATAGATTGCTACCTAATGATGTTATATTAATTAGGAATATTAGAGAGGGTCATGAGGAACTTAGAGGAAGTGGTGGAGGCGTTGATGACCAGCCAGGACGCCCAATAGAAGTCGGAGGCCCAGCCCAACATAATTTCGAGTCTGCTTCGGTTTCTAGGACCAGTCTGTCTTGAACTGGTCACCCAGGATGCATCCGGACTCCGTTTTCGATGATCCACATATGGTTGGAAAGCTAATTTGATAAGGAAGCCAATACAAGTGGTCTCACATCAAAAGCTCTTCGGAATCCACGGGAATTGTCGAAACAAGTTAGCATTCAGATTCTGTCCAGGTGATGCGTCACCGTATTTGGTCCAATGGACCATGTATCGTCTTGAGCCCATTAGGAGGCGCGTCCAGGGTAGGCGGTGACCCTAAGACCTTTATATTCATGTGCCACCGCCTTATTAGGTTTTGGGTTTTGCTTAGATCAATCTGTCCATTGACAGTCGCCGTTTCATCGGTTTGTGAGACCCCACTTGAGAACTTAATCATTCATCTGCAGTTTGTCCCAAATTTTGAGCTGCGTTCTTCCGAGTTCTTACCAAGTTCTTACCAACACAAGCAGAAGATGGCAACCAAAGGCTTGGTTGTGATACCTGTGAGGAAGTGGCACCGCGATTGCAAGGTCCTTTTCTGTACTGATCTGAAGGATATGTGGAGCTTGGAAGGCACACAAGTAGGAAAAATATGTATATGTGGCACACAAGTCAGTAACAGATAGTAATGCTGAATTATAGTCCCAATTACTTATTCTAGTTGCTGGTCTCACGTGTTCCAAGTACCAAGTATGTATGACAACAAGTGCAGAGAAATAAGTATGATGGATAGCAGAAGCAACAGGAACAATGCTCAAAACAGCACACGCTAGCACTGCTCACTTAGGCCTTCTCTATGTGCTCCTCTAGATATTGTTCCAATTTTGCCCCTCTTTTTTTCCCTATTTTTGGCTGTCGTTGTTTTTTTGGAATCTTTGACTTTTTCTTTTTATTTTTTTGATATTTTTTCTTCACTTAGGAGCATACAAGAAGTAACCACAAAAAATTTGAGCTTAAACAAGTGAAAGACGTGGCCTGTGGAAAATTCAGAAGATGGATCCAAAATTGAGAAAAAGCTTGTGACCAGGAAAAGAGGATCTTGTGACCAGTTTTTGGCCAAAATAAAATTTTTGAACCTTGGCAAAGCGGGGATGGTCAGATCCGAAAAATTTTTCTGATCGATTTTGATATCTGGAACATCGAAATCCGAGTTCGTACGCGAAAACTGGACCAGTTTCAAGTTTGGACTCCGAATTAGAGGACAAAACAGGAACAATACGCACAAAAGTGGTCACGAAGGCTAGAATTTGATGGAATCGATGGGGGAAAACACACGAACTGGACTCTAACACAAACTAACCAGCAACAAGACCTCAATCAGCACACAAACTCAACACGACGGACTCTGAAACTGAAATATGCAAAGGCTATGGCGCGGAAAAGTTCTAGGACAGGAAAACAATTATGGCTGTGGACTATGGGACAAATGCGAAACACTCAAACTAGGGAATAAATGCGAACCTGATGGTATACCTTAGCTCTGATACCACTTGATGGGGACATGATTCCCGATCTTCCGTCAGGTAGAAGTTAACTATCGTTTTAGGCGGAGAGTGACACACCAATCCGGCTTCAGATCGAAAGACTGAATCCTACAATCTTAGCACCACAACTCCTCGGGTTATCAACCGTGTCTCCAACCGGTTGACCTCGCCACAAAGGCTAATCCCTGCCTGCGAAATGAAGAACACAAGCAAGAACTCGGAAGAACGCAACTCAAAATTTGGGACAAACTGCAGATGAATGATTAAGTTCTCAAGTGGGGTCTCACAAACCGATGAAACGACGACTGTCAATGGACAGATTGATCTAAGCAAAACCTAAAACCTAATGACGGCGGTGGCACATGAATATAAAGGTCTTAGGGTCACCGCCTACCCTGGACGCGCCCTCCTAATGGGCTCAAGACGATACATGGTCCATTGGACCAAATACGGTGACGCAGCACCTGGACAGAATCTGCACGCTGACTTGTTTCGACAATTCCTGTGGATTCCAAAGAGATTTTGACGTGAGACCACTTGTATTGGCTTCCTTATCAAATTAGCTTTCCAACCATATGTGGATCATCGAAAACGAAGTACGGATGCATCCTGGGTGACCAGTTCAAGACAGACTGGTCCTGGAAACCGAAGCAGACTCGAAATTATGTTGGGCTGGGCCTCCGACTTCTATTGGGCGTCCTGGCTGGTCATCAACGCCTCCACCACTTCCTCTAAGTTCCTCATGACCCTCTCCAATATTCCTAATTAATATAACATCATTAGGTAGCAATCTATTCTCAAAAGTATAAAAAGGGTCACTTAGGATCGAGCTCACCTCTAAATTAAGTTGTCGTCTTCGGCCTCGGGTCATTGGACCTCCTTGCATACCAGATGAAGGAACAACAGGTGCATCTGAAGGAGTGATGTCCTCATCACCCACCTCCTAGGGTTTGGCTTCCCGAACCTTCTACATTATACTTTTTCCATCTGTGGCCCTTTCTCTCTATGTAAACCTGACATATGGGTCATCTTTGATTATTTTTAGCTGGCACCCTGTAGAAATAGATATTCACCAAAACTCATGGAATTCTGTTAGTTAAACACCTAGTCTATGGTGGTAATTAATTTTATAGCATTCTTTTATTTAAGTTGACGGTTAAAAATGATAGTTAACTACCGTCAACAATGACCAAAACTGTGACGACCGCCTGTAGCGCAGGAGACGGACACGACCACAACATGCGCGTTCCTCCATTGTCGTCTGCAAGACCCACAAGACCTGCCCACAGGGGGGGAAGGGCGACGCAGCTCCGGGGCTGTCTCCTCCATTGTTTCCCTCTTTCTTCTTTTTTTTTCTCTCTCTCGTACCCTGGGTCCTTCCCTTGACTATAAAAGGGAAGGCTAGGCGTCCCATTAGGGGATCCTTTTTTTTTGAACCAACCGAAGGGACTTCAACTCTACTTCACTTTCACTAGAGACCTGGGAGCCCATCCCTCTCTTGACTGTTTGTAACCCCTACTATAGATCCAAGTGCAAGTAACACGAGCAACTAGCCACTGGACGTAGAGACATTTAGCTCGAACTAATATACATCTTCATGTCCTCTTTGCACACCATCCGAGTCCAAACACGCAATAATAGAAATTTACTAGCGTGTGATTCCGAACACCGACAGTCATCACCGTTCCTCTAGACATGGAAATTAGAGGAGGGTTTCACTTTCTCTACTTCTAATCTCACTTTTCTCTCAAAGCACAAGCTAACCTAAGGATATGAAAACTAGGTCTGCAAGGGATGCATCTACCGTTAGCCATACCTTAATATATATATCTAGTGCAATGATTGTTTACTAAACTACCGCATACTAGTACTGGATACACACCCCCATAGGGCAAAACTGTCAAAATATTTCCTCGCGCATCCGATGGTCCTGATGTCTCCATGGCGTTGCTTCGTCTCAACAGAAGCTTCGTGTGTTGCCACCACTCCACGGTTTTGAGGCCTAAACTGCCAAATTAACCTACCACCTGTGGTTTTGAAACTAAAACCACTAAACCTATGTGGAGTAGCATAGTGTTGGTGTTTTGTAAACCGAACTAGTAAATTTATACGATTGTCGCGCTGCTCTAGGAAGACGATGGTAGCATCCAAAAGACACAAGGATTTCTACTGGTTCAGGCCAGAGCCCTACGTCCAGTCTCAGAGATGATCGAGTGCGTGTTCCTTGCTTTAATGCTCTGAAGTTCTTTCAATGGAGGGTGCAAGAATGGTGGAAGAGGTAGGAGATCTAGAGCTAGGAGACGAGATGCCCGAAGGGAAGCTTCGGGAGCCCTTCTATGGCGTAAGAATGAATGAATGAGAATTGGATCTCCGGAGATGGTACCCTGGCTGCCCTTTATATAGAGTTTGGGGCCAGGGCCTATATAAAGCAGTAGGTTCTCCTGACTGAAGGGTCGTGGCCTGAGGGAGGGCCTATCTAACTTGGCTTGCAAGCTACGCCATCTTGTGGCGCACGTCTGGGTGTGGTTGTCGTCACTTTCCTATGGCCACGTTGTAGCATGGTGTGGCGTGGTGCTACTGTGCCGGCTGTGGCAGCACTGTAGACATGGTGGTGGTTCACCAGTCGTCTTGTGTGATGTGGTCTCTGCCATGGTCTTCATCATCGCCTCCTGGTTTCCTAGGGCATCGTACATGAGTTGGTAGCCGCCTGCGGGTCGTTGATTGCTTCGTTGGCTTGAGGGGCTGAGAGCCATGATCCTGATCATTGGGGTCGTGGCTCCTACTAGTCTGGTTGGCCTCTAAGTCAAGGCCCTCATCACGGATCCCATTCCGTAGTGGGTAGGATCGTACATACATCTTGTCGGGCCGTATCTAGCCGGTGGTCATTGTACCGGCCCTCACCGCTTTGGGCAGTATTGTCTTGTCTGGCCTGCGTGGCGCAGGGGTGGCGTCTGACCAGACCGAGGTGACTATCAGTGCGGCATGCTTGTTCTTGTCGGAGTAGGCACGCTTGGCCGCGCTCTACCTCTCCCCATTCCTCCCAGGGGTCGGGACGGTGGAGAGGTCGTGCATCTCTCGTATATCGTGCGGCTAAGGTAGGAGGAAGGGTCATGGCTAACCCTGGTCTTAGTGTCTAGTTCATTCTGCTTGGCTTAACTAGGCCTCGGTCATTTGGACCTTTACTAAATGATGTGGCGTGGGTCGCTTGGCCTGCTAACTGATCGGTGCCTTGAGACACCCTAGGATTATAACCTCGATAGTAGCCCCCGGGCATTTTTGTGATCACGAAGTGATCGTAAAAGCGCTGAGATGCATGTGCGTTTGAGCTCAGGTTCATAGTTGTGGCCTACTTAAGCTTCGTCACTCGACCCCGCATGGGCTGGTGCGTTCAATGTGGTAGGTGGTCGTTACATTTGGCCTTGTCAGGACGCCCTAACAACGTGGTACACTACTGTTGAGCCCTGCCGTGTCAATGTGCTATGTTTCTGGGTTCGTGACCTAGGTGGGGCCGAGTGGTCTCGTCGATGCTGTACTAGCCCTCCCTTTGGGAGGGTCTCGATTTCCTCAACCTCACGCGGTCATCTGACTTTAGCTGTGACCTCCCGTGGTTCGCCACGCGGTGTGGTGGTTTCGGGCTGCTCCGTCTGCCTTTGGGTTATAAATGGTGGCCTTTCTACTGTCTAAAACACTCATGACTACAACTACAAGTCGCTCCCAACTTCCCTGTTGAGAAGTGTGGTAATGGGAGAGAGATTAGGAGAAACCGTGAGGTCCCAAGCATGCATCCCACAAAGCGTCGCTTTCTTCCGCCCCTTCCAACAACTAGTGCCAGAAGGAGCTTTGCGGGTGAGGGATGATGAGTTGTCGTGGCCCTCAAATCCATAGCCTTGTGCCTCCTCGCCCTCCATGGCTTTTAGCCCAGAGAAGTGAGATGGTCTCGAGGTCTGGATGGTCTCTGTAACATCCTAGATGTTACGAAATTAACAAAACCCTAATCATGTTAATCATCATGTATAATTAGCAAGCAATAAGGCATAAACGCATTTCATGTTTCAAGTATAGCATGAATATGTTGCATATAGTGCCCCATATGTGTTGCATTTATAGCACTTTTATGTTGCATTCATAATGTTTCATATGTTTCAAGTAAAGTAATCACATGTTTTTTATGTGAGTGGCATAGGTAGTGTTTCATATGTTGCATAGTAATGTTTCAATAAGAGCATGTCCATGTTGCAAATGTTGATTTACATGTGTTGCATGGAATGATGTCATGAACAATAATTAAGGTTGTATGTGAATTTCTATATGTGACTTTGCTTAAGCAAATAAAATTATCCTAAAACAAACTTTGTTGTTCAAAATGTGCTCTGAGAAATAGAGGCAAAGTAGTGAAATGTTTTCCAAGTCAAACATGTTTAATTTGGAGCTCAAAGATTGGATTTAAGGTTGATTTTCTAACTTAGCCATTTTTGCCTAAGTTCTGAAAAACAGTGTTAAACTTCAATATTTGGAGATTTATAAAATGAATTTTCATGAATAAAAGTCGTGCAACTTTTGTGTCATGAGTTGCTACTATGCTTGAGCTGTGTTAATCAACATTTGTTTGTGATGTTTGATCAGTAATTAACCTTTAATTAATTGCTTGAACATGCTTAGTTGAAACTGCTTTTGAGAACTGTGAACTGAATGTCGTTGTACAGTTCAAAGTGCCTCTCTTCAAAATTCTATATTTTTCAAACCATCAAGTTTTGGATGAGGGTTCCTTAAGCAAAGTTGAAGAACACGTGTAGATGAACAACTTTTGTTCAAGGTGTCGATCGATTTGCTATTTGGATCTTGGAGAAAAGGAGAGGAGAAGGCGGTGGTTTTAGTCGCTACAGTAACGCCGGGAGCAACAGCCACGCAGCTGCTTGCCGTCGACGCCGCCGTGATCGTTTTCGCCACTCTTTCGCTCGGGCACGTAGCTGTCGCGGTGGCATGTTTGAGTTGGAGCTAGCAACGTCTGGAAGCGAGAGCCCACGCCATTTTAAGCCACGCCGGCCGCCATCTCTTCCTTTCTCTCTTTCCCGCTGTCGCTCGCACAGCTCCGCTCGCCGGTCGTTATCGCCGTCGTCTTGCCGCCGCACCCCAATTCCTCTTGCACGCAACTTTGCTAAGTTCTTACGCTCCTCCCTGGCCTGCTCGCCTCGTCCATAGCTGCTGGAATCGCCCCGGCAACTGTTGCCGCCGCAGCCGCCCGCCATGGCCGTCGCGTCCACCGTGGCCAGCTACTTGCGAGTTTCCTCCGCCCAAGCCGGCCACACCTTTGCCTTCCCCAGCTCGCGTTGCATCTCCCGAGCCCCTCCTCCAATCGCCACGGCCACCGAAGCACCGCCTACAGCAGCAGTCGCCCGCACGCACGCGCGGCCGGGTGGTCACGGGCCGCCTCCGGGCGAGCTACGACCACCGGCGGATACGCACGAGCCCTGGGATGCTTCCCCGCCTATCCATCGCCACCGACGAGCATCAACCGGCCAGAACCGAGCCTCGCCGGTGCCTCCTCTGCTCAGAAATCGCGACCGGGGACTTCGCGCCGGAATAGAAGCTTTTCCAGGGGCCAAAGTGCGAAGATTGTGACTCAGGTGAATAGTTCCAACAGTGTAGTTTTTCTTTTTCTTTTCTTATTTCGGCTGAAACTTTGGAAATTCATAGCAAATCATAGAAAAATCATAAAATAGAAAATGAAGATGTTTTGGAATCCTCATGACTTTCTCTATGCAGTAGAGTCTTAATATGATAGATTTTAGTGGAAAGTTTTTGCTGTGTGTAGGTGGTTATTTATTTGTCTTGGAAATTAGAGTTTTCAAAGAATAATTAATATCTGTAGATTCCATGCTCCAATTGATGTGAACTTTTTAGGGTAGTATCCTGATGCTATGTATGTGCTGTGGTAAAAGTTTCATGACCATTGGATGTGATATGATTGAGTTATTGTTTCTTCTTACTTAGTGCTTGATAAATAGTGTTAAATTGATTTACAGTTAAATTGAGGAAGCAAATTATGTTTTCTGTAGATATGGTAAATACAAGAGTTGTTTAGAACTTCCATATCTTTCATTTTCTAGAATTTCATGATTTTAAGTCTAATGTTTTGAGAGTTATAGATTTTGCAAAATGCCTATTAAATTCTGCTTACTTTCTGACCTGATCTGCAAGATGCAAATGTTTGGGCTATTTAGCTTGTGAATCATCTCTTGGCAATATTTATAAAGTTGTATTACTTTTTATGAGCTTTCCAAAATGTTAAGAACCACTATTGTTGGTAATCTAGAACTCTATTTATAGCTGTTGCAAGTGAGGTAACAGTTTCTGTCCAAATCTGGATAGAGATGTCTTTGTGGTGTTGTTTGACCTTGTTAGCTGCAGGATCGTCTTAAGATGATAATAAGAAAGTTATTGACAACTTGATAAGATTTCTAGGAAGCTAAGGAACATTTCTTGTGGATGAATAAAACTCCAGATCTGCTCCTCTAAAGTTACTATTAGTCTTCTATCTAGAAATTTGTGCAAATCTAGAACTTTGGCATGTTTGCCCTGGTTAACCTTGAAATTAGATTTTGATGCAATTAAAAAAATGTAGTTAATTATCTAAGCTTTCTAGAAAATCTAAGATCACCTTTGTTGGATGCTTGGATCTTTAGTTATGGTTGAGTGAAGTTGTGTATATGTTGTTGTCCTGATTCTGTGAAAGTCTTAAATTGGTTGTTTAAGTTAGCTTATGTGAAGATCATAAACGATTCTTTAAGCTAAGATATACTTGATGTTACATACTGCTTGTACATGCCTTTTTGTAATGTAGCTTTACTCAGTAAGTTTGTATGCCAAATAAACTCATAACTTGTATGTTAAGTGTGAGATACTTCATTATCTTAGCATAATAAGTTGTGTAATGCTTGGTTGCCTAACTTAACCTCTAGTGCTTAAGTTAAGTTGATATGATCATAGATTTGACTTGCTTAACTCTTATAATATGTGATATGCTTTACTCTTTGTTAAGTTCATGGTTAACTTGTTAAGATAATAATTAAAGATGCTATGTGATAATTGCTTGCATTTGTATCATGAAGGAAAGTTGTACTTAAGTAGATGACTAATGTTTATCCTTTCTAAATGTCTCTTGTATGCTATGCCTTATTCATCATCATGCATCATGGCAAGCATTTCATCATGTTAAGTAGAGCATTATTTATTGTGTATAGTGTACGAGAGTGAGAAGATGCATGTCGATCAAGCTTCGGAGAAGGTGTAGTCCACCCGTGGTGTTGGTGTCAAACTTGACTTCTACAAGAACTAACCACCGCTGCAACGCAGGCAAGCCCCGGTGCATTTAAACCCTTTCTTGAGTTTTACAAATCTTTATCACTGGTACTATGGTTTATTGCATTAAGTAATTAGGAATTGAGTGATAACCCAATTGTTGCATTATTATCCTTGATTATTGCGATATTCCCCTTGATACCTGTTTTTATTGGAAAATGCGTAGTTATGCTTCGCCATGCTTATTAAGTTAGGCTTTTAAAATGTGATGTTTTAAATGGCACTCTGATGGCATAACATGATGGATACTGAAATATAAGAATAAGCTTGAGATCGGGCGAGTGGTTTGGCCACTGCTAACTTGCATTGGGAAAGGAGTCTCAATGTAGTGTTTTCGCCTTATCATTTAAGGACCGTCCGTTGTTGTCCCTCGTGTCAAGGAGTTTTTAATAGTACTAGCCACATACCCATGTTGGGTAAGCCTTACTCGGCTATTTCGTCATGAGAACGTCTAACCTCGCACTGGGAGTGGAGAGATGGCGAGAGTAGCGTGTACCCTCAGAGCTAGAATTGGGCCAGGTTCAAGGAGTACTGTGCTCTCGGGTGGCGATGGACACATTCTAGTTTTGGGCGACCCAAGTAAGAGTTGATATATGCAAGATTGGTTCTACATATGTCGTGTGGTTAGGAAGCCCCAGCTGGGTAAATTAAGCGGTTCAAATCGTCGTTACTCCACGAGAAAGGAGTCTTGACCTTGCACCAACATCGTAGTAAAAGAAATGGAATGTGTTGAAAGAATAATAAAGAATTTCATGAGAATTACTTGGATCTAGATTAGAATCACTTAGAATTGGTTAATGAACCATCAATGATGAAAATAAAAGGTTGAAAGTAAGGACATACTTTAGTAAGCTTTTCCGCAAAAATCATTGATTCTTGAATACTCGTACCTTGATCTCCTAAAACTAGCATGTCTTTGGAGTCTTTTCATTAGTCGAGTAAGTCTTACGAAGTACAATTGAGTACTCAGGGCTTGTTAAATCCTGTTGCAGGTACTGACTGGTGTTGTTAACCGGGGTCATGTCGGCGAGCTCGATATGATCTGGTTGTCCTCTCTTGACTTAGGTGCTCTACCTAAGTTGTCTTTTGTAGTTCTACTCAATTTCCGCCATTTAAGTTAAGTTTATAAAAAGTTAACTTAATCATGATTTATAAATCTATTGTTGTTATTCTTCCGCACTCTGATGTAAGTTTTGTATCAAATGTTGTAATGTTGTAGTTACTCCTTTGTTGATCCTAGTATGAGTTGTCAAATGTAGTTGAATCGGGGTCTCTTGGGGGCACTCGACAGATCTTCTTAGGTTATCTGGTGCACATGCACAGCCGTCGGAGGTCTTCGGGACAATGACAGGTGCATGTGGGCCATATAATTTAGGAGGTTCTGCTATAGTCTCACCGCCTTGTCCTCATCCCAGCGAAAATGGCGTTGTTTGCCTTTCGCCCTGCCTCTTCAGCTTCGCCGGTCGTGATGCTTGAATGGGGTTTGCGAGGTGTCCCTTTCTGCCAGGCTTTTGATCGGCGATAGAGGAGGACGTCCCGCAAGCCTCCTTCTAGCATCGCGGCCATTGGAGCTTGCGACCTTTCCACCATATTGGTGTCGTTAGGATTTCAATGTGGTGTATGGCTCGGCCGTGCGTGTAATCACCGACCCTGAACACGGGATGGTCCTTTGTTCGAAGGTCATGATTTTTATTAAAAGATCATAGCGAGCCCCCGAGCCTGCTAAGGCGCGGGCACCTAGACTTCAAGGTCAGGATTTCTGAGTGTGTCATTGGTTTGCCGCCACGTGAAGTGGAGGTGTCGCCAATGGGCCTAGCTCAGGCGCCCTGGCCCTGAATGTGCCCTCTGCTGTCATTGATGTGTTTTCAAGGTGGCTCCCCCATTCTGGGATCGTCGTACGCCCTTGACCTTAGATTGTGGGGATGTGGCTTTTCTATCTTAGGGTAAGTATTGCTCTTATGAAGGAAAGCGTTGCCACAAGTTTTCGTTCATTTTGCTCCGTCAACTTCTCTCCAGAGGGGTCGATGACTCTTGCAGGATGGTGAGGTCACGGAGTGAGCCACGAGTCATGGACCCAGGACACATGGAGGAGTCTGGTCATGGCTTGGCCTCATCCTTGGATGGGACCACGGGGTCCCTACTCCTCTTTCCTCGGTGCCCTTTTTGACCCCGAGGGGTCATGACGCCTTGTTACAGGCAGGTCTGTTTTTTGCCTCACACGAGGAGAGGCTCATCCATAGTAACCACATGGTCAGAGTGGTGCGCCTCATCGAGGTCATTGGGTAATTCGAGTGGGACCCAATATCCTCCCCAATCGACATGGTGTTCAACTGTGCCTCATCGAGAGACATCCCATAAATCGTTGGCCGTCAAGCCCATCGGTCTCCAACCGCCTCCGCAATGGCCAGAGGGGGTCAACTCAGGTGACTTCGAAGCGAACAACTTGAACACAGGAAGAGATGGTCACAAGGCTCCGCACCACTGATTAGAGACACTGGGGCCCACCTCATCCTGCCCCTATCTCTTGGTGGCCTCGAGCCCTTCTAAGGGTTGGCCAGAGAGAAATTTTCCTAGACATGACACAGGGTCATGAGCATGTGTTGGCATTTATTAACATGATCACCAAGAATGGAGGTTTTAAGTCCATCCCTGGTAACAGTGTCAGAAATGCTTGTTGGCATTCCCTAGCATCTCTACTAGAATTGGTTTATCCTAGCAGCAATACTAAGGAATGTCAACCAATAGGTCATAACATTTATAGAGGTTATCCGCAAGCGCACGGATCTATCGTTGTAACATTTCATCCGAAAGTATTATCAAGGTATCGTTATTTATATTTTCCCCGTAGGAAGGCATGTGTTGACATTTCTTACATCACTATGCACTATGTTGTCATCCCTAGGATGATGCTCAAAATGCTGGTAATTGTAACTACACTTGAAAACTCTAAATAATATTAAAACATAAGTATCCGCAAGCACACAAATAAATCACCTATTGTAGCATTCTACCTAGAGTATTCCAAGTATCATTTATTTATTTTAATCCTAAAGGAAGGACCGTGAGGCAAATGTTTATATGACTAAATAAATATGCATACCTATGATAAACCAACCACTCTTATACTTTAGCAGGGTTAAGTAAAGTAAAAGATAAATAAATGATAAATAAGTTCAACATGATAACAGTATTCTAGAGATAGAAAGCAGAGACTCATTAAAAGTAGTATAACTAATCTAGAGATTTGGTCAAAGTAAGAATTCCTTAGTTATTCCTAAACACTAAGTCTTGTTGCTCACTCTAGCATATATATCTTCATCTACTAGTAAAACTGAATCAAGGCAAAATTATAAGGAACATCAACTAGGGAGAATCCGAAACATAGTCTTCATCTCCTTCGAGACCGGGCTCTACCAATTAATCTATATACGGGGGATGGACTGCAAAGGACTCAACGCAGCTGTCACCTACGCGATCTACCACCTCCCGACACATAGCGGGCATTCACAGGGGAATTTCATATCTAAGCACCACGCTTACATAATCAAAGCTACTTAACTCTCGTGTGAACTAAATTAAGTACTCTATGAACATATGCAAATGCAAATCATCAAATAATATTATATCCAATACATAACTAGAGCAAACTAAGAACATAATAAAGAGAAACATAATATTGAAATAGAACAAAGTCATAAATGAGATACAAAGGCAAATTACCAAATCTCCAGACGAACAGATCTGGAATCCTGAGCAAATCGCCTAACTCTACTCCAAACTCTCTAGAAAGCCTATACTAAGAAATTGAAGAACTAGAGCTCTCTCTATCTAATCTTTGGAAACCCTAATATCTGGACTACTCTTGACTTATGATCAGGTGATGATGTCTTTTAGGAGGGGGCATCTGGGTCTTTATTTATAGCCTGAGGAAGAACCGTCAGCCCTTGGATCAAACCGACTTCACGAACGGTGGGGATGCATCCTAGGAGGCGGTGGAGGAAGTCTCTGGAAGGGCGTAGAGGAATCCCTCTGTGGGGGGGTGGGCAACACTAGGGTGGAGCAGGCCAGCCCCACCTGGCAGCTGTCGGTCCTCCGCTTTAGTCCCATGCCTTCTGGTGTCTTCTGGAGTCTTCTGGTGCATATTTCGTCGCGGCTAAGTTTCGTGCCTTTTTGACAATTTAATCCTCTTTTCATTCTCTCTAGAATATCCCTGCTGAAAATAATAATTTACCAAAACTTATGGAAACTGTCAGTAATAACCCCTAAGTTTCTATTGGTGACCATTTCTATGCATAAAGTTGATAGTTTGTGATGGATGATAACTACCGTCAACAACATGGTAGTAAGAGTTCTAGAATGGATATGAGCAAGATAGACATATGTGCATAACTAACCAGATGATCATATAGGGGTAAACAGTCGTAGTGTAGATAGTGGACACACATACACATCTAATACTCCACTTAAGGGGATAGATAGAAGATGAAAGAATAAAGAATGAGAGAATGACCTAATGGGAGTAGATATATCCTAATACAGGTATATGCTATGAACAAGTTGGATCATACATGTACATGAGCTAGAGTTAGGCCTATGTGAGATGGATCAGGAGGCCACCGAGTACCGGTCTGCCAACAACCTCATGTGACAATTTATGTACTCCTACACCATGGCCGAACGTGGGGGATTACGAAGGACAGACAGGGCTGTCATCACCTGCCGCCTACCCCTCAATCGTGGGACATGAAATGCATTCACTCGCCCCTATATATCTGGGCACCTCGCCCACATACATAGGAACCACCCAAACCCCCCGGGTCCCTGACCCTACGGATCTACAGGTAAAGGGTTTGGGCGTACCCGAAAGCATGATGAACCACTACCTCAACATAAGTCTAAATCTATTCATGAATATAATATAAACGATAAAGTATCTAGTAAAGTGTGATATGATCATGACATAGGGATTATATTCTAGTTCATATATCATGAGTATATCAACATGACTATACTTGATTTCATAGCAACAACTATATTGATATGATGAAAACATGACTTTTGGAGAAAAGATATTTCTTTATTTGTCACCAAATTCTTCTCCAAGGAGCCAAGCCCTCCGAGGTAGCTCTACTACTCCTCTACACTACTTCTACTAAGCTAAGAGAGTGAGGAGGAGGGAGGTAGAGAGTGCATCTCAAGGTGTGTGTGATGTGTGCTCCCCCTCTTCTTATATAGGGCTTGGGCCTGGTCGGTTGGGGGAATATTCCCTGGCGCACCCCCGCTTCGCCAGCCCTTGGAGTAAATGTGCCGACACACGAAGGCTGGGCCGAGGCAGTAGGGGGGAGGGCGCGGCCATGCCCCTAGCACGCCCGCACCTAGGGTGGCCCGGCTAGCCTCCTCCTTCGCGTGGTTGCCCTCTAGCTGGGCCTGGGTCGTGGTGGCGCCGTGGGCTGGCCTTGGTTTGGTCCTAGGTTGGGCTTCTTCCCATGTTTAGTTTTTACACTTTCCCGATTTGGCGCCTTTTTGCCTCAATTCACTTGTACTTGGTGTAAAGTCCTGCAAAGTGTCAAATCTTTCAGTACAAGTGGAATTCGGTTAGTAGCAAAGGTATATGTGTGTAGAAACATATAATTATTTCCTTTTTGGACTTATATTGGCGGTATAAATGTGTCGATAAGGACCACCAACAGCATGGCGGTTGTTCTACACGTGGACTCGAGGGATCGTTGCCTCCCTGGTCGCTGTGTGGCTTAAATGGTGGCCACTTGCATGTGAACGGGCGCTATGCCACTTAGTCATCATGACAGAGGGTCACTCTGTGTGAATCCTAGGGGCGGTCGACCTCCCTGGTTTTTTGCGACTTAATGGTGCCCTTGTTCTTAGTCATGAGTTGCGATGTGGTGCCTTGTTTCCTGAGGGCTCATGGGACCTACTCTAAGGCAGACTCCGCGAGTGTGGTCCACGTCTCAGGGCGCCGCCACTTAAATAGCCCCTTCTACCTGGGCCTTGTCCTTACCTTTGCTTTCACTTTCCACTGTTGTCTATTGCAAACAAAAGAGTGAAAGGGGACTAGAAGGTCAGGCCTGAGAGTTTTACCTAGGTTGCGTGCCGTCGCCTGTCACCGTACGGTGTATTCGTCGTCCCCTGCTAGTTCCTCCGTCACCACCCCGCTTTCCTCCTGCACAGCAAAATGGGTGAGTGGGTACCTTTGGAGGTGATGGAGGCAAGGCTATAGTGGCTGGTGGGGAGAGGCCTTCTTCCTCCGAAGGAAGTTGCCGGGTGGAGGGCTGCCGTTGGAGACCTCCTCCTATTCTCATAGCCCGACGAGGCAGTGTCATCCATTGACTTCCATGAGCATGGATTCGCGATCCTGGCATTGGACTTCTTTCATGGATTCCTCCACGAATATGGCGTCCAATTGCAGCACTTTCCTCCTAATGCGATGCTGCAATTGGCGGGCTTCGTTGTTGTCTACGAGGCCTTCCTAGGGATTGAGCCTAACAAGGACTTATTTTGGTGGGTGTTTGAGGTGAAGACCCATAAGGCGTATGGCTCTAACGGTGGCATGCTCGCCCCAGTGGGCGGGGTGAATATCCAAATGCGCTATAGTGCGTCCCGCAGCTACCCGTGTTTGTCGTTGAGGAGTTCAAACTTCGACTAGCATGGGAATTGGTTCTACATTCATGACAACGACGCCGCCCCTCTTCCTCAGTTCTCTATTGTCACACCGGTGAGGTTAGAATCATGGAGTTGGGGGTGCGATCAGAGTCGATCGAAGAAGGTGCCAAAGATCCTAAGTATCCTAGAGGGCCAAGTGTCGGCTGGCCTGAACGGTGTCACGGTTCTGCACACCATGGTTGAATGGTGGGTTCAGCCGCTGAAGCTGTAGGCCCGCTCGTTGTGTGACTACGCCAGGGTCAGAGAACTGAGCTGGGAGACTAGGGAGATGCTCGAGGCTGGTGAAGTCACAAAGCAGGTCGCTGGGTTGGTAACCCCAGCCGCCGTTGTTGCGGTCGAGAAATTCGTGGAGGCGTTCTCCGCCACCTATCGACCAAATCTGGTGAGTCTTCTTTTTCTTCTGTATCTTATTTTTGTTTGGGGCCCTTAATCTTGTTGGTCCCATTTTCACAGCACGTGCTTTCATTCGTCTCCCGATTCCACCTTCCTCGCCGCGGGGGTGCCGAGCGCGTCGCACGGGAGAAGGCGGCTGCTGAGGAGAAGAAATGGCTCCACTGTGAGAGGGCGAGGAAGCATGAGGTGTACTAAAAGCTCAGGGTCTCACCGTCGGATGATGATGATGGCGATGATGATGAGGATGCCGAGGACGAGGATGAGGATGTAGCGGTCCTTGATGCTCTGTAGGGATTCGGCGACACAGCCGGACTGAGCGGTGTTGGCTGCTCAGCGGGCGCTTCAGATGGGAGTGCCACTCAGAAGCATCCACGTCTGTCCCCGCCGCGTTGGTCAAGTCCGAAGCGCTCTTGTGCCACCATGGGCGGTGGTCAGAGCTCCTTGTCTTCGGCCCATGTCGATCCTTCCTTGGTAGGGGACGAAGTCCCCATCCAAGGAGAGGATGTCGAAGAAACTGTGGCAACAAGGGCCATGCTAGGGGCGAACGACACTGGCCGTCGCTCCTCGGAGGGGTCTAGAGGGAAGGATGGTGATCCCCTTTAGCTTCCTATCGTTTGTGTGGGGACTACGTGCCCTGCTTCCTCGATACCCTGTTTGGAGGTGTCTGAAACGGTGGAAGCGGAGGTCGCCAGGGGGCGCGATGTGGGAGTTGTTGGTGGCACCATGGTGGCTGGAGAAACCTCATTGGCTTTTAGCCACAGTGTCATCTGATCACCCCTCTTTTATGTAGGGGCTGATGAGAACTTCGATGGTGAAGTCTCGGTTCCTACGCCTAGCCTACTAGATGCAGGTAGGAGGCGCCGCCGACCGCTGCCATCTGGAAGCAGTGGAGGCCGAGGCACAGCACTGGCATGGGGAATTGGAGGCTTCCTAGAGGTCAAAGGAGGAATTGACCCACCGAGAGTCGCAGGCTCGGTCCCAGATCGAGGTTCTGGCGTTCCAGATGGCCGGCCTCAAGGACACGATAACTACCCAAGAGATGGAGCTCAACTCGACTGGCACTTCTCGAGACTTGGCCAAGCAGGGGCACCAATGCCTCGAGGCTAAGTGCCAGAGACTGCGCACCGCCTGTAGTGGTGAGTCTTCGTCGACTCTGCATTGTGCCTCTATTTTGTCGCTGTGCCCGGTAGTGAACCGATATGTCTCTCTTCAGAGCTGCGCATAAGGGTGCTCTTGGATCAAGAGGAGAAGACAGCCACGCACCAGAGGATGCTAGAGATGGATAATCGGTTGGCAGCGCTGACCACCTCCAAACGGGCTCTCTGCAATGTCGTGCTCGGCACCAACCGGCGGAATACCTAGTTGGTGTGTTGTCTTAATGAGGCCCATTTCCAAGTGGATTTCCTCATTTCTGAGGGAGGTCGCTATGGCGCTCTCACTACCTTGACGTCAGTCGGCTCGCATTACGATGACATCGATTTTGATGTCATCAGACGGGGTATGTGCCGGGGAAGTCTGAGAGTGATATGCTCACCATCGGCAGCACCGCTGTTTATGGCACGGAGGTCCTTGCGAGTAAGATGCTGGCTGCGAACATTCACCTCCAGTACCAGTCTTTCGGTGTGTGAGCATTTTTGGGTGTCTAGTGTTGTAAGGGTGGCCTTGTTATGATGGGCATATCCGTGTTTTATGTGTATATGATGTGTGATCGACGCATTCTTTTGTCATTTTGCTGCCCTTTTGCTTTTCTTTTCATTCGAATTGGAATGTGCTTCGTTCCCCCACGCCCTGTGCTCGTGGGTGCGCATTTGAACCTAGGGGCTGGCCCATGGGGTTAAAGGGTGCGTGATCTGCTAGACTGATGAGGCGTCAAGAGTAGGTTGCAGATCTAGCACGATGTGAGAAGAAGGTGATCGGGTGGCAAAAGATTCCTTTCCTTTTCACTCCTTTCGCCTTGAGTGAGCGAGGTCCCTATTTCCTTTTAGGTTCGTACGAACAGGAGATCAACGTATGGGTCACGACAAGAGGTGCGATTGGAAGGAATCTGAAAGGGACCAGTTGCTGGGACGATGACAAATAGTGCTATGCCATAGGTCATGCATATGTACCTATGTGTGTAGCCCTCAAGAGTGGGTCTTGTCCGGCTGCAAGCGCGAGTCAGATCGAGTCACTCGGGAGTTAAGCGCTACTAGGACATAACGTATGAGCATCATGCTATTTGGTTTGCTCTATGGGTGGGCCCTAGGTTTCTACAACTATTGGTGGGCTTGTATGTGTATGTGCACGTGCTTAGGTAGAGAGGCTAAGGTCAAAGTGGATATAACTGACCGATGTACCGAAAGCTGTCGTGAAACTGGCTGTCGCTGCTCGAGGTGTGACGAGCCCCCGAGCGTCTACTCATGACAAAGCTGATGAGGATGCTTCTTTAGTGCTTAGGATGGTTGTAGTTGGCGTGGGTCATCCTTTCAGCTAGCGTTGGGATCACCTTTATAGGCTTGACATCCTCGGCAGGCCTACGAGCCCCAAGGGTGACTTCTTCGAGTTCGGCCCGTTGTGGCTTCTGGCCGGGAGGGCTCGTGCATTCGAATGCTTGAGCCTTTGTGGCGCAACTGCATTGCCATCGTTGCATCCCTACCTCTGGGCATGGTTGCCTCTCAACGAAGAGCTGGCGTGACCTGCTGCTACGAGAGTGGGTTTCGAGTGCAACGCGGTTCGGTCCGCTTAGCGTGGCACGCGTTGCGCTTAGGGAGCCTGCTTCCTCGGATGCACATGCCTCTGAGTGACACCTGATAGTCCATTGAGGCATGATGGGTAGTTTGTCTACCAACTAGGGCTGGGTTCTGGTTCTAGGCATGGACTTTTGAGGCGTGGCACTGGGTAGCCACCTGACCACTAACGACATCGCAATGTGGTGGCGGGTAATTTTGTCGTTTGTGCGTGTCTTGACACATTGCGCTCTGCTAGTTACAGAGACGCTACACGGAACATGGTTCTGCCATCAGACCCAGGCTTCCCATGCGGTTGGCGCTGGTGATGGGTGCTGAACCATTAGTGCAGATAACCTCGAGGTTTTCCAAAAGGATTTGGCTGGTTGAGGCCATTCCTTGGGTGAGTTCATCGCGAGCCATGGACTTCTGGCTTCCCAGATGGAAGACCTGGCCAAGGTCAGCTTGAGGGGCTGAAAGGTCCTAATATAGCTAGAGGGGGTGAATAGCCTATTTAAAACTCTATAAAAACACTAGAGTAATTTGAATAACAACATGGCTTAATGCAATTTTGCTCTAGCTCTACAAGGGTTGCAAGCCACCTATCCAACAATTCTACTAGCTATGATCACAAGATACACACAATGGCTAAGTCACTACTCACTAAGATCTCTCAACAAGGCTACACTAAAGAGCTCCACTAGATGAAACTAAGCCACCAAGCAAGCTTTCAAAACTAGTTACACCGGGAGAAATCCAATCACATAAGAGACACAAGATTTTTCTCCCGAGGTTCACGTGCTTGCTGGCGCGCTAGTCCCCATTGTGTCGACCAACATTTGGTGGTTCAGCGGCTAAGAGGTGTTGCACGAACCTCACCAACAAATGGCACTGCAAGAACCTACCCACAAGTGAGGCAGCTCAATGACATGATCAATTTACTAGAGCTGCCTTTGGCGCTCCGCCGGGGAAGGCACAAGACCCCTCACAAGCAACCGATCGAGGCCGGACACAATCACCAACTCAGCTCAATGATCCTCCAATCATCGGGCCATCTAGGTGTCAGTAAATACCAAGAGTAACAAGCTCACAACTAACCCAAATCACCCAACTAGTGCCACAAGATGATGCAACTCAATGCAATGCACTAGAGGCTCTCCAATCTCACTCAAGATGATGAAATTAAGTGAACAAGTGAGTGGAGTGTGCTGCTCAGCTTTCAAAGGGTGTGCACAAGTGTAAGAGGAGCCAAGAGAGTGGCCAAGGATGGCACACCCTGTATTTATAGCCACACAAGCAAATAGAGCCGTTCTACCCCTTAGAGCTATCTGCGCGGGGGCACCGGACATGGCGGTGGCACACTACCCCTGCGGTGGCGGTGCCCCAACGGCCACTTCCCAACAGCTGGTCATGAGACATGGCTTGGCGGTGGCACCACCCTAGGGGTGGTGACCATCCCAGCCAAGTCCCCAAAACCGCAGTCTCTGGAAAAATAAGGCGGTGCACCGCCGTCGCCATGGCGGTGACGAGCCCAGCTTGCGCCCGTCTTTGGAGAAAAATGGTGGTGGCACCGGACACCCAATGGCGGTACACCACCACGCCTGAGGTAGTGTACACCGGCATGTTCGGTGACCACCCTGAACATGCTGCTCTCGGCCATGTCCTGGTGGCACCGCCCTAGGGGTGTGAAAGCCCAAGTTTGGTTTTGGTAATTAATGACACAAAGTTGCTAATGCCATATGTTAAGTGGTTTGAGTTAGACATAAGCAACACATGTGATGAAGGTGTATGTGGCGTGGAGTGATGGCCACAAGATCACAAGAGGTGGAGATGCACATGAAATGATGATCAAGGTGATCAAGCATGAGAAGGTAGACATGGAACAAAGTAATCAAGGCAAAGGTATAACCATAGGGTTTTGCTTTTGCCGGTCTAAGATGAATAGAGAAGTAATTGACTGGGTCTAGGATTAATAGCCGACTATCAAGAGGGGCAATCACGGTTAGCTCGCGAATCAAGTGCTACTAGGTCTTCATCTTGAGCATATGCATTTAGGATCTAGTAAAGAGAGCTAACATAATGCCTTGAAAAATGTTTGTGAAAATGCTAACACACTCACACATGGTGATATACACATGATGGTGTTGGCACATTAGCGAAGACGGCAGAGTTTGAGTGGTAGAGAGGGGATTCAGGCATTTTTGAGGAAATGAAATGACTATTTTCCTTTATGCCGGAAGTGGAAAAAAGTGATGAAGTCACAGAGGTGGTCGTCGCTGTTTTGCAAGCGACAGACGCTGGTCGCGGAGGAACCAGACGCTAGCCCTGCATCTGTCGGCTTACCCTAGGCATTGATCTGCAGTGGAGCATGCGTCGGACGCAGGGGTTGAAAGGATCAAGATGCCCAAGAGGGGGGGTGAATTGGGCTTTTCTAAAAATTAATTGCAAGAATTAAATCCTACAAGCCAGAATTCACCCCTAGTGCCTACTTGTGTTCCTAGAGATTCTACCGGTAAAAAGTTTTGCACCCTAGTTTCCAATCCTAGTCTAGCATGGCAATTCTAGGAAAGTAAATCAAGCAATGAAAGTAAATACGAGAATGTAAATGCTTGAAAGTAAGGGCAAGGAACACGGCGATGTTTTTCCGAGGTATCGGAGAGTCGCCACTCCCCACTAGTCCTCGTTGGAGCACCCGCGCAAGGGTGTAGCTCCCCCTTGATCCACGCAAGGATCAAGTGCTATCTACGGGCTGACTCTTCGACACTCTATCGCGGTGAATCGCCCAAAACAGCTCACAAGATGAGTTGGGTCATCCACAAGCTCCGTCGGATGATCACCAAACTCTCAATCACCACCAAGCCATCTAGGTGATGGCGATCACCAAGAGTAACAAGCTAGAACTCTCACTTGACCACAACGAGCCTAATGAGAAGGTGGATGCACACTTGCTACTCTCTAATCGCTAGTGAGGAACTCTCAAGCTTTGATTCTCAAATCACACTCCTCACTAGAGCTCTTGCACTCCCTTGCACTCCAAAAGTGTTTCTCAGCTGAACAAATGAGCAAGAGACCTCTAAAAGAGGTGGTGGGGATGTATTTATACACCCCACAGTCGAAACGAACCGTAACCTGCCAACTCAGCAAAATACGGGGTGGCCGGACGCGCCGGTCGAAGTGACCGGACGCGCCGGTCGCTCGTAACGGTCGAAATTCTGAAATCTTGGCTGAGTGACCGGACGGAGCTTACTGTAATGAGACCGGACGCGCGACCGCGTCCGATCGGTGATGACCGGACGCGTCCGGTCGTCGCTGGACCTTACTGGAACGTGACCGGACGCGCCGATCACACCCAGGTCGCGTCCGATCGTAGTTTTCCCTCAAGTGACACGTGTCGGCCCTGACCACCGCGTCCGGTCCTCACAAGGGCCGCATCCGGTCGTCAGCGCCGAAACGCAGTCGTGGTTTTAAACTGACCGGACGCGTCCGGTCAAGCCGAGAACCGCGTCCGGTCAAGGGAAAAACCCTCTAAACTCTCCAAAACGCGACGCAACTTGAACCAAGTTGCTTCCAACTGAACTTTGAGCTATTCTAGAGCTGCCTAGTGCTAAGTTTAACAAGTGTGCACCACACCTAAACATAAGACTCACCTAGGTCAAGCTACCCACTCATGCTCCCCTTTATAGTACGGCCAAAAGAGAAAAACGAAGATCCTAACGACTATTCCGAATGTAACACAACACTTCGACATCCGGAACCAACCGTCCTTAATCTTGACGCCACTCCTTTGAAAACCGAAACGATTTCCATCAAGGGGCATGAATACCATGGTGCCCAAAGCAGTTATCACCTCCATGACCTAACTTACCTAAATTTCTGCAAAACACACGTTAGTCATGGTAATAAAGCGTTGTCATCAATTGCCGAAACCAACTCTCGGGGCCTAGATGCTTTCAATCTCCCCCTTTTTGGTGATTGATGACAACACTAAGATTCAAAAGATAGGAGTTGAGGTTTTCAAACATGCTTGGTTCACATAAGCAAAAAGCAATAAGCACAAGGGGTTAGGAATTGCTTATGTGCCCCAAGCCAAAAGTGTGTACTCATAAGATAAGACATAAAGCGTTAGTACACATAAAGATATAGCTCACAAGAAATCAGAGTAAGGCACGGAAGCACAACCTTATGAGCTATAACCAAACAAGTGACATGATTTAAAACTGTGACTAAAAAAAACATATAGACTCAAAGTATCTCGCACGACCACATGTCACAAGAATGCAATACTGAAAAGTAAACATGATGCATGAATGTAGCACACAAATAAAAACGAAAACCCTCTATCAAAACTCCCCTTGAATCTACTCTCTCTCCCCCTTTGGCATCAACCGCCAAAAACTAATCTAGGGATCTGACGGGGGAACAGACGGAGTCGAGTCGGGTGCCGAGGTGCGCGGAGTAATCACGAACTGCAAAGTGTCTTCCTCGGACTCGGAGCTATCTGGCTGACCCTCTGAAGAGGCACGCGGCTGTGAAGTGGTCTGGGTCTGAGCAACAGGAACAGGTACTGACGAAGTAGCAACAAGTGGAGCAGTCTCTGTGACCTGAGCCTGTAGCGAGCCAATAGCTGGGGGATCGGTCGAGGCAACTGACGAAGGAACTGTCTCTGTAGTGCCCGTCCCTGTCACAGGAGGAACAACTGCCTCTGAAGCTGACAACCCTGAAGAAGTAGCAAAGGTAGTGTGCGTGGGCATCGGCTGACCAGTCAACTCGCTGTATGTGGCACTGAAATCGAATGGTGTGCCTGTTAATAGGTGAGGGCGAGGCTGGTCTAAAGGAGTAAACCCCGTCTGAATAGGCGTGTAGCTCGGGGACTGGAACGACTGGGGAACCTGCTGCTGTGGAGAAGTGAACTGAAAGCTCGGCTGTCCCTGACTCGAAGGTCCACTCTGTAAAGCTGGAGTCAGGACAGAAGCAGGAGGAGGAACCCCAACTATGACTAGGTGACGCAGGAGATCCAAGTACTGCTGCTGGCTAGCTGCACTCTGTCCCCTCTAGAGCCTCTGCAGGTGGATCAACTGACATAGCATCTGCATCCTCTGTCACCTCTGTGCCCTCAGTGGCCTCTGTAGCCTCTGTACCAAGCTGTCGACCTTCAAGATGAAAGCGACGCTCGCCAATACGAATACCACTGCTCCTGCCTCCCCTCTCTGCCTGCTCTGCTGCATCTGCAACAGCCTGAGCTATCTCTGCATCTGTAAGTGTCTTCTTCTTCTTTCTGGCCATGATCTTGATGCGCTTTCCACGCGCAACCTCAGACAGACGAGGAGGACTGTCGTCCCCGTCACTAGGAGCACCACCGGCGTTTTTGCAACGAACCATGCTGTCAAACTATCAGAAAACCTCTGAAAGATGGTGTACTGACACTCGAGAGGCTTGGCCTCAATCCGTATTCGCAGGCTTCGCCTCGGATTTAGCAACTGAACAGAGATCACCCCGACAACACCGACAAACTCGCTGAAAAGACGGAATAGATGGATCTACTATAAGAAACATATATAAACTACTAGGTGCGAAACCCTAGAGATAGCAAGCATATAAGGTAAGATATGAATGGAAACACGATAGCTACCTCGGATCGACGAGTAGACGGTGAAAAGGTAAGACGACCTAGTTCGCGAGACTTCCCAAATACGCCGGACGAGCTCTGATTTGCCGAAACACGAGATAATTAGGATAACAATAATGAAATTTCGGCAAACCCTAACAAGAGTATCAAGGAGATGCGTAACAACCTCGCAATGAAGATGTCGCGCGACGAAAGTTTCGACGACGAACGAAGGAGACGTCGCGGCGCAAACCCTAGGGTTAGGGTTAGGGTGATGCGCGAAGGCCATGAACGATGACGATTCGTGAGGGTGGTGAGGATTGCGAGGATTGTGAGGAAGGTGGCGCAGGAGATTTGTGGGCGCGGTTCACCGGCGGCTGCAGCGGACGGCAGCGGTGGAGCAAGCACGGCAGAGGAAGAGGCGGCGCGGCAGGGACGGCAGGCGGCGCGGGTGCAGGCGAGGACCGTGAGCGGGGGCGGTGAGGCGCGGCTCACCGGAGGAGGACAGGACGCGGCGCAGCGGCGGTGGAGAGCGAATCCCGGCGAGTTAGGGTAGGGAGGCGGCGGAATCGCGAAGAAACACGGCGGCGGATGAGGAAAATGTGAAAGAACACGAAGGGTTATATGAGGGGTTAGATCCGCTCGCCACGCGATGACCGGACGCGGTGGTCGATATGACCGGACGCGGTGGTGCAGCGTCCGGTCACACTCTAGTAAGCACCTGGAGCGACCGGACGCGTCCGGTTAGAGCTGACCGGACGCAGACAGAGTCCGGTCAAGGATTACCTAGGAAAGTCATCGCGAATGACCGGACGCGGTGGTGGTTACCGGGACCAGACGCGGTGGTCGACAGCAGCGCGTCCGGTGCAGCGTCCGGTCACTAGATCAGGAGTTGGTCTTCTGGATGACCGGACGCGCTAGTGGTCGCCGGGACCGGACACGGTGGTGAAGCATCACTGCGTCCAGTGCAGTGTCCAGTCTAGTGTCCGGTCACAGTTTTTCGCCCTTCTTCATTCCGAACTTCGACGCGACTTCTCCCAATCAAGTTCTAATTCAAAGAGACACAAATAAACACCAATTAGAACCTGATATGAGTGACCTCACTCAAACCCTCAAGTTTTTCAAAATAGTTTGCCTTAGGCTAATATTATTTTTACGAAAATAGGCAACAAACACCCGAGGAGCAACGTATGGCCATGCAATAGAGTTTATGAACCCTTAGGAGCGTCAAATGCTCTCTCTATCCATGGACGAACACAGAGGTTGCTCAAAGCCAAACCGAAAAGAAACGACAAAGCAACAACCATGCATATGCAATGCATTACAAGTAAGTAAAGCTAGGTTGCTTGTCAAGTTTGATCCACGGTTAGGCTTCTTCACTCCTCCAAAGGAGGGTTATCGTAACTGTGTTAGCCAAGCCCTAGATGCATTGCGGGTAAATAAACATGACATATAATACAATGCTATGCAAGGGACAACACAAGCTCATTTTTTAAAGTTACTAGAGTCAAGCACATTAAGTTCACTTCTCAACCTACAAAAGGTGGCCTCATCCAAAGGTTTAGTGAAGATATCCGCTAATTGATTTTCACTTCTTACACCTTCTAGTGATATATCATTTTTAGCAACGTGATCTCTTAGAAAGTGATGGCGGATATCAATGTGCTTGGTGCGAGAGTGTTGTACCGGATTGTTAGCAATTTTAACGGCACTTTCATTATCACATAAAAGTGGCACCTTTTCAAGAACAATTCCATACTCTAGGAGGGTTTGTTTCATATATAAGATTTGTGCACAACAAGCCTCCGCGGCAATGTATTCCGCCTCGGCGGTGGACAAAGCCACACTATTTTGCTTTTTAGATGACCAAGATACTAAAGACCTCCCAAGCAAATGGCACCCTCCGGAAGTGCTTTTTCTATCAATTTTGCAACCGGCGTAATCCGAATCAGAATGGCCAACTAGTTGGAATCTAGCTCCTTTGGGATACCAAAGACCAATGCTTGGGGTGTGCTTAAGATATCTTAAGATTCTTTTTACGGCACTTAAGTGAGGTTCTTTAGGACACGCTTGAAAGCGAGCACATATGCACACACTAACATGATATCGGGCCTAGATGCGGTAAGGTATAACAAACTACCAATCATAGAATGGTAGAGAGTTTGATCAACCGGTTTACCTCCCTCATCTAGGTCGAGATGTCCATTAGATGGCATTGGGGTCTTGATTGGTTTGCATTCTTCCATCTTGAATCTTTTGAGAAGATCCTTGGTATACTTTTCTTGAGAGATGAAAATCCCTTCTCTCATTTGCTTGACTTGAAAACCAAGGAAGAATGTGAGCTCACCAATCATAGACATCTCGAACTCCTTCGACATCAATTCACCAAATTCCTTGCAATATTCTTCATTTGTTGATCCGAAGATGATATCATCAACATACACTTGACAAATGAAGATCTCCCCATTAAGCTTCTTGGTGAATAGTGTGGTGTCGACCTTCCCAATGGTGAAGCCCTTCTCAATGAGGAAGTCCCGGAGGCGCTCATACCACGCTCTAGGGGCTTGCTTGAGCCCATATAGCGCCTTAGACAACCTATAAACATGATTAGGATATCTAGGGTCTTCAAACCCGGGAGGTTGATTAACATAGACTAGTTCATTTATGAAGCCATTTAAGAATGCACTTTTCACATCCATTTGATATAGTTTCATATCATGATGCGATGCATATGCAAGGAGGATACGAATGGCTTCAAGTCTTGCAACGGGTGCAAAGGTCTCTCCAAAATCAAGGCCTTCAACTTGAGAGAACCCCTTTGCAACTAGTCTTGCCTTGTTCCTCACTACTATGCCTTGGTCATCTTGCTTGTTGCGGAACACCCACTTGGTTCCAATGACTCTTGCACCTTTAGGATGCTCTTCAAGTGTCCACACTTGATTGCGGGTGAAGTTATTCAATTCTTCATGCATAGCATTCACCCAATCCAGATCTTGAAGAGCTTCTTCTATATTCTTAGGTTCAACACAAGAGACAAAAGAGTGATGTTCAACAAAAGAAGCAAGTTTTTGAGATCGAGTCATTACTCCCTTAGAAGGACTCCCTATGATGAGATCTTGTGGATGTGCTTGAAGTAGAGGTGAGTTTCTTCTATCAACCACTTGAGGAGGAGGATGGGGAGCATCAACATCTTGAGCTTGTGCCTCGGCTTGTTCATGAGAGACATAAGTGTCTTCATTTTCAACTCTCTCATTCTTGTCATCACCTTGAGGCACACGTGATGAAGATGGTGGATCAACAATTTGTACATCGTCTTCATCATCTTTTGGCTTGATGTCTCCCACCGGCATGTTCTTCATTGCCTCCCTCAAGGGTTCATCACCTACATCATCACAATTCTCAATTGCTCCTTGGGAGCCGTTAGATTCATCAAATTCCACATCATATGTTTCTTCAACCAAACCGGTGGCATGGTTAAATACTCTATATGCTTTGGACTTTGATGAGTAACCAACAAGAAAACCAATATCACAACGTCTTTGAAACTTCCCTAGGTGTTGACGCTTCTTGTAGATGTAGCATTTGCAACCAAACACCCAGAAGAATGAGACGTCCGGCTTCTTCCCATTAAGCAACTCATAGGGGGTCTTGCCAAGAAACTTTTGTAGGAAGAGGCGATTTGAAGCATAGCATGCGGTGTTGATTGCCTCGGCCCACAACTTCTCTGGAGTATTGTACTCATCTAGCATTGTTCTTGCAAGGGTGATCAAAGTCCGGTTCTTTCTCTCAACTACACCATTTTGTTGAGGAGTATAGGTTGAAGAGACTTCATGCTTGATTCCAATTTCATCACAATAAGCTTCAATGTTTGTGTTGTCAAACTCTTTTCCATTGTCACTTATAATATTCTTTATCTTGACTTCAAATTCATTTTGAGCTCTCTTTGCAAACTTCTTGAAACAATTGGCCACTTCAGATTTGTCATGAAGGAAGAAGGTCCATGTGTACCTTGAGTAGTCATCCACTATCACAAGACAATAGAGATTTCCACCCAAGCTCTTGTAGGTTGTAGGCCCAAACAAATCCATGTGTAGAAGTTCTAGCACTCTTGAAGTTGACATGAAAGCTTTGGTTGGATGAGTGTTTGCAACTTGTTTGCCCGCTTGACATGCACCACAAGGTTTGTCCTTTTCAAACTTTACATCCTTCAAACCTCTCACTAGTTCTTTCTTCAATAGCTTGTTGAGAGTGTTTATTCCAACATGAGCAAGCCTCCTATGCCAAAGCCAACCAAGTGAGGTCTTGGTGAACAAACATGTCATCAAGTTTGCATCTTCGGAGGTGAAGTCAACAAGATAAAGATTGTTGTATCTAAAGCCTTTGAATATCACTTGCTTGTCATCTATCTTTGAAACTACCACTTGATTAGGTGTGAACAAGCATTGGAAGCCAAGGTCACAAAGTTGCCCAACGGATAATAAGTTGAAACTCAATGAAGCAACATAGAGCACATTTGAGAGTGAGTGATCATTTGATATTGCAATCTTGCCTATACCCTTGACTTTGCTCTTTGAATTATCCCCAAATGTGATCTTCTCTTGACATATCCCATTCTCTTCTATGGAGGTGAACATACGAGGATCACCGGTCATATGTTGAGTGCAACCACTATCAATAACCCAATGAGATCCACCGGTCTTGTAGTTCACCTACACACAAGAGATCAAGCTTTTTGTTTAGGGACCCAAACTTGAGAGGGACCCTTGACTTTCTCAACTAGTGACTTGGCAACCCATATTTTCTTTGGCCTATTCTTGTTTGGGGGACCCAAGAACATAACTTTCATCTTTCCATTTGAATCTTTTCTTAGCATGTAATGAGCATTGAAGGCAAAGGGTCTAGCATGCTTGGGCAAGGGTTGTGGTGGTGGAGTTTTGCACTCATGAGCAAAATGACCTTCTTGTCCACACTCAACACATCTATTTGGCTTGGGCTTTGACTTGCTTTGTTATTGTTGAGCTTTTGCTTTCTTCTCTTGATTTGCCAAGTACCCAATACCACTTCTATCCATCTTCATAACGGTGTTCATGAGTAGCTCACTTTGCAAATATTGACCTCTTGTGAACTTGCTTAGGCCGGTCTTGAGATGTTCTTTCTCTTGCTTGAGCTTTTTGTTTTCTTCAATGAGTGACTCATTTGTTGTTTGCTTCTCAAGAGCCATCAAACCTTTTAGCTTCTTGTTCTCATTTGCAAGCTTCTCATTTTCACTCTTGATCTTGGCATAATCATCATAGTTGCTTGACTCAACCACACTCTTGCCTTTGCTACTAGAACCTTGCTCAATGCTTTCAATGATCAAGTCATCACATGATGTAGCTATATCACACTTAACAACATTGTTAGTAGCATCATGTGTCTCAAGAGCAAGTTCATTAGCAACCACAAGACTATCATAGTCAATTTTCAATGTGGTGTATTTGTCTTTTAGAGAGTTATGTCTAGTGATGAGCTCATCATGCTTCTTCTCAAGTTTATCATGTTGATCTCTAAGCTCTTTATTTGAAGTTTTGAGCTCCTTGAGAGTGGAAGACATAACTTCATTTTGATCTTTAAGCTCACCACTAGCCTTTTGAGCACTTTCAAGCTTAGATGAGAGTGATTCATTTTCATTTTGAAGTTCATCATTTTCATTTCTTGTCCTTCTTATGACTTTAGTGTATTTGTTCAACAATTTTACAAGTTCATCATAAGAGGGTGCATCATATTCATCATCACTATCACTATCATCATCATCATCACTATCATGGTTTTGTACCTTTCGTTCACCTTTGGCCATAAGGCATAGGTGAGTAGTGGACGATGATGGTGAAGAGGGCGGTGAAGGTGGTGATGAAGATGTCGGTGAAGATGATGGCCCCATCACAAATGCGGCAACCTTCTCTTTCTCATCATTGCTTTCATCTTTGGAGGACTCACAAGATGATTCAATGTCGGTGAGCCAATCACCAACAATATATGCCTTTCCTCCCTTCTTCTTCTTGTAGAACTCCTTCTTCTTGCCATCCTTCTTCTTGTATGGCTTGTTTTTCTTTTTCTCTTCTTCTTCATCACTTGAATCATTTTTCTTGCCCTTGTTCTTGTTCTTGTACTTGTCTTTTGGTGGTCTAGGGCATTGATGAGCTAAGTGGCCAAGTTCACCACAATTGTAGCAATCCATCTCCGAGATTGGCTTTCTTTTGCTACTTGTGAAGAATTTATTTTTCTTGCCATCGAACTTGATGCCACTCTTGTTGAGCTTCTTTAGCATTTTGGTGGTCTTTCTCACCATGAGTGCAAGTGATTCATCATCAACATCACTTTCACTTGAGCTCTCTTGCACCATCATGGCTTGGCCCTTCTTCTTCTTGTCATGGCTAGCTTTGAAGGCCAAGTCTTTCTTCTTGGAAGATGATGAGCCATCTTCCGGAGTGATGTGCATGTACATCTCATGAGCATTGATCTTCCCCAATACTTATGTCGGTGTTGCGGTGGAAAGATCACTTTGATGAAGCACGGTGACAATGTGACCATACTTCTCAACGGGAAGAACACTTAAGATCTTCCTTGCAACATCCGATTGGCTCATTTGAGTGAGCCCAAGAGCATTGAGGTCCTCTACAAGAACATTCAATCGAGTGTACATGTCATTAGCACTTTCTTTGGGAAGCATCTCAAAAGAATTAATTTTCTTTAAAGCAATATGATAGCGTTCCTCACGCTCACTCTTAGTTCCCTCATGGAGAGCATAAAGGTTTTCCCACAATTCATGAGCGTTCTTTGCATTACGCACATGATTGAAGATATCCTTGCCTAAGCCCCGGTAGAGTGCATTTTTGGCCTTTGCATTCCACCGGTCGTACTTCTCCTCGTCACCAATGGGGTTTGCGGGATCCTTGATAGCGGGAAGCCCTTGGGTTGTGGCTCTAAGACACCCAACGTCTATGGCTTCAAGATACGCCTCCATACAGATTTTCCAATATGGAAAATCATCCCCCTCAAAGGTGGGAGGTGGTCCTTCCCCGTTAGACATCTTGCTCTATGCGGTAAAGCCTAAATTAGGAGCAACTCGGCTCCGATACCAATTGAAAGGATCAAGATGCCCAAGAGGGGGGGTGAATTGGGCTTTTCTAAAAATTAATTGCAAGAATTAAATCCTACAAGCCGGAATTCACCCCTAGTGCCTACTTGTGTTCCTAGAGATTCTACCGGTAAAAAGTTTTGCACCCTAGTTTCCAATCCTAGTCTAGCATGGCAATTCTAGGAAAGTAAATCAAGCAATGAAAGTAAATACGAGAATGTAAATGCTTGAAAGTAAGGGCAAGGAACACGGCGATGTTTTTCCGAGGTATCGGAGAGTCGCCACTCCCCACTAGTCCTCGTTGGAGCACCCGCGCAAGGGTGTAGCTCCCCCTTGATCCGCGCACGGATCAAGTGCTCTCTACGGGCTGATTCTTTGACACTCCGTCGCGGTGAATCGCCCAAAACCGCTCACAAGATGAGTTGGGTCATCCACAAGCTCCGCCGGATGATCACTAAACTCCCAATCACCACCAAGCCATCTAGGTGATGGCGATCACCAAGAGTAACAAGCTAGAACTCTCACTTGACCACAACAAGCCTAATGAGAAGGTGGATGCACACTTGCTACTCTCTAATCGCTAGTGAGGAACTCTCAAGCTTTGATTCTCAAATCACACTCCTCACTAGAGCTCTTGCACTCCCTTGCACTCCAAAGGTGTTTCTTAGCTGAACAAATGAGCAAGAGACCTCTAAAAGAGGTGGTGGGGATGTATTTATACACCCCACAGTCGAAACGAACCGTTACCTGCCAACTCAGCAAAATACGGGGTGACCGGACGCGCCGGTCGAAGTGACCGGACGCGCCGGTCGCTCGTAACGGTCGAAATTCTGAAATCTCGGCTGAGTGACCGGACGGAGCTTACTGTAACGAGACTGGACGCGCGACCGCGTCTGATCGGTGATGACCGGACGCGTCCGGTCGTCGCTGGACCTTACTGGAACGTGACCGGACGCGCCGATCACACCCAGGTCGCGTCCGATCGTAGTTTTCCCTCAAGTGACACGTGTCGGCCCTGACCACTGCGTCCGGTCCTCACAAGGGCCGCGTCCGGTCGTTAGCGCCAAAACGCAGTCGCGGTTTTGAACTGACCAGACGCGTCCGGTCAAGCCGAGAACCACATCCGGTCAAGGGAAAAACCCTCTAAACTCTCCGAAACACGACGCAACTTGAACCAAGTTGCTTCCAACTGAACTTTGAGCTATTCTAGAGCTGCCTAGTGCTAAGTTTAACAAGTGTGCACCACACCTAAACATAAGACTCACCTAGGTCAAGCTACCCGCTCATGCTCCCCTTTATAGTACGGCCAAAAGAGAAAAACGAAGATCCTAACGACTATTCCGAATGTAACTCAACACTTCGACATCCGGAACTAACCGTCCTTAATCTTGATGTCACTCCTTTGAAAACCGAAACAATTTCCATCAAGGGGCATGAATACCATGGTGCCCAAAGCAGTTATCACCTCCATGACCTAACTTACCAAAGTTTCTGCAAAACACACGTTAGTCATGGTAATAAAGCGTTGTCATCAATTGCCGAAACCAACTCTCGGGGCCTAGATGCTTTCAGGGGTGATGCAGCGACAGACGTCGTGCGTCAGCGTCTGTCGTAGGTGATGTCATCGGCTCGCAAAATAGCAAGGTGCTGAGGCAGCAACGGATGCTGGTGTCAGCATCTGTCGATAGAGCGACAGACGCGTCCTTCGACCGAGCGAAGAATCAAGCGCTCTGGACCGAGTCTGTCAGTGCGACAGACGCGGGCACACTTCAGTGACAGACGTGTGATGTCAGCATCTGTCGCAGGCAGCTCAGAGTTGTTTTGGGGCGCGAAGTCGACTGACGCCGAGGCGCATCTGTCGCTATGGCGATAGACGCGTCTGTCGAAGGATTCCGCGAAACATACCCTTACTGGACTGCGTCTGTCGGGCGATAGACGCTGAGGACGCGAAGCGTCAGACGCGTCTATCGCATGGTGAACTCGACCGTTGGATTTCGAAGCTCAGGGACACATGGCATCGCGTGGTGCGACAGATGCTGCCGACCGCGTCTGTCGGTCAGGCGACAGACACGTCTGTCGGGCACGACAGTGGCATAACGGCTAGCTCCTCTTCCCCACTCTATAAATAAGAGGTGGCCGGCCCTCGGGGGTCCACGCTTGCACTTCTGAGATATTGAGACATCCTTTGAGCTAGAGAACACCTCTTCCACTCATCTCCTTGCTTGGTTGCATACTCTAGAGAGATTGAGTGAGATTCAAGTGTGTTGCATTGAGAGTTGCATCTAGTGGCACTTGATCTTCGAGTTTGCTGAGGATTGCTTGTTACTCTTGGGTGTTTCCCGATACCCTAGACAGCTTGGAGCAGCAGTGGTGTTGAGCTCATGATTGGACATTGTTTTGAGCCTCACCAAGCGATTGTGAGGGGTTCTTGAGCCTTCCCCGTGGGAGTTCGCGAATTGGCTACTCTAGTGGAGCTCGTGGCTTGTAGGATCCCCATCTTGTGAGTGGATGTGCAGCACCCGCTGAGGGTTCAACTCTTGATAGTTGATTAGCTCACGATCCATCAAGTGGGTGCATCGCCACAACGAGGAGTAGCTTGGCGGGAAGCAAGTGAACCTCGGTAAAAAAATCGTGTGTCATCTTATTGCCGAGGATTTCATTTGTGTATGTGATCATGTTGATTGATTGGTACATTGGACATATCTCTTCTCATCAACGTTGGTATATCTATTCAAGCTCACTCCTTTAGTTATTGTTCTTTGCCTTGTTTAGCTTGAGTAGAATAGCTTTTCTCATAGGAGTAATTAGCCTAGTAACTTAGGTTGTTGGTGTGAGCTAAAGATCATAGCCCTGTTGTTTACTAGAATTGTGTAGGCGGCTTGCATAGATTATTTGTGCTAGTGCTAGAAGAGCTTCGCCATCTTATTTACTAACTTGTTGTTTAGTAAAGCTTGTAGAAAATTTAAATAGGCTATTCACCCCCCCTCTAGCCATTTGGACCTTACAGGGTGGTGGTGCACCTGACAGGGGGTGGCGGTGCCACCCAGACACCACCACTAGCTCACCAAGTTGCAAACTTTATCACGTTTGATCCATGTCAACTCGAGCTACTCCCCGCAAGCGATGCTAACTCTCAAGTGTTTTCTCAAAACATGTTAGAGCCAAGTTAGCATTTCTCAAAACATATTCGATAAATATTTTTCACTTGCTCTCCGAAGTGCACTAGGCCTAAATGCAATGCATGATGTCCAACACCTAGTGGCACTAGATGACTTAATTGTCTAGTTGAGAACCTCTCTTAATAGTACGGTCATCTATCCTAAATGTGATCACACTCTCTATAGTGTATTGATCACCGAAATAAAACCCTATTTATACCTTTACCTTGATCTTCATAGGGTTTTGTTTTTCTCTTTCTTCTTTTCCAAGTTGAGCTCTTGATCATCATCACATGTGGCCATTTCACCATTTTATGTGATCATCACAATCACTTGAGCGCCACCATGCTTCACACTTGGATTGCACCAACCTAGCTCATATCATAGCTCATGACAAAGGTTAGTGCATAGGTTTCATCAATTATCCAAAATCAAACTAGGGCTTTTAGAGGCTAAGGGCCACGATCTCGATTGTTGGGGTCGTGGCTCCCGCCAGTTTGGTTGGCCTCTAAGTCAAGGCCGTCATCATGGATCCCATCCCGTAGTAGGTAGGATCATACATACGTCTTGTCAGGCCATATCTAGCTGGTGGTCATCGTACTGGCTGTCACTGCTTTAGGCAGTATTGTCTTGTCTGGGCTGCATGGCGCAGGGTGGCGTCTGACCAGACCGAGGTGACTGCTATCCCCTCGGTCCTTGCGGGGTCAGTGCGACGTGCTTGTTCTTATCAGAGTAGGCATGCTTGGCCGTGCTCGACCTCTCCCCATTCATCCCATGGGTTAGGATGGTGGAGAGGTCATGCGTCTCTCGTACATCGTGCGACTAAGGTGAGAGGAAGGGTCATGGCCGACCCTGGTCTTGGCGTCCGGTCCATTCTGCTTGGCTTAACTGGGCCTTGGTTGTTTGGGCCTTTGCTAACTGATGTGCCATGGGCCGCTTGGCCTGCTAACTGATCGGTGCCTTGAGACACCCCGGGGTTATAACCCTGACACATAGCCACTATGTCTTCTCCATGTTGTGGACATGTGTCCCGCTCGTCCTCGATTGGCCAATCACCAAGTGCTTGCACACTCGCCTTAACATGGTCTAATCTCCGTCTTGACTTTGATCAACATCGTCTTCATTGTAAGTCTCATATTTACACTTGCTTGTTGACGTGTCCAAGTGCTAACCATCCACAATTGATCCATCCTCTGGCCCTTGATCCATTAGAGCCTTCATGTTCGCCCTTCATCGCTCTGGTCCATTGCAAAACAGACTCCTTTCTTGACTTGCTCTATTATCATTGACCATCTCATACTCAACACAGTGTTATGGATTGAGTCAGCACTTGCACATCCACAGGCCAAGAGACATGTTGCGCATGCAACTCATGCCTCAGTTAGTCCCATGCACAGTTAACTAAAGTTCTAATTATCTCCTTGACAATGACTCGTTACTCACAACATGAGCACATATGAACCATGTGTTTGCAGATTACTATGCTTGAAGCAGGATGCACCAAGTGCACTTTTAACTATGATCCTAAAGCGATATTTCTATTTTGAGCATATTGTCAAATGATTCAAAGCCTCTCTTCATTTGAGCTGGCTCTAGATTTTTGCACCCAACTATATGTGCAAGTCCATCTTGATTACTGCAAAGTCATGTGCAAGCATAAGAAGAAATACTCTTGTGATGACTATTCATTTTAGAGGAAGAAAAAGTAGGTGAGGTTCAAGTTACCACCGAAAACAAATCAAATGAGTTATGAATTGGATTGATGACCTTTTGATTTAATTAATGAAGAGTAAAAGGAAAGAATGAAATATTATGTGTTGTCAATACTAACACATGTATGTCGCAAATACTTGTCTATTAGTACCAGAAAAGGGAGTTGCTAGCGCTTGAACGTCCAGAGTAGATGAGCGTGTCTAGACGCCCTGCCCATGCTACTGCCCAACCCACCAACCCATGCCTGCCGTTGCGCCATATCGCTGCTGCACGTGCACATCCACCCCCTGTCTGCCTCATCCTGTCCCACACGTGTACCCCGCTCCCGTCTACCTCGCCCCACCGCGCACGCGCACCTCGGCTGCGCTCGCCACTCCTCCCCCCTGACCCTCCCCTCTCTCGGTGCGGGCAGGACCTGAGAACCCGAATGAGGACAAGCACGCCTCGTTCGCAGGACCCAGGCGCTGGGTGCGCCCCATCTGCCGCCCCTCAGCTCACCACGCCCAAGCCATGCCCCCATGACTCTCTGAACATAGCCCTAAAATACGAAACACTTGCAACATGAAACACAGAATGCAACATAAGTCTGAAGCAGATAAAACATTTGAAACATACACTTGCAATATATATGTGAAACTATGCAACATCTAGAGAAAACACTTGCAACATAAAATACTTACTGCAACATAAGAATGAAACAACTGAAACATTTGGAACATACTCTTGCAACATATGTGTGCAACATATGCAACATCCAGATCAAAACACTTGTAACATACGTCTAAAACAGATGAAACACTTTGAACAAACGCTTGCAACATGTCTCTGAAACACTTGCAGCATATGCAACAACCTGATCTACTTTTGCAACATCCATATAAAACACTTGCAAACCTCTGAAACATGAAACACTTGAACATACGTTTTCAACATGTGCTTTCAGTGCAACATCTCCTTGTTGCTTGGGAAGGTAGGGGAGTTCACTGGTGTAGAGCTCGCCGGTGGCATAGAGTTCACTGCTCTGGTAGAGAAGGCTGCGGCGAGTCTGTGTGCTGAAGAAGTCCATGGTAGGCGAGCGACACGATGGAGAGGGAGGAAGATGGGCTACTGTGCTCTGGCACGGAGGAGAGATGCTGGTCGATGGAGCGGAGGCACGAGGGAGAGGGAGGCACAGTGGAGAGCGCTATCGCCGAGGCGATGCAGCGGAGCGCGGTTGCGGAGAGGTGTCGCGGCGGTGCGGTGAGGTGAGTTTTTTCTTTTCTTTTTTAGAATGGTTGGGGGCAAGTGGATGAGCTGATAAAATGCGGTTGTTGGGACGCATTGTGGCCCACCATCGGCACCGTCCGGCACAGACGAATGCCCTTGCGAACACAAGGTTGATATGTGCCCTTGTAGTTCGTTTTGTGATGAGTGATTGTCAATGTGATCCATGACCTAGGTTGAGTTTGTGACCAAACCATGGTGTGAGTTGGGTTGTGTAACATGTCTCTTGGCTTGTGGTGTGCAGGTGTGGAGCTCAGAGGCGGTGGTCGACGGTGAGGTGAAGGTCAAGTAGAGACGTGTCGTGCCGATGGACTGGGAGCAGTGAAGGACGGACGTGAGGCTTAGACCGAGGGACCTAGAGGCCGGGTGACCAGTCACGGTGGCTGACATCTAGGACATCGACAAGTGCAAGTGTACATGGGTGATGAAGATGGCGTCGATCAAGTCAAGATGGAGGACTATGGCGTCGTGGCACTTGACAGAGGCCGGTGGCTCAAGTCAAGAAGGAAGGTGAAGACGTCAAGCTTGGCAGAGGCCGGACACGCGTCAACATCGGGCGTTTGGTGGTTTTGTCCCCAAAACCATTGGCGTGGTTTGGTGATTTGGGCCTCAAAACCATCGGTGGACGAGTTTATGGGTTTGTGCCTCAAAACCCGGGCGGAGGTTCTGAGGAGGAACGGACGGCACGTGGTGGTATCGAGGAGTTCACGTCGAGGCAAATATCTGAGGAAGGGTACGGTGGCTGTCGAATGAAGATTACCTCGGTTGGACCATAATGCCCTCGGGTTATGTGGTTTGACTCAAAGTATCTAGGGGCAAAACTAGGATTTTGTAAAAGCCCTATTAAATACGATGAGGGAGCCCCCATCTCCCTCACCTCTTTTATTTTCCTTCTTCCTTCCCTAGTTTCTCCTCCCCTTAGGATTCTTGGGAGAGGTCCACAAATTGAGAGATTCGTGTAAGAACTCAAGATTTGCTACGGGAATAGTGGCCCTAACCACCTCGTGTCCTCCGGGATTCGTTTTGTGATGAGTTTCATGTGATTCGCGTTCTTCTTTTTCTCCCTCTCTTTCTTGCACCGATTCTTCATTTTGAGACCATTTTGTTTCGTTCCTTTTGTGCTAGAGAGATCTATGATGTGAGTTGAGCCTTTCCACCGAAGAAAATCACCCAATTCCCCACGAGATCATAGATCGAGGCAAATCATGAACTAGGGCTTCAAAACCAGTGTTTTTTGTTCCCTTTTGATTTCTTATTGATTGGCATCAAATTGGTCAATGATCTCTTAGGGGTATCTCACCTATGGCCTTGTGACTATGTGGTTAAAATTTGGTGACAATTGGTTTTGATTTGGCCGCAAATCGGGAGAGTTTTGGTTGGAGGCAGTTTTTCGGACACTCTATTCTTGCTGATTCGCAATTCGCGGATAGTCTGGGGGTACTGTAGCGAACAGCCTGGGAGTTGGGCTCTTTTCTGTGCTTTTACTACTGCTCGGTGTCTGTACTTGCGGATAGTCCGAAGTACTGTAGCGGACAGTCCAGGGCTGGTTTTCAGACCGAGAACAGAACCATTCCAGCGGAGTTCGGTTTCTGATTTTTGAACTGCGGACAACCTCGGGTACTGTAGTGGACTGTCCGAGGCACTGTAGCGAACTGTCTGAGGTATTGTAGCGAACTGTCCGCAACTCCTTGTCTTGTGCTATTTTGTCCATTTCTTGCCCGTTCGATCTTCGATTGGAGTTCCGTCGTTTGTGTTGGGTTTTTAGCGATGTAAGGAACTTCTCTAGTTTCCCTTGACTCTTGGTGGCTCATGTTTTTATAGGTTTTGTTTATGTACCCTTTAGGGGTTGATTTTGGGATAGTGGTCAAAAGTTTCAAAAGAAATTTGAGGCTCCCATTCACCACGCTCTAGTCGCCGTTTCGGTCCTTCAATTGGTATCAGAGCTAATTAAAGATCACTCCACCTTAATTGGTCCATGATCCATGAATGCAACATGGAGTGTGGTTCTGGCAAACCACCGTTCTTTGATGGAACAAACTACCCCTACTGGAAGATTCGCATGTCTGCACATCTTCACGGGATTGATTGGCTTGTCAAGGAGATTTGTGAGGATACTACTTACGTTGTGCTTGAACCTCGTGCTCGTATCACTCAGGAGTAGAAGGATCGGCATAACGTAAATAGTAGAGCTCATAGTGTCCTTTTCTCGAGTCTTTCGCTTCCTGAGTTCGAGAGAGTGGGATGTGAAGGTGTCCGCTATCATTGAGTCTGCGAACTATGACACCCTCACTATTGATGAGCTTTTCCGTAAGCTCAAGTCCACCGAGATTGACTACCAGACCCAAGCCAAGATCAAGAACCCCTCTACACCGACTATGGCTTTGGTCATAGGTAACGGCTCAAGTTCTTCAGCTAACCTTTCACTGATGTCATTTGCCTTGTCTTCTTTGGTGTCTGTCATAGACGAGCAGTTGGAGGCTCTTGGGGACGACGAGCTGGCATTGGTCATCAGCCGGTTTTGCAGCTTCACAACAACCGCTTGAACCGCCGGTGTGATCGGGGTCCAAAGGAAGGATGCTATGGTTGTGGAGATGTAAGGTCCAAATGGCTAGAGGGGGTGAATAGCCTATTTAAAATTCTACAAGCTTTACTAAACAACAGTTGTTAGTATAAAAGATGGCAACGCTAATTCTAGCACTAGCTCAACTATACTAAGCAAGCCATCTATACAATTCTAGTGAACAAGACTATGATCTCTAATTCACACCAACAAAGCTAAGTCACTAAGCTACTTACTCCTATGTGATACAAACTACTCTAAGCACACTAGACAAGATAAAGTGCAAGAATGAAAAAGGGAAGTGAATTGATTCTTATACCGACGGTGTAGATATGAGATGTATCCAAAGAATCAATCACACACAATCACAAAGAGAATCCTCGGCAAGAGATGACACAAGATTTTTTACCGAGGTTCACTTGCTTCCCGGCAAGCTACTCCTCGTGGTGGCGATGCACCCACTTGATGGATCACGAGCTAATTGACTATCAAGAGTCAAACCCTCAGCGGGTGCTGCACATCCACTCACAAGATGGGGATCCTCTAAGCCACGAGCTCCATTAGAGTAGCCAATTCACGAACTGTCACGGAACCGTCCAAATTATAAGAGCACAAGTACAAAAACAATCACCGAAGTGATTAAATTCTCACACTTGAGCCCATATAACTCCGGTAGTCCAATGAAATCACGAGAGATTTTAAAGCAACCAACATACAAGCCAAGATCGTAGTGATTCAACATAACAAGTCACATGTTGCATCCATTTCACAAGTAATTCAATATACATCGAAGTTTAACATAGTTATTACAACTTAAGTTCAAAAGTAGTGGAAGCAAAGTAATTTGAAACTAACAATTCTCTTATTTTCAATACATGCCAGTACCAAGGTCGACTTCCAACAAAACCATTAGAGACAAGATAACTTAGAAGGATCATGCCCGTGATCACACTTCGCCTCTACGGCAGGAGCCAACCAATTCTTGCGGTAGCTAAGATACATCACAACCTGCAACAAGTGGGAATAAACCCTGAGTACGAGAAGGTACTTAGCTAGACTTACCCGTCAAAAACCAGAAATAAAGTGACACCAAGGATCATGCAAGGCTGATATAAAGTGGGCTAGCTTGACAACATTTTGCATAAAAGCTTAATACAGATCAGTAATTATTAATGCTTAAGCATCAAGTTAATAATCATTAACCTGTCATCTATATTAGCACCTGTACTAGAGCACTCACTTGATTAGGAGCAAACAATATTAACCATAGCAGGTATAAATTGAGGCAACATTTAAATCATCATCCAATTAACCATTCGTTCAATTAATTGAATCTACGTTGCTGCTGCTCAAGTCAAGTGCTCACTAACTGGGAGCGACGGCGATTCGAATCGAATTCCTATCTAGCTGGAGGGGTATTTCTAACACTCACCGCGCAGGCCCTCGCTAGGGTCGCACAAGTCACCTTTGGTATAATTCAGGAATCGTGGGTTCGACTGATGTCGCATCCCCAAGGGCAACACTCTACCAGGTGATAGGGACTCTAACCCCCCTGGGTCTTACGCCAATGTCCCCAAGCACATCCTTACTTCCTCCAAGATGCGCGCTTGACCCCCCCCAATTCCCAGCCTGAACTGTATTACTCGGCTTTGCGGTCGGAACGGCTTATCCAGCCAACTAAGTGTTAGACTGCGTTCAATATGACTCGAGGACGTACAGCGAATCGGTCCTTAAACGACTCAGACAGGGATAGATCTACACCCAAGACCTCCATGCCTTGTTGCTTCACTATCGTCATCCCGCCCGGTCTCCTTTCATATTATTAGCACATGGTTCTTTTCCATGATAGCAAATATAGCCAACCGTGTCATATATAAGTATCCCTAAAGTTCACAGGTGATAGAAAATCACCCGACTTCTACTGCTTAAAGTAGGGCTAAGCATCTATTCGATCTTGAGCTAATAGGATTCATGGTATACTTTCTGGACAAGGATATGATATCAATGCAGCAAGTGTTTTCATCCAACACCTATAACTTAATGCAACAATACATATAACATATAATACTCAATTGTATTTTTAGAATTTAGGAGGCTTATAATGCTCCAGGGCTTGCCTGGGATCCGACTCAAGTCAGAGTTTGTCAGAAGAAACTCGCTTGGCGAGCATTCCCTCATTCTAGCACTTGTCTGATCCTTCCATCTCTGAGATAGGTCCACCAACACCATCTTCTGGTTAGCTCCACATCATGTCCTTCACGAGTTTCAGCTAGCGTACCTAAATGAGGTGCAACAATGCATGTATGAATGCATAGAAGTGCAATAAACAAACTAATCAAACAAGCACACCAAAGTTCACATAGGCACTTAGAGCTAATCAACTTAATCCTTACTAAGGCATAACATAGAAGACGGCAAGCACATCAATAAAGGCACAAGTCCCATAAAATTATAGGGTACCAACCCAAGTACAATCAAAGATATGAGTCACACTTCAACACACAAGCATGGCAAAGTGAATCAAAGCACTAAAACTAGAATTTGCCACTTTCTGGATATCAGAAAAACAGCTAAGTAATTTAATCATAACTGAAGATATACAACTCCAAATGATGTGAAACAAGACATTCTAGAAAGCTAATGAAATTGTCTACAATTAATTTAATATCACCTAAGCCTGATTCCTAATTTTAATAGGTCAAAAAGATGAAACTACAGAATCTGGTCTGCTCTAAACAGAGAGCAACCAAATCTGGGACCTGACTTTAAACATCTATAACTCCTAAACTACTTGGCCAAATACCACAACATTTTAACATAAGCTATTTTAATGAGTTATCTACAACTTTGTTATAAACAACTTTCCCAGCAAACATCATTAACATGGGGTAATTTACATTGCCCCCAGAACTGTCCAGAAACTAATAATCGCAAGAAATAATTATTCACCTATGTTGAAAACATATAATTGGACAAAACCAACTTTACCAATATGTCACACATGACTAATAAACACCAGAAAACATAGTGTCACCATCTAAATAAATTCTTTAGAGGCATTTCTTGATTTATTTAGATAATTAGGTGGAATTACGAACACATACCAAAAGTGCACAATAAATTCTACCAAAATTACAATGTCCTACATATGCTCCCAAAAGTCTACTGTCCAAATTTCAAGCCATTTGGACATATATATCAATCTCTATGAAAAAGACAAATGGCTATTGCAATAAATCATGTGAGAACAAGTTAAACCTACATCTCACTCATCCAGCAACCAAAGCTCATGAAATTTTAACCACAGTTCCCATATAACCTTAGGAGATTACCATAAAAATTTCACCTCAATTGGAGTACTACAACTCAAGATATAAAAAAAATGGCATGCAACATAATGTAGATTTTCTTATTTATCAAGGTCAAATCAAAACCTTTCGAAAATAGTGAACAACTAGTATGTTTAATATTTTTTCCTAGCAAGTACATGTTATAACAAAACTAACAAAACAAGAATCACTATTTTTGGAGTTCTAAAACTCAAGATATGGCTCTGATCAAGTTTATAAGCATTTTTCGAGTACTTTTCAAGGTTAAATAAAAACACCAGAAACTTCTACAAACATATAACATATTATGAGTCTACTACATAGATCCTTTCTCAAGGTTTCCAAAAAGTCCACATTTGCTATTTTTGGAATTTCCTAGCATGAGATATGGATTTTACAACATTTAGTAAAGTTTTGGAAAAATAAAAACAGGAAACCAACTTAACCCTAGACATGCTAGGTACACCCGGATGTTTACCCAACTGTGCCACTCATAACGCTGACTTGCGGGACCCACTGTCCACATGGCCCCACCTGTCATTCAAACAGAGGGAGAACAGAGAGAGGGAGAGTCGGTCTTCATCCTCCGGCACCAGAAACAAGGGAAGCGGCCGGTGGCTTGCCGGCCAGCCGGTGAGGTCGGTGCCGGCGGTGGGGAAAAGCGGTGTGAGGTTTGGGACGTCGCTGCGCACTCATGGGTGGTCGCAGAGGGCTGGGAGATGGGCCGTGGCACCCTGACCACGAGCACAGGAGCTCGCGGCGGCCATGGCACCGGTGGCCATGCTCCACGGCGGCAAGAAGAGCTCGGGGAGGGACGCATCGGGGGCGGCGTGTGGCGGTGAAGGCAGTGGTGCACTTGGCCACGGAGGTGGTGGTATGGAGACGGGAATGGCAGTGGCGGCCGGAGCTCGATTGGCCGGCAATGGTGGCGGCGAACTGCGACGGCGGAGGGAGGCCATGTCAGCGGTGATGGAGTGGTGGGGGAGCCTCAGGATGCCCGCATGCACCCGTGGGTGCCCTTGCCTTGCTTCACGGTGACTCGAGGCCAGCCGACCACGGAGACAGCAGTTCACCATGATGGCGGCTCTGGCGGCGGCCTTCTGCAGTGGTGGCGAGGAGGGGAAGGTGGTACTGTGGCCAATTTGGGCAGAGGGACGCCTGAGGCAAGGGATGCTAGAGCTCCATGGGGGCAGCCATGGCAGACGCGGCAGGGAGGGCGAGCGAGAGCATGAGGGAGGAAGCTGAGAGCGAGGGCGACCTCTGGGGCGATGGAGGAGCAACTGTTGGCGGCTTGGCTTTTCCCCATCGGCTCAGATAGGCAGAGGCACGTGGCAAGGTGGAGGGCGCGCGGCGGTCATGCACGGTGGACGTGTGACCAAGCATCGAACACGTGGTGTGCGTGAATCAGCCCGACTTGGAGGCCATGTTTGGGCCACTTCCAGTGGAAATTTCATCATGGGCCAATTATAAACTTTGCTGCACTCAAGTTGCCCTACAATTTTGGTTAAGGCACTTAGGTCATTAGGCTAATAGTTTAGGAGATAATGACATGTCAAGACAATATTATCAATTTGTCATCAGCCATTAGCAATTACTCCAAATTGATGGGCCAAATGGAGTCAAATAAGTGCCAACTCCTTGCATGCTCTCCTCTATAACATAATTTCCAACTTTTGTATTTGGACCAACTCAAGTTGCTTAATGAAAACTTGAGAACGTGGAATGCCAATCTAAGGACATAGGATTACTTAAGGACTGGAAAACAGCAGCAACGTTCAAACTTGGGTTCCTTATTTGACTAGGTTAGAAGCTGGACTAGACCTTGAGGCTTGAACAAAGTTTGTAGTACACAACCAGAACTACAACTTCTATTAAATGATCAAGGTCTGGATCAGCATGTATTTCAAGATACAAAGCTCCAAAGTGGGATACCCGAAACTGAAACTCCATTATGACTTGCCAAATTTCTTAGATCCAAAACAGCACTGCATTGAATATTGGGAGCTTTATTTGACTAGGTTAGAGGCCAAACTAGCTCTTGACCATTAAACAAAGTTTATTCTACACAAGATGAACTACAACTTTTCTTTAAGGTCAAACCTCATAACTGGTATAGAAGTCAAACTTTCACTTTGGTCAAAGTAGCAACTCGATAAAATCGAAACCAGGGTTTTAGGCCAATCGGGGCATTTTCTTACATTTGCTCAACGTGAACCCTTCATGACTTTTGTTGTAGAGTTCATCTAGAGTCATTTGGGTAAGTTTGTAAGGTTTGGTTGATGATCTACAATTCCATTCACTTAATAGTGCAATTCCAATAGGAATAGAACTTATCATTTCATGTGACTTTTTGATTCCAAACTTTATGAAACTTCTCCAAGGTTCACTATAGATAGAGAGTAATGTGAGACATATAAAAGAAGTGACATCAACACTCACTTGCATTACCAAGCATGAGCATCAAACATACATACATTGAAACACAACATGACAAGGTATGTTGCATATGTTTCAAGGAGATGTTGCAAGCACATTCCATATATCCATGTTTCACATGTTGCACTAGCATGTTCACATGTTTCACTAGTGCATCACATATGTTCCATGCTCATATATGAATAAATGATGTTTGGGCTCATGCAATGCAAGTGCCAAATGCATGCCTAACACCTGGGGTGTTACACGAACTCCCGCGGGGAAGGCTCAAGAACCCTTCACAATCACTTGGTGAGGCTCGAAACAATCTCCAATCATGAGCTCAACACCATCGCTGCTTCAAGCCATCTAGGATGTCGGGAAACACCCAAGAGTAACAAGAAATCTGCAGCAAACTCGAAGATCAAGTGCCACTAGATGCAACTCTCAATGCAATGCACTTGAATCTCACTAGGATTAGCAATCAAGCAAGGAGATGAGTGGAGGTGTTCTCTAGCTCAAAGGATGTCTCAATATCTTAGAAGTGCAAGAGTTGTGCCCCAAACCCGGCCACCATCTATTTATAGTGAAGGGGTAAGCAACTAGCCGTTATGCCCTGGTCAGGGGGCAACAGACGCGTCCATCGCCTAGGCAACAGACGCGGTCGGCCGCGTCCGTCACACACAGCTCACCACGTGTCCAGTCCGCTCGAAGATCCAACGATCGAGTTCCAATCTAACAGATGTGTCCGTCGAGAACAGCCCCAGCGTCCGACGCACCAACAGACACAGTCCAGTAAGGTCTGTGTTCGCCTGAGCGCAACTGACGCTTCTGACGGTGCGGCAACAGACGCGCGCCCGCGTCCGACGCAATCACTAGCTTGGGAAGCGGATGACGTCACCAGGGATGGACGCTGACATCCAGTGTCCGATGCTCGGTCGTCACCGCGTCCGACGTAACGTTTCTCAGAGACTGCTATGCGACGTGTTGGTCAGACGCTGACGTCAGCGTCCAATGCTCCATACTCCAGCATCTGACGCCCACTCAAGGCACAGCGCTGCTAGGGTTAAGTGACAGACACCGGCCCAGCGTCCGTCGCTGCCGAACGTCGCGTCTGTCGCTCGGTTTTCAACATGAAAACGTCCCGCGACTTCGCCACTTCTTCCCGCTTCTGGCGTAAAGGAAGTTAGTCATTTCTATTCCACGAAAATGCCTGAATCCCGCCTTGCAAGCTCAGCGGAAAGGAGAGAGGACCCCAAGCCCCTCTCAACCGCTCAAACACCATCACCTTCGCAAATGTGCCAACACCACCAAGTGTACATCACCATGTGCATGTGTGTTAGCATTTTCACTATCATTTTTCAAGGTGTTATGTTAGCTCTCTACTAGATTTAAATGTATATGCTTAGGACATTGACCTAGTAGCACTTGATTCACGAGCTAACCATGATTGCCCCTCTTGATAGTCGGCTATCAATCCTAAACCCGGTCAATCACTTCTCTACTCATCTTAGACCGGCAAAAGCAAACCCTATGATTATACCTTTGTCTTGATCACTTTGTTCCATGTCCACCTCCACATGCTTGATCACCATGATCATCATTTCATGTGCATCTCCATCATGATCATCATTTCATGTCCATGCACCATCTCTTTGTGATCTTGTGGCCAATACTCCTTGCCACAAATGCCTTCATCACATGTGTTGCTTATGCCTAACTCAAAACAGTTAACATATGGAATTAGCAACTTGGTGTCATTAATTACCAAAACCAAACTTGGGCTTTCAGGAGACCCCGACCACTTCGTCGCCCACTGCCCCAAGAAGAACAAGAGATTCTCCGGCAAGCACAAGGACAAGCACGAGTACACCTCCAGCAAGCATAAGTCAAAGGGAGGATTCAACAAGGAGGTGCTCAAGAAGAAGTACCTCAAGAAAGCTAAGGCCTAGGAGCGTGCCTTTCTTGCCTCCCTCAGCGACCTTGATAATGACACCAACGACGACCACTCTTCTTCCTCGTTAAGCGAAGATGAGTCTGAGAGGAAGTGCGAGGACAAACTAACCAGGCTTTGCTTCGTCGCCGGTTCCACCCACGGAGGGTTTTGCACCATGGCGGTCGATACCGAGGTGAAGGCTAGCAAGGACGTGGTTCCCATCGACAGGAACACTACTGAGGTAATACCTTCCATCGACAATCTTGTTGCTGAGCTTGATATCATGACTGACACCTTGGTGAGCCAAGATTAGCTGTTAAAGTGTGTTGCTCGTGAGAGGAAAGAGTTTAAGGACAAGCTAGAAATCACGCTGAAGGAGCTTGAGGAAGCTAAGAAGGTTGCTGTAGTAGTGTCAAATGAGGTTGAGTGCGATGAGTGTGTTGTTCACATGTTCAATCTTACTGATTTGTAATCCAAGTATGTTGCTTTGCTTGATTAGAATAATGAGCTGAAGTCTAGGTCTGGCTTGTTGGGTGCATGCAAATCCTGCTCGGGCTTGCAATCTGAGCTGGTAGAGAAGAATGCCAAGATCTCTACTCTTGAGAAGGCTAGTTTAGATAGCACATGTGTTGCTAAGTGTGCACGTTATGAGAGCTTGGTGCTATAACTTGAGTCCTGTAGACATAACAAGATGAGAACCGAGGAAGACAATACATACCTTCGGTCCATCTTGAGCTAGGTGCCTTATAATGAGCCACAGTTGGGCATGATGATGAGCCAGTTCAGGCGGAAAACTAGTGCATCGGGTGTAGGCTTTGCTTTAGGTAGGAAGGGTGAAAATATCTATGGCAAGGTTGGTGAGTTTAGTGGTTTAAACCCAAGTGAGAAACCTTTCACTACTCCCAAGTTGATCAAAATTACTCTACCTAAGCCCACTGACAAAATGCTCCACCCTAGAAACAAGTTTGGGTTCCAAAACCTAACCATTTTAAGAACCCACTTGACACTCTACCAAACAAATCTGAGGATCCCCTTTCTAAAGCCAAAAAGCCACCAAGAGTGAACCATACCCACAAGAGAGTGAGCCAACAACCACCCAAGAGAGAGGTAATCACTGTGACTACTGCCATAGGGGTGGTCACCTTGCTAAGTTTTGCTTTAGGAGAAAGAGAGATGAGTGGCGAGAGTACGAGTTGAACAACCGGAACATGTATCGCCCGCCCCATGGCGTACATGTGCCGCTTTTTTAGAGGCATAGTGCTAGGCCAAGAGGTCCAATGCCTCAAGGTGCTAGGCCTCCGGTTGCGAGACCACACGGTGGTCGCGGTGGTCATGCCCGGTGTGGTTCAGGTCGTGGTCAATATGATTTTGAACCCCGTGGCGGTGGCTTTGGTTTTCGGTCCCACAGCTCTAACGGACCACATTTTCCCCTACGTGGTGTTCGCTTTCCTCAAAAGGGACATGGTATGTTTGGTGTTTTTCCTAATACTTTTCTATGGCAAATGAGCCAACACTGGTATCCTTCACGGTTTACTAACTCCAGTGTTGTGCTATTTGCTCATCCCATGTCTTTCTATTGATGTAGGACGGAAGCCTGGAGAACACATTGATTCTACCTATTCGCGTCACATGACTGGAAGTTCAAAATGGTTCTCCAGCCTCGATCCCGTGCAATGTAAGGAGTACATCACATTTGGGGACAATAGCAAAGGTAAGGTGCTTTCTCATGGGATCATTCGGGTCAACGAGAGTTTTGTTCTAAAGGATGTTGCTTTGGTTTTGAATTTGCATTTCAATTTGCTTTTAGTTTTGCAACTCCTTCAGGATGGCTTAGAAGTGTGCTTTAAGACCGGCTTGTCTCGAGTTATTGATTCTCAGGGATTTCTTGTTTGCCAGATTGTCCCTTTTGGCCATGTCTTTCGAGCTGATTTTTCTCACTCCTTTGGCTCTTCACGATGTTTGGTGGCTGGATCCTCCTCTGAGCTTTGGAAGTGGCATAGGAGACTAGGTCACTTAAGTTTTGACTTACTAGTTAGGTTGAGCTCACTTAACTTAATCTAAGGATTGCCCAAGTTAAAATTTGAAAAGGATTTGGTTTGCCACCCTTGTCATCACCGAAAGATGGTTGCCGCTTCTCACCCACCTGTGGACCAAGTCATGACCAAGGAACCCAGCGAGCTACTTCACATAGATACAGTTGGTCTAGCTCGGGTTCAGTTAGATGGTGGGAAGTGGTACGTTCTAGTGATCATGGATGACTTTTCTCGCTACTCTTGGGTGTTTTTCATAGAGAGTAAGGACGAGGCTTTTTCACTTGCTCAGGATTTGATTCTTCGGTTACAAAATGAGTTCCCTAAGAATGTCATGAGAGTGATTCACAGTGATAATGGCATAGAATTCAAGAATACTCATTTTGAAACCTTTTGTGCTTCTTTGGGCCTCGAGCATTAGGTTTCCTCTCCTTATGTCCCTCAGTAAAATGGTGTTGTTGAGCACAAGAATCGGACCCTTGTTGAGATGGCCAGGACGATGCTTGACAAGCATAGGACTCCTAGGAGATATTGGGCCAAAGCGATCAACACCGCGTGCCACATTTCCAATCGCATTTTCCTTCGAGCTTTCATGAAGAAGACTTCTTATGAGTTGTGATTCAGATGACCACCCAAGGTAAGTCACTTTAGAGTGTTTGGATGCAATAAAACAAGGTAATTTAGACAAATTCGAATCCAAGCCTTTCGATGGCATATTTCTTGGTTATGCTTCTCACTCTCATGCATATCGTGTACTTAACCTTGAAATAAACTGAGTTGTGGAGACCTATGAGGTCACTTTTAACGAAACCAGACCTGTGAGGTCACTTTTAACAAAACCATGTCTTTGAATATGCAGGTGATCGGGAGATTGGTGAGAGCATCTTTGTTGAGGAAGATGAGGAAGGCACCGATTGGGGTGATCTCGAGCTGACTCCACTGGCTGCCCCTCTTGAGTCAGTGACGACTACTTCGGCTCATGGCCCCGATCCCTCTTCTTCCACTACTTGGGGTTTGCACGAGCCACCTCCTTAGCCTATGCCAACTGCACCTGAGGAGGCCCAACTGCTGTTGAGGGAGAGGCAACTTCTTCGAGAGAAGCACCTCAGCACATTCAACATCACCACCCGTCTCAGACCATGATCAGTGACATCGACTAGCGAGTCACGCGGTCCAGGTCATATCACATTTCACACTTCGCTCACTCTGCTTTCATAACTTCTTTTGAGCCTCGAGATATTGACACGCTCTATCTGATGCCGATTGGATCAATGCTATGCACGAGGAGTTAGAGAACTTTGAGCAAAACCAAGTGTGGGTTTTAGGACCACCTCCACCAGATTGCCACCCCATAGGTACAAAGTGGGTTTACAAGAACAAACAGAGTGAGGATGGGGTGGTAGTGAGAAACAAAGAGAGATTGGTGGCTCAAGGTTTTTGCCAAAAAGAGGGAACAGACTATGAAAAAACATTTGCTCCTATTGCCTGTCTAGAAGCCATTAGGATCCTTTTAGCCTTTGCGGCTTCGAAAGGGTTCAAGTTGTATCAGATGGATGTGAAGAGTGCCTTCTTGAATGGGTATATAGAGGAAGAGGTTTATGTGAGGCAACCCCCTAGCTTTGAAAACCCTTAGTGTTCTAACCATGTTTTTAAACTCCACAAAGCCTTGTATGGCTTGAAACAAGCCCCTAGAGCCTGGTATGAGCATTTGAAAGCCTTCTTGCTTGATAAGGGTTTTAGGATGGGTTCCATAGATAAGACTTTGTTCCTCCTCAAGCAAGGCACTGACACCCTTTTGGTTAGATATACGTGGATGATATAATCTTCGGTGTCTCTTCTCATGCTCTTGTTGCCAAGTTTGCAGATACTATGAGTAGGGAATTTGAGATGAGTATGATGGGTGAATTGACTTTCTTCCTCAAGCTGCAAATCAAGCAAACTCGCGAGGGGACGTTTCGTGTACCAAGGCAAGTACACCAAGGACGTGATCAAGAAATTCGTTATGGGTGAGGCCAAGCCTCTTTCGACGCCCATCTCGACCACGACAACCCTAGATGAGGACAAGAAAGGAGAAGCCATAGCCCAGAAGGAGTACCCAAGCATGATCGGATCCTTGCTATACCTGACAGCGATGAGTCCGGACATTCAGTTCGCGATCTGCTTGTGCACGCGCTTTCAGTCTTCGTCGCGCACGTCTCATCGTCAAACCGTCAAGCGGATCCTCAGGTACCTTCGTTTCACACCTGACTTTGGTCTTTGGTTTTCGGCCTCCTCCTCTCTTTCTCTTTGTGGGTATTCTGATGTGGATCATGTTGGTTGTCGTGTTGAGAGGAAGTCCACTTCGGGGACTTGTTAGTTTCTTGGATCTTCTCTTATATCTTGGTCTTCTCACAAGCAGTCTATCACCCAATCCACCGCAGAAGCTGAGTATGTTGCTGCTGCTACTTGTTATTCCAGTTGCTTTGGATGATAGCTACTCTGAGAGACTTTGGGTTAGAGTTTAGGCGAGTGCCTTTGTTTTGTGACAGCACCAGCGCCATAAGCGTAGCTAAAAACCCAGTCCTCCACTCAAAAATAAAGCACATAGAAGTCCGCTTTCACTTCTTGTGTGACCACTATGAGAAAGGTGATGTTGATCTGCACCACATTGATACCCAAAACCAGTTCATAGATATCTTCACCAAACCACTTGACCAAGCCCAGTTTGCTCGCTTATGAGGGGAGCTTGGAGTTTGTTTCCCTTTTTAGAGGAGGGAAACTTTGGTTATTGTATTCTAGTTTTGCTTTTCTTTGTAGCTTAGCTTTTGCTTTGTCTTTTGTATCATATTGCTTTTTGCATTTCATTTCATCATGTACTATAGTGCATTTTGAGCTTCATAACTATAGTGATTAGATTGAAATTATGCTCTATTTGGGATGTTATGAATGTACATGATGGTGCTTTGGCTTAGGCTCCTTGTGATCAATTGATGCATGTTATGAGCTAAGCTTGTTTTCTAATCCGTGAACTTGGTTAAAAATTGTTGAAACTTAAAATTTGCTCACCGCTAGGATTAGCACTACCATGTGTAGGATTTGTTGAGATCCCTGATGCTATCACTTATATGCTAGGTTGCTATGTCTCATGCTTTGAGTTATTCACTTGCTTGGACAACTTGGAGATTCTTGTGCTAAAATTTGAAAATCAAGTTAAGTGATGAGAAAAGATCAAGATGGGTCTGTACTGTCCTACATCAAGATATCGAGACTGCTTCTAATTGCACATTTGGATGAACTTGAGCCTTGTAGTGGATGCCAAAACCATTGTCTTAAGCTTCTGATTGTCTATGACATAGGCTTGGCATGGTTGCTAAGTTAGGCCTGACGCTACAGATAACCTCTCACACACACATGTTTTGACTAATTCTTGTGTTACTCTGCAAACTCCAATAAAATTAAAATTGATGAAAACACAAGTCTTAGGTTCATCTTTGACATGATGTGTGACCGTTGTTTGGGTAGTTCACCTTGTATACACTTGTTAGCACGAGGTTGATTTCCAGCTTATACCTGCTATGTGCTACTTTCAATGGTGAGCCCTTTCTTGAAATTGCTCAAAATTGATTCAATGCCATATTTCGTTTCACTTGATCAGTTTGAGCATTTGTTTGCACTTGTACTTGATGCTACACACACATAACAGCACCAGCTAGAGCATCTTTTCAATTTGCTTACTATACTCCTAAAGCTTTAGCATTTCTGCATCCTTTGCATCATAGCATGTTTTGAGGGAGAGTTGCAGTTTTTGGGCTTTAGCTTGATAAGTGCATGTGTCAACAAGGAGAAATAGCACACAACTCCGAGAGAGAGATCACACTCCAAGGGGGAGAGACACACAAAGGGGAGAAATACCAAACCTACCTCATGTTGAGTGCATGTATTCATCTAGGAGATTGCATTTGTTCAGGGGGAGTTGCATTTGAGTTGCTTCTGCTAATGGTGTTGAGTCTGTTGCCTCTTCTTGAGGGCTAGTTGTGTTTCACTTGGTTGCGTCGAGCCATTGCCCATGTCTTTGGGGGACCAAGTTTTGCTCATTTCAAATGACCCTATTTTGGCTTTTCTTTGGCTTTTGGTCATTTGGATGAGTTCTCTTTTCTTCTTCTTTTTCTTTTGCTCAAGATGTTTGTGTTGGTGTTGCCAATGCACTCATCAAGAGGAAGATTGCGAACACAAGGTTGATATGTGCCCTTGTAGTTTATTTTATGATGAGTGATTGTTAATGTGATCCACGACCTAGGTTGAGTTTGTGATCTAACCATGGCGTGAGTTGGGTTGTGCGACATGTCTCTTGGCTTGTGATGTGCGGGTATGGAGTTTAGAGACGGTGGTCAACGGTGAGGTGAAGGTCAAGTAGAGACATGCCGTGCTGATGGACCAGGAGCGGTGAAGGGCGGACGTGAGGCTTGGACCGAGGGACTTGGAGGCCAGGTGACCAGTCACGGTGACATCTGGGACATCAACAAGTGCAAGTGTACATGGTTGATGAAGATGGCGTCGATCAAGTCAAGATGGAGGACTATGATGTCGTGGCACTTGGCGGAGGCCGGTGGGTCCAGTCAAGAAGGAAGACAAAGGCGTCAAGCTTGGCGGAGGTCGAACACACGTCAACATCGGGGGTTTGGTGGTTTCGTCCTCAAAACCATCGGCGCATTTCTGTGGTTTGGGCCTCAAAACCATCGGTGGACGGTGGGTTTGGGCCTCAAAACCCGGGCGGAGGTTCCGAGGAGGAACGGACGACACGTGACGGCATCGAGGAGTTCGCATCGAGGTGAAGCTATCTCATGAAGGGTGCGGTGGCCGTCGGATGAAGATTACCTCGAGTTGGACCATAACGCCCTTGGGTTATGTGGTTCGACTCAAAATATCTAGGGGCAAAACTAGGATTGTGTAATAGCCCTATTAAATAGGATGAGGGAGCCTCCATCTCCCTCACCTCTTTCATTTTCCTTCTTCCTTCCCTAGTTTCCCCTCCCCTTAGGGTTCTTGGGAGAGAGGTCCACAAATTGAGAGATTTGTGTAAGAACTCAAGATTTGCTGCAGGAATGGTGGCCCTAACCACCTCGTGTCCTTCGGGATTTGTTTTGTGATGAGTTTCGTGTGATTCGCGTTTTGTTCTTCGCGTTCTTCTTTTTTTCCCTCTCTTTCTTGCACTGATTCTTCGTTTTGAGACCATTTGCGTTGGAGTAATCTATGACGTGAGTTGAGCCTTTCCACCGAAAGAAATCACCCAATTCCTCACGAGATCGTAGATCGAGGCAAATCATGACTAGGGCTTCAAAACCGGTGTTTTTCGTTCCCTTTCGATTTTCCGTTGATTGGCTTCAAATTGGACGATGATCAGTGGTAGCTCACTTATTGCCTTGTGACTATGTGGTTAAAATTTGGTGGCAATTGGTTTTGATTTGGCCGCAAATCGGGAGATTTTTGGTTGGAGGCGATTTTTCGAACGCTCTGTTCTTGCCGATTCGCGATTCGCGGACAGTCGGAGGTACTGTAACGGACAATTCGGGAGTCAGGCTCTTTTCTGTGCTTTCACTGCTGCTCGGTGTCCTTACTTGCGGACAATCCGGAGTACTGTAGCGGACAGTCCGGGGCTGGTTTTCAGTCTGAGAACCGAACCATTTCAACGGAATTCGGTTTCTGATTTTTGAACTGCAGATAGTCTTGGGAGTACTGTATAGCAGACTGTTCGCAACTCCCTGTCTCGTGCTGTTTTGTCCGTTTCTTGTCCGTTCGGTCTTCGATTCGAGTTTCGTCTTTTGTGTTGGGTTTCTAGCGATCTAAGGAACTTCTCTAAGTTTTCTGGACTCTCGGTGGCTCGTGTTTTTGTAGCTCTTATTTGTGTGCTCTTTAGAAGGTGATTTTGGGACCGTGGTCGAAGATTTCGAAAGAAATTTGAAGCTACCGTTCAAAACAAACCCCCCCACGCCCCCCCCCCCCCCCCCCCCCCCCCCCTCCGTTTCCGATCCTTCAGCCCTATACCTAGCTTTACTGGGGGAAAAATCGATCACGATGTATAGGCCCGCTGCCGCTAGTACTGCAGTATCAACCAGCGCACTATCTTTGGGCCCGAGGTCGCTGAAACTTAAAGCATATCGATGCTGTGGGCCTCCCACGCCACCCACAGGACGAACTGATCAGGCGCACTACACCACATGACTGGCTGATGGGTGAAGGTCATGTGCCTACTGGGGTAATACGACGAAACTGACGAAAGGATGCACATACAGCGGTACAGAAGTCGACCAAGGAATAGCCCTCATCGAAACACATGAATTTCACGAGAACTTTGTAGGAGTTTCATATGAATTCGTGCGGTTCAGAGTCACAAGTGGGTCGGAGGAAGCTTGCACGATTTTGTGTCGATTCCCGCACATAAAAATATAAAATTACCGCGTTCCGTGAACAAAGATGCACGAAGGCACCAAAAGATATGCAAGCACAGGAATATTCAGTACAAGACCGACGTTGCTGAGCAACGAACACAGCCAACATGAGTTCAGCAGTGGCCGGGTTACAGTTACAGTTCAAAAGCAAAAAGAAAACCAGACAAAGCACTACCGAGTTAATCCAAAGTTCGATCTTAATTATACAGATGTTTCACAGTATCGCCGAACGGCCCAATACAGAGCACAAGTTTAGTTTCACTTACAACACACTAGCTACACAAGGGTGGAACGTGAAAGCCAAGAATGAATTGCCTGAAACAGCATACCTACCCATGGCATTGGACACTTGATGGACTCCTGCGCCCAGATTGCATTGCATGCCTACCCTCGGTAGAAAGCTCATCATTCAGGTGAACAAGCATTACCTCAGAATGGCTGCGCATGCTGTGGAGCTATGAATCCGGTCTTAAATGCCTATGCCTGTGGGCAGAAACTGCTGTTCTAGGATGCCAGAGCCAGACCGCTACTTCAAGCCTCGTTCTGTCGTAGCTGTAGTAAGTCAGGGGGGACATGGAGACGCTCGGAGTTCTCATCTCCTAGGGCATGCAGAAGCAGGGTATAAGAAATGGAAATGGGTGCACTCATATCAAGTGCAGTATGAAGAGATTATGGAACAACTGTACTACCTTTCTTAGGTTCAGCTTTACCATTGGGAGTACCATTGTCACTTTTCTTTGTGTTTAGGAAGCGTCCTCCATTTCCTCTTGCCCTCCTCATCGCGTGCTGATGACGAGACTCATGAAGATATGGCTGCAATATCAAATGCAAGTTCTTAGCAAACTGTCAAGTTATATACTTCACTTATGACTATAACCCAACCACTCAAGGGCGTCCAGAAATAACCAAGATACATAGTTTGCTAAAGAACAGGCTGAAAGTCACTGATCCTCGATCTTGAAAAGTACAAGGGATGTACAGAGGAGGCATGGTCATAATACTACACTAACCTTTCTGGCTTTGACCACCTTTTTCTCAAGTTCAGCCTTGGCACGTGACTGCCGTCGTCTTAAAATACCATGGTACTGCTTGGCATTTACATAAACAGGCACCTCGGATACTTCAAGAGGTAATGGCATTCTAGATTGAGTTAGTCCAGGTAACTGAAAATGAGCCTGCACAGACAACGTAAACGTAAGGCGCCTTATACATTAAAAAAGAGAGTACTGCAACACAAGTGGAAGGGAAATGCTTTGGGTACAACAATTTGAATACAACTAAAGTACAACCATGCACCTAAACCGTTCTCATCCATGTAATTTTAACAGTTGGAATCTTGAGTTGTACTCAAATGAGTGTACGTGTAGCAGTGTTCTTTGTTTTTCCAAGTTCATTCAGGCAGTTCGGTTGAGCTTTGAACATAGAGGTATTGATATACGTAATTACATAAATTGTATAAAGTGAAGATGAATTCGTCTATTCAGAGTGTTGTACTTGATCCAAAGACATCTGAGCGCTACCATCTTCCATAGTTATGACAACCTTACTTTTTTCTTCTTTTGACACCTTTAATGGGACAAGCTGTAGTGTCAGTTCATGTGCACATACACCCCCCCCCCCCCCCCCCCCCCCCCCCCCGCATACAACCAAACGTTTCTGCTTACCATAGGTTAGCATTTTTTTTACCAAAATAAAGAACCCAAGTATTTTCAATTCAATTTTGCTTCCATCATCTAGACCATGTGCTGTAATTTTAATAGGAAGCATGCTCATAAGACTGACAACTGTTCAATACATCTCCACTCTCTTTAATTCTTTATCTCAGATTTCATATTTTGCTTGAGTAAAGCATACTCCGTAGTAGCTAGTGCTGTTGGTAGACCAGTGCTATTAAAAATTGCATAAAAGGGGCCCCATGATCTATAATGCTTAAATCAGCATAGAATAGTACCACAGCTTGACTTCCATAGGGAGCAACCATGCCTGCATAGTAAGGATCTGGGTACTGATATGCTGCAGAAGCCTACACAAGGAAAGATATAAACATGAGGCAAGAAACACGTTGCCTTACAAGTTCTCAGAAATGGAAACATAAACAGACAACAAACAGAGTCTATAGAGAAAAGGGTGCACACAATTGATTGGTTCAGTTCCAGCTGTGAGTATGGTGCCAAATACTCTGGCACCAAAGCAGGTATCTGCGATGTGGCATGGTTCTTTTCTTGACCAGCGCTTCCATCTGGAATTAAAATAACATCAGTTCTTAATTTCTTTTGTCAGTAGCAAAAGGTTGCTTGGAGCTAAAAGGCTTTCTTATTATTGTTGTTAGGTAGCAAAAGATCTACTTTTGTTGCCAACGCGATGATTAATTGACAATGAATCAAACTCTTCAAATCTAACAGTATAGCATGTTTATCCAAGTAGAACGTGTACAGCTGTACTCACACCAATGTTTAAAACATTACGTAAGGAAGTAGTATTCTCCTCTCATCTGACATTACAGAGGCAGCATTGTAAATTTCAAAAAAGGAGTATTAGCCAAAAGAAAAGAGGGAGGGAGGGAGGGAGGGAGGGAAAGAGGGGCTATACCAAAAGTTGGATTCAACAGCCTGAGCTGTTTATAACATCCTTTCAAGGCAGTCAAATGATTCTTGCAAGGAACCATTTAGCTTGCTAATGGTGAGATATGATAATGCAAAAACGGATAGGGGAGAGATGCAAATCTATGACACAGAGCTCGTGCAGTGCTGTTACAAGAGGAAGGCGCCAACCCTGGTCGTCAAGCTGGACTTTGCAAAGGCATTCGACTCTGTCAACTGGGACAGTCTGGATCGGGTGCTAGATGCCCGTGGCTTTCCTGTGCTTTGGCGTAACTGGATGCGGCGACTGCTGGTCAGCTCGCGCTCTGCGGTTCTGGTGAATAGCATCCCGGGCCCCTGGATATCCTGTCGCCGAGGCCTTCGCCTGGGGTACACCCTGTCCCCATATTTGTTCCTGCTCATGGCGGATATCCTACAGAAACTAGTCAAGGCAGATGGAGGCATTCGACATCCTTTGGTGCAAGGTCCGTGCCCAATATTGCAATATGCCGACGACACGATCATCCTGGTACGAGGGTGTACAGAGGATGCAACAAGACTCAAACAAGCATTGCAACTATTCTCCGAGGCAACCGGGCTTTCCATCAACTTCAGCAAGAGCACAGTCACTCCGATGCATATTCCCCAGTCTGATTTTCAAGATATCCTGCAGATCTTGCAATGCCAGGAAGGATCCTTCCCCCAAGTCTACCTCGGACTTCCACTGTCCAACGTCAAACTTTGACTCTCTGCCTTTGCTCCTCTGATTGCCAAGGTGGACCGCTACCTAGCAGGCTGGAAAGCGACACTTTTAAGCACAGCCGGGAGGGTAGTCCTGATCAACTCAGTCCTCGATGGCCTACCTTCCTATGCCATGGGTGCCATGATGCCGCCACCTGCCATCCGAGAGGCGTTGGATAAGAGACGCCGTGCTTTCCTCTGGGCGGCCGCGGACAAGGTTAGTGGTGCACAATGCCTAGTTGCCTGGGAAAATGTTTGCCGACCAAAGGAGGATGATGGACTAGGCATGCTGAAGCTATTACACAGACTTCACCATCCCGAAGGCTCTGCTTGGGCAACTTGGGTCAGAACACAGATCCATCTAGACACCTTGCAAGGAGACCTGGGCGGCACTCACTGGAGCACTCTGAGAGATCTTCTGCCAGCATACCAACGAATCACAAGAGTCAGCGTTGGCAACGGACGGGACACAGCCTTCTGGGAGGATGTGTGGTTGGGCGACACCCCCTTGCAGATCAGCTTCCCTGCACTCTACAGCCATTTCGATGGCCACGGCTCCTCAGTTCAAGAAGTCCTGCCAGCACCTCTAGGGCAGCAGTTCCAGAGACGAATGTCCACACAAGCAAGAGAAGAGCTCCAGGTGCTACAAGATGTCTCCCTAACTGTTGATACGGATGACAGATCATGTTTCTTTGCCGACAGCAACCAGCGCCTGATATCGGGAATGATCTACAGAGCTTCTATGAAGGGTAATGAAACCTGTCCTGCGTATCAGTTTGTGTGGAAGAACTTTGCTCTACCCCGTGTCAGATTCTTCAGGTGGTTAATTACAAAGAACAGGATCCAATGCAAGAGCAACCTGATGAGGAAAAGAGTCCTCCAAGAAGACATTTGTGCCATCTGTAGCACGGAACATGAGACAGCGGACCATATCATCTCAGGATGTCACTTTGCAAAAGAATTTTGGCAAAGAATCGGTTGGCAGCCAGAGAATATAGCTGAAGTTCAGAGCCTCTGGGAGACAACAGCACCAGTACCCATGCCCCGGACAGCATTCTCATCCTTAATCCTCCTCATATGCTGGGAACTTTGGAAACATAGGCATGACGTGGTCTTCAGAGGCATGCCACCAGACCACTCAAGGCTGATCGCTGCCTGCAGAAGTTCAGCTGTGCAATGGAGATGCCGCCTCCCCAGGAATGACACTCGCCTTTCTACTTTTTGGTGTAATAACTTACCTATTTGATCTTCCTATCCTTGTAATGTAACTTTGCAAACCTTTGGGCCATGTGCCCCGCCATCACCGCGTATACCCCGGAATTCTCATGGAGGTGTACAAAGAGGTAGTCATAAGTAGCTACTGTTGAAATTCTAACATCTTAACTGACCACTATTTTGCATTCTTGGCATCAAAACAAACTCATTTATGTTGTTATCATACACATTTCTTTCTTTTTAGTCAATGCAATCAAGGCTCCACCAAGCTGCTGGAAAACTGGTAAAAGGATGAAATACTTGGCCAAGCAGTGGAAGTTGGGATTAATTAGACAAGCAGGATGCACCAGAAACCTTTTTTCTGGTAAAGAGTGGCAGAAGCTCTGCCGATCATTTTGATAGAGAAGGAAACAGTATAAAGCTTTACAAAAAGAAGCTGAGCACCAGGCTCACGAGCCAAACTCCCAGGGTGGCAGGGACCCCAGAAACAAAGATAGAAACTCAAATTATAGATATTTCGATGCTTAAGCTATCTGCAAATGACTACTGTGATTACTTGTGCAGACATGAGTTCTCTAAGTCATGCAAGCATTTGATGCATAAAGTTCTATAATATTTAACTCTTCATTAAATTTTCATATTTCCTTTCATACGATTTTCTGTTAATATGCACACTGGATAATGCTATTATGATTAGTTGATTAGTGAACAATTCAAACAGGGTGACGAGAAATATTTCCCTGTTCGTTTCGCTGGATTATTGTGGCTGAAAGTACTGTTCACTGGTTTATTGTGAGAGAAAAATACTGCTGGATGGCTGCTGATTTGGCTGAACCAGCGAAACGAACAGGGTGACGATAAAGAGAAACAGCCATCATCCTAGCACTGTCAATACTATACCAGGCTACAGAACATTTAACACAATGATAATCATTTGAATGCCATCATCCTTTTGCACAAACTTCTCTAGTTGATTAAAGTACTTGATTAATATTTATAAGATGTTATTGCACAAACTGCTCTAGTTGATCAAAGTACTTGCTTAATATTTACTCCTTCAACAAGGAACTAGGCAAGTAGAATATGAATGTGATGATAAAAAAACAATAGTACAATACAACATCAGCACAGCAGATATGATCCCGTCCATGAGATTGATGCAGCTACAAAAGATTCGGAATCAGAGAACTGAGCAAGGTTTCAGACTTCTGGTGGTGCCAATACTGAGACACAAAACCATTCGGGGTGTTGGAGTGCTAAAACAACTGCTGCAGCTGCAGTTGCTGAACTGCAGCTTCAGCAAGGCCTGCATTCGTCCATACTTTTATATACTATATAAGGAAACTGTCGTGCTATATCTACTCCTTAGTAGTGGAAGCATCTTTTATGCAAGAGCTTCCATTGGGCAATTGTAATATAGAAAGATCTTCCAACGAATTCAAATCAAGATGCAGTACTGTATGCTAAAAGAAGCAAGAACGCTGAACTAAGAGAAGAGGCACCAGTGCAGCACTACAACAACTTCCTGCAATAACAGCTCAGCCATCTCTTTATTAACTAACAGGGGGAAAAGGGTTAACAGCGCCATACCTTTTGGTTCCCCAGATCTCCGTGAATCCTCGCTGCTCTCGTCACTCGGGGCTCCTTTAGCCGCGCCTCCGCCACCACTACCACCTGCCGGGCTGCTCGACAGGCTAATCCCCGTCCCACTCCCGGGCGCCACAACGGCTGGCGAAACTGCACCGAGCACGGCCCCGGAGCTCGTCCACCACGGCTGCACCGCCGGGCCTCCACCGGACGGCAGCGCGGCGCCCTGCCCTCTGGGCTCCACCAGGTTCGTCCCGCCCGGCCGCGACTCCATGCTGCTCACGCTCGCCGCCCTGCCGGCAGCGCCGCTCAGGCCGCGGCCGTCGCTGTTTCAGTGGCATCAGGAAGACGAGTGATAGAAAAGTCAAACCCAGTTGAACAGTGGCAGTACGTCACAAACGAGGATCGACAATGAAAGCAGGATATGCTCGGTGCAAAACAGGGTCGCGATCTTGACTCGATCGCGGGCACGTAAAAACTCCGCGACGCTCTGAATCCATCGCAGAACACATGCTTGCTCGCAAGTCGCGAATCATGGAGCAGAAGAGCAACGGATAGAGCAAGGTTTCGCCGCGAGACTAGAGTTTCAGCTCTAGCTACCAAAATCACTCAAAACCAATTAAAAGCGCAATCAGTAACAAAACGCCGCCGATCATAAGTGAAACCAAACACCATGTGACAAGCAGGGGCTGAAGAACACGGGAATTCTCCCTCTACTCGACCAACGAAACCAAGCTGCTGCAGCCCCTGCCGCAGAAATCAACCCTACTCCAGAAACAATCACACCCCTCGTCACTCCGTCAGTCCTACTCCAAATCAATCCTGCTGCTCCGATGAACAGGACCCACCCATCCCCTTCCTCAACCCACTGGCCACTAGCACTACAAGCTCCCTCCCCGCAACGGCTCCCTCCGTCGAAATTGGGAGGCCGACTTATCCGAGCTCCGCCCGGCCTGCCGTCGCCCAAAAATGGAAACGAGGTCACGAGGCGGCGGCCGCATCAAACCCGAGGCAGGGCAAAAAGAGGGCCAACCAACACCAAACCGCCAATCAGGAAGAAGCAAGGGAATAAAAGGAAGCAAGCGAGGGCGAACGGGAAGTCGGGAAGAGAGGCTTAGACGCCGCTGCTGATACTGACCACTGGGTGCGAAGGAGCGGAGCCGGCGGCCAATAGGCGAGCGCGTCGTCTCCTTCCCTTGTTTCCTCTCTCTATCTCGCCCTCTCGCGCGCGCGCGCGTTCCGGAGGTGGGGCGCGGGGAGGAGGATCCCAGGAGGCCGGCCAATCGGAGCACGCTCTGCGCAGAGGTCGTCGCCGTGGACGCGTAACCCTAGCAGCTAAGACGTGATTGGGCAGGGATTGTTGTAGTATCTCGGACAGGTGGACGACGGGCATGGATATTATTGTTTATATATATAAATAAATAAACAGATTTTTGAGGAGCGTGGGATTCGGTGGGCAGACGAGTGGACGGCTGGATGTGGCGGGTAGAAGATTGTCGTCTTCGGATCGGATAGACGTGTGCGCGACAAAAGTGAAGTGGTCACGGCTTTTTTTGGCACGGCTGCTGTGCGGTGCGTCAAGTGTGAAGTGACAGAGGACGCTGGAGAGAAGTGGAGAGAGAGGACAGAGCAGGCGCTGTGGTTAACTTTCTTCCAAAGGATAATGCTAAACAAGAGCGAGGTGGCTAATCCCACCCGGGTCTCCGGTAATGCGTGGCGCGCGGCGTGTTTAGTGTCCATTTAATTAAGCTTGCGCTCTGCCAGATGGCGAGTTAGCGAGTTAATCACTATCTGATTCGTGCTCCTTCGAGCCACTTTTCCCCCGTCTTCTACAAATAATGGTCCTTGGTGATGTTCTGATTAGCCAACGCAGTTAGCTTGCCTTTTCGATCGCCACTGATGTCTTCCACGGTACGACTGCACTCCTACTTGAGCCCGGCCATACGTTTGTTGTCTGCTGCACATAAAAAGTTTGGTGTTAAGGTAGGTACGGTACGGGTATACGCTATTATGGTACTGTTTATCTGGCTTATAATCCGTACTTTTCAGCTTGTTTTTTTTTAACCAGAACAGTATTTTTCTCTCACAACAAATCAGCCAACAGTGTTTTTCAGCCGGCTTATCAGTACAGCCGAACGGGGCCTATGCTAGCTACCGTCTGGGAGACTATTTGACGTGCATTACCTATGATGGGACATGATGGTTTTTGGCCCTTTTCTTTAGTAAGACTCTGGTGATTAGATCACTTTTTTAGTTAAGGCCATCTTTAGTTCCAAAAAAATTTGTAAAATTTTTCAGATTTCTCATCACATCGAATCTTTGGACACATGAAGCATTAAATATAGATAAAAAAATAAAACTAATTACACAATTTAAACGAAATGGACGAGACGAATCTTTTAAACCTAATTAGACCATGATTGGACACTAACTGTCAAATAACAACGAAATTTGCTACAGTGTCATTTTGCCAAATGTTTGGCAACTAAACCTGCCCTAAGACTTGAAGCACATGAAAAAGCGAGCCCCGTGATTTTTCTTCCTTTTTTATGCTCCTTGAGGATATTTTTTCTTTTTTGAAGGACAATCCACCAAGGATATTCTTTTTTAGAAAAAAAAGGAGATTATGCTTATTCGAGAAGCTTGGGAAAAGGCCCAGAGCTCGGTTACATAGAGTGGAAAGTGCAGCCACATGCAAGGAGCAAGGGAGATTTGCGGTAAATACTTAAAATTCGCAGTCTCTCCGGGTATTAGGCATGTTATTATTTTTACTCCCTCCATCCCAGGTTTGTTAAGCTCCACTGTATGTCCATCCTTTTGTGAGAGCATGTTTGTCGTCGTGACTGAGCATGTTTGTCGTGACTTTTATGCGTGGTGCTGACTGCTTAGAGATAGCCTCAGTTAACTGTGCAGGTATCAGAACTTAAGTAGTCATGTTCCCACAAGAGAACAGGAATGTAGACTTGGGTGCTATTTTATAACGTGGAAACGTAAATGTTCTCGTATCAGTGATGCGGACATTTCCGGAACGACGTTCCTCTAACGCGACCATGTTCCACGCTTCTGTTCGGCCGCTAACATAAGAATAGCTCTGGAGCTGGTGAAGAAACTCCGCTAAACGGATCCTTAGACGAGAATTCTTATCAAGACAAGAATAACTGAATAAGCAATGGCCTTCATCTCACACGACGAACGATTAGGGTGTGTTTAGTTCGTGAAAATTTTTGGCTTTGGCTACTGTAGCACTTTCATTTGTATTTGTCAATTAGTATCCGATCATGGACTAATTATGCTCAAAAGATTCGTCTCGTGTTTTTCTACCAAACTGTGTAATTAGTTTTTTCGTCTACATTTAATATTTCATGCATGTGCCAAACATTCGATGTGACGAGGAATCTTAAAAATTTTTGGAAAATAAACATGCCCTTACTTCTATCTATTCCGAGATCAGACGGGGGCTGTTTGCTTGTTTTGTTTCGGTCAGTAGCAGCGCGCAGCGGAGCCGTAGGCCCTCCTCGATCCGGATCTGCCTGCCGGGTGCTATTACCAACGCTCGAATCGAAACGAGCCAGAGGCCTCGTTTACAGTACAGAATTCAGGCCGTGTTTAGTTGGCTCGATTCAGGTCTCCCAAAATATGCACAGTGCAATCTTCTCCACTGTAGCATTTTGTTTGTATTTGTGAATTTTTGTTCAAATATTGACTAATTAGACTCAAAAGATTCGTCTCGCAAAGTACAACTAAACTGTGCAATTAGTTTTTGATTTCATCTACATTTAGTACTCCATGCATGTGCTGGTATTTTGATGTGATGGAGAATCTTCTTTTTACATAGTGGAATTTGGGGGAAAATTTGGCATCTAAACAAGACCTCACCCTTAAATTCCACTATAAAAAAAAGATTCCCCATCACATCAAAATGCCGGCACATATATGGAGTATTAAATGTAGATGAAATCAAAAACTAATTGCACAGTTTTTATTATACTTTGCGAGACGAATATTTTAAGCCTAATTAATCAAGATTTAAATAATTATTAAAAAAAACCAAAGTGCTACAGTACTCAGGGTGGCACTTCAATCGGCCACCCGAGTTGGTCATCTAAACAAGGCCAGATTTGGGTAAACGCTGAAACGCCAAAAGCGGCAGGGCGCTGGGCCCGCCGAGCGCCCCGGTCCCCGGCCAGCTCATCGAAACGCCAGCGCCGAGGACAGCGACAGCCCAGCGGACTGCCCAGGGTTTTTTTTACCGACCGGTTTCCGGTAACCGCCGGCCGGCGGTAGCGGTTTACCGGTCGGTTTACCGGTAAACCGGTCGGTAACCGGCCGAATTCAAATTTGAATTCAAATGTTCTTCGGTTCGGTTTCCGGTCGGTAAACCGGCCGGTTTGGAGCGGTAACCGGCCGGTTTGGCCGGTTTACCGCTCGGTTTGAGTTTGGAATTTTTTTTTCTTTTTTTTTCAAACTTCTATACGTATAAATAAATACTAAACGAACTCGAATTTGAAAAATTTTTACACCATTGGCTTCTATAAATCATGAACTATTTTTAGGAATTTTTTCAGCATTTTTTGTTTTTTTTCAAATTTTAAATTTGAATTTGAGGGCCTTAACGGGCCGGGACCGGGATTTTTTTTCTTTTTTTTCAAACTTCTATACGTATAAATAAATACTAAACGAACTCCAATTTGAAAATTTTTTACACCATTGGCTTCTATAAATCATGAACTATTTTTAGGAATTTTTTCAGCATTTTTTTTCAAATTTTAAATTTGAATTTGGGGAAACCCTAACCGGGCCGGACCGGAACCGGACCGGCCCGGTTTGGGCGGTTACCGCGGTAAACCGCGGTAAACCGGCCGGTTTTTTTAACCCTGGGACTGCCTGCCGAGTGCGGACGGAGACGGACGTCCCCACCCACGCGTCCCTCGCGGTGCGGGAACGGGGACCACGCGGGGCGACGTGGCCGGCCCCGCCGCGGCTGGTGGAGCGGGCGCGACGGCGACGGACGGGGCTGCGCGGAGCGGGCACGTGACGGCAAACTCGGCGTGGCCGCTGGCCGGTCGTCCCTCCTGGCCTCAGGCCCTCTGCCGCGCGCGGGTGCGGGGCCTTGTTTAGTTGTCATCTACGTAAATTTTAAGTTTTTTTACTCTTTTTTTATTACATCAATTTTTAGTTGTTTGCATAGAGTATTAAATATAGGTAAAACAAATAATTAATTACATAATTTAGTTAGAAATTACGAGATGAATTTTTTGAGTCTAGTTGTTCCACGATTGAATAATATTTATTAAATAAGACGAAAATAATACTATTTATCGGATTCATTTTTCTTACCATCTAAACGAGGCCCGCGGGTTAAGTACCGCTGTCTCGTGGCGAGGCGGCAGCTCGGGTTTTGGGGAGCACAGTGACGTGCCGCGCCGGCGGCCGGCCATCCTCCAAGGTCTTATTTAGTTTCAAAATATTTCACGAAAAAATAGTAAATTCTCCGTCACATCGAATCTTTGAACACATGTATGGAGCATTAAATATAGATAAAAAAATAAAACTAATTATACAGTTTAGACGAAATAGACGAGACGAATCTTATAAACCTAATTAAGCCATGATTAGACACTAATTACTAAATAATAACGAAAAATGTTACAGTAGCATTTCGCAAAATATTTGAGGAACTTCCAACTAGTGGTCGCCCGTGGGGGCTCCACAGGCATCGAGGAGTGCCCTGCACGCACGAATCATGCCCGAACACGCAGCGGTTTTGCAGAAATGACGAGTACCGCGCGCTGTCGCTGTGTTGCAGCCTCTTTTTTTTTTTTTGCGACAAGCTGTGTTGCAGCCATTGACGCAGGCGTTTTTTTTTTTATTAATTGACGCAGGCGTTTGGAGCCTCGCCTCGTCTGTTGCCTCGCCTTTTGTATCGGAGACTATCTGCTCAATATGCTTCTACTATACTCCTACTAAACTACTACTACTACTACAGCGTTCTACATGAGTTTGGAAATTTGGTTTCGGTGATTCGGCCTTCTGCGGCGCTTTTGAGCATTCAGAGTACTAGTTCATTACAGGATCATAGCGTCCTTTTTTTTTCTGAGTTGGTATCCACTCACGAAGCTGGAAGGTTATCTGGTGAGATGCCACCTTTTATGAAATGTCGACGAGGCAAAGAGCAGCCACTCCTACCTTTTGTCGGATAGTGGATACATACGGCGTGCGTATGAATAATGTACTCCTGTGCTTCTAGAGAGATCGGGGTTTCAGATTGAAATGGACGGTTTTTGTATAGTACGGGTGCAAGTACGCATGGTAGCTCTTCTCTAGACTAGTGAAAACGTACATCAAGACGTGCATGCTCTCCTCATCTCCTGTGCACAGAACCGTTGAGAGAGGAATCAGGAATGGCCTTGACAAAGTGTCATGCCTATCCAGTGGTATATGTGCTGGACTGCTAGTGGCAATTGGCGACGATGCCCTGTACCGAGCTACTCCGTACTCAGTTGACCGGCAAATGAAAGTATAGTTGAGCGGCCATCGAAACGCCAGCAGAGTTCATCGAAGAAGCAAAGTAATGAACTGAACTCTGCTTTTACGCGTCTCCTTCTCTTCCTCCTGTTGTAGTGTAGCTATTCATTCGTAGATTTGGACGGCCGAAAGAACAGGGGACTTTTTTTTTTGAGGAAGAAGAACAGGGGACTTGGGTTGGATAGCAAGCTCGGCAGCTTATTGGGCCGGCAGCCTGGCCCGTTTAGGTGCTCTCTCGCTCGTCAATTCGTCGGCCGTGCTTGGTTTTCTTCTGGTACGAGCAGATGAGCTAGCTGCCTCATCTTGCTGGGCAAAGTCAGACGAGTACGAACCTCGTTTGCTCAGCAAACTCGCGCAGCCGAGCAAATTGAGCTCGCACCACGGTCTGGACCAAGCTCTGCCTGAGCCTCCCAGATCGAGCTTTGCCGGCATCATGCATGCACATGGACCAAACACAACAGTTAGGCAAAACTTGCTTGGCTTTGACAGGAAAGGCAAGACGAGATGGGCTGGCGAGGTAAACCAGGCAAAGGAACCAAGCATGCCTTGCGAGGAAACATGGAGACAAGTGTTTGCTCTTTGAAAGATCGGAACCACAGGCCATTGTCATCCCTTCTTTTTATGCAAACAAATCCAACGGGTTCAGGCTGGACTAATCGACCACAACGGATCACGGGACGCCATTGCCGCCATCTCTCCCCTTCTCCCAGGTCCCAGCCCAGCCATCTCTGCTCTGGAGTCTGGACAAGAGGAAAGTAGGTCAGAACTTCGGATCCCAATCCCCGCCAGCAGCACAGTCGCAGTCTGATGGTGGAGGCGCCCGCCATTAGCGACCGAGCTCCGAGCCCACAGCTCTGCCTCTGCGCCGCGCAGCCGGAAGACGACACCGAGGCTAAGGCTGTCCGCACTGCGGACCGGGAAACCGGCCGCTACGCCAGGCGTGGCGTGCGCGCCTGCACCGCGCGCCTGTATCGTGCACGCGAGCGCAGCGGCCGGCCGGTACACGCGCTATGCCTGGAGGTATACTGTGCAAGAACGCTAAACACTGTAGCAGGAGAACCAGAGAGAGTTGGGGAGAGAGAAGAGGGGAGAGAGGGGAATAAAATATGGAATAGTAGGTATAGAGTATGGGATAGAGATAACATGGGTGCGGGAGAAATAGATATAGAGTAGAGAATCTTGATGACTAGAATAGAATATTCCTTTTTAGAGATAGAAATAGAGGTGGACGAGTGCGGATAGCGTAAGATGACCGGTTGGTGTCACGTACTGCGCCTGCCTGCACCCACTGAAGTACTCCTACTGAACTGAGCTCTGAGCTCGACCGGTCAAAGCCGCTGCGCGTGCCCGCGGTCCCGTGCGCACAGCGCCGAGCCGAAACGACGCGCCCCCGCCTGCCCGCGTCCGTGCTGCTGCAAAATGGGCTCTGCCGCTCTGGGCCGTGTTTAGATCTCCAATTTGGGGGCCAAATTTGCACAGTGCGTATTAAATGTGCACTGTACCAATTCGTTTGTATTTGGTAAAAATTGTTCAAACTTTGACTAATTAGGTTTAAAATGTTTGTCTCGCAAAGTACAATAAAACTATGCAATTAGTTTTTAATTTTATCTACATTTAGTACTCTATGCATGTGCCGGCATTTTGATGTGATGGGAATCTTCTTTTTACATAGTGGAATTGGAAAAAGTCTACTTAACGTCCTGAACTATCAGCTAGTGTCTAACTTACACCCCCAACTATAAAACCGTCTGTTTTACACCCTGAACTTTTCAAAACCGTTCAAATTACACCCTGGAGCGGTTTTGGATGGCGGTTTTGCTACAGTAACTGTGGTTTTGCTACAGTAACGTCGGTTTTGACTTTTTCTTTTTCTATTTATTTTCGCTGAATCTTTGAAAAATCATAGTAAATCACACAAAAATCATAAAATAGAAAATCTAATTTTGTTGGACTTCACATGAGTAGATCTACACTATGAACATATAATATAGTATGCTTTAGCACAAATTTTTTCTATAGCTTTAAATTAGTTAGAAAATCAATTTTTGTCTGTAATTAATTGGAATAATTCGTAGCTACAGCTTCTATGGTTCAATTATGGTGAAATTTTTATGATTGGGTTATTATTATATGCTTGAACTATAGTAAAAATTTCATACTCATTGGATCCTATATAACTTAGTTATAGATTTATTTAGGTTTATGTTTAGGTTTATGCTTGTTAAATATAAATAAATCTATAACTAAATTATACATGATCCAATCAGTATGAAATTTTTACTACAGTTCAAACATACAATAATTAGTTTACTATAAAAATTTAACCACAATTGGACCATAAAAGCTGTAGCTATGAATTATTCCAATTAATTACAGACAAAATTTGATTTTCTAACTAATTTAAAGATACAGAAAAAATTTATACTAAAGCATACTATATTATATGTTCATTGTATAGATCTACTCATGTGGAGTCCAACAAAATTAGATTTTCTATTTTATGATTTTTCTGTGATTTACTATGATTTTTCAAAGATTCAGCGGAAATAAATAGAAAAGAAAAAAAATCAAAACGTCGTTACTGTAGCAAAACCATGGTTACTGTAGCAAAACCGCCGTCCAAAACCGCTCCAGGGTGTAATTTGAACGGTTTTGAAAAGTTCAGGGTGTAAATCAGACGGTTTTATAGTTGGGGGTGTAAATTAGACACTGACTGATAGTTCAGGAGGTTAAGTAGACTTTTTCCTAGTGGAATTTGGGGATGAAATTTAGGATCTATGCTACCGCTGAAGACCAAAATGCTGCTGCCTCACGGTCACGGGACCACCACCCCACCTCGCAGTCACCCACTCGCCGCGCCTAGCATGCCCTCCCTCATTGGCTGTGTTTAGTTCCTCCAAAATTTTTGAAATTAGCGCTATGTAAAAAGAAGATTCCCCGTCACATCAAACTTGTGGTACATGCATGAAGTACTAAATGTAGATAAAATCACAAACTAATTACATAGTTTGGTTGTACTTTACGAGATGAACGTTTTGATCCTAATTAGTCAACGGTTGGATAATTATTATCAGATACAAACGAAATACTACAGTTACACTACAGTAAATTTCGCACCCCCAACTTTGTGAACTAAACACAGCCCTTGCCCCTTTCAAACGCGAACGCAGCGGTTTGCCAGGCGACGGAGGGAACGAAAGGGACGCCACGTCGTTTCAAAAATCATGGCATGCGAGGCAACGGTCGCCTAACCAAACACTCGTACGTACTCATTCCTCCAGGAAGCAGCTCACAGCGGCAACAGTGGCCGGCAGCGAGTGTCACACTGTCACGCTCGAACACACACTGACACCGCACAAGGACTTGCCGCTGTTGATTATTTGACTCCTCTTTTGTCCCCGCCGCGCGCATGGCCCCTCCTGTCTCTCCGCTTTCTTTATAAGGCTCACACAACGGCGGCGTCGCCGAGGGTGAGAAGCGGCGCCGCGGCGGCAGTCAGCTCCTCTGAGCTCTGCAGTGCGCGCGAGCGCGACTGGTTGCTGCCACAGTGGTGGGAGATGGCGACCGTGCCGTTGCCGTGGCCTCTCGCCGTGAGCGTGAGGAGGTCGCTGCAGGAGGGGGCCGCCGGCGCGGCATCGTACGCGCAGGCGCAGCGAGCCCCGCAGCAGGGGGCGGCGCGGTCCGCGACCACGGCGAGGTCGGTGGAGACGCTGGTGGTGATCGTGGCCGCGATCGTGCTCGCCGCCGTGCTGGCGGGCGTCCTCGCCCGGGTGTGCGGCGGCCGGCACGTCATGCCGAGCGCCGAATACCACGAAGAGGAAGGCTGGGTGGAGAAGCGCTGCCGGAGCTGCCTCGACAGCGGGCTGCCGCCGCCGCCTTCGGCGCAGGGGTCGTCAAAGACGAGTGAGGCCAAATAGAGTCTGTTGATTAGTGATTACTTGTAGTGCTAGCCTAGTAGCCTGCCGCGTAATGCTGTAGTATAGTAATACTAGCGTTTGTGTATCCATTATCAGCAGGCTGCTTAAAGTGCTTATCAGCGTATGCAAAGTTTGTGTGTAATTAGAACAGCCGGATCTGGCTATTTGCACACGAGAGTGGTACGAGGCTAGGACATCAGGCATTGATCCTCGCTGTAATATTTTGTACCGATAGATTAGTAGCAAAATGAACTTACTTAATGAGAGTACTTACAATGAGAGAAGTACCCTAAAAATACCATAGCCAGTCGAATTTAGTTAGCGCAAATCTGCAGGGGATACGTACTTTCTCCTATCACAGATATATAAGTTGTCCTTGTTCAATTAGATTCAACAATAATTTGTACGTTTATAGAAATATTTATACAAATCTTCAATGATCAACTATATAAAAAAATGGGAGCTAGTACGAAATCTGTTCGAACGACTGGGCAACAAATCTGTGCGCTTCGGTCGACCATTTGGTTGATGAAGACGCAGAATGAAAGAGCAAGGGATCCGAATCGCCGAGGCAAGACCGAGAATCAAGTTCAGTGTCATCGTGAATCCTATATGCCAACTATCCATCGACGATGTGTCGATGGTACTACCAGATACGTGTCACATTGTTGCAATCAACCCAAACATCATAGTAACACCAATGCGAAATGACAATTTTCCCATAGGGGAACTGATTGGTATTAACATGACGTGCTAACGGCTTTACAATAGGCACATTACCCAGTAGAGTTCAGTTGTTTCTTACTTTTACAACCACGGCTCTAAGCGAAGCTTACAAACGATCCATTCGCACGGTAAGATAGCTACACAGCCATCCACGCCATAAGCATTTCACTGATACAGGAGGAGAGAAAAGGTCAGTCTCTTGAGTTCAATCAACCCCTTATGAGGGTAAACAAGCTTGTAGTTGCTTACCTCAGGATAGCAGTCTTGATGTACTATGGTTTCGTTGTGTGGATTAACATGCACCACGCAAGATATTCTCCCCTGCAAGAAGCCAAGAACAATCATTAAATGATTCAGAAGTACTACACGTGGATCATACGGAGTATACACTGCAAGCAAAGAACCAATAACTTGCACTCCTGGACAATCTTTTAACCCTAATATTCATCAAACTTTTGTTTAGTGCAACAATAAATTTTGACTCAACTGGAACAATACCACTAGTTTGTGAGAGCTACAGGCACTGGTGGAACTGTTATTGCTTATAAGAAATTTGAATACAATATACAAGAATAAATAAGAAGGGCAGGCCTGGTGCAGTTGGTGAGTGCTAGCTCGCCGAGTCACCAGGTCATGGATTCGAAGCCGTCTCTCTGCAGAATTTCTGCGGGGGTAAGACTTTGCTTCGGTTATTGAAAGTCCCTAGTTTGGTTTTGGCTAATTGATGAAACCTAGGACTAACCTTTGTATCTAAGTGGATGATTTAGATTAAGGTGGTCATTGAATATGAGACATGACATTGACTCATATGACCAAGATGGTGAAGACCAAGATGAGGCTTGGCTCGATGGACCGGTTGTGAAGGTGAAGGGCTAGTCGAGGCTTCGAAGCGAAGGACCATGCGATGGTGAAGCTTGAGCAAGACTTGGTGCCGATGGACCGATGCAACGGTAAAGAGCAAGTGAAGTCAAGGTCGATGGATCGAGACGGTCATGTGATGATATGAAGTGGATCATATCATTTGGAGAAACAAAATGGGCTCAAGGCAAAGGTATAACCATAGGGCCATTTTGTTTTACACTCAAGACACCATAGAGGGTGTGAGTGGTTTAGGGTCGATAGCCGAACTATTAAGAGGGGAAGTCTTATCGGTTATTCGACGCATGGGTGCCACTAGGTGAATTCATGAAGTGCATTGCATGTAGGGCCTAGTGAGCTAACTGGAAAACCTTTGAAAATGATTGAGAAAAAGCTAACACACAAGCACATGGAGATGTACACTTGATGGTGTTGGCACATTTGCAAAGGTGGCGCTGGTCGCGCTGTGATTTGCGGGTAGAGAGGGGTTTGGGTTCCTCTCTCCTTCCCGCCGAGCGTGCGAGCGCGGGATTCAGGCGATTTCGGGGAAATGAAATGCCTATTTTCCATTGCGCCGGAAGTCGGAAAAGAAACGGAAGGAACGGAGGTCACAGAGGTGACCGGACGCTGCACCGGACGCGGTCAGTTTCGGCCGGCGCGTCCGGTCAGTACAGCTTCAAGGTCAGGCGCGCGAGCTAGGGTTTGACACCGGCGCGTCCGGTGACCCACGGGACCGGCGCGTCCGGTCATGCGCCCTGAGGGAACCGAGGACGATCGGACGCGGTGCGCGTCCGGTCACACACCATCGGACGCGTCCGGTGGTCTAAGGAGCTTACTGGACTCCGACCGGACGCGGTCACTGTCGCGTCCGGTCGTTGCGAGGAGCGCGTCCGGTGATGTCTTCGCGCGCGCGGGGACTGTGCGCACCGGCGCGTCCGGTGGTTCGCAACAGCGCGTCCGGTGCCTCGTTTGACCGTTGGCGCGCAGTGACCGTTGGAGGATCTAACGGTCGGGTTTGAAATCAGAGGACACGTGGACGTCGCAGGGGCACCGGACGCGGTTGAGCGCGTCCGGTCAGTTATGACCGGCGCGTCCGGTGGCCCCGCAGAAAACGGTCAGTGGAGTTGTAACGGCTCTATTTGTTTGGGATGCTTATAAATACTTGTTGGCCGGCCCTTGGGGAGGTCTCTTGGCATTTCTAACACTCTTGTGCATCCTTTGAGCTAGAACAACTCCTCCCACTCATCTCCCTTGCTTGATTGCAAATCAAAAGTGAGATTGAGTGATCCCAAAGTGCATTGCATAGCTCGAGGGCATCTAGTGGCACTTGTGGGTGGTTTAGCCGGTGGATTTCTTGTTACTCTTGGAGAGTACCGCTCTTAGCCGGCTTGGAGATTGTTGGAGGCGTTGGCAAGAGAAGGTGATTGTTCTTGGCCACCTCCGGTTGATTGTGAGAGGTTCTTGTGCTTTCCTCGGCGGGACGCCAAAAGCAACTCTAGTGGAATCCGCGTGTCATTGAGTTACCTCACTTGAGAGTGGTGTCTTGCGGTGCCTTGCGGGGTGTGCCTTGAGGGGCAAGTGACTTGAGGGTCACACCGAGGAACCATCTAAGTGTTGGTCGACACAACCGGTGACGTAGCTTGTCGGTGCACAAGTGAACACCGGGTGAACAAATATTGTGTCTCTTGTCTCCCGGTGATTGGTCTTCATTTTGTGTTGTTGTCAATATTGATTGATTGTATATCATCTTGGTGATTGGCATTCACCGTCGGTATAATAATCACAATCCTCTCTCTTGCATTTACATTCACTAGATTATCTTGTGTTGCTCTAGTAGTAACTTTGCTAGTAGTGTTATTAGCTTGTTCACTAGTGTTTCTTTAGTGACATAGCTCTTGTGTGAACTAGAGATCATAATCTACTAGACTTGTGGATAGGAGGCTTGCATCACAACCTTTGGCTAAGCAAAACTCGCTTTACGCCGTTTGTTATTCTAACAAGTTTGCTTAGTGGTACTTGTAGAATTTTTTAATAGGCTATTCACCCCCCCTCTAGCCATCTAGGACCTTACAGTTATTCCCTTCCCCAGACCCCACTCGTGTGGGAGCCTCTGGCACTGGGTCTGCCCCCTTTTATACAAGAATAAATAAAGTAACAATAACAACCCAACCTAGGAATTTGACAGATAGCCATTAGATCAATGAAACCATGAACATTCTTGCAGTCATACAACATTATCAGTTTTATCACAACAGAGCTATGTTAATAAACCACCTATTTTACAGCAATATAGTTACACAAATACACACATAGAAGTACTGCTCTAACATGTTAAAACAAAAAAAAAGGTAGAATGAGAAGTTGAAAAGTAGTTCCATCAGAAAATTTTCTAATTTCTAGGAAATTTGCAATTTTTCCATAAAATGAAGAACCAGGCCTACTGCAATGTGAAAACTTTGCACTGGTCATCAGTCTCCATGTAACCAGTGGAACAAAACTAACCATGGCACAGGATTACACACAGGCTTCTAAATATGACCTGCTCCTCTACAGCCTAATCCTCCAAAAATATTCTGGAGGAGAGAAAAAAAAGGGAAGATTTGTTGTTTCATGGCTAAAATAACTATGTCCTCTTGTTGCAACTATATGCCAAAACAACTATATCCAAATGCAAAAACCAAAGGCAGTAGGCAACTTGGCATGCCTTATATCCATCAACATTGCTTAAGGCATTACTTAACAAATTAAGATGGTCACTTCATATTTTACTCTAGCAGATAAATCATCAAGGAATTAAACAAATTACTTTCACCAGTAGTCCAGTACAAAACATATCTTTACAGAACAAGGAGAAGGAACTTTCTGTGAACATCAAACAGGGCATGTGATGAGTAGATGCCACTCTAAAGCTTGAGTGTCTCTAAGAACTTTCTGTGAACATCAAACAGGGCATGTGATGAGTAGATGCCACTCTAAAGCTTGAGTGTCTCTAGCTTTATGGCAACGAAGGAGAAAAACTGAAAATAACAACCTGGCTAGACATGGTGAGAACCTGACAAGGTTTAGGGAGCCAAACTAGCACTTTATCATTGCCAGGAGATAGGTAGCTTTCAGGAAAACCCGAAGACAGGCTACCTCGGGAGAACTTTCCCTGAGTTCTTACTCCTACAGAGAAGAAGGCATTGAAAATTGTTTTTTATGCGTTCGATAATCCTGACACTTCACGGCGAGATTGTTAGGTGGTAAGGGGATGGGGGAAAAGGGGCTAGTTGCCTCATCAAGGTTTTGTAATGGAAACATGCCAGCAGGGCTGGTAGGACTATCCACAAATATAAATCTTATGGAAATGTTTTGATTTGTTCATGCATACTTTGAAAACTCCCTCAACTATAACATCCTTTTAGACACTCTTGACTTTAGAACTTCAGATTGTTCTCCATGCAGCAGGATTAGGAAAAACAACATGCATGCTACAGTGTTTTATTTGTTCAATGAGACGATAATTTTCTTAAGTTACAAAATGATGCAAGAGGTATAGATGTGGAAAGTGCAAGCGACAGATTTTATTAACTAAAACAGTCTTTTCCTTTGAGCAGAAAGCCTTAATTTGGGCATGAAAAAAAAAACAATATAGCCTCCATGCCAGTAGTTCCATAAATCCGTACAGAAGTGGTACCAGGAAGGGATACATTAAACTTTCAAGTCTAGGACGTGAGAAATGATAACAGTTAAAGACACAAGGAACATGTGAAATGTTGACAATGACAAGTATTATTCTTCTGATGTGTTGTTAGATCTATCACTCTTACTAGGTGTCCCTTAATGATTGCAATTTATTACTGTAAATCGGTCACTTCAGCCAATGATTAAACATGGACACAGAAAATTCAAACAATAGAAGCAAATGCCTTCATAATAATAGGGTAACATTTTTGGTTCAAATTCATTAAAAAAAGTCAAACAAAGGATATGTTTGATGACCATGCATTCTTACAGAGGCAACAGACTAAATTACTGTTACATCTTGAAACAAAATCTTATAGAAAAATTATATCTAGATACAGGAGGTAACTTGTCACTGATCATGGTAGAAGCAACAATGAATGAAAATGCGAGCTAAATGCTAAGTATTTACAACATGTCTCATTATGTTCTTTTGCAGATATAAAAAATAATATAGCATTTAGTGAATCATGAATCAGAGAATTAGAGCATGTATCCTGCTAACATTACACCATGAATGTTCTGAATATGATGGCCATACCATGTCTGACAGATGAAAGTGTTGGAGTATATGTAGGCCCATGAGGCTAAGGCCCATGTGGCCCATGTATGGAACTATATAGCTACCCTTCTAGGGTTAGCCAAGTAATAGAAAATCATTCCCTAAAACATGGTATCAAGCCTCTCCTTCCTCTAGCAGCCGCCGGCCACCCTGACCCGCCGGATCTCTCTGCCCGCCGGGGGGGGCGCCATGGCCGGCCGGCCTCCATCTTCCTCCTCCTACTTCTCCATGTTCCCTCCCCTCTCCTCCCCTTCCTGGGCCGATCTCCTTCGATCTCCTCCCGCTGCTGCTCTGCCTGGAGTACCGGTGCCTGGAGCCGCCGCCCCTGCCGATCCGGTAGCCTGGGGGGGAGCCGCCGTCCTTCCTGGCGGCCAAAACACTCCTCCAGGCGCGGCTTGGCCTGGGGCCGGGACCTTCCCAGCCTCTGCTACCCTGCCCTCCACCCCTACTGGCGCCGCCCTGCCTACAGCCGCTGTTGGAGCCGCCCTGCATCCAGCCGCTGGCCTGCCAGCCGCTCCTTCAGGAGCCGCCCTCCTTCCTGCTTCTGCTGGCAGCCGCCGTTCCATTCCCCTACCCGCCGTCGGCACTGCTCCAGGGCCCCTCTCCTTCACCCCTTCCCTCCCACCTACCTCCAGCGCACCTCCACATCACCCCGCCGCTGCCCTCACAGCTGCAGCCGCTGCTGAGGGCGCTCCAGCGGTCCGGGGAAGTGGGGGGGACCCTGCCGCCGCCGTGGCTCCAGGAGGCGCTGAGGAGGGGGGGACCGCTGCTGCTGCCCTGACAGAGCACCCCGCTGACGCCGTCCACCTTCCCGGCGCCGGGCTGGACGCCGGCACCCTCTCTCCTGCCGGTGCCCAGACCTTCCCGGCCCCGCCACTTCTTTCCCAGATCTACGCCGGTCGTGACGCCTCATCCCTCGCTGCTGCCCTCGCCGCCGCACGTGCGTCTGCCGCGGAGGGACAGGCCCGCGTGCGGGCGGCCGCCCTCGTGTGGGAGCACGAGCGCGAAGCGGCCGATGCCCTGGCTCGCCAGATCGCCGAGGCTGAGCGGCTCCTCACCCACCCTGGGGGACAGGACGTTGGGGCCCACTCCTCCGCCTCGCCGGGTCGCCGCGCGTCTCACACCGCCGTCCTCTGGCACGACCCGGCCGACCCGCTCGTCGCTCAGCTGCACTACCAGGCGGGCGGGGTCCAGAACATTCGCCTGCTCGTTCCGGTCGTCCTCGAGCCGGAGTCGCCCTCGTACGCCCGTTGGCGGGACCTGGTGGTTCTCACTCTTCGCCGCTACGCCCTCGACGACCACGTCCTCCTCGACGCCCCGGTCGCTGCCCAGACGTCGTCGTGGATCCGGCTCGACAGCATCGTCCTCTCCTGGATTCTGGGGACGATCTCCCTGGACCTTCACGACCTCGTCCGCACCTCTCCTGACGCGCGCCGGGCATGGCTGGCCCTTGAGGGTCAGTTTCTGGGCAACGCTGAGGCCCGGGCTCTGCGCCTCGATGCGAGCTTCCGCACCTTCGTCCAGGGTGACCTCTCCGTCGGTGAGTTCTGCCGCCGGATGAAGTCCATGGCTGACTCCCTGGGGGACCTCGGGTGGCCTGTGGAGGATCGCATCTTGGTCCTCAACGTCCTTCGGGGGCTCAGTGACCGCTACGCCCACCTCAGGACGTGGATCACCCGCCAGCGGCCCTTTCCCACCTTCCTGGAGGTCCGTGACGATCTTGTCATGGAGGAGCTCACACAGGGCCTCCAGCCGGGCTCCACTGCTTCCCCGGGGGTCTCTTCGACGGCTCTGGCTGCTACTCCGCCGCGCCAGTCTGCTCCACGGTCAGCTGCTCCACCACCGTCGTCTCTCCTGGGTCCCCCTCCCTCCGGCCCGAGCGGAGGTGGGGGGGGTCGTGGTGGTCGTCGTCGCCGCGGTGGGGGTCGCGGGGGCGGCCGGGGTGCACCTACCCAGGCCCCGGTACCTGGTGGACCACAGGGGGGGGCACCATGGCCCTCTTTCCAGAACCCGTGGTCTGGGCGCATCTCCATGTGGCCCTACCACGCCACCGGGACCGACTCGCGTCCACCGGTGGCCATGCTCACTGGGGCACCTCCACTCGGCGGCTTCCCTGCTACGCCGCCTACTACGCCGTGGGTTCCTTCCTCCGGGGCTCCACCGGGGGTCGCGAGCTGGGATCAGGCGGCCCTGGCTCGCTCGTTCAGCACCATGAGCCTGACACCTCCGGTCGGACCCGAGTGGATCGCCGATTCGGGGGCCACCTACCACACCACTCCTGACCCCGGTATACTTTCGTCGGTCCATTCTCCCTCTTCATCCCTTCCTTCGTCCATTATGGTCGCAAATGGTTCTTGTATTCCTGTCTCCTCTGTGGGTACCGCCGGTGCTCATGGCTCCTTTCGTCTTCCTGATGTTCTTGTTGCTCCTTCCATGGTTCATAATCTTCTTTCTATTCGACGTTTTACAGCTGACAACTCTTGTTCTGTGGAATTTGACTCTTCTGGTCTTACTGTGAAGGATTTGGCTTCCCGGCGTCCTCTGCTCCGATGTGACAGCACCGGGCCCCTTTACACTCTTCGCTTTCCGGCGGCTCCTTCTTCTTCTTCGCCGTCCGTTTTGTCAGCTGCCTTCGTCGCTTCTGCTTCCTCTACTACCTGGCACCGGCGCCTCGGCCATCCTGGACGTGATGCCCTGATACAGCTCAGTCGTAGCTCTGGTCTTCCATGTACTCGAGCTCATGATGAGCAACTGTGTCATGCGTGCCAATTGGGCCGACATGTTCGTCTTCCTTTTTCTAGTTCTTCTTCTCATGCGGCCCGCATTTTTGATCTTGTACATTGCGACCTATGGACATCTCCTGTTATCAGTATTTCTGGTTATAAGTACTATCTTGTGGTTGTTGATGATTTTTCGCATTATTCGTGGACTTTTCCTCTTCGTGCGAAGTCTGATACGTTTACCACGCTCCTCCACTTCTTTACTTGGGTGTCTACTCAGTTCGGTCTCACCATCAAGGCCGTCCAGTGTGACAATGGTCGCGAGTTTGATAACTCCACCGCCCGAGATTTCTTCCTCTCTCACGGTGTTCAGCTCCGCATGTCTTGCCCATACACCTCCTCGCAGAATGGCAAGGCCGAGCGGATGATTCGCACCACTAACGACACCGTGCGCACTCTCCTGTTTCAGGCTTCTCTTCCTGCTCGCTTCTGGGCTGAGGGCCTGCACACCTCCACCTACCTTCTTAACCGCCTTCCTTCCGCTGCCTGTCCCGCTCCCACTCCTCACCATGCCCTCTTTGGTACCCCGCCTCGGTATGATCACCTTCGCGTGTTTGGGTGTGCTTGTTACCCCAACACTGCTGCCACTTCTTCTCACAAGCTGGACCCTCGCTCCACGCTCTGTGTCTTCCTCGGGTACTCCCCTGATCACAAGGGGTACCGGTGCTTCGACCTTACTTCCCGACGTGTTCTCATCTCGCGCCATGTGGTCTTCGATGAGTCCGTCTTTCCCTTTTCCAGCACCACTACACCTCCGGTCACTGACCCACCCGATCTGTTTTCCACTGACCCGGTGGTCCAGCCACCTTCCTTGTGGTCTCCTGCAGGTACCGCCTCGACGCGTTCTGAGCCGGCCACCGGTCCCGGCTCCCCTGCGAGTCCGGGCCCCTCGTCCTCCGGTGCGGCCCCGCCTTCTCCAGTTGGTGCAGACCCGGGGCCTTCGTCCCCCGCTTCTGCCCCGGGGGGGTCGTGCCGGTTGCCGACGCCGGACCCTGTCTCGGCACCTGCCCCGGCGGCTCCGTCGAGGTTTGCCGCGCCGGTACGGGTATACCAGCGCAGGCCGCGGCCCCCGCCGCCCGTGGTCCCGGTCCCTTCTCCGCCGGGAACACCGACACCACCGCCACTGTCTCCGCCGGCCCGTGGTGTTCCGCCGGTCTACCACCCGCCGCTACTTCACCGACACCCGCGGCATGTTCACCCGATGGTGACACGGCACGCGGCTGGCACCCTGCCGCCTCGTGCCCTCGAGGCTTCGACCGGCGACGCGGTGGTCTCTCCGGTACCCTCCTCCGTCCGCGACGCCCTGCTGGACCCTCATTGGCGCCGCGCGATGGAAGAGGAGTACGCCGCACTACTCGCCAACCAGACGTGGGAGTTGGTGCCCCGGCCGCCGGGCGCCAATGTCGTCACCGGCAAGTGGATTTGGACTCACAAGCGCCGAGCGGACGGCTCTCTCGAGCGCTACAAAGCTCGATGGGTCCTCCGGGGTTTCACTCAGCGCCCCGGCGTCGACTACGATGAGACCTTCAGCCCGGTGGTCAAGCCGGCCACCGTCCGTACCGTACTATCACTGGCACTTGCTCGGTCTTGGCCCGTCCACCAGCTGGACGTCAAGAACGCCTTCCTCCACGGCCTTCTTACCGAGACGGTGTACTGCAGTCAGCCGGCGGGGTTTGTCGACAACACCCGTCCTGACATGGTCTGCCGGCTCAACAGGTCACTCTATGGCCTCAAGCAGGCACCTCGGGCGTGGAACCACCGGTTTGCTGCTTTCTTGCTGACCCGGGGGTTCATGGAGGCCAAGTCAGATACGTCCCTGTTCGTCTACCACCATGGGGCCGACACTGCATATTTGTTACTCTATGTTGATGACATTGTCCTCACCGCCTCCAGCGAGCCTCTTCTCCGCCGGATCATTGCAGCTCTTCAGCAGGAGTTTGCGATGAAGGACCTGGGTGAGCTCCATCACTTTCTCGGTGTCACTGTTGAGCACCGTCCTGCTGGGCTCCTTCTTCACCAGAGACAGTACACCCGGGATATCCTGGAGCGGGCTGGGATGTCTGATTGCAAGCCCTGCTCCACCCCGGTCGACATTCAGGGCAAGCTGTCTGAGGCTGAGGGACCACCGGTGGACGACCCCACTGCGTACAGGAGTCTCGCCGGAGCTCTTCAGTACCTCACTTTCACCCGGCCGGACATTACCTATGCAGTTCAGCAGGTCTGCCTCCACATGCATGATCCCCGGGAGCCTCACCTCACGGCTCTCAAGCGTCTCCTCCGCTACCTCCGGGGCACACTCGACTACGGCCTCCTCCTCCACCGGGCCTCCTCCACCGACCTCGTTGTCTACACCGACGCTGACTGGGCTGGGTGCCCGGATACTCGCCGCTCCACCTCCGGCTACGCCGTCTTCCTGGGCGGCAACCTGGTGTCTTGGTCGTCCAAGCGCCAGCCGGTGGTCTCCCGGTCCAGTGCCGAGGCGGAGTACCGCGCCGTGGCTAACGGCGTGGCGGAGGCCGCCTGGCTCCGGCAGCTGCTTGCTGAGTTGCACACTCCACCCTCCAGGAGCACACTGATCTACTGCGACAACGTCAGTGCGGTCTACCTCTCCACCAACCCCATCCAGCACCAGCGGACGAAGCATGTCGAGATCGACCTCCACTTTGTCCGTGATCGGGTCGCCATGGGCGAGGTACGGGTCCTTCATGTCCCGACGACCTCCCAGTTCGCGGACATCTTCACCAAAGGCCTCCCGTCCTCGACCTTCGCCGAGTTTCGCTCCAGCCTCAACATCACTAGTGGCTAGTTGCGTCTGTGGGGGGGTTGTGTGTGTTCTTTCTTGTTTCAGCCTTGAACTCCGCTGCGACGGTAGTTCAGACTGCGGGGGGGTGTTGGAGTATATGTAGGCCCATGAGGCTAAGGCCCATGTGGCCCATGTATGGAACTATATAGCTACCCTTCTAGGGTTAGCCAAGTAATAGAAAATCATTCCCTAAAACAGAAAGATATCTAGATCAATGCAAGAAGATTGTGTAGATCTTCTTTGTTCACTTTTTTTTTTTTTGCTGCATTGTCCTGTATTGGTTTTTCTTTAAAATGCATTAACCATTGTATGCACCTTAAGAATCATGTCGAATAAACTATGTGGGTAATGCTAAGCTCTTGTCGGCAGCAGAAATTCCAACTTACTTCACCCCTCAATATCCTACCAAACTTTATCGTCATAGAATAGATATACGGGGCTCTCGCATTACCATAAGAGGAAAAAGACAAGATGCGTCTAAGCCCGAATACTGATGATACAGATTATAATTCAATTAATGAGATCTGCATATAACTATAATAACAAAAAAGAAATCAACACTTCACCTTGACCGGGATGCTGAGGAAGAAGAAGCGGAGGTGGCCCTCGACCTCGGCGATGGTATCAAAGGGCACGGATCCCCGCGCGAGGTCCTCGACCAGGTAGATCGCGTCCTCGACGACGCGTATGCCGTCGAGCTGCAGGTTGGCGTCGACGTACGAGACAGCGCGCGCCCGGACCCGTCCGCCGCCGGACGTGACCCGACCAAGCGGCGCGCCGCGGTAGCCGATGGCGACGTCGAGGCGGTTGTAGTCGAGCGCGAAGAGGTCCGGGTTGCGGACGCGGACCTTGAGCGCGGCGGATATGGTGACGGCGACGGCGGGGCGCGCCACGACGGAGACGTGTGCCAGTCGGAGGCGGGCGAGGGAGACGTCCGGGTCGGCGGGCCAGAGGAGGAAGCCCGCGAGCGCGAGGAGGAGGACGAGGGCGGTGAGGCAGGGGCCGACGCAGCAGCGGCCGCCGCGCCGCAGGCGGCGGCGGAGGCCGACGGGGACGAGGAGGACCGTGTAGGAGTCGGCGGGGTGCGGGTCGAGGTAGGGCGGCGGGCAGGCGGCGGCGGCGGAGGTGGGAAGCAGGGGATCCCGCGCCCCCGCGGTGGGTTGCGTGGTCTTCGCCATGGGGGAGCAGAAGCTGCGGTGGATAGGCGGGTTACGGGAAGGGCCGGCGGGACGGTGGTGGACTGAACTGCTGATAATGGTGCGTAACTGCGTACTAGTATACCGTAGCTTGGAAGGAAGGGGACGAAATCACGAAAGCGGTTCGGCTTGGCCGCTTGGCTTTTGTTCTGTAGCGCTTCTAGGTTCTAGTTCTGTCTCTGTTTTGGGATGTTTGGGTGCTGACAGGTGACGGCATGACGGGTGGATAGCGATCTCTTGTGGAACGCAGTCGCGCGCTACGCGTTGGAAGAAGACCATCTCGTTAAGCAATTTGTGGTTCCCAAGACAAAATTTTTAGATGCAGATATATAAACCAACAATTCGAAATATTTTCATCATAAATGCTTCTGCAAATAGTGACATTCAGATTTAGCCCTTATTTAGATCCGGATTCGGGTGTGGAAGAAGACCATCTCGTTAAGCAATTTGTGGTTCCCAAGACAAAATTTTTAGATGCAGATATATAAACCAACAATTCGAAATATTTTCATCATAAATGCTTCTGCAAATAGTGACATTCAGATTTAGCCCTTGTTCAGATCCGGATTCGGGTGCCCCGAATTGCTACAGTGCGCATTAAATGTGCACTGTAGCAATTCGTTTGTATTTGGTAAAAATTGTCCAAACTTTGACTAATTAGGCTCAAAATGTTCGTCTCGCAAAGTACAACAAAATTGTATAATTAGTTTTTAATTTCATCTATATTTAGTACTCTATGCATGTGCCGGCATTTTGATGTGATGAGAATCTTCTTTTTGTATAGTGTAATTTGGGGTTGAAATTGGAGAACTAAACAAGGCCTTTGTTTCAAGTCAAAGTATCTTGTGTTTGACTACCTTAAAAAAATAATAGCATGACTTAAATAGATTTGCCATGTGTGTATACCATGCGGTAATTCTAGGATCAGGACACCGTACGCTTGTTTCCTAGGTCTACGAACCGGCCAGGCCAAGCAATCTACCTGTGGCAAATGTCACACGTGGTTCTGTCTCCACCACACCACTCCTCTCTCACAACCTTACAGTCACATGCTCTAGCCTACGGTGTCTAGACCTGCACTTGGAGTCAGACTCCCGCACGGTCTCGCCTCCGGCAACGATGCCCGCCACCGCGAGCTCGTGTTTGCCCAGCTCCTACTCATCCCGCTTCCTTCTCCCTGCACCGCGCCATCCGCCTGCCGCGACCGCCCCACCGAGCTGGCGAGCCTCCACGACGGATCCTCCAGCAAGCAGGCGAGGGAGAGGAGCATCATGTGATGCCGCCCCACCAGCGAGTTGCCCGCACCGCTGTCGCACCGGTGAGCTCCGCGCCGCTGTCGCACCAGTGAGCTCCGCGCCGCCGCGAGCTCCATGCGCCGCAACGGACCTCCGCGTAGGCGTTGAGCTCTGCAACGAAGAGCCTCCATTCGTCCAAGCAGCAAGGTGACATTGCGCTGAAAGCGCATGTTGCAGGCGTATGTTTCGAATGTTTCACATGTTTCATAGGTATGTGGTAAGTGGTTTATATCGATGTTGTAAAAGTAGATCGAGATGTTGCGCGTGTTGCAATGGCTATACACGCATGCTTCAAGTGTATGCTCCAAATATTTCATCTGTTTCAGATGTATGTTACAAGTGTTACATTTGGATGTTGCAAAACTAGATCGAGATTTTGCATATATATATACATGCAAGTATTTCAGGTGTTTTTATACGTATGTTGCAAGTGTTTCATCTTGACGTTTGCATATGTTTGCAATGGCTACACACGTGTTTTCAAGTTTTTTTTGTGTTTTGCAAATGTTTTCAGACGTATATTGCAAATGTTTCAGCTATTTCGGATGTATGTTGCAAGTACTTCATCTGGATGTTACAAAAGTAGATCGGGTGTTGCACATGTTGCAATACGCATGAGAAGCAGAGGAGGCGCGAGCGGTCTCCGCGCGTGGTCTGGCGACGCGGGCGACGTCTGGGTGGTGCTAGCTCGAGCTCGAGCATGGAGTGCATGCATAGGGGAGGGGGGGATGGACTGCCGCGTGGACGTCCGGGTGCTAGCACTACTGTATACCATGTGGCTTCGGACATGATTATATATATACTCCCTCCATTCCAAATTATAAACAGTTTGAATTTTTCTAGATACTTCCTCTGTTTTAAATTATAAGTCGTTTTAGCTTTTTTATGTACATAGATTTTGCTATGCATCTAGATATAGCGTAGTATGTAGGTGTATAACAGTAGTTTTATATCTAGAAAAGTTAAAATAGCTTATAATTTATAAGTAGAGGGAGTACATAATAATAAAAAATGTATCTAGAAAATCAAACTATTTTATAATTTTAAATAGAGAGAGTAGTTATTATAGGCCCAAAATGCATGGTGGAGAGGACATGAGAAGACTGAAGAGTTTCTAAACTTTTGTCCCCCACTGAAAGCTACTTCGATCCCTCCGTTTTTTACGTCCTATTTGGTTTGTCCTAGGTCAAACCTTTGACCATCAATTTAAAGAGGACTGTATGGTGGGATAACGCAAGCTCCTGCACGGAGCCCTTTTGTCGGAGGGGGTGGCTGAGGTGGGCAACTGCAGCTAGGGCGTCCGACGATCCGGGCGGGCAAATGTCGCGAAGAACGATGTGGTTGGCCAAGGCAAGTGGAAAGCAACAGAGGTGGATTAAGCAGTTCTCATCCATGGAGGTACGCTTATGCTGAAATTTAGTTTATGCTGGTGCTTATGCTAAAATGTTGTGAGAGAAAAACACTATTTCATGGCTAAAAAGTAGCTCAAGCGAACAAGGTTAAAAGGAGGAGTGGCGACGAAGGTCCCCATCCATGTCATGTTCTATGCTTCGAGTGGATGACACTTGGGGCCCACTAACGATAGTGGCAAACGATGGGTAACAACAGGTTCATCCTCGTGATGTCTATCCCGCGGACCAAGCAAGAAACAAGGGCATCCTAATCCCCTAGACCAAACAGATTAGTAGAATCAAATTCCTTCTCAAAAAATCTGAACGAATCCATCCCATCCTCTTTTGTCTACAAATCAAACACAACCTTAGTTGCGTCACTGTCGATTCATTGATGTTTTCCTCTCTCCTTTCTTATGCAGTGGTTATTTTTTTTAAAAAAAACATACTATGGTGAATTCGAAGTAGAAATAATTTAGCATGCACTCCCTCTATTTTAAATTGTAAGATGTTTTGGCTAGCCAAGACGTCTTATAATTTCTAATGAAGGGAGTACCAGGCTTATCAAATGAAGGAAAGAATCTGTTTCTCACTGTGATGCTGGAATTTGAACTTGCCTTCTGTTTTCGGCAGAGGAAATTGCCTGTTGTATTGAAATTACACATGGTCAAGCAATGACACTCGCTGCCAATCGTAAATTGTATGCAAACGCAGCAAATGCGTTTAGGTCTTTTGCACAACGAAGCAAACCACACTCCCTGTTCGCTCGAACAGACACACAAAACTAAGGCCATGTTTAGATCACCGAATCGGGGTGTCCTGATTTACTGGTAAACACTGTAGCAATTTTGTTTTTATTTGGTAATAGTTGTTCAAACATTGATTAATTAGGCTTAAAATATTCGTCTCGCAAAGTACAACAAAACTGTGCAATTAGTTTTTGATTTCATCTACATGTGCCGGCATTTTGATGTGATGGAGAATCTTCTTTTTGCATAGTAGAATTTGGAGGTGAATTTGGGAAACTAAACGAGGCCTAAAGCTTGATCTTTGGAAAGTAGGAATATATACTCAATTTTGATTTCTCTCGAACAAGAGAAAACTTAGGTCTCAGGGCTAACGGTGGCATGACGTAGTGCAGCAGAGGATCCAAGTCGTTTCCTTCTTTCCCGTGACCCCGATATGACCAAATGTCAAGGTCGGACAGGTTCTAGAAGTTTTGTAAAATCTGAAAAATGGGAAAGCTTTCCTATGAAAAGAAAACGATCTTTTATTTTTATCGCTTGATTATCTTCTCCCTCTGAAAGAAAAACGGAATGAGAAAATTGTGTGGGTTTAGCCCCTGGCTGTGGGTCCAACTCCCGAGCCATGGCGGCCGATTACTTCCTATATAACCGGGTGTCGGGGCCTCCTTCCACAAACATTCATCTTCAATTCTTCATCCCCAACTCCAGCTAGCTCGGTGTTGGAGAGGCAGCGAACTAGAGCATCTCCAACACTGCTATCTAAAACAGACTACCTAAAACTCTATTTAGGTAACCTCCAATTTTCTTACTATCTAAATTTTGCTCTCAACTCCAACAGTGGCTACTCATTTTCGTTCTTCTAGAGAATACCATGTGGGTCCCACATGTCATCCTCACTCGTGTTCTTCTCGATAGTGCAGCCATGGCCGGAGCAGAGGAGTCGCGCCCTTCCCGGGATCCTGTAACGGATCAACGCAATTATACGAGATTAAGTCCGAAAATCTACCACCGAGGCGGTTAATTTAACAAACTTAAGCCTGTATAACTGGAGATTCCGTGAAATCACGAAGGATTTCAAACCAACCAACATACAACCAAGATCGTACTGATTTAGCAGCCACAGTTCACACGATACATAAAGTTGACCATAAGGTAAAATACATCGGAGTTCGGAAATAATCTTATTACAACATAGTTCAACATAAAGTAGCGGAAGCAAATAGTTTGACGCACGCACACTTAGTTCAATTACAGTGCCAGTGAGTAGTCATGGTCCACAAAAGCAGTAGATAAGATAATCAGGACGACCTCTGCCCAAGGTCCTAATTGTCACCCATCGCCGGATACAGACAGTTGGAGCAGTACCCGAAGTACATCTGACCATCTGCAACAACAATGGGAACAACGCCCTGAGTACGAGAATGTACTCAGCTAGACTTACCCGTCATAAACCAGAAATAACAATGACACCAAAGGAGCATGCAAGGCTTTATATAGTGTACTGGCTTGACTCATTTGCGAAAGGCATAAGTTAATTGTGAATAACTAAAAATAAGTATTTTTAGCATCATTTTATGATAACCTATTCATGCTAGGTAAGCACCTATTACTAAAACAATCACTTGATTACACATTAGCATCAAAGGTTACCATATCAGGTTTAGCATTTCCAACATTAACCACATAACCATCCGTGTTCCATCATTAACACTACGATGCCGTAGCTCGAGTCAAGTGCTCACTAACCGGGAGCGACGGCGATTCGAATCGAATTCCTATCCAGCTGGAGATTTATTCCTCACACAAACCATGCTTCCCCCGTCAGGGTCGCGTAGATCACCAATGACACTTTCCAAGAAGCCGCGGGATAACAATCATGGATCGCACTACCCAGGGACCGCCCGACTGCCAGGACGCACCTTGGGCTTACTCTTCGCGTCCCCGTACACCCCCTTCAACACCAGTCTGCCAACCCGAGTTTATCCCGGCTCGAAAAGTGTCGCTAGCTTCGCGGTCGAAAGGTACTTTATTCGGCCAGCTAAATGTGAGGCATGCGTTCAACATGACAAGAGGGACGAGCAACGATCGGTCCTTAATCGACACAGACGGAATCACTATAGTCCAAAACCCTATAAGACTCCGCCCGGTCTCCATTTATACCTCAACACTTGGTTACTTTTCAAGATTCACATTTACTGCTAACCATAGCCAGGTATTCGCCTATAACTCGCAGGTGACAGGGAATCACCCGACTTCTACCGATCTAAGCATGGCTAAGCAAAATACTCGATCCTGACCTAATAGGGTAACAGTAACTCTGGTGGACAAGAATAGTAATGCAACAACGGTTTCACTCAACTCCTATAACTTAATGCAACAATATATAATTATAATTCAGGTAAGTAAGAATAGCTTTTATAAAATAGGAGACTTATAATGCTCCGGGGCTTGCCTCTTTCGAACGAGCTAGGATGGTGGTCGACGCACTCTGGCAGCTCCTCGCTTGGCTCTTCCTCCTCGGACACCTCCTGTGCCTGGGGCTCCTGCTGGTCCGTCAAAGCCTGCTCCTCGATTACTGCTGCCTGCGACTCCTCCTGCGATCCTGTATGATGCGAGTGCATAAGTACATGCGAATGATGCATCGGATTAAGATGGAATGATGAAGTGACATGAGATGCAGACGAGCACATGGAATGAGCAGATAGTACAAAACTTCGTCTTCTACAAGGTAGTCCACGTCATCCAAGAACATGTACCCCAAGGTTTACTTAATTTGATTACACTAACTAACATACACCTGACACAAGCAAGTAACCCTAATTAGCCAAACCTTACCAACCTAACTCATTCACAACATCAGCAATACATAGTGATGCTTCAAAGATACACCAAACACATTTTATTCTTCTTAAATTCTCATAAAGAATAATCATTTATTCATTATTTGGCTAGGGTTGTACTGCAACACCTATTTCTGGTGTAGATAAAAATCTACAAAAATTACAGTAGAGTATTCTTACCCTAACTAAGCTACCACTAAATTTTCATGGTAAAAGGAACTGTAAAACTACTTGTACAAAATAAACAAATTATGGCCTAAAAGTGAGCATGAAATTACTTTATACTAGGAAAAGTATCAAACAACAGATTTCACATTTTTCCTAGGTTACCAACCATAAACTAACATACTACAAAAATTATCATGGGCATGTTATATACACTTATTGATTTCTACTAAAAATAACAAATATTAACCAATAAAGGCATTTGAACTACACTTTAAAAATTTCCCACAGAACATACTTCACTAGCATTTTTTCTAAAAAGTACATCACTAAAGAAGATTAATGCAACAAGAATCACATTTTTCCCTTTAATATTTTATTTACTACAATTTTTCTAAGATAACAGCATATATAATAATTAAATAAAAATGTACAGCAAAGTGTCACAAAAATAACATGGGATATTTTTAAACTGTAGATCTATTCACAAGGAGCATTTCAAAATTTGTTTCATGATTTTTGGAGCTATAAATAATGAGATACAATTTTTGGAAGCTTTTTCAGATTTTCTGGAAATACATTTCTTTAAAACTGAAATTCAAAACCGAACTTAAATGCTACGCGCACCCCGCTGTGACACCAGAGACCGAAACACTGAGACAGACAGGCGGGACCCATGCGTCAGACGGGCCCACCCGTCAGCCGGTGTCAGCCAGAGGCGGCGCTGACGGCCGTGATCTCGCCGCCGGCGAGTCCTCCGGCGACGGGGAGGTCGCCAACGTGATCCTCACACCGACGCGAACACAGTGGTGCCTAGTGGGTGGCCAGACGAGCTCGGCATAGAGCTCGCCGGCGAGCATGGCGGCTCGGCGGCACGGGACGCCGTCGGCCGGCCAGCTCCGACCAAGATAGGCCGTGCGGTGAGGTCGGTGAGAGTCGCGATGTAAGTGCGGTGCTCGTGCGCTCGAGAAAAGGGCGAGGAGTGGTGCGGAGGGGTGCGGTCCACGGAGCGGGTTACTCCGGTGAGCATGGCCGGAACTCCGGCGAGGCATTACCGCGGGTGGAGGCCGAATCAGCGCGGGCCGAGGCGAGCACCGGATGCGCGATGACGAGGCGCAGCGATGGCGAAGACGGAGGCAGAGGCGGTGAGTCGGAGCGGAGGCTAGGGCGGTGGCGGAGCTCGGGAGCCGGCAATGGCGATGGCGGAGCTCTGCGGCTGATGCTGCGGGCGAGAATGGAGGGAGCAGCGAGGCGGACGAGCGCGCGGAGGGGGAGTAGGCGGGCGCGGGCGTTGCGGGGGCCACGGGGCGCGTGTCGCTCGGCTCGACGGCGTACGGCCACGCGGCGGCCGAACGCTGCCGCGGCGCCACGACGCCATGCGCGGGCGCGCGCGCGCGCGGGCGAGCGGGAGGGGACGACGCGGACGCGGGCCGGGCCGGCTTCGGCCGCGGGCCGAGAAGTGGAGCCGGAGCCCAGTAACAAAAATCCGGTTTTTCTTTTTCAAATAAATTCCAGATTTAAATGTTCTGTTTGAAATTCAAATTTGAGGATGAAAACGAAGTTTTCAGAAATTCGTCCCAAAACAAAAGTTGTTCAAAATTTTATTCTCTACAACTTTCATATAGAACATTTTTCAAAATTCCCAATAGATTTGAAATTTGAGATTTAAAGCTAATTTAAAAATCAAACTCATTCATTTAGAAAAATTTTTAAAACAGAATTTGAGGAGGATTTGAATCCCAAATTTTTGCTCCAATAATCAAGTTGGTTTATTCTAAATTATTTAAATTGCTACTTCTAAAAAGTACACTAACTTTTTAACATTTATTTTAAACCTAGGGTTTTCATTTATTTGTTTTTCAAGTTAAATTTGAAAAGTGATACAAACCAAACAATGTTAGACATGCAATGATGTTGAATGCTTATGTTTGAAATGATAATGCATGCTTAACACCCAGGGGTGTTACAGCCCTCCCCCCTTATAAGAATCTCATCCCGAGATTTGAGTTACGAACCATTTATCGTAAAAATCTTTATAAGCAGTTTGAAGATATTCTCCCGTTTCCCAAGAAGCATCGCTCTCATCATGATGACTCCACTGAACCTTGTAGGTTGTGACCACTTTGTTCCGAGTGACTCGGTCCTTGGTATCCAAGACTCGGACTGGTTGCTCGCGATATTCCAAATCTGCCTTGATCCGAATACCCTGAGGTTGTATTCTCTCCTCTGGAACACGTAGACACTTCTTCAATTGGGACACGTGGAAGACGGGAAAGATCGAACTCATCTCTTCGGGTAGCTGTAACTTATATGCCACGGGGCCCTTTTTCTCCAAGATCTGGTATGGCCCTATGTATCTAGCAGATAGTTTCTTCTTGATTCCAAACCGTTTCTTCTTCATTGGGGTAACCTTTAAATAGACATAGTCACCTACTTGGAATTCCAATGGTCTTCTCCTCTTATCCGCATAACTTTTCTGACGAGACTGCGCTGCTTGCATGTTTTGTTGAATAACACGGACCTTCTTCTCTGCCTCACCTACAAAATCAATTCCGTAAAACCTTCTCTCTCCGGGCTCTACCCAATTTAACGGTGTTCTGCACTTCCGGCCATACAAGGCTTCAAATGGTGCCATCTTGATACTCTCTTGGTAACTGTTATTATAAGCAAATTCTGCCAATGGTAACCAGGATTCCCATGACCCTCTGGATGATAACACACATGCTCTAAGCATATCTTCCAATACTGCATTAACCCTTTCCGTCTGCCCATCAGTCTGTGGGTGGTAAGCCGTGCTACGAATCAGACTAGTGCCCAAACCTTGATGAAGATGTTCCCAAAAGTGAGCGGTAAACTGTGAACCTCGATCAGACACTATTGTTTTTGGTATTCCATGCAATCGGACAATCTCAGCAATATACTTTTCTGCATATTGAGGGGGTCGGAAACTTGTTTTGACTGGCAGAAAGTGGGCCGACTTGGTAAGGCGATCGACTATTACCCAAATGGAATCATGGCCTTTCTGTGTGGTGGGGAGACCAGTGATAAAGTCCATACTTATATCATCCCACTTCCAATCAGGTACCGATAAAGGTTGTAGGAGTCCTGCAGGTCTCAGGTGAAGAGCTTTAACTCTACAACACATGTCGCATCGAGCGACGTATGCTGCAATCTCCTTTTTCATTTTAGTCCACCAATAACGGGGTCGTAATTCTTGGTACATCTTGCTACTTCCGGGGTGAATAGATAGCTTCGAACGATGGGCCTCATCCATCAGCTTGTTTTTGAGCTCTCTATCCTTAGGTACTACCAGTCGATCCTTAAACCATAACACTCCTTGTTCATCCAATCGAAAGTGTTTGGTGGGTTCTCTCTTCATCTTTTCTTTGATGTGAAAGATTCCCTTATCTGTTTTCTGACCCTCCATGATCTGGCTTTCCAGTGTGCAGCTGATCTGAATATTATGCAACACAGCTGGATGTAACAAATTGAACCCCTCTTCAAACAACGGTTGTACATCAATTGCATGAGATTTTCTGCTCAGTGCATCTGCTACTACATTAGCCTTTCCAGGGTGATAGTGCACATTCAGATTGTAGTCCTTTATCAACTCTAACCATCTCCTCTGTCTCATGTTCAACTCGGATTGGGTAAAGATGTATTTGAGACTCTTATGATCCGTGAAGATATTACACACATTACCCAACAGGTAGTGCCTCCAAATCTTTAGAGCATGCACCACTGCTGCAAGCTCTAAATCATGTGTTGGATAGTTAACTTCATGCTTCCTCAGTTGTCGTGATGCGTAAGCAATGACTCTTCCGTTTTGCATCAGCACACATCCTAACCCATTCTTGGATGCGTCACAGAAAACATCAAAAGGCCTTTCTATGTCCGGTTGGGCCAGAACGGGAGCAGTGGTCAACAACTTCCGCAAAGTACAGAAAGCTGCTTCGCACTCCTCCGTCCATACAAACTTGTGATCCTTCTGTAACAGACTGGTCATTGGTTTGGCAATCTTCGAGAATTCTGGTATGAAGCGACGGTAATAACCGGCTAAACCAAGGAAACTGCGAACTTCGTGAACTGAAGTTGGTGACTTCCAGTCCATAACCTCTTGAACCTTACTAGGGTCTACAGAAATACCATTTTCTGACAACACATGGCCGAGAAAAGGAACTGTCCTGAGCCAGAACTCACATTTGCTGAACTTAGCATACAGCCGATGTTCTCTGAGTCTAGTCAAGACTATCCGGAGGTGTTCTGCGTGTTCTTCCTCATTTTCTGAGTATATCAGTATGTCATCAATGAACACTATCACAAACTTATCCAATTCGGGCATGAAAACCGAATTCATCAGGTACATAAAGTATGCAGGAGCATTTGTCAGTCCGAAAGACATGACAAGATACTCGTACAAACCATACCTAGTCGAGAATGCAGTCTTAGGCACATCTTGCGGCCTAATTTTTATCTGATGGTACCCTGATCTCAAATCTATCTTAGAGAACACTTTGGCTTTAGACAATTGGTCAAACAAGATATCAATCCGAGGAAGAGGATACTTGTTTTTAATTGTCACGGCATTCAGTGGCCGATAGTCCACGCACATGCGTAAGGAGTTATCCTTCTTCTTTTTCACAAACAGAGCAGGGCATCCCCATTCGGACGAGCTGGGACGAATCAACCCTTTCTTTAGCAAGTCCTGAAGTTGTTTCTTCAATTCTGCCAACTCATTGGGAGGCATCCGATAAGGCCTTCTCGAGATCGGTGCTGTTCCTGGAATTAACTCAATGGCAAACTCGACATCTCGGTCTGGCGGCAGTCCCGGTAACTCCTCTGGAAACACATCTGGAAACTCACAGACCACTGGAATCTGGGATAGCAGAGTAGTTTGGACCGCACAGGATGTGCTAGCTAGGTCTACCCTTCTAGGTAGGACCACCCGAAAGGTGCCTTCCCCATTGGGTTCCTTAAGAGAGATACTCCTTCCTCCAACATCAATTACAACTCTCATGCGACTCATCCAGTTCATACCCATGATCACATCCAAAACTAACCCTGGCATGACTATCAGATTAAGCTTATATTGCCGGTTTGATATGTTTAGGGTTACTCCCTGAACTATCTGATTAGTCAACAGATCAGCCCCAGCTGAACTAATTTTATATGCACATTCCAATTCAACTATCTTTTGCTCATGCCTTTTAACAAATGCTTGACTTACAAAGGAATGAGACGATCCGGAATCAAACAAGACTACTGCAGGATGATTGTTGATAGAAAACATACCAGCTGTCACCGGTTCTCCTTCAGGGATATCATCCACAGTGGTGTGGTGCACACGAGCTTGATACTGCGTTTGCTGTTTCTTGGGATAGGGACAATACTTTGCAAAGTGCCCCGGTTGGTTACAGTTGAAGCACGGTCCCTTCACTTGAGCCACAGTTCCCGATGAACTACCTTGTCCTGTCTTTGCTTGAGGCAATGCCATCTTGAACGGCTTCTGATTTCTCTGGGATGGCTGAGTATTCTGACTCTTCCGCTGCGGTGGCCTAAACCTTGCACCGGGGACGGGCGAGCGATAGGCCGGGCGGTTGTTTACTGGGGCCCTGGACTGAGATGAACCCGACTCAAAAGCCCTCTTACGGACCTTGGAAGCGGCATAAACATTGTTGTTCTTCTCTTGCTTCAGGCAGTCACTAACGAAGTCATTGAAATTAGCTCTCATGTTTGTACCCACATGCTTCATCATCTTGGGACTCAGGCCTCTCTTGAAACTAGCGATCTTCTTGGCATCAGTATTTACCATATCAGGGGCATAACGGCTCAGGTTATTGAATGCATGCAGATATTGAGTCACAGTCTTCGTGCCTTGATTTAACGCCAGAAATTCCCCAAGCTTCATCTCAGTCAGACCTGGTGGAATGTATGTTCCACGGAAGGCGTCAGTGAACTCCTTCCAAGTGATATGGGCGTGGGGAGGAAAAGTGGTGCGGTGATGCTTCCACCACATTCCTGCCGGACCTTGAAGCTGATGAGCTGCATACTCAGTCTTCAACACTTCAGTCATCCTCAGGACACGAAACTTGTCTTCCATCGTATTAATCCACTCTTCTGCATCTAAAGGTTCTGCGGCTTCCTTGAAGATCGGTGGACGAGTATCCATGAAGTCCTTAAAACTACTGTACTGGTTTGCTTCATGGCCACCCTGGTTTATCCCTCGTCGGGTATTATCTGCGATACTGCGTAGCGCAGCTTCCATATTCTGTTGCATACTTTCCATGTTGCGTTGGCTTCCCAGGAATTGGGCGAAAAACTGTTCTGCCGTATAGGGTGGAGGAGGTGGCGGTGGATCACGGTCATCATTAGCGGCTGCACTGCCACCAGCCTCGGCGGCACCATACACGGTACGGCGAGTGTTCGGCATCTGCATGTTTCAGCAACAGTAATTATTAGGTGATGTTGTAGAAATTGCAACCGAATGAAAAATTATGCCGAACTGTATTCACTGGAGAGAATAAATTCATACAATAAAACAGGGGCACAATAAGTCATTCCAATTAATACAACATCACTAATTATATTACTTAAAGCACACACATCGCGTCCATTACAACCAAGTTGCCAGCATACATACACTGGACTTTTGACGTTCGGATATCGTCACAAACACATCCAAGCTTTCCAACATTACATCAAGCTTTAGTCTTTCTACTCATTATTACATGCTCAAGTGCCAACAACGCAAAAGATCATGCCAGCGGGACCTAGTAGCTAGCGCAACAACTACTAGCCTACTCGTCGTGGTCGCTGTCTAGGTCAGAGACGTTGGCGTTGCCGCCAACTGCAGCGTCGTCGTGCTCCTCAGCTGGCGCCACGGGCTCTGCAGGATCCTCTTCTACGTCCAAATCCATCTCGGCTGCGCCAGGGAGGTCATAAGGATTAAGCTGATTGTTCAGCCTATGGACCTCTTCATGCAAGTTATCATTGTACTCCTCTGCATCGACCAACCGCTGCTCTAGCTCAAACTGCCTAGCTCTCAACACATTCTCTGCGGACCAGGCTTCATTCCTCTGATGGAGCACATGAGCCAGCATGCTCTCAGCATTCCTGTGGGCGGTGGTCAGTCGCTCAAGCTGCTCTCTCAGCGCACGTACATCTCCCTCAAAAACCACGGTCCTCTGAGTGGCCTGATCTCTCTGACGAGTCAACTGAGCCATCTCAGCAGTGAGCCTCTCAATCTCGGCGTCGTGATCTCTCTGAAGCTGACGGCGGTCATCACGAGCCTGACCCAGAGCACTAGAAACACGTCTCAGACTACCTTCCACTCCATCGAAGGCTCTCATCACTGCAAACATGGCACTCATAGCAGGGTTGTCACTGTTTTGTGCCTCTGCTGCGCTAATCTCCAAAGACCTGCCCCTTGCCTGCTGCCACGAGTCAGTGGAGGGGTTGCCCCTCGGAAAGACTCCAACTATAGCTGCTGCCAACTCCTGAGGAAAGCGATCCATGATATCCCTCAGGATCCCAAAGGCTGCCCTCTCAGCGGCTTCTTCGGGGGTCCTGCCAGTTGACTCAAAACGCCAACCGGTCCACTCAGAACCATCACCTCGGGGACGAACTACTGCTTCCACAGTCACCAAAAGTCCTTCGCCCATCCGCTCATTTGACCAAAAGTAGCGGGGCTCCATCCCATCAGGATAGCCTACATAGCTGAGCACTCTCCACAAGAGCGTAGGCATCCCAAACTCTCCAAGAAAAGTGTGGCGCTGGCGAGTGCGCGAAGCAAGCTGATGACGGGGAGCTCTGCCGGTGGACTTGCGGGCTGTCTGCTTGGTACGGGCCATCTGTAGCAAAATTTTATTACAGGGGTGAGAACAAATTTTTAAGTTGGCATTTTTATCGAAATGAGATAAGCAACTTATAAGGGGAGGAACAATGCCATGAATGAAATGCGTAACATGATGCATGCACGTTCCGTACGTCCTCACAAACTTAGAAAATTAATACTACTAATGGAATAAACGGTGGCATACAACGACCTCTTGTAACATAGCTAATACGTACTACTCGAAAGCGCTGTTATGTACCTGCAGAAAATCACTTCAGCCCAAACCACGCAGTATGAAAACATGCAAAAAAAAACAGTAAAGTAAGTTACTCGCTCTACACGCATCCCCAGATACGAGTATAACGGTAACCACTACCCGAATCATCGTCCTATCGACGGCATCGTCACTGCATGACGGAATTTCCCACCAATGATACCCTCATACAAACATGCGCACGGCACGTGAGTACTTCGGAATCACTTAAGCACTCCCCTAGATCGGCAGTGTATCCGACCATGCACTCACAACTCTCACTTACCAAGGCGTAGAGGTAATTGATCCATACATTACCACTCAAGTGAATGGCACTCATACAATAGCACGCCGTATGAGCGACGAAATTTAAATATGATGCAAACCCCCAAGTTAGTACTTAAATAAGCCACCTAAAGTCCTTATCGGGCATAAAGGATATGACCACTGGCACACTTTTAAGTTCCAAAGCTTATTTGAAAACACAGTTTTGTTTTTAAATACTCATGTGAACAGTAACATGCTAAACCATGCTCCGATGCCAGCTGTAACGGATCAACGCAATTATACGAGATTAAGTCCGAAAATCTACCACCGAGGCGGTTAATTTAACAAACTTAAGCCTGTATAACTGGAGATTCCGTGAAATCACGAAGGATTTCAAACCAACCAACATACAACCAAGATCGTACTGATTTAGCAGCCACAGTTCACACGATACATAAAGTTGACCATAAGGTAAAATACATCGGAGTTCGGAAATAATCTTATTACAACATAGTTCAACATAAAGTAGCGGAAGCAAATAGTTTGACGCACGCACACTTAGTTCAATTACAGTGCCAGTGAGTAGTCATGGTCCACAAAAGCAGTAGATAAGATAATCAGGACGACCTCTGCCCAAGGTCCTAATTGTCACCCATCGCCGGATACAGACAGTTGGAGCAGTACCCGAAGTACATCTGACCATCTGCAACAACAATGGGAACAACGCCCTGAGTACGAGAATGTACTCAGCTAGACTTACCCGTCATAAACCAGAAATAACAATGACACCAAAGGAGCATGCAAGGCTTTATATAGTGTACTGGCTTGACTCATTTGCGAAAGGCATAAGTTAATTGTGAATAACTAAAAATAAGTATTTTTAGCATCATTTTATGATAACCTATTCATGCTAGGTAAGCACCTATTACTAAAACAATCACTTGATTACACATTAGCATCAAAGGTTACCATATCAGGTTTAGCATTTCCAACATTAACCACATAACCATCCGTGTTCCATCATTAACACTACGATGCCGTAGCTCGAGTCAAGTGCTCACTAACCGGGAGCGACGGCAATTCGAATCGAATTCCTATCCAGCTGGAGATTTATTCCTCACACAAACCATGCTTCCCCCGTCAGGGTCGCGTAGATCACCAATGACACTTTCCAAGAAGCCGCGGGATAACAATCATGGATCGCACTACCCAGGGACCGCCCGACTGCCAGGACGCACCTTGGGCTTACTCTTCGCGTCCCCGTACACCCCCTTCAACACCAGTCTGCCAACCCGAGTTTATCCCGGCTCGAAAAGTGTCGCTAGCTTCGCGGTCGAAAGGTACTTTATTCGGCCAGCTAAATGTGAGGCATGCGTTCAACATGACAAGAGGGACGAGCAACGATCGGTCCTTAATCGACACAGACGGAATCACTATAGTCCAAAACCCTATAAGACTCCGCCCGGTCTCCATTTATACCTCAACACTTGGTTACTTTTCAAGATTCACATTTACTGCTAACCATAGCCAGGTATTCGCCTATAACTCGCAGGTGACAGGGAATCACCCGACTTCTACCGATCTAAGCATGGCTAAGCAAAATACTCGATCCTGACCTAATAGGGTAACAGTAACTCTGGTGGACAAGAATAGTAATGCAACAACGGTTTCACTCAACTCCTATAACTTAATGCAACAATATATAATTATAATTCAGGTAAGTAAGAATAGCTTTTATAAAATAGGAGACTTATAATGCTCCGGGGCTTGCCTCTTTCGAACGAGCTAGGATGGTGGTCGACGCACTCTGGCAGCTCCTCGCTTGGCTCTTCCTCCTCGGACACCTCCTGTGCCTGGGGCTCCTGCTGGTCCGTCAAAGCCTGCTCCTCGATTACTGCTGCCTGCGACTCCTCCTGCGATCCTGTATGATGCGAGTGCATAAGTACATGCGAATGATGCATCGGATTAAGATGGAATGATGAAGTGACATGAGATGCAGACGAGCACATGGAATGAGCAGATAGTACAAAACTTCGTCTTCTACAAGGTAGTCCACGTCATCCAAGAACATGTACCCCAAGGTTTACTTAATTTGATTACACTAACTAACATACACCTGACACAAGCAAGTAACCCTAATTAGCCAAACCTTACCAACCTAACTCATTCACAACATCAGCAATACATAGTGATGCTTCAAAGATACACCAAACACATTTTATTCTTCTTAAATTCTCATAAAGAATAATCATTTATTCATTATTTGGCTAGGGTTGTACTGCAACACCTATTTCTGGTGTAGATAAAAATCTACAAAAATTACAGTAGAGTATTCTTACCCTAACTAAGCTACCACTAAATTTTCATGGTAAAAGGAACTGTAAAACTACTTGTACAAAATAAACAAATTATGGCCTAAAAGTGAGCATGAAATTACTTTATACTAGGAAAAGTATCAAACAACAGATTTCACATTTTTCCTAGGTTACCAACCATAAACTAACATACTACAAAAATTATCATGGGCATGTTATATACACTTATTGATTTCTACTAAAAATAACAAATATTAACCAATAAAGGCATTTGAACTACACTTCAAAAATTTCCCACAGAACATACTTCACTAGCATTTTTCCTAAAAAGTACATCACTAAAGAAGATTAATGCAACAAGAATCACATTTTTCCCTTTAATATTTTATTTACTACAATTTTTCTAAGATAACAGCATATATAATAATTAAATAAAAATGTACAGCAAAGTGTCACAAAAATAACATGGGATATTTTTAAACTGTAGATCTATTCACAAGGAGCATTTCAAAATTTGTTTCATGATTTTTGGAGCTATAAATAATGAGATACAATTTTTGGAAGCTTTTTCAGATTTTCTGGAAATACATTTCTTTAAAACTGAAATTCAAAACCGAACTTAAATGCTACGCGCACCCCGCTGTGACACCAGAGACCGAAACACTGAGACAGACAGGCGGGACCCATGCGTCAGACGGGCCCACCCGTCAGCCGGTGTCAGCCAGAGGCGGCGCTGACGGCCGTGATCTCGCCGCCGGCGAGTCCTCCGGCGACGGGGAGGTCACCAACGTGATCCTCACACCGACGCGAACACAGTGGTGCCTAGTGGGTGGCCAGACGAGCTCGGCATAGAGCTCGCCGGCGAGCATGGCGGCTCGGCGGCACGGGACGCCGTCGGCCGGCCAGCTCCGACCAAGATAGGCCGTGCGGTGAGGTCGGTGAGAGTCGCGATGTAAGTGCGGTGCTCGTGCGCTCGAGAAAAGGGCGAGGAGTGGTGCGGAGGGGTGCGGTCCACGGAGCGGGTTACTCCGGTGAGCATGGCCGGAACTCCGGCGAGGCATTACCGCGGGTGGAGGCCGAATCAGCGCGGGCCGAGGCGAGCACCGGATGCGCGATGACGAGGCGCAGCGATGGCGAAGACGGAGGCAGAGGCGGTGAGTCGGAGCGGAGGCTAGGGCGGTGGCGGAGCTCGGGAGCCGGCAATGGCGATGGCGGAGCTCTGCGGCTGATGCTGCGGGCGAGAATGGAGGGAGCAGCGAGGCGGACGAGCGCGCGGAGGGGGAGTAGGCGGGCGCGGGCGTTGCGGGGGCCACGGGGCGCGTGTCGCTCGGCTCGACGGCGTACGGCCACGCGGCGGCCGAACGCTGCCGCGGCGCCACGACGCCATGCGCGGGCGCGCGCGCGCGGGGGGCGAGCGGGAGGGGACGACGCGGACGCGGGCCGGGCCGGCTTCGGCCGCGGGCCGAGAAGTGGAGCCGGAGCCCAGTAACAAAAATCCGGTTTTTCTTTTTCAAATAAATTCCAGATTTAAATGTTCTGTTTGAAATTCAAATTTGAGGATGAAAACGAAGTTTTCAGAAATTCGTCCCAAAACAAAAGTTGTTCAAAATTTTATTCTCTACAACTTTCATATAGAACATTTTTCAAAATTCCCAATAGATTTGAAATTTGAGATTTAAAGCTAATTTAAAAATCAAACTCATTCATTTAGAAAAATTTTTAAAACAGAATTTGAGGAGGATTTGAATCCCAAATTTTTGCTCCAATAATCAAGTTGGTTTATTCTAAATTATTTAAATTGCTACTTCTAAAAAGTACACTAACTTTTTAACATTTATTTTAAACCTAGGGTTTTCATTTATTTGTTTTTCAAGTTAAATTTGAAAAGTGATACAAACCAAACAATGTTAGACATGCAATGATGTTGAATGCTTATGTTTGAAATGATAATGCATGCTTAACACCCAGGGGTGTTACAGATCCGCCGTCGGGAGGCCTACCGCACACGGGATCCGTCGTCGAGAGGCCTGTCGCGTTGGCATCCGCCGTGAGGAGGCACGTCTGCAGCGCCACGTGGCATCGAGTTCCGCCCACCATTGAGGAAGTAGGGCCGCGCGCCGCCTGGGAGCTCCTCGCCGTCGAGGAAGCAGGCTGCCACTACCTGGGATCTCCGCGTGCCGGGGGCACGGCCGCCTACGTCGGGCAGGATGCGCCGGGGAGCTCCGCCCGCAGGGGGCAGGGCCGCCCGCGCCAGCAGGCCGCGCCAGGGAGGTCCGCCACGCTTGGAGCTTCGCGCAGCAGGGACAAGGTCGGGGCGGCAGCGGGGGAAAGTCGCACGCGGAGGAGGGCACGAGCTCAGCCAGAGGAACGCCAGCGCCGAGCGGGGACCTCCGGTGAGGTCAGGTGGCGGCGCCGGTCATCTTCCCTGCGCTGGTGGAAGAGGACGACGGCGGACCTATCTGGCGGCGCGAGGGAAGGAAGCGGGCGTCGGGCAGCTCGCGACGGTGAAAGGAGTCGGGGTGACGGGCTGCTGCGTGCGGGTGGGAGAGAAACGGCGAACAGATTTTTAGCTGCCCTGTTTGTTGCCCCTAACAAATCTAGGTAGTGGGAGAGATGATTTATTGGATCAATAAATTTAGGTAGACTGATAGATAGTCTGTTAGAGTGATGTTTTTGGCCTCCACTATCAAATATAGGATATGCAGTGGACTTAGGTTAGAAATGCTCTAAACGAGGGACCGCTCCGGGCCGGAGTACCGCTGTTACGTGATCAACCTACCCTACAGCATCAGCGTGGGCTCCGTCATGGACGCCTTTGCGTCCTACGGCCCCCTCAGCGCCGAGGTGAGTGTGTCTTCTTGGCAGATGGATTCATCAGTTGGTGTACGGTAATTGATTACTACTCCTTATCTGGACCTGTGACGAATCTACATATACACGTTCGGGCGTCGTTTTCTAATCTTGGATTGGTTGCTTTCTCTTGGTTAGTCACTGCATTTTCCTGCTGATCTGTCATCTCTTTCAGCACGTGTTTTGGATCCGTGTTCCCCGCCCGATCGTTTGTTAGATCTGTAGTTGTTTCTAGTAAACACTTATTACTCATTAAAAATTCTAAATCTGTTTTGGTGCAATGGTTTTTAATTATATACTCCCTCCATCATCTAATATAGTGTATTTCAAAAAATTTAATACAACTTAAGAGAATCCACAAATGACGCACGTAACTATAGATTAAATCCAATTAAAACAACTCTCCTAAAATTGTTGTTTTCTTTTTTTTTACAAACTTTACTAAATCTAAGCATCGACACTACATAAAATGCATTATGTTTCAGTATAAATTTTATAAGTCATGATACACTTCTATTATAGAGGGAGCAGTTGTTTTGTCCATTTATTTGGATATAATAGTGTATTTGCTGTTAAAATCTGCACTTTCTTGGCACTTTGGCAAATCATGGACGAACGTGAGACGGGGAGGTACCGTGGCTTCGATGGAGAACGCCATCTTGGGGATGAACGGCCAGCAGATCGGCGGTCGCACCATCTCCGTCAGCAGGGCAAACCAGTGCTCCAGCCGCTGGAGGTAGAGGGCGTGATAGCGCCTGGCCAGTGGCCGCGGTCAGGCTTAAGGCGGGCCGGCCGGTTATCATCATCGTTCGTTAGCTCTATCAATAGTGTCAGGGCCGCCCCTAGGGGAGGGGCGAGGAGTGCGACCGCCGGGGGCCCAGCCCAGACAGGGGTCCAAACCCAGGTTTGCAATCCCCCATAGACCATTAGCTGTTAGGCCTCCTTGACGAGCAACGAGAGCAAGCCCCAAGCACTATGAAGACGAAACGTCCGTGCCTCCATGATCCATTGACTCACCCTCAAGTCACTACTCCTAGCCTGACCTTGTGTGCTTTGGTGATTCAGTTACCTCATGCGGTGACGCATCGGCCGAACCGTGCTGGCGTGCCACGTGCAACAAGCGAGCAGGAGCCTGGCATCCTGACCAGCAGTAGGCCATGGCCATCGGCCATCAGATTCAGGGATTAGCACTAGCATGTGACGCCCTGAAGTCTGAAAATTCAATTCTCAACTCTCAATCGCCGTTCATTATGCCAGCAACTGCTAGGCATTCAGGTCGATCCAGACAATGGATACGACGGATATGATCAGTTTATAATAGTGTTGTTCATCGATCATTATTAAATATGTTAAAATTGAGAATGTATTCCCATAAAGAATTGCATTTGTTTTTGCTTTGCAAGTGAAATTAGATATACGTATATATCTATATAGTACTAAACAAACCTATACATAGTCTTGAGGGCCCATCATAATGAGTTGACCTTAGGGCCCTTAAAAACTTAGGGCCGGCACTGAATAGTGTTTGGTCCTCTATCGTTCCAAGTTTACCATTCGCCGTTTTGCATGATTCAGTGTTAATGTGTTATGGAATGGAACTTGCCTTTGATGGAATGGAATGGAGCTAGCAGTCCGCGACAGCCTCCTGCTCCACGCTCCAGTCTGGGGTAGCTGGCCGCTGCCTGGCGGCTCCATCACACCTTCGGCCATCACACCTTCGGCCGCCGGCTCGTCGGAATCGCCCGTTCCCTCAGTCTGTGTCGTGTCGTATGGCGGAAGGGTAAAAATCGCATATTATAAGAATATGGTTTAAGTATTTTAGATGTACGTTGCAAAGTGTTGTATATCGATGTTGTAAAACTAGATCGGGATGTTACACATATTGTAATGGCTATGCACATATGTTTCAAGTATATATTTCAAATGTTTCATCTGTTTCAGACGCATATTGTAAGTGTTTTATCTGAATGTTGCATATACATGCATTTTACAAACATATGTCTTACGTATGTTTGTATGCGTTTTATCTGGATATTGCATATGTTTACAATGATTTTTAAATATTTTTATGTGTTTTTATAGGTATTTTAGATGCTTCTTTTAAGTGTTTTGTCTATCATATTTTGTATGTTGCAACTATTGCATCTTATTGTTTTTTAAAAGCAGATCGGGTGTTGCACATGGGATGCGCGTGGAAAAGCAGCTGGCGGCACGGGCGACGTCCGGGGCAGCATGGGTGACGTCCGAGCGGCGCGGGTGACGTCCGGAGCGGCGCAGGCCCACTACTAGTGAGCTCGCACGTGAGCCCAACGCGTTAGGCGCTCGCTCGTTTCCTGTGCAGCCCGCTGCCGTCCAGAGCGATGTCTAGCGCTAGCAAATCTGCAACTAAGATTGGGTAAGCTTTACCTACCGTAAAAAAACGAATATCATTTCCTGATAAAAGTATAAAATAAAAATGGGTAAGCTAAAACGATATCTTCTCCTGAATGAAAGTGAAAAGGTGAAATCTCTACTATAATGGACCGATCAAAATTATACTAAGTCTCTCCAGGAAAATGTCCCCCGCTAAGAGCCTTTATGTACACCTAAATAAATACGTACAAAAACTCGTCTCTATTAAAATCAAGGGCTAATAAAACACCCAAATCAAATTCAATGGCCCACGGAAGAAGTTTGATGCCAGCTTTCAAATGCACTCTACGCTCAGTCACGCACACGGGAGGATTCAAATGCGCCCGCCCCACGCACTCACTATCGCGGCAGGGTTTGAAGCCTGCGAAGTGCGAACATGGAATTAAAAAAGACACCGAGATCAGACACGAGCAGGGATCAGGACGCGAGTGCCCGTTGATCCTGTCGGCCGGTCGCTTCCTCTCAGATCCGCCAGACCAATCCAGCCATGACCGTTGCGAGCTGACCTCGACGCCCTGGCCGTGATCCTCGCCGCCAATCCCTCCCTGCCACGCTCGATCTACAACCGGACGCCAAACCCTGCTGCCCGCCCACACCTACTGCGATCGCCGCCGCCGCGCAAATCGCAAGCCAGACACCCCCGCGACGCCGCGATCCTACGCCCACGACACAGGTATTGTCGGCCGTCGACTCATCGCAGGCCACAGCCTCCGCGCCGCCGCGATCGTGGAGCCCTCAGCACTTTCTCGGTGCTCCTCCCGACGCGCGCGACGTCGTCCTCCGCCTACGCCCAGATGGATACGCGGTGCCCTCGGCACTTTATCGGCGGTTGCACCTTGGGCCTGGTCGTAGTATCCTCCTGATGCGCGTGACATCCGACGCCTGCGCCCAGGCGGACACGGGCACTGCCGGCGGCCCCGGTTTTCGGGTGGCCGGTGCGGCCATGCCGCACTCGAGTTCGCGGGCCGTGGAGAGCTCTGCATCATCGGCCAAAAGACTGTAAGATATGCTCCCTTTGCTTTCGTGGGATTTTTAAGTATTCTAAAAAAGACATGGACCTCCAGCACCATCTTAATGATATCTGTGTTGTTTTTGTAGTTTAGCTTATCTGTCATTAAGGCACTCCTAATGTAGAATCCATCATAGTTTCTATGGACATTAATTGTATTGCCACCTAAGCGTTTTGCTGATGTGATAAGGTAGTTATTGAAGAGAGAAAGAAAAAATCATATAAACCGGGTTTAAGTTAGAAATCATGTCTACACGAGAACCAAAACATGAAGGGATGTGATTGATAGAGAATGGAGAGAGAATATACGTGACTGGATAAAAAATTGCTCTATAGAAAGTATTCATTGGAACTATAGTTTCTATATGTAGTGTCTATAAAAATTAATAGGTATAGAAACTACACGTAGTTTCAGGCATTAGCACTGCCCTTAGCTGCTTATCTTTTTTGTTGTCAGGAAAAATAGGAACGACCTCCAGGCTCCAGCACCATCTTCATCAGCAGCGGCTGCAGCCAGGTGACGCCACCACACGTCCAGAAGATCGCTCAGTCCGTCCAGCCATAACCCCGGCGCCGCGACGAACGCGCAGCAGGCCACAAAACCCTGGCGGCCCGGCTGCAATCGCCGGCTGAAGATCCTTGCTGGCCGGCCACAGCTCATTGTCATCGCAGGTACTTCACCATCACTATCAGTATCATAGGGACTCTGAAGTTTTGCATTGAGTTCAACTAAAGTATCTTCGTAAATATGGAGCCTTTTCTTTCTCAAGTTTTTTCACATCTGTTGAGAATATATTTTCATTTTAGATCAATATGTACCAGTGCCAGGGTGCAACTTGACTAATGTATAAAAAAAATACTAAATAATATTCATGTGTTGCAAATGTCAGAATTCCTTTTGTTTGTGAACTTAGGTACTATAGAATTCTCTCAATTTACCAAAACCAAAAGTCCAGTATTCAGAAGGGACAAGAGTAACTATCCCATGATCAATAATCCTGGTTTGCTCTAATTGGTCTGAATTTCAATGCATAAAACAAAATCAGAGGGGAATTCAGATAGCTGGCTAAAGGGAGAACAAGAGAGACTGTTGTAACCTTCCGAGGCATCTTCCCAAGAGTTTCCATCATCAGCGCCAAGTGGTCCTGTAAAATAGGTAACAAACAGACCGTTCAGTTGATTAAATGACGATAACAAACAGATAACAGTAGGCTTGATAAACAGGAGTCAACATCCAGAGTTGATTGATTTAGGAGCACAATTGACATATATTCTTACATAGGCATGACATCAAATTTCGCATGAATAGAGCAATCAAGCAGGTAACACTTCAATTTTTGCAAGGCATTACATCCGGCAACCAGAACTATATAGCTTGATCTTGTTTTTCTAGAAAAAAAGGTCAGTACAAACAGAACAGCTGGCAAGTTCAGCCCCTTTTCTGTAACCTTCAGTAGAATTTACAAAATGCAGTTAGCAGTTTCTGCTTACAGTTGCTATACAAAACGATTCTAACACAGTTCTTCGATTTGAACCTACATGCTGTAGTGTAGGTTATTTTGCAAGATCATAATAGAGAGGAACCCACAAGCATATATCACAATAAAAATTTGTTTGCATAGCAGCATCTCATAGTGCGCCTCAAATGTTGCACATCAAAGTTGGTGAGTTCATTAAAATACTTTCAATTCCATAAAGATTTCAGTAGGTTGCAGCTGTCAGGTTGGGTACGTCTTTTACAGGATTGAATATATTGTTTTAATTCTGAAGTGCCCCACTATATGATACATATATTTGTGTCAGTGCAATTTTTTTAAATGCCTGAATAATTGCAAGGGAGTGTTTGAAAGTACACCAAATATTGTGGTGTATCAGTACTCACTTTTTGGGTCTATTTATATAAAAGAAAAATGAGTAGAAGGAAATAGGAAAAAAAATATACCTCCCTTGCATGTGTTTTTAAGATCCTATGTGGTCCTCCTTGACTTTCATGCTTTGAAGTTACAGTCATGTGATCAGTCTGGTACTCTGGTTACAGTTACTGGCACAGCTTATAGCTTACACAAATAACATATGTTTCCTTAATTTTGAGGCAAGGTATGCCACTTTATTCATAATGGACATGCAAAACAAAACTGTGCACATTATGGATTCACTTCCAGAAGATATATATGTTACCAAGGTTATGATCAAAGCATGCCATATATAGCTACATTTCACACTATTGCTAAAAGATTCAGTCCCACCATGAAACTGACAAATTCTAAGTGGAACGATAATATTTATTACCAGAAACGAGAATTCCCTACATGTGTTCCAAAAAAATAAAGGCCGGTAATCACTTATAATATATTTCATCTTTCTTATCACAAAATAGTTATTTGATTTATATACAACAAATAAACACATGATCTTCTCCAGGAAATTGGGAAGCTTTCTTGTATACCATTTCATGAAGTCGTGGGATGACATAAGATTGCCACCGATCAACGCTGTAAGCATATATTATCAATGTATATTCCATAAACTACATAGAAAATTAATAACTTAATTTATTATCTGTCATGCACAGCTATCAACTTCATCGAGGATGAAATTCTTATGGACATTTTGAAGATCCGTGCAAACGAATGTTTTGATAGCTTCCCTAAAAATCTCCAAGTCATGTTTAAGGACTAAGACAGAATGTAACTTAGATAGTTAATACGAGAAATAACTTTATTATGCCTTTTTATGCAAAAGTGTCTCCCAGATTATATATATGCTTAAATACAATTGTGTAAAAGTTGAACCGTGGATAAAAAAATCATCTTTTGGTTGTTTTCATGTGCATCATTAAAATAAAGTTGGGACGTTAGCACGGGCATTATATTGATCTAAAAATGGGTAAGCTTTCCCGTGCAAAAAACGATTCTTCAGAAAGCAAAAAAATAAAAAAAAAACAGAATGGAAAATTTTGCTGGATTCAGCCCGTGACTGTGGGTCCAACGTCCAACCCCGAGCCGTGGAGTCGGGGCCGATGCTTCTCCTATATAACCGGGTGCCGGCGCCTCCTTCCCCATCAAGCATTCCTTTGCTCTTTGTTGCATTTCTGATTTCTGATCTGCAAAGAGAATCCCCAACTCCAGCTAGCTCGTGGTTTAGGGTTCGAGAGAGGCGGCGAAGATGTCGGCGCCGTGGTGGGACTCAGACTGGAAGGACCGCTCCGGGCCGGAGTATCGCGCTTTCGTGAGCAACCTACCCTACAGCACCAACGAGGGCTCCCTCAAAGACGCCTTCTCCTCCTACGGCCCCCTCAACGCCGATGTGAGTGTGTCTCTTCTTGACAGATGGTCATCGTGTACAATGGTTGATTACCTGGTCCCGTGCGAGTTATTTTTTTTTTGTCTTGGATGAATGTACACGTGTTTGGGCGTCGTTTTCTAGTCTTGGATGTTGCTCTCTCTTGGTTACGTTGGTCCCTGTCTCGGCACGTGTTTTGGATCTGTGTTCCCCTATCCCCAACACTAATTTTTAACCTATTTATTAGATGTGCCCATCTGCAGCTGTTTCCCCTTTTGCTTCATCTGATAAATACTTACTAGTGCTGATTGAAAGTTCTAAACTTCAATTAATTTTGGCCCGGTCGTTTAGATCTGTCCCCCTGCACATGTCGGTTTTAGATCTGCTGATCTACATCTGTTTTTCTCCTTTTGCTTCATCTGCTAGTACTGATTAAAAGTTCTGAACTTTTTAATTAATTTTGGCCCGATCGTTTAGATCTGTACTTGTTTCCAGGGCAGTTTGTTCATTTATTTGGATATAAAATACTGTATTGCGGCTAAAATCTGCACTTTGTTTGTAGGTGGCGTATGACCGTGACACTGGGAGATCCCGTGGCTACGGGTTCGTGCAGTTCGATGACAAGAAGTCGATGGACAACGCCATCCAGGGGATGAACGGCCAGCAGGTCGGCGGCCGCACCATTTCCGTCAGCGAGGCGAACCAGCGCCCCCGCCGCTGGAGGGCGTGAGCCACCGAGCAGGCCGGCGCCTGGCCGACGGCCGCGGTCAGGGCGTCAGGCAGGCTTACGGCGGTCCAGTTATCATCATCCTTATCGTTCGTTAGCTATATCACTATATCAGTAGTGTTTGGTCCTCTATCGTTCCGAGTTCGCGATTATCGTTTGTCTAGTTTAGTGTCGTGGGATGGAACTTGCCTTGATGATAAGCCCCCTGTTCGGCTGAGCTTATCAGCCTGCCGAACAGGGCCAAGTTGTTCGTTGCCTTGATGGTGCTAAGGTGTTCGTCGTTGGCTTTGTCGTGCCTGTGAACTCGACAAGTTGTCTGTCGTCGTTTGCTTTAAATCTATGAAATGGAACTTTTTCATATCCTGTGCGTATGGGTCTTTCGTTATGCTTTAATCGACCGCACTGTCAGAGGTGAGCAGCTGATTCCGCGAGTTGCATGTTTGCACAATTGTGCAGGTAGCGACTGAGGCCTCGTTTAGATGCACTCAAAAAAAAAAAAATTCACTCTCTCTTCATCACATCAATTTTTGACCCATGCATGAAGTAGTAAATGTAGGTAAAAAAAAACTAATTACACAGTTTAGTTGGAAATCACGAGATGAATCTTTTGAGCTTAGTTGATCCACGATTGGACAATATTTGTCAAATAAGACGAAAATGGTACTATTCATCGGGTTGAAATTTTTTCAGCATCAGTTTATGATTGGATAAATTTTACCAAATAACAATAAAAAGTGTTACAGAAATTTTTTTCCAAAATTTTTTGGATCTAAACACGCCCTATGCTTTAATCGACCGCACTGTCAGAGGTGAGCAGCTGATTCCGCGAGTTGCATGTTTGCACAATTGTGCAGGTAGCGACTGAGTTATTATTCTCTGCACATGTGCAGCATAATGGTGGCTCCATATATTGGCTTTGTTCGGCAGGTTGTTTTTTTTATATAAATCGGCTGTGGCTGATTTGCTGTGAGAAAAAAATATTGTTCTACGGCTGATAAGCCGTGCTGATAAGCTCAGTCGAACAGGGGGATTAATTCCGACATACTCCGTAGTAAGAACACGTAGGGCCTGTTTAGTGCCCAAACTTTTTACCCGTCACATCGAATGTTCGACACATGCATGAAATATTATGTAGATAAAAAAAATTAATTGCACAATTTACATGAAAACCGTGAGACGAATCTTTTAAGCCTAATTAGTTTATGATTAGTCATAATTGCTACAGTACACATGTGCTAATGATGGATTAATTAGGCTTAATAAATTCGTCTCGCGGTTTCCAGGCGAGTTATGTAATTAGTTTCTTTTATTAGTATCCGAACACCTATTCCGACATCCTATAAAATATTCGATGTGACATTCAAAAACTTTTCACCCACAAACTAAACAAGGCCATAGTGCTATTGCTTTCATTAGCAATTAGTAGCAAGCACCATTTTTATATTGTTTTGCTTGACTATTGGGTTGAATGCTGGGTGATAGTTGAATGATAACTTTGGTCAATCTTTAGCCGCGTGGTTGAAATATATTGATAGAAGAGAGATAAATTTGATCAAGTATTGGCCGCTAGTTGATCGGGTTGTTCAGGAATAGATGAGTTTGGTTTTGCTCGGTTGACTGGAACAGATGAGTTTAGTTTTCCATAGTTGATTGGGTTGATCTGATAGGCATTGCTAAATAAATATCGCAAAAAAGCTAAGCACCACCACTAAGCACCCACATTATACATCCTCTAATTAGCGAGCTATTACTCCTACTCTAACTAGTCCTATTTAACTATAAATGCATGTAGAATATTATACTTTACTTGAATACGTAATTCTCAACGCCATGTTATAACCTCTTTACATTTTTTCTTCTATTTTAGCATACTTCCTTTTCCATGGAACATTGTTTCTTGTATAAGAACAAATACTCTTCCCCGAAAAAAATTATCCATCATTGATAAAAATAGTCTACTTGATTCAAAAAAAGATCCGTTGAGTCAAAAAGTCTTAAATAGATTTTACTCCCTCCATTATAAATTATAAGTCCTTTTAATTTTATTTGAGAGTCAAAAACATTTTAAGTTTAACCAAATTTATATAAGTAAGAGAAAACGCTCTCAATTCTCAACATCGCCCTGCGGGCTGCGGGGACAATCATTTTCGCTATGTGGAGCTTAATTGGACTTTGGGCCGTGTCGTAGCCACTCTTCCAAAGTCAAGGCCCACCACGAGTCTACGACCAGTCGACCACGTGTGCTCCGGCATCTCCTCCGCCGGTGGCATGTTCCCGGGCGCTGCGCCGTCGATCCCCCGTGGCACAGTCAAACAGCCCAGCGGCGGGCTCCGGCTCAGATTCCAGCGCCGCGCCAGGGCGCTCCCCTACCGCGGCGACCGACCGACGGCCAAGGACTGACGCGCACGGCGCACGCAGACGCAGGCACTCTCCCAGCATCCAGCAAACCCCGTATGCCACACACAACCTAACCAAGCCACAAATTGACGGGACCAACTTGACGAACTCTTGGCTCCAAAGCTTTCCCGGCCAGTCTCAGCAACCCTTCCCCTACCCCGATCGAGCCGTTGCGGAATCGCTTGTCTCGGTCGGGATCCGGCGCTGCCGCAGCCCGATCCGATGCTCTCCGGCGTCGACGACGACGTCCCCGACGGCATCGGGATGGCGCGGCTCGCGTGGACGCGCCTCCCCACCGCCGACGGGGAGGGGGCGGGCCCCTCCACTTCCGCGGCCGCGGACGGCGAGTTCTTATCCGCTGCCGCCATCGAGAGCCTCGACTACGAGGTCATCGAGAACTACGCGTACCGGGAGGAGCAGGTACGCGCCGCCCCCGCCCATCTGCTCCTGCTATTGCCCTCGACTCTCGAGCGTGTGGTTTTGGTGTGCGGTCAGCTTAGTTGTTTGTGTTGCTGGGTCGACGCAGGCGCAGCGGAGCAAATTCTGGGTGCCCTACTACGTCATGCTCAAGTGGCTGTTCTCTCTGCTGATCGGCGTTGGTGAGCACTCTGTTTGATTCTTTGTTGTCATCATCATGTTATAATTAGCCATTTGTCTGGTTCTATGAGCTTAGTATAGCAATCGTAATTCAAGTAGCTGACACATTTCCTTATATCTGTTTTCCCCTGAGGTGTTGTCTACTTGCCTGACTACACTTGTATCACTTGAACTGTGAGCCTAATTGCACAAAATGTAGTTCAGATGAGTGATGAGTCTCATCCAACTGAGTTTCAGACTTGGGTTTGTATTATCATATTACTAATGTGTTAGGCAGATAAAGAAAATGGGCAATGCAACCAAAAAATCTACTACAGTATTTTTGAACTGAAAGTGCAGAACACGGAAAAGCCATGTAAAATAAGCTGTATAAAAGGATTAGATGCCCTCATGATTTAGGCTGTGTAATTGCTAAAAGGTGGGGGTGACTGGCTTAGTGCTGGTTACCATTTTTTTTCAGAACACTGAATTTAGCATGAAGCCATGAATGGGGCAACATATGGAGTAATGGTTAAGCGAGAGCTTTGCTGCTATACTGCACACTTTCTGTTTAACGAATTGCACATTCTTATCATATATGGCACTGCTCCTTCTAAATGTTGTACTGTATTTTCATGAAAGTGGAATCCCAGAGTATGGTTTAGTATTTGTTATTTACCACAGTTTGCAAATTCTCTATTACCTTCATTCCTATTTGAGTACTTTTATCACAACACAAGGGGCCTGTTTGGTTGGTGCCTGCGAGGCAGCTACACCAGGTGTCTGATTTCGGTCGCCTAGGGTCAGATCCACCTGCCTGGGTGCAGGCCCTCAGGCCAGGGCACCAACCAAACACCCCCAAACTTTTGTCCTCTATTTTGTTAAGTTGTATCTGATAGGATGACCATTGCAGTCCGTGCATCTGATCTAGTTTATTCTATATCTCATTATTTGATTCACAGATAGTGATAAATGAACAAGGATTATGCTTAGTAATTCTTTCTGGAAAACTTGATGGATTCGGGTGGGTAGCGTCTTGGGTTCACTAAATTCCCAGTTGGGGTACAAACAGACATCATGAACTCATAAATAGTACCTAAACATAAAGATTGGTGTTGCAGGGTTCAAAACAATTCATGCAACATGTTACAAAAGGAAACTTTTTTTGTGACGGTATAATGGCCCTGTTTGGAATAGCTTAATTTTTAGGCGATTTTCTCAATAGCTGGCTTTTTCTATAAGCAATCTTTTCTAAGAAGCGCTTTATAGGAAAAGCTGCCTGTGGGCATCATGCTTCAGCGAACTAAAAGCAAGCTCCTGAGCTCAACGTTAGCCACAGGGTAGAGCTTGTTGCTGCCCCAATCAACCTTCCAGGCAACCAAATTGAGCACCTAGCTAGGCAAATCGAACTTTAGTACACAAATCCCAATCAAACCCACACAAGCCAGCGGAGCTGGAGAAGCTGTGTGGCCAAGGGCTTGTGGAGCAGAAGTGGCGAGGGGCAGCATGGTCAAGGGCTGGCGGAGGTGTGCTGCTGGCAGCTCAGAGGTGCATGGTGTGGCTTCTCCTGGGCAGTGGCGGCGTCAACCATGACCTCAATGCCGGTGTGCCGTCTCCGCGAGCGAGCTTTGGGGAGGTGGGTGTTGCCTGGTGGCGCTATGAGGAGGCCGATGCGGAGCGGCACTGCAAGGAGGCGGATGCAGAGGGAGGAGAATGGTGCTAGTGAGGAGGGAGGGAGGTGCTGTGAGTGAGCGAGGAAAAAAGCTGAGAAGCTGGGGTGCGATGGCTTCTGAGCATTTCAAATTTCACGTTTGGGCTGGCTTGTGGCTTAAAAGAAACATAAGCTGAGAATGGGGTTGCCAAACAGGGCCAACATATGTTGAATGATTCAGCCAATGAGAAACTATGCCTTCTTCTTCTTCCTTTTTTTTGAATAGAGACTTTAAGCATATAAGACTGTGTTACTGTTATGAGATATATTTTATACACCAAGTTTTACTTGCATTGTTTGATTCTTCTTGCACTTGATATCATTTTCTGGTTTGTAGGTACTGGATTAGCTGCTATATTCATAAACCTGGCTGTTGAGAACTTCTCTGGATGGAAATATACTGCGACATTTGCTATAATAAAGCACTCATATTTTGTGGGATTCCTCGTGTACACAGTTTTCAATTTAGCCCTGGTCTTCTCTTCTGTATATATAGTCACAAACTTTGCTCCAGCAGCTGCTGGATCTGGTATTCCAGAGATCAAAGGTTACTTAAATGGTAAGGTTTAGTTACTGAATCATTTGGTTCTGTCGTTGAGAAATTGATGTAGTTTGAAGTCTTTATGCAGGAGTGGATACACATGGAATCCTCCTTTTCAGGACATTAGTTGGGAAGGTGGGTTTACAACTTTTTACATTGCTTTCTTCAGCTAATATGATGTATTATCTCATATATGCTGCTTTGTGCCATAGATCTTTGGGAGCATTGGATCAGTTGGAGGTGGATTGGCTCTAGGAAAAGAAGGGCCTCTTGTTCATACTGGGGCCTGCATTGCTTCGCTTCTTGGACAAGTGGGTTTGTGATCATGATTTGAACATCTCCATTCACGAGTTATCCACAAGTTGAAGATGTGAATTTATGCTATGTACTTCACTACTTCTATCATGTCTATTGTTGTCTTCTTTGGTTAGAATAGATTTCAAAAGAACAGGCCGTTGTGGTATCTCATTGTCCTGAAAGATAGTAAATGAGCTGTCAAAGTCAAAAAGTAAAAAACAGATTCCCACAAGCATCGATTTAGGAACCTTGGAGACGTTCTCAATAAGTTGTGGCATTCAACATGACAATTCTCATGTTCATATTGTGTGCTGACAAAGGGCTGTTGATACACATCGACAAGTGTAGCTTTTGGTGTGTTTGTATGTAGAAAGATATAACCAATGGTTTGCTACTCAGATTTTGGTGCTAATATGCGATGCTTGGGGCAAAAAAGTAGATCTGCAACAATCAATGATGTTATACTAAGCAATAGTGAACTACTGAACTAGTGATGCTCACAAAGTGAACTAATCGACAGCTTTAGGGTCCACCTGTATTTTGAATTGCTATTGACTGGCCCAACAAAATCTGTTCACCAAGGCCAACACATGACATGACAGCAGATTAGCTTTTTTGTTCTACTTCATTTCCACTTGGAAGTATTTTGTTGCTATCATATGAAAATGCTTCATACTGTCAAGTGTCGACTAATTCTATGCATGTGGTATAGGGTGGATCTGCAAAGTACCACTTGAGTTCTAGGTGGGTACGGATTTTTGAAAGCGATCGTGATAGGCGAGACCTTGTAAGTTACTTTTGGCCATGCAATCTATCTATTACTTCTGCCTCCATGAATAGCTATTAGGTAAAGTCACTCAATGATATATTTTTTTTGTCATACATTATACTTAAATCTTCAAATTATCTTGAATTCTTGGTTTCTTTGTGCCATTTAGTTGTACTAGGCCATCTTGTTGACATGAAAAAAAAAGACTGTGTAAACAAATGTAAACCATTCATACCCTGTTTGCAGCCCAGCAGAAATTGAGTGTACTCTGGTTCAAGGACATATTTTGGGACTTTTGGTAGTATATGAAAATGATGCTGTATTATTTACCGAGACATTTGCCTTGTCATAACACTGTTGGTCAAGATCATCCGAGTGGAGTGGTTCAGATGTGAATGTTCTTGGTTTGTATGGCAATTGCAAGACTTGCCTGTTTAGACTTTAGACACTCAAGTCTACACTTTGTTATCCTAGTGTTGTCAAATGACAGACATATCTGCTTGCAATACGCCAATACCTTAATGGCCCAGCTGCACCTTCTCTATTGAAATGTGAGGTTTAATAGCAAGCACCACTGTCACACTTCCTTGCTGGTGCATCCTTATCTACCACATGAGATTTGAGCCTTATTGGCTGAGATTGCTGCAGCAGCAGCTTTGCAGCTGCTGAGCACCAACCAACCAGTTTCAACAGCGTAGAGTAGTACTGAATCCATGCAGCAGCAGCTGCAGCCAAAACTAGCACAGCCGATCAGGCCCTTTGCTAATACCTTAGCTTCTCCCGATCAGTCAAACCTTAAAAATTCACTGTAATTGAAATGCCTAAATAGATGAATCCGTTTCAAGTTTTTTTTTTTGAAAAACTAATCCGTTTCAAGTTTTTCTTTTTCATGTGGCAACTCATTTTTGTTTTTGAGGTTATACAACTTAACATTCTATGGTCAAGTCATGTAGATATTGTTAAAGCAAGCCCTCAAGAAAAGGCTGTTAAGATAAAGCAGATTGTTGGCAGGGAATCAAGTTTTAAGGCTAACAAGCTGCCAAACAAGTCTTTATTCAAATTTATTTTTCTTGAACTTGTTGTTTTTAGCACCTTCTGATACACATGCTCTATCAGACTCTTTAATTTCTGGAACTAAGGACAATAAGGAAAAAAGGAAAGTAATATGGAAAATTAGCACCTTCAATCTTGAAGAATTCTTATATATAATGTCGAATGCATTCCAAACTTTTTTTTTAAAGAATGAAAGGGTTATAATATTGAAGCTCTCAAAACTATTAATGTTTCAAAAGGTGACATGTGGATGTGCAGCTGGAGTTGCTGCAGCCTTCAGAGCTCCTGTTGGTGGGGTACTATTCGCCTTAGAGGAAGTTACTTCCTGGTAAGATTGTTCTATCATCTTTTTACCTTATGATGGATAAATTGACACATAACTGGAAAGTTAGCGATTTAGAGCGCTGATGACTTATTCGAGTTTCCGATCTGTAGTTTCCCTAATCGGCTTCGCTGAATTTAACAAACTACTATTTCAATTATAGAAATATTGTGTTTTATATGCTTGAAAATAAACAGTGTTAACAACTCAGCTTTTGTTATTTCTTTTTTTCCTAACTTATATATCTTTTTTGCTACTTTATTTATTCCTTTAGCTACTGGCAACAAAATCTTCAGTACTAGTGTAGTAATGTGTGATTCACCTTATGGTTGACTGTAGCAAGTTGAAATGGCTAGTGACATGAAACGCTTAAGAGTTCATTCTGGTCATTCTCATCTCTCTGGTTAATCGATAATAATACTCTTGTAATATGACTTCTATGCAAAATCTATTTATATGAACTACACAGGATCAGTATAAAGTTTTTAAGTTTGTTATCCCTCTGAAGGTTGAGAGTTGACTGCATTCCCCATAGTGACAAGATTTTGTGACTGGAGGGAGTATTTAGTGTTTACCGCCTTACTAACCATGCCTGTTATGAACTCCCTCGTGATAGGCTGCTGTTCTGCCTGCAACATCATGAATACGTGATTGCAAGGTGCAAATTAATTCTAGATTGAATTACAGAGCGCTCTTTCAAATAGAAGTTTATCAGGAACTAGCTACCTGAGGTGTCCTGTCCCGTAAATGCTACCATCTAACCATCAAGATTTGCAAGCGTGAACTCAACAAGTGAACACAATGTTCATTGTGTGTGTATAATGTGATCAGAGTATGGTGGGTGGTCCTGAAATTCTATCCTTAGCGTTTTCTGACTGCATGCTTCTCATGTTTCAGACTTTCAGTGTATGATAAAACTGAGAGTTTGACTTGTAGTTAACTAAGGCTTTGTGAGTTCATTGCCATCTCCCTTTCTGATGTATACATTTCTTTTCTAACTTTGTACCTAAGTGCTCATACTTCTGTGCGGTGACCTTTCATGCTGCTTGCCAGCTGTTATTCCCTTGCTTCACCTGAAAGCTTGTTTTAGATTTCAGAATAATACTCATCAGCTAGTCTTTGTGGATTTTGTTGGGTACTTTTACTGTGACCTAAAGCCGAGAAACCTAAAATGGATATATGTTATTTGTTAACTTTTTTGTTTTCTGCCTACTGTATTCTTCATGATGTGAATGTGGTTTATAGTTTGTTTTCTGATTAAAAATTTATTTGATATTTGCACTGTGTGACTGTTTAAGAATATGGATGCGAATGTGGTATGAGGTTTTGGGGCCTGAATGTTATTTTACTCGGATTACTATGTTAGAGTTGGGTCCAACAAAGTTGCATGCATATTTTATTGCACTATGTCTAGCTAGCTCAGAGGTTTACATTTTAGTGTGATGCACATTTCTTCTGGTGAAATAAATAAATTAAAATGCTTAAATTGCTCTATATGAGGGTAAAAAGTCTTTGATGCCTTGATATATATAGCAAATTATAGTGTTATCTATATTTGCCAAACTGAATGGATCAATCCATATTCATGTTTGAGCATATTTGAATTCATTTAGAAAATACAGGTAGGATGCTTTCAATCCTGAGTAGCATTCATCAGTTTTCACCCCAACATTTACTGTAGATATTTTGCTATTTTAACATCACAATGATATTTTGCTATTATAATACCGTTAACCATTTCGCCACTTCACCTTTGAAACACCTCTTCAGCGTATTTCGTGTCCATGCATTGGCAACCTCATGCCATAGATTGTTTCTTAGTATGTCTTTGTACTCGATCAGAGTGGCCAAATGACATGAAACACTTGCTTCAACTGTCTGCATTGCACTGCAACATTTGATTGATTCTGTTCATGTTTACATTCCTGAAGGTGGAGAAGTCATCTTATGTGGAGAGTATTCTTCACATCTGCTGTGGTGGCCGTTGTGGTGCGTTCAGCCATGAATTGGTGCAACAGTGGAAAATGTGGTCATTTTGGAGCTGGAGGTTTTATAATCTGGGACATATCTGGGTAAGATAAATCCCCTCACCCCCCAATCAGACTGGTCGTGCTTCAATCAGGAAATGGCATTTGTGATATAAATTGTTCTTATCCTTTTGATTTGAAGAGGTCAAGAAGATTACTCATATCAGGAACTGTTTCCTATGGCAATTATTGGTGTTATTGGCGGACTTCTTGGTAAGTAACACAGTGTCGATCCAGTGTATCTATAAAAGACAAGTCAGGTTTCACTTAACAATAGTTTCTGTGCTGATTAGGACATCTTAATCCTTTAAATATGGTCCTCGTCTTTGCATAGTTTATTGTCTTCTTATCATGCTAGTCATTAACCAGTATAGGGCAGTATAGCTGCATCCTTACAAAATCACTATGCATCTGCTCTTAGGCTGCACTGTACCTATTTCCATGTCAGCTAGTAACTACTCTTTGGAGTCTTTTAGAGACTCCACTATTCAGAATTGGATGAAGTTCTATGGTAAAATGTTGTTATTGAGCGACGCACACAATCCTGAAAACTCATGCCCAGTTGATTCAAAGTTCCAAACCGATTAACTGAATAAGCAGTCCTTTCATGTGTATTAATTCTTTTATCAAATTTTCCTGAATCTAATGTGTTGGTTTCTTTTCAGGGGCATTATTTAATCAACTCACCCTGTATATAACTAAATGGCGGCGAACGCATCTTCATAAGAAAGGGAAACGAGTCCAAGTATGCTGAGTATATGATGGATTTTTAGTGGTAGATTTGCTTCTGTTGTCTGTAGTTCTATTTCTGACATCCATAATAACATTTTCAGATCTTTGAAGCCTGCCTTATATCTTTGGTAACATCCACGATTTCCTTTGTGTTGCCACTACTGAGGAAATGCAGCCCATGCCCGCAGTTAGATACTAATTCTGGAATCGAATGCCCTCATCCACCTGGCACAGATGGGAATTTTGTTAACGTGAGATTTACTTTGTGAATTTCTGCTCAACTTGCATGTTCTCTTCAGCTGTATGATAATGATACTTTCTTTCTTTTATTAATCCTTTGTTTGCATTATGCAGTTCTATTGTTCAAAAGATAGGGAGTACAATGATCTAGCAACCATTTTCTTCAATACTCAGGTTAAGTATCATTAGAGTACTTTCCTTAGTCGAGCATTTTCTTGTAAGTGTACAATTCCTTATGGTCTTATTCGACATGATTTTGTTTGCAGGATGATGCAATACGTAATCTTTTCAGTGCAAAAACATTCCATGAATACAGTGCACAAAGCCTGATCACCTTCCTGGTATCCTTTCTTTTCTTTTTTCTATTTGCATATGTAGTTTTGTTCCGTAGGTATGATTTCTCTATAGGGCTGGAATTGGCTACATTTTGCTGAACTTGTGGTTATATTGATTATCTAGCTAACATTTTGTCATTGTTATTTCGCTGTTATTTGCTATCCTACAATCTTCCAGAATCCAGTACTCTGCTAGGGTTTCATCCTATGCTGTTTATTTCTACATGTTATATAACTGGGGCAACTATTAGAAAGTGTCCATCAGATCCAAATAGTCATAGTCTCTCGACCTGTTTGGATCCTTTCATTTGGTTGGAGTCGGAATCTACTTCATGAACTGGGCTATTTGGCTTAAAATTTGATATTCCACCACTTTCCAAATCTTAAGTGTAGACTTGTATCAAATTCAGAGGGTAAGAAATGGAAAGGGAAACAGTAAGAAATGGAATGTGAGATTCATCACCACCTCCACGGCCCGATCTCCTTCACTCGTCTCTCGAGAGTCTAGACAAAAAGCTCTGTGTGGGGGACTCTCACGGTTGTCGTCAAACTCTCACCGGCTGCAACACCTCAATTAAGATCTGAAATAAAATGTGATTCTTAATTCTTGAAATAAGATTGAATTCCATGGAAACAAACAGGCTCATAGAAATTTAGTTATCTGTTCTTGCCCTGGTAGTGCATTTTGTCTGTAGCTCTCCTGCATGTTCGAGAGAGAAGAGAGAACACATTCTATCAAGTAGAGTAAACCATGATGGGTCACCATTTTTACTGTACCAAAATCTGATATTCGGTTAATCAAGCTACCAAGCTGGCTTTGCTAAAATTAAATGATTATTTTGATGAGTTCTTTCATCTACTTACTTTCCCCCCTTTGGGTCTCAGGTCATGTTTTATTCCTTAGCTGTTGTGACATTCGGAACTGCAGTTCCGGCTGGCCAGTTTGTTCCAGGAATAATGATTGGATCTACATATGGAAGGCTTGTTGGAATGTTTGTTGTCAAGTTCTATAAGAAACTAAACATTGAGGAGGGCACGTGAGTCCTTGCCATCTCTTTCTATTTCTATCCACACATGCAATATTGCCATATTAATTTATGCTCACTTTGTGTTATAGTTTTTGCATTGAATAGACCTTGACGTCACTATTCTTTTGTTCAAATGGGGATGCTATTTGATGGTTTCTTGGTTAGAACTTGACACAATTTTTATTCATTATCAATATTCTTGTAGGTATGCACTCCTTGGTGCTGCATCGTTTCTCGGAGGTTCAATGAGAATGACTGTATCTTTATGTGTTATCATGGTTGAGATTACGAACAACTTGAAACTCTTGCCATTGATCATGCTTGTTCTTCTAGTTTCTAAGGTACTAACTTTACAATCCATGACTCCTAGTTGAACAGAATGAATGGAATGTGTCTGCTGATTTCAGTTTATGTAGGCGGTTGGTGACTTCTTTAACGAAGGGTTATATGAAGAGCAAGCCCGATTAAGGGGTATCCCTTTACTGGACTCCAGGCCTAAGCAAGTCATGAGAAATATGAATGCAAGGGATGCGTGCAAGAATAAAAAGGTTCTGAAGTTTTTACTCCATTTATCTATTTAAGTGGACTGTGGACATTACCATGCATCACTATTATTACCAGTTCTGATGCATCCAATCTTTTGCCACCTATTTAAGGTTGTCTGCCTACCACGTGTTTCAAGGGTTGTTGATATTGTTTCCGTTTTGCGAACCAACAAGCATAATGGTTTCCCTGTAAGTTTCGTTCGCAGTTGTTAAACAAAGTTTTCATGGGGTTTTGACTAATTGGTTTTTTCTCCCATTCTTTTCTTGGTTCAGGTTGTTGACCGTGGGCAGAATGGCGAGTCACTTGTCATAGGTCTTATACTTCGTAGGTAAGATGCAATGCTATATACTCTTGAACTTTGTTTAATGTTTGGGAACTGGGGGTTTTAATTATTGCATTCTGTGAAGGAGACCTAGGTCAATAAGTTAAGACAAGTCAATGGGCCAGTAAAGTGAACTATATTATGCATATATTAATCAATATAACGATCTTGTTGTCCTCTTGTTGCAGCCACTTACTGGTACTTCTACAAGCTAAAGTAGATTTCCAGAACAGTCCTTTCCCTTGTGGGCCAGGCGTACTGAACAGGTTTTTGTTTTTATTTTTATATAAGCCAATATAATAACACATCCAATGCACGTTTTCTCGTACTAATCCAATATTTTTTCTATTACTTAGGCACAATTTTAGTGACTTTGTTAAACCAGCATCAAGTAAAGGAAAGTCAATTGATGACATTCATTTGACAGAGGATGAACTGGGGTTGTATTTGGATCTTGCCCCATTTTTAAATCCTTCACCATACATAGTGCCAGAGGACATGTCGTTGGCAAAGGTAAATCATGTCTTTTACTTTTGGATCTTATATCTATTTTGCTGAGTCAGTTGTGTGATAATCTTTATACCGATGGTTTCAGGTGTACAATCTCTTCCGTCAACTTGGATTGAGACATATATTTGTTGTTCCTAGGCCTTCTCGTGTTGTAGGATTGATAACCAGAAAAGATTTATTACTTGAGGTGATAAGTTGTACTTTTAGCTTAAGATTCGCGGAATATTTTTTTTTTATCTGGAATCCCTTTTACGAGTGTTATGGTATTTCAGGAGGATAGCAACAACAATGTGATGGCGGAGCTCCAATCGACGAGTGTAAGGTTTTGATGCTCTTGCCCCCCAGAAGTAACTTATATTCTGATTGCATTTGCTTCAAAACTGAGGTTTCAATTACTGGGCTGCTATTGGTGCCTGCCTGCCTGGTGAACATTGTTAGGAGTTCTCGTATCATTGCATTGACTATAGTAAATTCCATTTGCATAGATTTTTAGTTAGATGCTCATGACATGCTAGAGAGGAAATCTTGGAAGGCAGGTTGTAAATCATTGAAACATTCTGGTTGCATCTGTACAACACTGTCTTAGCGTCCGTTTAAGAAAAAAAGGGTCAACATTTTGGACTGATGAGTTATTTTTATGCGCAGGAGCTTGCTGAACGGCAAAATGCTCGGCGGTAATGTACATCTGGAACGTCCTCTTCTTGACAACCTAGTGATTGAATAGATACATAGCGGCATGTGTCTCGAGATAATTTTGATAGCTAGCTGTTAACCTTGCACTGCATGATGGGCCATGGGTGTCCCATTCCCTCTTACTTTACATGAATGAAGCGGCACTGAAAGGATAATGCAGCATGGTTTGGACTGCCAAGTGTTGCGCATGCATGTTGCCCTTGCGCATCACTTCGCTGTCTGCGGTGGCAATGGAGGTGATTTCCCGGTGCCGTGTGTTTAGTTTAGGTGATTGTAACTAAAGTGTTCATACATATCATCCATGTATCCCCACATTCCCACGGTAAATTTCCAAGGCTCTGTTTTGGCGGTTGTATAAGTAGATATTTGTCATCTGTGATACAATGATAATGACAAAAGCTACGTAGATTTGCTTGTTCTTTTCATTTAAGCATGATACGAGGATACAAATTTCCTTCCGTTCCGGTTGTAATCGCTGGAATATTCTATTGACTGCATTACATGCTGACCTGCTGCCCGGTCTCGATCTGTTTTTGCGTGCCTGAGAGCGAAAGCTGGGGCTTAACGTAAACGAGTTTAATCCAACACATAGGAGTTCGAATCGGTAAATCCTGCGTGTCCGACACTGGTTGTGGTTGTAACAGGAAAGGGTTGTCAGCACTTGACTACATAAATATAAATCAAGGGGGCCTCTGGCTTGCACCATTGAGATCAGTAAAATTGAGAATAATCCGGTTTCTGATTACGGCAATTTCATCACACCAAGACAAGAAAAGAAGGCCTGCCCAGCCCGCACACAGTAATCAGAGCAACAGAAGAAAGCCCAGCCAGCCCGCCACACAGCTGCGAAGACATCAGGCCCGCCGAAAAAAAAAATCCGAACGCCTCTCTTCTTTCTTCTACCCCAAGACGAACTCGGTGAACACTTTCCGGTTCGTTCCTCCTCGTGCCAATATACGCCCCCCTTTCTCTCTCCTCGCGCAACATCGGAGCACCACACAAGCGAGGAATCCAGTCAAGTCCCGGCAATGGAGTGCGTTCTGGGCGTGGTTGGCCGCGACTTCGCGGTGGTGGCGGCCGACACCTCCGCCGTGCAGAGCATCCTCGTCCACAAGACCGACGAGGACAAGGTGATGGTCCTCGACTCGCACAAGCTGATGGGCGCTTCAGGGGAGCCTGGTGACCGGTAGGTTCCTCCGCCCTCGACGATCCGTTCGTTCGGCGGTCCGGCCCGTCGATTCCATGTTCGCGTTTCTAGGGTTTTTGTGTGTGTCGCTCGATCTGATCCCGATCTGGCCTGGGTTTCTGCGGGTTCTGATTCGGGGCGTTTCTGCTGGCGCAGGGTGCAATTTACGGAGTTCATACAGAAGAACCTCCACCTGTACCAGTTCCGCAACACCATCCCGCTCTCAACCGCCGCCGCCGCCAACTTCACACGCGGCGAGCTCGCCACAGCCCTTCGCAAGGTACCAATCCGAATTAATCTTGTTCCTCTCTTTGCGCTACTAGGTTTGCGTTGCAAAAAGGTCGAACTTTTAGAGTGGAATTTGGGGTTCTAGAGTTTGGTTCGGGGTAGATTAGGGTTAGGCGTAGTGAGGTGTAAAGCCGATGTGGGTGTTTAAGGTTCGATTGGATGGATATTATTACATGGTGTTCAATTTGTAGTCAAGGGTGATTACAGAGAGAGTTTAATTTTGTGAAGGGGAGCTCATTTCATTAAGCCAGAGGCTGGGTGGTGCGATTGAGAAATTAGGGGCAACTGAAACATGGGTAAGAGACGTGTCTCTGAGTTTTCTAAGCACTTCATCCATATGTTTTAGTAGTTTGTGGATGAACTGGTTCAGTTCTAGTCATTTACTGATGTTCTGTAACTACAAAACATCTTCTAGTTTCAAACAGAACATCACATGGCAGCTCCTAATGAACGGATGGGATTTAGTGAATTGAATCGTGCAGGCTTGCTAAAGATTGTTTTTTTAATGTCTGTAGTTTAAGGCCGTCCCCTGTGTTGTTTGAGGGGAAATATATGGTGTTTTGCATTTGCTCCTAGAATCAGTTAGCATCATGCTGTTCAGTACTTGCACTAGTTTGAACAAATTTGTATGGTGCAGATTCCTGTATTTGAATTGTAGCACAACTGTGCGATATGGACTAGTTACAAAATTCTTAGGCCTATATTTTGACTATTCCTTGATGTCTAGTTATCTTGCTACTGTTGTTATCTTTAAGCCAGAACAGTTAAAAAACGATAACATATTTACATCGTATCTTTGCAGTGTGGTGTCTGTCATTTATTCGGTATATGTATATACCATAATTTATCATGTGGCCATAGGCCCATACCCATATACCCAAATAAGTCTTAAGTCAAAGTAAAACATAGTAGCAGATTAGGTGGCACAACCTTGCTTGCCGTGTATGCTTTGCATTCCCCAACAATTTTAGCAGCATGCCTTCAGTTTTCCAGCAGTAGGTTCATGTTCATGGAGCTCTATGGTTCATGTTCATGGAGCTCTTGTAGACACAGTAATTCATGTACAAGTAGATTCGCTCTGATTTCAGATTAATCGTTGCAATAGGTGGAGCACTGTTTATTATGTCGTATTTACCTGTGTTTGAAATTTTAGCAGCATGCCTCGACCGTGCCATTGGCTTATAATTGCTATATATTGTACTTTGAGGGAGCACTGGGCTGTATGTGCCACCATTTGTGATCTCATCATTCATAAAAAAATTGCAGCCAATATTCAATAATACTTGTTTGTTTTGCTATTTTTTTTCTAATAGCACATTCGTTGACAACACCTTTTCTTCATTTTTTATCTGCTATGTATTATCCTATTTATATTGGGTTTTAATACATTCCTCTCCCCTGAACACATGTTTCATGTTTACCTTGTCAGAATCCATATATGGTCAATATTATTCTTGGTGGTTATGACAAGGATGTTGGCGCTTCCCTGTACTACATTGACTACATTGCAACCTTGCACAAGATTGACAAGGGTGCTTTTGGGTACGGATCATATTTCTGCTTGTCTCTGATGGACAAGTTGTACCACCCGGACATGACTGTTGAGGAAGCAGTAGATCTTGTTGACAAGTGCATTAAGGAGATTCGGCTGCGACTGGTTGTTGCGCCCCAGAACTTTGTGATCAAGATTGTCGACAAGGACGGGGCGAGGGAGTACGCGAGGCGTGAACTCATCGGCGACAATGCACCTGTTGATGCTGCAATCACAGTTGCTGCCTGAGGCATGAACTTGTTGGAAGTTGAACCGTGTTAATTGTTTTCTCAGCGAGGCTACTTATGTAATCACAGGATACTGGTGGGGCTCCCACAACTGTTTTATCAATTTTTAGCCCAGACGTGTGTAATTCTGTTTCTGCACTATTCATGTCTTTGCTGAGTACAAGTTTACAAGTAGTGTTTGACGCTTGACAATGCTGCCTGTGCACCATTTCTGATCATTGAAATGAACAGAAAACCTGTGCCAGCTACACAACGCATATCTGAAAACCTACGCTCGACTGTCTGGACGTTGCACACAGCAGGGAGGCTAAGCTGGTCCGGTCGATGCCAGAGCGCGGGGGCGGGGCAGAGGCACTGAGCGGCCTCGGGCCTCGACCGTCCCACGGACCTGAGCTGCGAGCAGCACGCCGAGCGCTTGCCGTCGCATCGTCGCCGCACATGTAGTCGACGAACGACGACAGGCTCACCAGCGCCGACGTGGGCGCTGCTGTTGCTCTCCCCGCGCGAGGCCTTTTTTTTCTTGGAAGGTCGTCCTAGAGAGAGAGAGGGAAAAAAACAAAACTGGCTATCTGGTACTGGTTCATCCGCTTGCCTCCATGATTTCTAGACTAGGGCCTTGTCTAGTTCCCCTCAAAATTTCAAGTTTTTTCACTCTCTCTATCACATCAATTTTTAACCGTTTGCATGGAGTATTAAATGTAGATAAAAAAATAACTAATTATACAGTTTAGTTGGAAATCACGAGATGAATCTTTTGATCATAGTTGGTTCACAATTGGACATTATTTGCCAAATAAGACGAAAGTGGTACTATTTATCGGGTTGAAATTTTTTTCAATCTAAACATGGCCTAGATTCGGCGATCTTGGCCTCCACTTGTCTCTTGCCCACCCCAGAAATTCGCTACTGGCCCGTTGAAATTGTCAGTTTGCCTCTTTCCCTGCAGGCTTGCTAGCGTCTAGACGTCCAGAAGCGAGGCGTTCGGACGTTCGCACATGTAGACCGTTTCACGTGCCCATGCGGGGTCTGCACCGCCTCAAATGTTACCAGCATCGAGAAGACGGGGAGGGGACGGCGGATGCCCAGCCCGCCGCCGGAAGGAGGGGACATCGAGACGAGGCAACAGAAAGCGATGAGGGAGATGCAACATCCGATCTACTTTTGAAATATTCAGATGCAACACTTGCAACATACGTCTGAAGGCAGATAAAACACTTGAAACATGTATCTGAAACACTTGTAAAAACACCTAAAAACACTTTAAAACCATTGTAAAAACATACGCAACAACCAGATAAAACATTTGCAACATATGTACGAAGCGTATGCAACATACAAATAAACACACTTGCAACATACGTTTAGAAAAACAGATGAAACATTGGAAACAGAAGCTTGCAACATACATGTACAACCATCGTAGCATATGCAATATCCCGATCTACTTCTGCAACATGCATGAAACACTTGCAATATACCTTTAAAACATCTAAAACACTTGAAACATACACTTGTAACATACGCTTCTTCCTGTCGTGGTGTCTTCGGCTGATCGCGGGAGACGCTGCCCCAGCCGGTGACGACCTTCTCCGGGTGGCGCGATGCACGCCGTGGTCGCGATGGTGAGCGCAGAGTAGGGCAGCGCGGCGTAGGATGGGGCGTGTGGGGAAATGGTCGCGACGATGTAGAGTGTGTCAGACGGACGGCCACACGGCGCAGAAGCGCATGTAATGGGCAAGCAAGTCGGGAGATATTTTTGAGAGAGATGAGGGAGACGTATAAAGAGGCAGGCTTGTTAGGCTAGTACGGTAGCACGCAGACCCAGAAAGACGGCGTCTGGTCGGACGAACACTCGCCCATGAGCATTACCGCTTTCCCGGACAGGCCGCTAGAAGCAGGTCATGGCCCATGTCCCATCACTAGGCAATCTTTTTTTTTTCTTCTTCTGATCTGATCATATAATCAACGTGGTTTGTGCTTTTTCTTTATTGTTATTTGATTGACTATTATCTTCTCCTTTTCAATTTCCTGGCATTTTTTTTTCATGTTTTCAGGCCTGGTTGGTTCTTAGCCAGCGCATGCTACCACTTATTGCTCACCGCACCTAAGAGCAACTCCAAGAGATTTGATAAAATTAGATGCTAAATTGTGAGATATAGCCATTATGTAAAATAGAAAGCCCATCTAAAATGTAGAGTTTTACAACAGTCTAGCTAAATTGAAAAACATAAATAGCAAACACGACTCGCTTGGAAAATATGGCCAGCGAGAATGGTGGGATAGCCAGCTGGGAAAAATAGAAAACAATATAGAGAAGCTGTTGAAATACTTTTTTGGAGCACAATAGCTATAAATGGCTTCTCGAATACATTTACCCAGTCTGTTGGAGCTGCTCTAAGATTGCTTCCGTTTGATTCATGACCCAACATGCGACCACTTGTGGCGTGCCCCATTTGTGAAGACATGCATGCAGTGTATTTTCTTCGCTGTCCTCGCCAAAAGTATGGCGAACTTTTTCCTCGTCCAAGGCTAGGCGTGCTGCATATTCCACTATTTCTGGCTAAGAACCAAGCAGGCCCTTTGTTTTAGCCTTTATGATTCTTTTTTAACATTTACTTGTATTGTTACTTTTTTGTTCCTGCAATATAATTAAATTGTTCACACATTTCATTCTAAGTGTTCCTTGGTATATTTCGATTTTCTAGCAACAAGAAATGATCATTCCAACAAAACAACTCTGTGATTGAAATGTTCCATGCTTTTTTTCCTGTCAAAATTCGTTGTTCCAATATAACAATTCAGCTATTCCTTTCTTGTTATATTTTGGATTGTTCTAACAATGGAAATTCATTGTTCATACATGTAATATTTTGGAACAGTTCCTCTATAATAATTTGAAATGTTACATGTAATATTTTGTATTGGTCTAACAATGAAAAGTATTGTTCTAAATAAAAAAATCAGTTGTTTGAAATATTCCATGCAATATGTTTCATTGTTCTTGTGATGAAAACAAATTCATACAATGTAAAGTTTTATTTCATAATTCTATAGGTCTATGCATTTAATATTGTTATTGCATACTGTTATGAAATGAAATGTTTCCATTATAGTTTTTCACTTAATTTCCAACACATGTTGATGAAATAAAATACTCCCATTGGAGTTTCGCTCAGTTTTCAATGCATTGAAAACGGTGTGCATTAGGTTTTATCTAGATGAAACTTGGTACTTCCTCTCTCCGAATAATTCTCGTGTCATGTTATCATTTTTAGTAATGTATGTATGTAAGACATGGAGAGTCCAAAGTGAAATCATGACACACATTGCCGACAAATTTATTGCGACAATAGGAATCACCGAGCCAACCAATTTCACGGATGGGACAAAGTCATAGACACACCCCACTCAAAACCACACGACACACATCCTGATTCATGAATCACAACGTTCACGCAGCTGCCACGGCGTAAAACGCAGCCGCGGCGAGCCTGAGCACAAGACCCGCCGCCCCCTGGAGCGACTTCACCTTGTACTATATATCCGGTCATAAGATTAATGAAAAACACAAGTTTTTCGTTTTCTATTATTCCATTTACATTTCATACTTTAACACTGAGCATCCTTCTCTGCTCATTATCACACCAACAACATGGCGAGTCGATGATGAGCATCCTTGTATGCTGACTATTACAACAACACCGTGGTGAAATATTTAGTACAAACTACATCTTCGATAGTTTGATGCAATCATGAAAACCCTCTTTGAATAGATATATAAGAGTTTTCAAAAAAATATAAAATATGCACATCCATAGTATGTTTATTGATGAACATGGTAACAAAATTTGAGATTCAAACTCCATCCAGAAAAATTCTTACAAAAACAACAAATTTCAATTTTCATATGCACATGAAATTCCAGGAATTTGTAGATGGAGTTTGAATCTCAAATTTTGTGTTAATATTCATCAATAGATGCACTATAGAAGTGCATGATTTTGAAGTTTTTAGAAAACTATTATTAAGTAAATGGAAATTACTCCAATACTCCTCTTTCTGAAAATTGCACGGATCTTAAAGGAGCTCATCTAATAGGAGCTCATCTAATTAGTTAATTTGTTTCTTAATTAGTTTTTATCTTGGGTCCCCTGCGGCCTAGCCCATCAAAGCCCAGCCCTGACCCAAAGACGTAGTCGGGCCCAGATCATGGCGTCGCCGCGGCGAGAACCGAGAGATTGTGCGGTGCGCCTGTGCGTTCGCCGTCGTGGCGTCGATGGGAGGCTAAAAATACGCCAGTGCTCGTTCGTTCGCCCCTGTTCTTCGTCTACCCCCTTGGCCTGTTTAGTTCCTCATCTCGACTCTCCCCACGCAATCTCACCACCTATGCCCTCTGACGAGTCACGATGGCCTAGAGAACGCGGCCGGAGTGATGACCTCTGTGATTACCACCGTTGGCTTGGGGCTAGGCAGAACCGACCATCCCCAATCAGAGGTCTTCCTGTCTGATCTTCCACTTTGAGGCCGGTCGGCTGACACGGCATTGCGTGCAGCGAGGGAACGGAGACCAGGACGACGCTGGCACCTCTTGGCGAGGAAGACGCTGCCCACGTACGGTGGTTTCCAGCGATGGTCGGCGACACCGCGGACGGCGTGATCCGCGGAAATCTCCGTCAGCTAGGAAACGATCAAACGGATTTGGGTCAGGGCCGGTTCGATGGGCCAGTCCCATACGCCCATGTGGGACCCATGAGAAAAATAGTTATTAGGCCAGTCTCAGTGGGAGTGTCATGAGAGTTTCATTTGTATTAAATAGGATGCCACATAGGCATATTTGATGACATGGCAATGTATTTAAGAAGAGAGAGAAGAAATGAGTTTCATCTAGATGAAACTCTCTTGGCACGATTACCAACTCTCTCTGAGTCATGAAATTAAATGCCTATGAAACTAGAGAATGAAACTCTCTATTGTGGACGTGTGTTTCATATGAGTTTCATTTCATTTCGTGTGATGTGGCAGTCTTGGAAACAACGCCGTGAAACTCGCCACTGAGACTGGCCTTAACAAAATAATAATTAGTTAGATGGATTGCTTTAAGATGCGTGTAATTTTTAGAAAGACGAATAATGGAGCGTATCTTTTCAGGAGGGTTTTCACGATTACATCCAAGGTACGTTCACAGGGAATATTTTGGCCAACAACGCCGACCCCTTGAGCTAGTACCGTGTGATGCCAAGGTAAGGCGTCGCCTGCGTCGAGCCCGCGCGCACGGAACCGCTGCACTCGCTCTCGCTGGCTGTCTGGACGTTGCACACAACACGGAGACTGAGCGCGCTGGTCCGGTCGACGCCGCGCGCGGCGCAGAGGCACTGCGGCCTCGACCGTGCCACGGACCTGAGCTGCGAGCAGCACCGGCCGAGCGGCGCCGTCGCCTCGTCGCGGCACATATAGTCGACGCACGGCGACAGGCTCACCAGTCGCCAGCGCGTGCACACGCCGGGGCCGGACTGCGCGGAGGCCGCTGCGACGAGCAGCGATGCCGCGGCCAAGAGCCAGAAGCGCGCTGCTGTTGCTCTCCCACGCGAGGCCATTTTTTTTTTCTTCCTTGGAAGGTTGTCGTGCTGGCTATCTGGTACTGGTTCATCCGCTTATTCGGCGATCTTGGCGACTAGGCCTCCTCCACTGCCTCCTTGCCTGGCGTGTTGAAATCGTCGGCCTACCTCCACCCGGCCAGGCCGCTACAAGCAGGCCATGGCCCATGTCCCATCACTAGGCAATCTTTTTCTTCTTCTTTTTCTGATCTGATCGTGTCGTCAACGTTTTTTTTGAGCTTTTTCTTCATTGTTATTTGATTGACTATTATCTTCTCCTTTTAATTTCCTGGCAAGTTTGTTCATATTTTTCGTTTCAGCCTTTGTGGTGATTCTATTTTAATATTTATATTGTTATTTTTTGTTTTGTATATACTTTTTTGTTCCTACAATATAGATAAATTGTTCACACATATCATTCTAAGTGTTCCTTGATATATTTTTATTTTTCTACCAGCAAGAAATGATTATTCCAACAAAACAGCTCTGTAATTGAAATATTCCGTGCTCTTTTTTTGGTCAAAATTCGTCGCTCCAATATAACAATTCAATTATTCCTATATATTTTGAATTGTTTCTTGATATATTTTTGTATTGTTCTAGCAATGGAAATTCATTGTTCAGTAATACAATGAAACAATTCCTCAAAAGTTTGAAATGTTACATGTAATATTTTGGATTGATCTAGTGATGAAAATTTATCATATTAATAAACAAATTCATAAAATACATAGTTTTATTTCACAATTGTTTAGGTCAATGATGTAAATATTGCATAGTGTTATGAAATGAAACGTTCCTATTGGAGTTGCATTCGGTTTCCGACGCATGGGGATGAAACAAAACACTCTCTATGGAGTTTCACTCAATTCCAGTGCATTGGAAACGATGTGTGCTAGGTTTTGTCTAGATAAAACTCATATCCCCCTTCTTCTAAAAATACGTATGCCATGTTATTATTTTTACTGACATATTAGCTCATTAAATAGAAATAAAACTTTTATCCGGACTGGCCTAACACGCTTGACGCTTTTTAAAGTAAGACATGGAGAGTACGAAAGTGAAACCATGACACACATAACACACTGCCGGCAAATTTATTGCGACCGTAGGAATCACCGAATCAACCAATTTCACGAATGGGATGAACTACAAAGTCATAGACACACAAACATCCTCCCTGTCCGTTCTGAGAAACGAAAGCTGACACGACGCAACGCATCCTGAATCACAACGCTCACGCAGCTGCCACGGCGTAAACCGCGGCCGCGGCGAGCCCGAGCACAAGACCCGCCGGCCCCCGGAGCGACGCACCACCAGATGGCAGGGAAGGCGTTGCCTTCGATCCGCCGCCCGACGACCCTGCAAGCACGCAACAAGCAACCGCACAAGGAATCAATTCATTGCAGCCAACGTGAGAGTAACAAACAGCGTGAAATGAAGCAGTGGAAACAACTCCCACGGCTGCCGCTTACGAACCGTTGCACTGGCTGGCGGGTGGGGTCTGGACGTTGCAAGCCGCGGGGAGGGCGAGCGCGCGGGACCGGTCGATGGTGACGCCGCCGAGGGAGGACGAGGCGCCGTCGCTGCCGAGCGCGGCGCACAGGCACTGCGGCTCGGACTGCACCACGCTCTTAAGCTGCGAGCAGCACGACGCGCTGGGCGCCGACGTGCCGTTGCCGCTGATGTAGTCCATGCACGGGGACAGGCTCACTAGCGCCGACGTGCAGTCGTCGCTGCTGCTGCCGCCGGAGCCGGACTGCGCGGACGCCGCCGCGACCAGCAGCGCGGCCATGAGCCAGAACGGCGCCGCCCTCGCTCTCGCGGCCATTTCAAACTTGCTTGGATTTGCTCCTGTCTGACTCTGACGTGACCACCTGGCTTGCCAAATGCCAAGAAAGTTCCCGGGACGGGTGTTCGTTGCTGGCTGATTTCTTTGCTTAGTCTGTTGCCGCTGCTTTTGGACGATTTCTGGCTTTGGCATGTGTGGGTTTTATAGGAGTCATCTGCGATGGAAACTGAGCGAGTTGGTAGATGCTGGTGAACTGCCGGTTCCTACTTCAAGAGGAACTGATCCTGCCACTGCAACACGTAGAGGATTGAGTCGTTAAGGACTTTGTTTAAGAAGAGGATGGCTGCGAATTGGATTCGGTGTTCAGACTGAAATCAGACGAGGATCATTGGCGTGTTAGATAAGGCCAGCAACGGTACAGGTATGTTTATGAGTCTCGTTGCTTGTCATAACAATATGCTATTTGGGTTAGGAAGTTGCTTGTGTGATTGTGTCAATCTGGCAGCTAGCAGCAGGCCAACATAAAAAAAAGTACGATCTTGTTTTCCACAGAACAAGAAACTGGTGCCCCACAGTGATCTCACGCACGGTATTCTATACTGCAACCATGGAGACCGTAGACCGAACTGGCATGCAATATTTCATCAAATCTTCTATTTTTTGGAAACAAAAATATCCATATCAGAACGGGTAAACACACAAGTGCAGACTCTCGTGTTCTTTCAGAACAATCTATTTACAAATCTGTGTTATTGTGTCAGGAACAGTGGACAAGACTATCGACAGACAATTGCAGATTTGCACTGCAGTGCGCTACATGTTCTGAAACGAAGGCTAACAGTGACGTCAATTACAAATTATATACTTCTTACTTATACAAACGCAAGATCTGCGCTGTAGTTAATACGAAAACCGCCAAAACTGAATCTACAGCTTGTTCTTTCTTTGCAGGGGCAAAACTTTATCTTTCTACAGAGGCCTTAAGAGCGGGTAATCTTCAAGGAGCTCTCGCTCTGACAACGTGTCATTCTCATTTTGTGGAGTCCACAGGACCTCGACTGCCTGTAAAGAAGATTAACAAACATCGGACATCACTGTTGTAGCATATGAATATGAACAAAATGCACACAACCTGAATTTTATAAGAAAGTAGGCTAGCAAGATGTCGGTTCGTTTAGTTCTTCTTCTTTCCCTTTTTTTTATTCTTATTTTTATTTTCCCTTTATTTTTTAGAGTGGATTCGTGAGGCTCTTGTTGGTTTCATCTCTAAGTTACCACATCTTACTTGGACTAAATGCTTTGTAATCTAGCAAGATGTTACTGTCTTTGCCTCAAAGAAAATCTAGCAAGATGTTGCTTATTAAATGTCAGTATGTCACTACAACACAACATTGATTTGCTGCAATTTTAAATTTGCTGACTAGACCTGACAGACTCATACAACAGAAATGGACTAAGTAACTGTTTTTGTACCAGGCTGGATCAAAATTTGGAGCTACCATTTTACAGAATTGTAGATGTTGGTGACAACCAGGTTGCTGTCAGTTAACATTATTTTACCCCAATACAATCAGGCCCCCTTTGGAACAAAGGAAAAATGGAAGAATTCTAGAGGATTCAGATCCTATATAGGAAATTTTCCTATAAACCCCTTTGGAACAAAGGCCTATGGAATCGCTTGCTTCATAGAAATTTTGGAGGAATTTTATCAGGAGGTTGAATCTCATGGAAAGTTTCCTTTGTGTCACTCTCATCAAAATCCTGTGTTTCATATGTTTTCTCAATCCATAGGATTCAAAATGTTAGGACATTCTATTCCTATGTTTTTCCAATTCTGGTGTTTTTAGAATCCTGCGTTCCAAAGAGGCCCTCAATATGTAATGACTCCTAAGTAGGGATGGTAGGACTAGAATTTAAACTTGATGATATAACAAGAGCAAAAAGAAAAAAGCAAGAAATACCAGTATTTTGCTTGATGGTATGGCACCCATCTTTTGTAGAGCTGTCTTTAAGTCATTGCTGCTATTTATAACCGGCAGCTTATGTACTCCCTCAGCTGCAACCAATATGGTTATCTGCAAATATGATAAAAAGGCTTAGATATCATGTAGTCACTGCTGTGCTGAGTGATACTAGAAAAACAGGTCAACAACAACAACAACAACAACATAGCCTTTTGTCCCAAGCAAGTTGGGGTAGGCTAGAGATGAAACCCAAAGGAGACGAGAAAACAGGGAGACACATAAAGGGACATAAAGGGCACAAGACAAAAAGAGGTCACGATTCAGGCACGTTGATTGCCAATCTCCAAGCGCTCCTATCCATAGCTAAATCATTGGGGATATTCCACTCCTTAAGATCTCTCTTAACGGACTCATCCCAAGTTAGTTTAGGTCGACCTCTACTGCTCTTTACATTATCGGCCCGCTTTAGAACTCCACTACGCACCGGCACCTCAGGAGGCCTCCGTTGGACATGTCCAAACCATCTCAACCGATGTTGAATCAATTTCTCCTCAATTGGTGCCACCCCAACCCTATCCCGAATATCGTCGTTCCGGACTCTATCCCTCCTTGTGTGCCCACAACACCAACGCAACATACGCATCTCTGCTACACTCAATTGCTGGACATGTCGTCTTTTTGTAGGCCAACACTCAGCACCGTATAACATCGCCGGACGAATCGCCGTCCTATAGAACTTACCTTTCAGCTTCTAAGGCACCCTTTTGTCACAGAGGACGCCAGAAGCTTGACGCCATTTCAACCAGCCGGCTAAAATTCTATGCCTAACATCTTTATCAATGTCTCCGTCCTTTTGTAGCATCGACCCTAAATATCGAAAAGTATCCTTCTTGGCCACCACTTGCCCATCGAAGCTAACGTCTCCCTCCTCATGCCTAGTCGCACTGAAATCGCACCTCATGTACTCGGTCTTAGTCCTACTAAGTCTGAACCCTTTCAACTCTAACGTGTGCCTCCATAGTTCTAACTTCCTATTAACCCCTGCCCTACTGTCGTCAACAGGTAATCAGAAATATTCAATCACACAAACCTACATAGTATACATGATGGAAACCATACCCCCTCCCCCCCCCCCCCCCCCCCCCCTACTGGAATATGAGTTTGTAAGGCAGTGTTTTTTTTTGAGACAAAAAACTTGATTCTTGAATCACAATTGGCATCTGAACTCTATCAGCAAAAAGATATTCATTGCATGCACATAAGATACTATTTGACAAGCCTGGTGTCATCTGTTACATACCACAATGTACTCGTTGCTAAAACCACTTGATCTTTGGCTGCCTCCTTTATTCCTCTTGATGCTGTTCACATTCACAAGTGTCTCTTCATCAAACTTGCCTCTCTCCTCAATTGAAAGTTGATTGAAACGTTTCTCACCATCATCCATGCTTCGTTTCACATCCACCTTTTTATTAGAACAATCAACGTGATTAATAGGCATTGAAGTGAGAAATTTACTGAATTCCAAACCTTTATGACCCTACCACTAAAGACATAATAAGGCGCTCATGCATGAAGTATTGATATGACTTACAACCTAAAAAAAAGTTTATGATCATTTCATCATTGGTGAAATGGGAATGTAAATGAAATGGTCGTTTTGCATTTTTCTAGAAGTTGTGCATAACATTACATTGCAGTACAAGTCGTAGAGTTACATTTAGATGGAAACAAGAAACAAACTGCAATCTTCTAAATAAGCTAAAGAATACAAATTAAAGCAAAAGTTAGGCTTACCGATGAGTAAGCTGAGATGCAACAATCCGGATGCCGAAGTAATGCCAATGTTGTCTCTATAGAACAGCATAACAACAACTAAACAATCAGCATGATTTCAAGGCAATACCAGAATGGTCATAAGCCTTACAGAAATAATATATCTATACAGTTTATTTCCAAGCAAATAATGATGCATAATGTAATTACAATTTAAAGCAATATTAGAACTATAATCAAGATTATTAATTTTGTATCAGGTAACATGCATTCTAGCCTAAAATAGAGATTGTAAAAACAAAGAAGAAGCACCGCGATGGACTACACAGATAGAAATTGTGACCAGCAAAGTATGAAAGTGATCCTAACCACCAATAAGGGCAAACAAGGCCCAATGAAAAATGAAAGGAACCAAAACATATCAGAACAGAGCCAACGTTAGGAACATTACTTCAACTGAAAGCAACACACCCCAATGAGACCCAATCCATCCAATGTTTAATCTTGATGGTTATCCTCAACAACCACAGTGTTCCAAGTTCAGTTTTGCCCTTTTCTGCTCTGATGTGGCATGTGGCGCATACTCGTTCATGGCAATTGGTGATGTAAATAGCTACATCACCATAACCCCGAAGCAGTAAAATCAAGCAGCATGTATGTTTTTGTTTTACCTGTCAACACATAGCTCAACCCAGCAGGGGTAGATGTATCTGCTTTCTCAGCTATTTGATCAAGCTCCTTCTGGAAAGATCGTGCCATGCCAAGCAAGCCAACCTACCAATAATGTTAACTTATTAGAGTGTTTTAAGTGGATGCCTATACCTTATTACTTAAATTGGATACATACTACTAATAACAAAATTAATAGAAGTAAGCATGTCTTATTTTTGTACATCTAGGTACATTGTGTAAATAACTAAATATCATGATTTGGAAAGCCAATAATACCAAGCACTAATTACTTAATTAAGCTTAGATATATAAATATATACTCCTACCAGATAAAATATACACGCGACAAATGAGCTATTCACATCCAAACAGTCACTGATATGGATTCAAGGCAACATATCCGGTGTACTAACCACAAGGCCAGGCCAGTTGCAATGTTATTTAAGCAATGACTTATTGCTTAAACCAAGCATGTTGAAATGGCGCGGCAATTCAGTAAGTAGCCAATGTAACATCAGTTAACATATGTATGTACTACTATTTTCCACTAATCAATGAAGTGGCTATGGCAACTAACCCGTGCACATGGGAATGTATCCACCAAAGCAACAGCCAAAACCTACCTGTAGCTTGAGGACGGTGGTCTTCTCCGTCTCTGTGAGCACACTGGCACCGCCGGACGAGTCGGACAGGAACCCAGCGAGGTAGAGGAAAGCCGCGAAGCCAATGAGGGTGAAGAGGAACCCCGATCCCCCGAAGCCGATGCCGATGGCCGGGCCGACGGACACGAAGGGCGAAGGCGAGTAGAAGGGCGCGGCCCTGTACCCGCCGCCCCTGGGCGCCGGCGCGCTGTACCCATAGGACGGAGACGACGAGGAGGAGCGCGAGGAGAAGGCGGACCCGCCAACGCGGCCGCCCGAGGCGGCCAGCGCCGCAGCGTGCGGCCCGCCCGCCGAAGCGGCGAGCAGCGCACCGGCTAGCAGGAGCGCGAGCGCGGGCCGCTTGAGCGCCGCGAGGGCGTCGAGCACTGACCTCCTGAGCGCGTCGAGGACCAGGAGCCCGCCTGGCCTCGCCGGCGGCTCCTGCTCCTGCGCGTCGAGAGGAGCAGCGGGGCGGTGGAGGTGCGCGCGGAGCGCGGAGACGCGCGGCGGGGTCCTGAGGAGGTGCGGGTGGAGGCCGCGGCGGGGCGGGAGAGGGAGCGGGCGCGGGCGCGGGGTGGAGAGGAGGCGAGTGGCCTCGACGAGGGAAGCGGCGGCCATGATGGCGCCGTGGGCCGCGGGAGTGGAAATGGAATGTGATGCGGAGGCGGAGGAGGAGAGGGCGGCGAACCGGCCGTGCACGGCGGTGGTGGGAGCGGGAGGGATTTTTTTGAGAAGTGTGTGGGGGAGGAGGATCAGGTTGTGAGGCTCCGGGATCGGGTGACGTGGCCGACGACGACCGGCGGCCGTTGCGGCTGGAGGGAGGAGGGCTTCTTCACTTCACGTTCGCTGTCTTGTTCGGAGGCAAGAATCCAGCCCAGACCATTCCCATTTTCCACCCAAAAAAAAACAAAGTAACTAACGGCCCAGTAGAGAAGATGGAGCCTGGCCTGAAATCAGAGGGTACAGAAGGCCGAGCTGTCAAGGAACTGGGTTACCGAGTACCGAACCGGACTATGAGGTGTGGGCGTCGTCACGTACGTCCGAACGACGCAAGGAAGACCAACCGGCCGGCAGGCGCTTGCTGCTGGGCCGCTGGGGCAAGGACAAAATCACAAAACACAAGCGGTTTTGCTAAAAAAAAACAAGTGGTTAAAATGCCCTAAACCACACCGAAGAGCGGCGGAATCTAGACGCGGCGGCGGTGCCAAAGCCGACAATGCGGCGTGGGCTCTCTTGATTCTTAGGCTGTGCGTGGCTAAAATTTTTACAAAAATGTTACTGTAGCACTTTTCGTTGTTATTTGGTAATTAGTATCAATTATAGACTAATCAGGCTTAAAAGATTCGTCTTGTGAACTACGGATAAATTATGTAATTAGTTTTATTTTTTATCTATTAAAATATTTAATGTTGTGTCCTTAGTTAGATCGATCTCTGACGTTGTCCTCCGTCAGTTGTCAGTTGAGTCACCAAGTCTCGATGATGCAGTTTTACAAGCACATTATTATTCGTCGGTCCTCTCGTGCCCGCGGTGTCTAGGCGCGGAGAAAATTTAGCAGGCAAAGGACCGGCGATTCTGTCAAGGGAGTCACTGCATTATTTATTTTACTAGAAGTGAATCACAAAGCAAAATACTATGTCATACTTAATTTTGTCGTCGTCATTATCGGATAAGATTTAGGCGGCAGGCGCCGATCGACGCGGCTGGAGCTGGATGGAACCAACGACAAAACGTGGAAACCCAAGCAGCTGCACAACACAACAATGTCGCGGCAGCGCGCAGGTGGCCGCCTAGATAGCTAGCCTAGTAGGCGCCATGCGAGTGCGAAGGCGCGCGCGCGGCCGGAGGCAAAGGCAACCACGAAGGGGCTGCTGTGCACGCGTCGGGGAGACAGGGACTCAGCACCACCAGCGTAGGAGTACTGGTACGTGGAAGCCAACGCAAGGGAGCACGACTTGCATTGCATTGGACGCGCCCTGACTCATGGCTGCAAAAAGACAAACGACTGTGCTCCTCCAAGCCTTGCATTGCAAAGTACGTCATGCACGGTAGTGACCTTGAACACGATCCAATCAGACAAGGACATCATATACTACTACAAGAAGCGCTGTTACAGCACTGGTGCTGCACTTGTCTGTCCAAAACTTCCAAGTTCACGTAGGAACTCCCGCGCTTCCGATCCGGCCGACGATAGACCGTACGTAAGCATGCTGTCACGACTCACGTGTCATGCTGTTCATCAGCAAATAAAGGTAGGCCTTGTTTAGTTCTCAATTTCAACCTCAAATTTTACTATATAAAAAGAATATTCTCATTACATTAAAATACCGGCACATGTACGGAGTACTAAATGTAGATGTATGGAGTACTAAATGTAGATGAAATTTAAAACTAATTGCACAGTTTTATTATACTTTGCGAGACGAACATTTTAAACTTAATTAGTGAAAGTTTGAACAATTTTTACCAAATACAAATAAATTGCTACAGTACACATTTAATGCGTACTGTAGCAATCCGGGAGCCCGGATTCGAGATCTAAACCAGGCCGTAATCGGAGCCGGGGCTGGCAAGCTTTACTACTGACTGCTCCGTTGTTCATCCAGTAATTTATATTTTACTAATAAAAAAGAGCAAACAGTTATTCAAATGGGGTCCACTCTTTATTTTTTCGGCAACGGCAAGAGGCAAGGGAAAAAAATAGGCCTAGGAACATGAACGACTTTGAGATGATTAAATTGAGAAGAACAAAATGGAACGTATTTTGAATCAAGCAAAGTGTTTGATCGCAAATGGAGCGCAGCTCCGCTGATTAGGTTCTTTGTAATGTAACATGTCTATCCAGGTGCGTTATTATTCTGCTTAATCTCACTCTTTCGATGAGGAGAAAATTCTTTATTTAACACTAAAAAGCTTGTCTTCCCAATTTAGCACCCAAAATTCAAATCTTCCTTATGTGGCACCTTTTGAAAATTTGGTTCCCAAACTGACACTACCGTGAACTGAGACACTTGACGGTGTTAAGTTCCCAACAATTTTTTTGTGGTGATTTTTTTTCCTGGCACTTGAACAACTTGCATGTTTTTTTTTGTGATTTGTTTTTCCTGGCACTTAAAGCAAATGCTCCAATTTTATTACGCTGTTCGACCACCAAATCTACATCCTAATCCAAAATTTACATCGTAGCCTCCGGAATCGACCACCAAGGGCGTGATTGGTTCTCGTATGTGCCCAGCCAGGCTAGTTCATACGAGCCAGGCCACTGCCGACCAGGCTCTACGCATCCGGGACAACGTTGTTTGGTTCGTGTATTTTTCTAGCCTGGATGCTACGAGTTCTTGTTTGGTTGCTGGTTTGTCGAAGTCCAAACGCCTTCCTGCTTCACTTTTGAACGTGCACATTGCACCGAGCGAGCCTGGCCCGCGGGAAACGGAAGTCGCTCGCGTTTCCGCAGAGCCTGGCCCGGAGGCGCCCGTTGCACGCGCTCAGCCAGGTTTTGCTCGTTGTCCAACCATCCAAACAAATGATTCTTGCATCCGGCGGGCCTGTATGCGCCAGAAACACCCAACCAATCACGCCCCAAAGTACGTGGCACTGAAGGGTGAAACCTCTCCTGATGGGGGAGGTGATCTGCACTACGTCAACTCGATAAACTCGTATTCAATTGCTCAGCGTCTGCACGGAGCCAGAGATGCGCGCCTAGTGTTAAACGACGGCGCCCTATTTGGTCTTCGATCCCTCTCAGTTACTTCCTCCATCCTAAATTATAAGGCATTCTAACAATCTTAGAGAGTAAAAGGATCTCAAGTTTGACCAAATTTATATGATAAAATAATAATATTTATGACACCAATTAAATATTATTAGATTCTTTATTAATTATATTTTCATAGTATAACTATTTGATGTTATAAATTTTTATAATTTTCTTTATAATGTTGGTCAAACTTAAAATGTTTTGACTCTCCAAGATTATTGAAATACCTTATAATTTGGAATGGAGGAAGTAACTATTTAAATTAAGTAGGAGTATACTATCTCTCTAGAAATTACTAGACTTCTTTGTATATATGTACTATACTGCTGGGGGAGGTGATCTGTCAACTCGAGAAACTCGTTTCTAATTGCTCTGCTTCTGCACCGAGCCAGAGTGCGCGCCTAGTGTTGAACGACGGCGCCCTATTTTACCTTCGATCACTCTCAGTTAACTATTTAAAATTATACTTAGTATATCTCTAGAAATTACTAGACTTCTTTGTATGTACTGCCTAAGGACTAGTCAGGTAAATCTAATCTTGATTACAAGTAACTTTATTACACTTACGCATACGTGCTCCAATTGGCCAGAACGTAACAATGGACCAACCAACCGTTCTAACCGAAGATCACGAAAGTGAAATCTATTATAAAATATATCACACTCTCATGCGCGGCCACACGTACCAGCTCGCAACCGAGAGGAACGCAACTATAAATACAGCTGGGAGCCCGAGCCTTAGACCACTGAGCGTTCTAATAGCCTATAGCCCAGGACCTCAGATCGATCGATATATCAGCGACTTCACTTGGACAGACGGACTGTCCAGCAGTGACATCCATCTGACGGCAGCATGGACGACAGCATGTACAACGCCATCCTCCTGGCGCTGCTGGCCGTGTCCATCCTGACGTTCCTTCGCCCGGTGGGCTGGGGCTCCCGTCGCCGGCGGCGGCCGCCGGGGCCGCGCACGCTGCCGGTGATCGGGAGCGTGCACCACGTGGTGAACACGCTGGTGCACCGCAGCCTGCGCGACCTGGCGGCCGTGCACGGGCCCATCATGATGCTCAAGATCGGGCCCATGCCGCTGGTGGTGGTCACCTCGCGGGAGCTGGCGCGCGAGGTGCTCAAGGTGCAGGACCCCAACTTCGCGAACCGGCCGCGGCTGCTGGTGGGCGGCATCTGCGGCTACGGCTGGGCCGACATCATCTTCGCGCCCACCAGCGACTACTGGCGCAAGATCCGCAAGCTGTGCATCCAGGAGGTGCTCAGCCCAGTGGCGAATCCAGCCAACGAAATGACCTAGGGCGGACTTGTAGTATAAAATTTTGGCTACCAAAAACAACATGCATGTTTTTAGCAAAAAAACAACCAACAAGAATCAAGATGCTACCTTTTAATAATGAATTTATCAATAATAGATGTTTCAATAGAGTAATGAAGTACAAAACCTGTTAATTTTAAGACAAGTCCATTAGAAAATGACATTAATCATAAAAGTATTGAAGAATATAAAAAGGACATCTAAACATACCTTTCCTAAAACACTAACAACATCTAAGCCGTTTTGGAGATGGTAAACTCATCTTCTGGCCTTTTATAGATTGGAAAGTCCTCTTAATTTTCTCTGGATCAAGTCCTCTAAAATAACCAAATAAGAAAGAACCAAATGAGACAATAAGTGAATGACCAAATTCCCAAAGCAGCAGATGGGGCTGGCTTCTGGCTACTTGGCCGACGGGATGGGGCTGGCTCTGGCTACTTGGCCGAGCGGCCAGCGAGCAGCGGCCGAGCGCCAGCGGCAAAGCTGCTGCCGGCTGGGGCAGAGGCGGCGGCCGCCTGGGAGCTGGCTGCTTGGGACACGACGGCGCCGAGCAGCAGGCCGCGCGGCGGCTGGGGGCTGGGGTGGGGTAGCGCCGCTGGATGAGTGGATCCACTGGCTACCGGAGCGGGCGAGCGGCCGCGATGCGCGCGGCAGCAGCGAGGCGGTGATGGCGACCGGAGAGCCGTGAGCTTGGAGGCGGAGCGGAGGTGATGAACGGGTCACAGGATCATAGCGCGACCGCGAGACCTAACTGGGGCTCGAGCCGAGTCCGAGCTGGGCCAAGTCCGGGCCAATACGATCGCGGCCCACGACGCCTTTACTTCTCCCGTTCAGCGCTCTACCTCGCCCTCGCCGAAAAAACAGCGCCACGCACTGCGCCTCTGCCTTCTTGACTCCTTCGGCTTGAACTCTGGTGGCCTCCAAGGGTGGGGATATGGTGCCCGGCCAAGGGGACCTAGGGCCGCCGTCCTAGCTCGCCCTAGTGGTGGCTCCGCCTCTGGCTCAGCCCCAAGCGGATCCTCTCCTTCCAGTGCATCCGCGAGGAGGAGGTGGCGCGGCAGGTGGACGCCATCCGCGCCGCCGCCGCCGGCGCGCCGGTGAACCTCACCAGGATGCTGTACGACATCAGCAGCCGCACCATCTCGAGGTCGTCGTTCGGGGAGGTGCGCCCGGACATGCCCATGTTCCAGGACGCCATCAAGCGCGTCATCGGCCTGTCCAGCGGCTTCAACGTGCCGGACCTGTTCCCGAGGCTCCGGGAGGTGCTCGGCGAGCTCACCGGGATGAAGCGCAAGCTCCGGGAGATACACCGCACATTCGACGCCATACTCGTCGACATCATCGACAAGAGGCGCCGGGAGCGCGCCCAGATGGTGGCCGCCGGGAAGGAGGTCGTCGACGAGAACGTCGTCGACGTCATGCTCACGCTGCAGAAGAACGACGACGCGTGGGGCTTCCCTGTCACGGACAACACCATCAAAGCTGTCGTCTTGGTATCTTTATTACTGCGTCTTCTTCTCCCTTTTTTCTTCTTTATTATTTTTTTTGTCTTCTTTATTATTTTTTCTGCATGCAACACCGTACGTACGTTCTGACGTACTAAGTATCTAATAGCTATACTATACACACACAGGATATGTTCGCCGGCGGCACGGGCACGTCCGGCTCGTCGACGGAGTGGGCGATGTCGGAGATCGTGCGCAACACGCGCGTGATGAAGAAGCTGCAGGAGGAGATCCGGCGCACGTTCCGCGGGAAGGAGACCATCACCGAGACGGACCTCCGAAACAGCGACCTCAAGTACCTGAAGCTGGTCATGAAGGAGGCGATCCGGCTGCACCCGGCGGCCCCGCTGCTGGTGCCCAGGGAGAGCATCGACACGGCGGAGCTCGGCGGCTACGTGGTGCCGGGCGGCTCGCGGATCGTGGTCAACGCGTGGGCGATCTCGCGGGACCCGCGCTACTGGAAGGACCCCGAGGAGTTCAGGCCGGAGCGGTTCGCCGAGGACGGCGCCGTCGACTTCTACGGCCTCCACTTCGAGTTCACGCCGTTCGGGGCCGGCCGCCGGATGTGCCCTGGCTACAACTACGGGCTCGCCGGCATGGAGCTCGCGCTGCTGCAGCTCATGTACCACTTCGACTGGAGGCTTCCCCCCGGCGTGGACGAGCTCGACATGGAGGAGGCCATGGGGCTCGGCGTGCGGAGGAAGAACCCTCTCATGCTCTGTGCTACTCCCTACGTCCCTGAGCCGGCGATGCCCGTGGGATAGCTAGTTGTATATATGGAGCTCGTCAGCTCGACTTTGGCATGCACCGGAACAAGCTCAGTGTACCATGAATGCATTCATGTGGCCGTATCCATGGTGAAATTGCATAAACCCTTTCACTTTGGTTTCTACTTCCCTATGAGGCTACGAGTCATTTTGTTGCAAACCGCGCCCTTAGGTTCCGCTTGGCACGGCCCCCAACTGGTGAAGCTGTTATTTTTGGCTTCAGCTCCGTGAATAGCTTCGTCGAGGGAGCTAAAACCGTTTTGGTAAACCATTTGAGTAAACAGCTTCACATATATACAGCTCCTTAAAACATGCTCTCACAAAACCTTATACAGGGCCCACCAAGACAAGGTGAAGCCAAGCGAAGCCACTATTTTTTTACTCCACCCTTGGTTTTACCCGATTTGGCACAAAACGGCTTCGGTATGTTTTGATTTCCGTTCTTGAATCCGGCGATGTGCTTAATGAGTTCAGTTTTCACTGCCATGGTACAAGTAGTGGATGATCAATCGTTATTAATTCTTGATAGGCCCTGCATGCCTGTAGTAATTCCCTACCGTCATTAACTCATTATCATAAGTACGTGGGTTAAGCATGCAACGAGAAACCCGAAGTGATGACAATGAAATTGCAAAAGCTTCATTAGGCCTTGTTTAGATACCTTCAGAATTCCAAATTTTTACTTTTCATCTCATCACATCAAATCTTTGAACACATGCATGGAGCATTAAATATAGATAAAAAAATAACTAATTACACAGTTTGGTTGTAAATTACGAGACGAATCTTTTGAGCCAAAATAGTTCATGATTAAACACTAATTGCTAAATACAAACAAAAGTGCTACAGTAGTCAAATTCCAAAAGTTTTTGCATCTAAACACCCCCTAACTCATTATCATAAGTACGTGGGTTAAGCATGCAACGAGAAACCCGAAGTTATGACAATGAAATTGCAAAAGCAGAGGTCAAAATATAATGTTGTTCAATACGTATCATGCATTGGTGCTAAATAAACAAAGTTAGTTTAGATTAAACATACACAAAATACACAGCAAAACCATTTACAATGGAGAAATCAAACTCAGTGATTTTATAGGAGATTTCGGCACTTACGATGCATACGCAAGGGCCCTTGTACATCTAACGGTAATTTACCCTCTGTAACTTCTGTTTTGCCCTTTTCAATAAAGTTGTTTCTGTTAGGGCTCCGGCCCCTCCAGTTCTTTGAAATGTATATGGGCCATTATATTCGTTCTTATCCACAATCGTCTCACGGTGTCATGTCAGTGCCATTGCTGCAGATCTCGTCCTTGGGCTCGGTATCTCTCTGCAGAAATGGGCCAGTACCACAGTTCAGGGCCAACCACCAAGCCCAACTCTTGTAGCACAACAGGAAGGCCGCCGCCCCCGGCGTTCTCCTAATAATCGCCGACGTCGCCATTACTGTACTCACCCAGGGTGCCATTACCGTCGGCCGTCGCAACCCAACACCGTACCTGCTCCAAACAGACATGGGACCTTTTGCTCGTAGGGTCAATAATCACCTCATCTGCTCATGAAAATGTACCCAAGCCTAGCCTTACTCCATTTTAGGTGTCCTAAACATGAACTCACCTGCTCACTAAAGGTATACCGAGCCTGAGCCTTGATCCATCTTAGGTGCCCTAATCATGGACCGGTGATCTTGTATTCCTGTTTTAAGCCCCTGTTCTAACCTAGGGCGGAGTGTTAGAACACAGTCGGAGAATCGGAGGCAAGTGCACGATGATATAATAACATTCCCCCTGTTCGGCTGCTCTTATCAGTACGGCTTATCAGCCGTGGAACAGTATTTTTCTCTCATAACAAAACAGCCACAGCCGGCTTTTAAGCCGCAGAAACAGCCTGCTGATTATTATTGCTCGAGGTAGGTAACACCTGCCTTTGGACCGCCACGGGCTCCTCCAGGCTCATCCGAAGGTCAGCCAAAACCGGCCATAAAGAAAGCTACGGAAGAAAAGATGCAGATAACCCAGAAGCAGTGCCAGGTCGAAAGGCTCTTGATACTAAATTGTTACCAGCAAGATATAGATAGACTGGAGAGCGAAGAGTGTGTGTAGGGCAAAAGAAAATAACCTATGTAGTCCATATATTCATTTGATTGACAGTTAAAATCTGAGCTTTGACGAACTCACCTTCATCCAAAACTCAAGGAAACAAGGTGCCAATCTACCAAAAAGTACACCCACATCCTGCACAATCTCGTGGAAACAAGTGCCTCCCTCGCGGCAAAACAGCCCCCCGGCCGCCCCGGCAAACCGCCTCCATCTAAACCTAGCATGCCTCTCATTTGCTGTCAGTAAAATCTGCGTCAATTACATCGCCTTCGTCACCTGGCTTTTCAGAAGTGCCCGCTGAACCAGCAGAAGCATCAGCTGAACCAGGTCCTGCGCCTGGGGCACCCTGCTGGCTGTAGAGGGACTGCCCAATCTGCATGACTTCCTGGTTCAATGCACTAATGGCGTCCTTCATCGTCTGTGTGGAGCCACCAGCAACAGCATCCTTGAGCTCTTGCAGCTTTGACTCGACCTTTCCCTTCACTTCACCTGGGACCTTGTCCCCTAGTTCCTTCAGTTGCTTCTCGGTCTGGTAGATGACTGACTCGGCTTGGTTTTTGGTGTCAATGGCGTCTCTCTTCTCCTTGTCCTCCTTTGCAAACTTCTCAGCTTCGTCAACCATCCTCTCCACCTAGACAGTTTACGATTGATACAAGTCCAATAGATCAGAAACATTGAACAGTACAAAAAGGAGCGAGACCTAAAGTACCAAAAACATTGCTTAAAACATGACAGTACACCACTTGCTGAGGACATACCTCGTCCTTTGGCAGAGTGCTGGCCCCAGTAATTGTAATATCCTGCTTTTTCCCTGTACCCTTGTCCACAGCAGTGACAGAAAGGATACCGTTAGCATCAATATCAAACTTGACTTCGATCTGCGGAACACCGCGTGGGGCAGGAGGGATTCCATCAAGCCGGAAGCTACCAAGAGACTTGTTGTCTCTCACAAACTCTCTTTCTCCTTGGAGAACATTGATCTCCACACTAGTCTGGCCATCAGCAGCTGTTGAGAAAACTTCCGACTTTGAGGTAGGCAAGGTTGTATTCCGTGGGATAATCTTGGTCATAACACCACCCAGTGTCTCCAAACCAAGGGACAAGGGGGTCACATCAAGAAGGACAATGTCGCTAACATCACCAGACAAAACTCCAGCCTGTAGTAAAAAACTTGGCACTCAGAAAAACATTCCATAATGCAATCCAAGCTACAACATACATTAGGACATTGCTCATATCCAAAATCTGTCAACAAGGACAGTGTAATGTTCTCATTTCTATAGTTTGGACAGAATTTTGCGAGAATACCATTCTCAATGTAGTGTTGTCACATGTTTGGTAGCATACTTCCAAACATAAGTTAGTTAACCAAACAAGAGTTGCTTGTGAACTGACCTGCACAGCTGCTCCAAGTGCAACAACCTCATCAGGGTTGACTGTCACATTGGGGTCCTTTCCTGTCATTTTCTTGACAAGCTCCTGAACAGCTGGTATTCTAGTTGAGCCACCAACAAGAATAACCTCATCAATATCTTTGAATTGCAACTTTGCATCTCTAAGGGCGTTGTCCACAGGGGTCCTCAGCCTGAATGACAATTTGCCAAAAAAATATTATATCAGCAACAAGTTCTATCTTCAATCCAATCAGACCATATTTAACCAAATGCTAGTAGTTGCAGAAGTATGCAAAATCATGTACATCTATAATCTTTGATTTGACCATGCTATCACGGGCCATAATTATGTACCTGTCAAGGAGATCTGAGCATAGCTCTTCAAATTTAGCCCTGGTAAGAGTAGTCTCAATATGCTTGGGGCCATCTGCAGTAGCTGTAATAAAAGGCAAGCTGAAGGAACAAATAAAAAATTAGAACTGAACAAGCAAAAAACACACTTTTCAAGGATGTTAATGCTGAGAAAAAAAAAGAACCTTATGTTTGTTTGGGTCAAAGATGACAGCTCCATCTTTGCCTTCTCAGCTGCTTCTGTCAATCGCTGCAGAGCTTGCTTATCTTTTAGCAAGTCAATACCCTCATCATTCTTGAAGTTTCCAGCGAGCCAATCGACAATTCTCTGAAAGCATATATGGCATTATAAAGACATGCATTTTGCAGAAGCTTTGAGTTATCACATCCACAGCAACCACTTAAGATTACTGTTAAAATTATGACTACAGTTCTACAGGAAAGAAAACTACCAAATCAAGTTCAAAGTACTCCCAGAATATGTAGTCCTGATTACCTCTTTGACCTCACCAAATTTAATATATTTACAAATAGTGGATTCTAAAATTAATGACTAGTCCAGGTGGCTACACACGTGCAGGTCCATCACGCGGAGGGTGTCCGCCGTATCTCCAAAAATCAAAAATAAAAGAGTCGCAGTCTATTTCAGGTCAATAAAATAAGCCGAGATGTAAAAGGCTTGTTTTTAAGTGATAGGTTTGTGTCGAGTCGGGTTAGGTTGCAGCTCGAGGACGAGCTGCATGTCCAGGTGGGGTGTAGTGTTAGAAGAGTTAAGGGCCTATTGGGCCTTAGCCCGTTAGGGTTAATTAGTTGCTTGCTTAGGGGTCAAGTAAGCCTTGCTTGTAAGTCAAGAAATCCTCTCTATATAAGGAGAGGAGATGTATCAATCTAATCAAGCAAGAGATTAGAAGGAAAAACCTTCTCTCTTGCCGGCCGTGGGCGAAGCCCCGCGGCCGGCGTTCCCAGCGCCCCTCACAGCCCTAGCCGCCGTTCCTCGTCTCTCGCATGAACAGTACCCCGCGCGGTACTGTAGCGCGGGTACTGTAGCGCCGCTAGTCCCTTCCTCAATTCTCCCCATCCAACGACGTTCATAACAGTATGTGACCTCATTGAAAAGAAAGAACATAAAATACTTGGTGCATAACTTACACATTGGCACACTGCATTGTTAAGTGCTGATGGTAGTGTTAACTGTGAGCTCCCAGAAGAACTAACACAGCTAACATGCACAATACCAAGAAATCAAGAACACACTGCGTCAACATCAATATGCACCCTGGAGTGTAACTAAATTATTCAATCCAAAAAACTACATTTGTTGTCTTGATCCACACATTTTAAGAGTCTCAAATAGCTAACTTTTGTGTGTATTGTTGAAGAACGTATAAAAAATGGATGCATTTGCATACATTATTTGCTGTCACAGTTCTCTAAGGTTCATGTCATACATAAGATCTTATAACAGGCAGTACAGGTTTTTTATAAGAAATGGTTAAACACGCAGTTGCAGATACCCTATTGATGGATAGCCACAGACATGAGATTACACAACAAAGGAAGTAAGAATTTTTGTGTGCCAACAGATAGGGGAAGAGAAAGAAAATGAAGAAACCTTTAGAATTGCAGTAAAAAAAAAAGAAAAGAAAGTGCATTTGCTGTTGAAAAAACATAACTAATGACTAACCTTGTCAAAGTCATCACCACCAAGGTGAGTGTCACCCGATGTAGACAGCACCTCGAAAACACCATCACCAACTTCAAGAACTGAAAATATCAAAGCAAATATATGATCCAAGATGAACCAACAGTTCCATTTAAAACATCTCTCAACAAGCCAAAGGAATTACAACAAAAAAAAATGTGGAAAATGATAATATGGTTCAAACTTTCATGGTACTTGGGCACATTTCAGTTGTAGGGTTTGCTAGTGGTTTGTTTAGGACTTTATTTGAGATTCTTTTGCCCACCAAGATTCTCATGTAATTCTGTATGAACCATTTTCATATTACTATTCTTCATCTCCACAGGATTCCATCTCCACCATTTTCATAAAACCCAGTATTCCCTTTTTACTTCCATGTTCCAAATGGAACTACACAGCTACATATGAGCATATAATACTATAACATGGCACCCAACTTGCTGTGTTTGCATAATAATTCACTTTTGCCCTTCATTTTCTGTTGCTTTTCATGGCAGCTTCAATGACAAATCACTTGCCGTTGAATTTTGAAATTTCAATTTTCTATGGACCTATATAAGCTGTATTTTAAGCAAGCCATGTATAAATCATTCATTAGCCAAAAGCAGGATATCATGCCTTAAACTTCCAGTCAAGATATTTTTAAAACCATGGTTTCAGACATAATACAACTGTAGGGGCATGTACTACTGCAACATTATATGGAGCTACCTAAACTTATAAATTATGTGATAAATGTTAACATACAGACGACTGTGGAGAGCTAATCACGCAGGAATAACTTGGTCTGAAGTCTAAAAATCTCTGAGAAGTAGGTATTCACAGAAACACCAGACAAGACAGATACCTGAAACGTCAAAGGTGCCACCTCCGAGGTCAAAAACCAGAATTGTTTCATTGTTCTTTTTCTCAAAACCATATGCTAGCGATGCGGCAGTAGGCTCATTTATAATACGCAGAACCTCCAGCCCAGCAATGCGGCCAGCATCTTTGGTTGCTGTCCTTTGTGAATCGTTGAAGTAAGCAGGGACTGTGATCACTGCCTTTGTGACCTTGTCATTCAAAAACTTTGATGCATCATCCACCAGCTTTCTCAGCACCTACAAAACATAAATGTACAGCAGCCTGGATCAAAAACAATATGTACAACCAAAATTACATCTTGCATGCAATTAGTTTCAAACGCTACTCATACCTGTTTCAATTCTTATTATCAACAGAATTACCAGAACAAATATGGATGACATGCAGAGCAAAGCATATGAATATTATGCCACAGAAACAGAAATGCACAATACTACGTGACAGAACTTGTGAGGTTCAACCACTTATGTGACGAAACAACCATCAAGGCATCAACCATGCTTTGAATTTGAGGCACATACAGGAAATCTAAGGCAAAAATATTGGACTCCCATCGAGCAACCAACAGAAAGAAAACTAATTAGCCATGATAACAATTTAATTTTCATGGTAATTATGGCTAACCGATGGTCATTGAACTAGCAGCACCGATTTTTTAAAAGCAAATGCTGCAAAATAATTCTAATATCACGAAAGTCCGCTAAATTACAAGGCAAATTATCGACTGGTAGAAGCATATTATAAGGCAAATTATCCACTGGTAGAAGCATAAGTCTAGCAATAATAATACAATTTAAATGCACCAACTCCGCTGAGATAACTGATTAACTGTACACTGCACTGTCAGAATCCAGGAAACAGAGTACCAACTAACTAACAGAGGTACTGCAGATACAGTCTGAATTAGTGTTAAACCTGCGCGGATATCTCCTCAGCTGCGAACTGCTTGCCAATCGCCGGGCAATCGAGCTTGACGTTGCCGTTGTCGTCCCTCACGACGCGATACGAGACCTGCTTGGACTCTTCGTCGACCTCGTTCATCTTGCGGCCGATGAAACGCTTGACGGAGAAGAAGGTGTTCTCCGGGTTGACCACGGCCTGTCGCTTGGCGATCTGGCCGACGAGGCGGTCGCCGGACTTGGTGTAGGCCACCACCGAGGGCGTGGTCCGCGCCCCCTCGGCGTTGGTGACGATCGTGGGCTTGCCGCCCTCCATAGCGGCCACCGCGGAGTTGGTGGTCCCCAGGTCGATGCCCACCACCTTCTCGCACGCCACCCGCAGCGGGCGCCACCGGCGGCCGCGGCCGTAGACCGCGGCGGAGATGGAGGATCGGCTCCGGCGGGGGCCCTGGTGGTGCGCCGCGAAGAATGGGGTCGAGGTGGGGAAGGTCGTGGTCGCCATGGGCCGACGGCGGTGCGAGGAGAGGTCGTCTGACCAGATAGGAGGAGGATTCGCGAAACCCTAGCAAGGGAGAGGAATGAAGAAGGTGGAATGGAGTGTGTGGGCGATGGGATTTTGGTTTGGTTTTGGGGGTTAACCCTGGGAAATGGCGAGAGGTTGAGGAAGAGATAAGGGAAAGGAGGAGGATTTTATAGGGCTCACCTGCGGGGAGCGCCCGTGAAGCAGTGGCTGCTGGAGCATCGCATCTGGAAGGTGGTACGGAGGTTCTGGAAGCGGCGGGACGGGTGCGCGGAGGCCCTGTTTAGATTGAAGAAAATTCCAACCTGATGAATAGTACCACTTTCGTCTTATTTGGCAAATATTATCCAATCATGGACCAACTAGGCTCAAAAGATTCATCTCGTGATTTTCAACTAAACTGTATAATTAGTTATTTTTTGTACCTACATTTAATACTCCATGTAAGCGGTTAAAAATTGATGTGATGGAGAAAGAGTGAAAAAACTTAGAACTTTGAGGCAAACTAAACAAGAAGCAGCCTGATTGGGCTTGTCTCCGTCAGGGTTAAAAAAACCGGCCGGTTTACCGCGGTTTACCGCGGTAACCGCCCTAACCGGGCCGGTCCGGTTCCGGTCCGGTCCGGTTAGGGTTTCCCCAAATTCAAATTTAAAATTTGAAAAAAATGCTGAAAAAATTCCTAAAAATAGTTCATGATTTATAGAAGCCAATGGTGTAAAAATTTTTCAAATTGGAGTTCGTTTAGTATTTATTTATACGTATAGAAGTTTGAAAAAAAAGAAAAAAAATCCCGGTCCCGGCCCGTTAAGGCCCCCAAATTCAAATTTAAAATTTGAAAAAAATAAAAAATGCTGAAAAAATTCCTAAAAATAGTTCATGATTTATAGAAGCCAATGGTGTAAAAATTTTTCAAATTCGAGTTCGTTTAGTATTTATTTATACGTATAGAAGTTTGAAAAAAAAGAAAAAAGAAAATTCCAAACTCAAACCGAGCGGTAAACCGGTCAAACCGGCCGGTTACCGCTCCAAACCGGCCGGTAAACCGGACCCGAACCGAACCGAAGCAGGGTTTGAATTTGAATTTGAATTCGGCCGGTTACCGACCGGTTTACCGGTAAACCGACCGGTTTACCGCTACCGGAGGCCGGCGGTTACCGGAAACCGGTCGGTAAAAAAACCCTGGTCTCCATACTATACGAGGGCTGGGTCAGGCCAGCGGGCCTGTTCACATATCGTTCTCATATATGGCCATGTTTAGTTGGCCAAAGTCGGTGTCGCTAAAATCACTGTACAATACTGTAGTATACTGTAGCCTTTCATTTGTATTTGGTAAAATTGTCCAAACATTGACTAATTATGCTCAAAACGTTCGTCTCGCAAAGAACAACAAAATTGTGTAATTAGTTTTTAATTTTATCTACATTTAGTACTCCATACATGTGCCGACATTTTGATGTAATAAGAATCTTCTCTTTACCTAGTGAGATTTGAGAGCAAATTCTGAAATTCATTCCAATAGGCCTATACAAGGGCTGCTGGGTCAGGCCGGCGGGCCTGTTCACATATCGTTCTCATAAATTTGGACTCTGGACTACTCTATCGGTTCCTGTTTTAAACGTCGTCATGATTTTAAATGGGTGTTTGGGACTGCTCCACAAACTCCATCGTAGAGCAGTTTTACAAAAACTTAGAGTTTGTGAAGCACCCTTTTAGGTGCTCTCATAACTCCACTCTTATTTCTCGAACATAGTGCGTGGAGCTAAAACCGTTTGGCTAAAAAACGTGGAGCAGAGCTAAAAAATATGAAGCAGAGCAGTCCCAAACACCTTCTAACAATATTTGGAGTTCTCATAAATTTTCTTAAATTTAACTAGATTCATAGAAAATATTGATAATATTTGTATCTCCAAATAAGTTTATTATGAAAATAGATTCAACGATCTATCTAATATAATGATACTAATTATATATCATAAATATTAATAATTTTTATATATTTAATCAAAATTGAGTACATTTGACTTATCGGTAAGTGAGAACGACGGTTAAAAAGAGACTACAATAATATTAAATCTATATCATAGATTAAAAGTGAACGATTTTTAGATCCTATTTTCATTATTGCCTTTGCATAACAAAAAAAAATCTTTATAGGGCCCCTTTGGAACTTAAGATTTTTTCCGTTCTTGCGTTTTTTCTCGTGACAAATGAACTGAATTCTGTGAAATTCCTATATAATTCCTGCATTCCAAAGGGGTCCATAGTAGATTTTAGACAAATTTGGGGATTCTAGAATCCAAGTTAATTATTTTTCTATATTAGTTTTATTTTTTTAGAGATCCAAATAGGCCCTCAGAGATGACAAGTCCTAATTTCTCTACTCTAGAAATTGCAACAACACAAAGTAAAGCGCAATAGTAGAGTGATGAAGTGAGATACTACACAAGGGAGGATGACAAAAAAATATCACATGGTTCAGAGGCTTGTCACTCACCTACGTCCATGTTGAGGCGAGCCTGGGAATCATGCTCCTTTATCAAGTCAGTAGCCCTGCAAGGGCTGGCTTTCAATGTGAGCACTTCGATCATGAGTTGGCTTGAACACAAGGCGTTCTAAGCGTTTTTTTCCTATTAAACTAGTTCTTCGCCTCCTCTGATGAAGGATGAACCCAATAGCTTCGCACAATTCATCTCAGGAGCAACTCACAGTATTCAATTGAGGGCTTCGATGGATGTGGCAGCAACCACAAAGAGTAACAAGCAAACCACGCAACAACCACGATCGCTAGTGCAACTCAATTCAATCTCTCAAAAGCAATGCACTAGGATTACTCCAATCTCACGAAAAATGCAATCACTAGCAAGCAAATATGAGTGGAGGGTTAACTTGAGCTCTAATATGTGTGGATATCAGCTAGGGGCCCAAAAGAGATGTCATGCCTGGCCTGAGCTTACCCATGAATAACCATAGGACGTAGTTGGTAGGTCAAGGCTAGTCCATAATACCTAGTTTGCATGCATTGTACGTTATAATACCTCGTCATGTACCAGTAGAGATGTAGAATGCAAGATGATTATCATTCGAGATAAAGGGAAGGTACGTAGGTATCTAAACATGTCGAATGGACTTATGAACACCCAAAGTAGTAAGATGTGCAACTTGCATTGGGTAATTACATTCGTTAACACAGTAACTAGCATAAGTGAAGGTGTTATTTGCCGTTGGACATGGCTTACTGTCGGTGTGGGTTCACGTGGCTTTTGGCAAGTGAGCGTCGGTGCCCGTAGCAGTCTTTCGCTCATGCATGTGTGATGTGTGCCACTAGCGTGTGGTGTGGGCCAAGTCAAAGGTGAGTCAGAACGTAGTATATGAGGCTATCCGCACTCATGGTCCTCTATATTCATCCTCTATACGTCCTAGTCAGCAAGATTCTCTCCTCTACACTTAATTCTTCCGTACCCATCCATCCTCTATATCATCCTCTATCCACTTTATCTACTGTGGGACCCACTTATCACTTTATCTAAATATATCCATGAGTGATCTAGTTTTGAAGGATTTATTGAGACGAATTTAATGGTGCAATCGAAATTTAATTTGGATTTTTGGTTTGTGAGTTATAGCATTTTTTTCCTTGGTTTAGCTAGTAGGGCCCGCCACTGTGCACTATAGAGTAAACACTGTACTACTCTAAATATAGAGTAAGAGAAAGGATAGAGTATCGTTTTAGAGTATCCAGTGCAGCAGTTTTTACTCTATATTTATACTCTAAAGCTTTAGAGTATCCTTTAGAGTATGCGACTGCGGACAGTCTGAGCACAGAGCACGTCGAACCGATTTGCTGCGAATCCTTTTGCAGTTTTTGTCTCCAGATTCGCACACCTCATCTGGCAGTAGTATTGGCATGCAGTAGCCCTACAAGCCTACAACGTCACATTCGTTTGCGGTCAAAGACGTCCCCCCACCCCTCTGAATTAGACATTTTTTGAATGAAAAATAACACAGTGCAAGTGCAAATTCATGGTTGAAATATAAGCTCTTTCCTGTGTTAAAAAAAGGTAAGCATTGAATTTTACTCGCAAAGCCAAAAAGAAAATACATATGCAAAACCACATTGTCGAAGAGAATATTGGATTAAATACGCAGTTTTCATTGCCACTACTCACTCATTCCTCTATCTAAGACATGTATTAGACTATTACAAGACGTTTGGTTCAAGAAATAAGATGATCCATCATTTTCTGATTTTTATTCTTTTGTCTAGTTTATGAAATGAAATGGAATGCTCCATTACAATCTTATCCTTCACAAACTAATAATTAGTTATCATTTATAAAAGCACGATAAATAAAGTCATCCACTAAATTCATAGAATAAACTCACAATACATCACCTAACATGAGGAGAAGGGTTTCTCGAACTAACCATCCTTGGTGCTGCCAAGGAAGCCACATATCCACACATCGACATTAGATCCTAGATGGCTAGACGGGTCGGAGGTTGTGGGACAAAGGCAGAAATATTTGTGAGGCAACTATACTAATTGATGCATAATAGGGGTGATGAAATCAAAATTTCATAGGAAATTTACAATATGTATTAAAGAGACGTACACCTAGCTTGACTTGTGTGATGGAAAGTTGCATGGGGCGGTTGCCTCAACGAGCTGTCATGGCCGCAGAGGCTAGCTATTACAAGCACTTTGTCTAATCAACTACACCATTGTCGAAATGTTCCGTTATTTCATTTTTATTGTCATGGGGAAGAATAGGGTATATTTTCTCCATCCCAAAAATATCGTAATGAGATACATGCTAGTCAAGCTTTCTTAAATTTGACAACATCATCGTGAAGGGCGTCGGCCCCAACGGCTCGCTGCCAAGCAACCTCGGCGGCTTCTCCGCCCTCTTGACTCTAGACGTCAAGACTAATCGGCTCACCGGCAGTTGTGGTCGCTTCCAGGGGCGGAGGCTCATGGATGCAAAACTAGGCTTCCGCCCCTTCCTCTGTGTTTTGGTACCTATTAATCCTAGCTTTGGTAGACTGTGATCTCATATATGTTTATAATCTCATTGTGCTGGGTGGTGGGCACGGGCCCCTGCTGGCCCCCTGGTTCTGCCAGTGGTTGCGGCTCGACGACAACGGCTTCATCGAGGTGCCGTGAGGATTCTCCTCGATGATCAACACCCCTACCATTTCTCCGCCAGCAACAACACCCATCTTTAGGAGTGGGAGCTGCCGCACTACGAGCTCCATCGACTCACCAGGCTGACTCACCAGGTTGGTCTTGTTCGAGGTTGACAACACCGGCATCACCGGGACCGTGGTACATTTCCTCAGGGACAACGTCGACGGCGCGTTCTCCGTTCTCGAAAGGGTTTCCTTGGCCAACAACGAGTTGTCTGGGCAATCCCAGATAGGGGGCCAATCCCAGATAGGTTCGCTAGCTAGAGGCTTCGGTGAATCTCAGCCAAAATCACCTCTGGGTCGATCATATTGCTTGGTAACCTCGTCAACTTGGTAGAGCCCCGCATAAAATACAATCAATTGACAGAGCAATTGCCTACAGACTGACCGGTATTGTACCAGCATCGCTGACTAGACTCGACGGGCTCATGTTCAGGGGCGGAGCCAAGGGGACGAAAGGTCGGGGTGGGGGGGCAATGCCCCCCTCTCACACCACATCATAACAAAATTTTTTAATATATATATATATAAGTGAAATAATCTATATCTATATTTATACTAGAAAATTGCGATAAGAAATTCTTGTAATATATATTTATTGATGTCTTATGGACAATAAAATACACGACACATAATTACAATAAAATATTTTGGTTCATTTAAACTTGTTTGCCTACCATATTAGAACAGGTTTTGATAAAATTTTAGCTTTTACTAAATGCATACTTATATTTTATTATATATTTTTTACTAAATATATACTTAATTAGTAATAACAATTCCATAGTCATTAATATTTTATCATTATCAAGTTTATCGAACAATACTATTACTACATGTGGATTCTCCTTTTATACACATATGCTCACCCATATGAATAAACACACGGTCACACATTCTACTATAAACACCTACGAAATACTTACTAAGTAGGTTTGAGATTCACGAATCACCAAATATATTAGAATAAATACAAGAAAATAGGAGCAACTATATTGGTGACTAACCAGATGGCCAAATTCTACTACAAAACCTAGAACAACGCATACACTTAGTTTATATATATCAAATCTTTAAATCGTAACTCATGGAATAATTATACATGGACACGTGGCATGAATTTGCGGTGGGTATCCAGAGGTGCACGGTGGGGATAGTCCCCACCCATTTTTTTTTGCTGCTAAGTCGGTTTCAATTACCGGCACTGGCATAGTTGTGGAAAAAATAAAAAAGGAAAAAAGGAAAACCCAACGGAGGCTACCTCTTCCCTGAGCCTCTCATCCACTGTACGGTTGTTGGCTTCATTCGAATGCTGCGTCTGTGCAAGTGACGTCAGCTCCAATTTTTAGGGGTACAATTGTAATTTCCCACCTACCGTGATTTACCCATTTAAATCCTACATTTAAATCCTAAACATACTTTTATCTTGGGATGGAGAGAGTAACCATGCACGACCCTTTCACGTCTTCTTTGGCAACTCTAGCTTGTTCCAGGATCTTGAGAGCTTGTCTTTGGCGAGAAAGAAGATCCTCGATGTTAGCGCCCAGCGCAGCCGCTACGACGGTGCTAGCGAACTCGATGGGATTGTGAAATTCATCATAGGCAGGGAGAACCTCTTGGAGGTCCATGTACACAACTTCTACAGGCCATTGCCGGACGCCACCCGTCTTGGTATCTACATTTAGACTCATCGCGCTTGGTAAACTAGAACAAAGGGAGTATTTCATTAGTAAAACAGCACAGAACTAGTGATGCTCCGGCTTATATAAGCAGATAAATTTGAAAGAGCAATGAATGGGCTTTAATTTGTGTTTTATGAACCCCATGTGTTTTGTTGCTTGACGGTATCCAGTTGACTCGCGCCCTGCAGCACACACTAGAGGAACATTAATCAATTATTAATTAATTAAAAATACAAGTACATCAATCCATACTCTCGCATAGGCTAGCTAGGACCTTAGGAGAAAGAAGCATTAGATATCGTTTAATACCTCTAATTAATAAAATTACTTACACTAAATTATATATTTTCTATGTTTATTTTTTCTAACATAATAGATACAACAATAGATATTTTGTATTTAAAATTTAGTTGTGATAAATATATCAATTACTGATCTATGTTTTTTTATTTGCATGGCACCTCTGTATATGTTCAATACACATTTAGTTGAAACCTTGTCTTAGACTATGGTAGCTCTTGTTGTAGCTTATATCTTATCATATCATGAATCTAAGGGCATGTTTGGTAACTTTGCTAGGTACTGTTTTACCTCATTGAGCAAGAAACTGACATGAGTGTTGTGTTTGGATCATACACGTTGTCTGCCTCTATTTCTATGCCAGCAAGGTTTTCCTTGCCACCTTGAGCCAGGCTGGTAAGGTCCTCGTCGCTTGCACCGTCCAAGCGAGGCATGGCTGGCAATGAACCAAGTATGTCCTAAATTTTTATTTTCAAATATTAGTCTTACTACCAAACATGCCCGGGCGTTGTAATGGGAGAAAAAAAACTAACAAACGTGAAAAAATAGTGACGGCAATATTAAGTATCTATTTATGTTTTACATATTATATAGTATTTGAAATCTATAATATATTTTATTTATGACGACTATGACATTCATATTATGAGTTAATGTTAACAATATAATATGATAATGTTCTATTAAAACTAAAAAAAGGATGACAACCAAAAAAAATTCTTTGTGATTGTGTGCAAAAACAAAACAGACGAACAATTAATTTGGTATTCACCATCGAGTCATTTACTGGAACATCTTTTGCTATGGTTGATAGCGAGTTAACCTAGATCTACTACTTATAGGTCGGTTCCAGATCTGATAGGTCAATTCCAGATGAGTAAACAATTCAATTTCATTCGTGTCTTGAGTCGTCTACTTACATACAACCGCACTGAGATCAACCTCATCATCTCCGGTAGAAGAAGTGCTTGAAGTAGAAGCTGAGACGCAGGACGCCCCTCTCGAAGGTGTTCCTGAACCTCGCCTTCCGCGAGCGCTCCAACGTTCACGATCCTGAACGCGAAATCCTCAGCCACTCCGCGTGGAAACCTGACGTCTGACGATGCAGGTCTGGTCGTGCCGTCCTCCTCAGGGGTGTACTGCAGAGGCTTCGCCCCAGCGAGGTCCGGGTAGTGGAGCACAATGTGTAACCCTTCATGATCTTGGGCTGCGGGTGGCATTTTTGTTGGTGGGTTAGAAACTCAGGTCATGGGTAACACCAGGAAAAACATATGTACGAAACTCAGCCTCGGGTATATTTGTATACAAATGTAAAATCTTTCATCTTAACATGATAGAAAACATATGTACGAAACTCGGTCTCTAGTAATCGTACAAAGGTAAAATAGACCATATTTCATAAAGGTAAAACAGACTGTATTTGTTTAGGAATTTGAGGAAGAGGAGAAATTTGAATTTGTCTAGGACTTCGGATTGTACGTGACATATAAGATGTTAGTATGTTACATGGCTTGACTTCTGGCAAACAGAGTGTATTTACTTAGGATTTTGAGCTGGTACGTTATAGACTATGTGCAAATGGACTGTAGACTATTTGTTTAGGACTATGAGTTGTGGCATTACAAACTGAGCAAAAACGTGATCAGATCTAGGACCGAGCCAAAGAAACTCTACCGCCGCACAGGACCCGGAGTTCCTGAGAAATACACGCATAGAGGTGGAGTTCGATTCCGAGAAGAGATGGAGTTTGGTTCATATGGAAAATAACTTTTTTAGTTTTAATAGAGGAAATCAAGTGCTTTGGAATCGGACTCCGTATCGCACTACACAAGACCTATTCTAATTCGTATGGGCACGTGTCATCATTATATATAAGTTCGAATGGAAGAAACTCTCCATTGTCCATTAGTTAGAGGGAGACTGATCAAAACAAATGGACGGACCAAAAAACAGGGGGTAAGAAATTTTGTCTCTTTATTATTAGGTATAGATTAATTGCTAGTTTTTTTAACCCTTAAGTTAAGCTGAAACTCTTGTATTTATTGTATGTTTACCTTTTTAAAAACAAGGACTTTATGTCGCAGATATTAAGTACTATGATGGTATAAATAGTAATTTAAAACATGCATCACATACCTTAAGATTAGTGATACAGCATGAGAGATCTGCTAACCTCATAGCGTATTAATATTTAAGCCTTGTAATAACTATTTACTTCAAAGGAGTCTCGAAGGCCACGAACCTATGGTCTACACTAACCTCGTTCTCAAGATGTTCGAATTTTTTATCAAAGAACTACATGTGAGTGATGCTTATACTATCAGTATAGGTATTTCAAATATTTTAGTCAAAATGTATAAATATATTAAAAGCAATAAATGATATGCAATGGTAACTAAAAAATTTAAATAATTTGTTAGTATAACTAGTATATGATCATTAAGAAAATGTTTTACATGATTGCTATAAATGAAACATAACATATGTATTTATCTCTCATGTATGCATTTGTATTTGATTTGCATGATGCCATAATATGTATGTTTATTTTAATATATTAGAGGTGTATATTGTAGATATATATAAACTTTATGGCTACTTAAACATTTTTTTTGGGGTAATAGATGTTCATTATTTAGATCTAGATTCTAAGAGATATTTTAGTTTTTTTTAGTAATGACAGAAGTGGTAATTTATATGCAAATTCAAGGGCTACATATATTATCTACCATAATAACAAGTGAGCAATTAGATGCAAATTGCAAATCTAGGTTTACTTTAAGTCATGTTTCTTAATGGCATATGTGGTATTTTAAATATAGATTCATGGGTTACCTGATGTTAATTTACATGATCGCAGAGGTGGATAATTATTAGAAAATATAATAGATCTACCGGCTATTATTATCAATGGTATTTAGAGTCTATAGAATTCATCAATAGATGCTTTTGATTTTTATGAGAATTTCTAGGATCTATCTTTTTTTTTCTCTAGGATCTATCTTTTGATTATGAACCTCTAGTTAGAATTTCTAATATTTATATTTTTTCTAGCAGTGTGGAGCTTATGGGCATAGCGAGCTAGGCCATTTTACTTGCTTAGTCTAACATGTGGACTATGGTATCAAAGCCTATGGTCGAAAAACCTAAAAGTTCTTAGCGTCACATGGTGATTGGGGATCTCGCTAATATCTCCTGAGGGTCCTATGGGTTATGTGTGACATGGAGACTTAGACTCGAGGCTTAAGATAATGTATTTCGAATACAGATGTGGTTGTGTAATGTGAAGAGTTAGCCCCTATTCATGACGAGAGAGATTGTTAGTTTAAATTCTCATTGAAAATTGATCATGGGTGAGCACACTATATAAGACGAGTAACATTCACTTATCAAACTTGTCTTTTGAGTTGAGTTAAACCCAAACCTTGGGGCAGACCTAGATTGATTTTAGGTAGTCCGAGGCCTATCCTAGATTACTATTAAATTTAGAAAGTCCAAATTAAAAGTCTAACATTATTAAGTATTTCAATCCTCAGACTCCTGTCAACTGGTGCTAGATTGTGCTTGATATCGGCTAGGTTTATATTATATCTTAGATTATGAGTATACCGTATTGATTGTGAGATATTTTTACTAGGTATACCCTAGTTTCAAATGCTAGGTCCGCCACCGTCCAAACCCTTGGTGTTGTAGGTTCCGGTGGACCTAGACATGGTGAGAGGCTCATGGATACAGTGAGCTAGACTGACTCCGCTGCACACTTTAACATAGTTGGAAGCTAAGTGTAAATTATATAAGTATTGTTGCAATCCTTTCCACGACATCATGAATCTATAATTTACTCCCTCTATCCCAAATTTATGACATTTTGCTTTTTCTAGATGCATAGTTTTTACTATGTATTAGATATATAGTAAAAACAATATATCTAGAAAAGTCAAAACATCTCAATTTAAAAAAGAGGAAGTAGTTTTTAACTTTTAATTTAGTTGTTGCTATTTTTTGTCCACTTGTTAGGTTGAAACTCTAGTGCTTAGTGCATTTTTATTCATTTTGTATTTTATTAAAAAGATTAAAGTTATAGGTTACCCTCTGAATCTAAAAGGATGTCAGCGAAGATAGACCCAGAACAAACAGCATTTGTCCACAAGCGGGCTCTGTTCTGACCAAAGTGTCCTGTTACATGGTTCAAGATATTGTTCAGCAGCATCCATGCGAAAATAATGGAAACTAATGGACCGCCAAGCAGCTTTTGAGGTAACTATGAGCCTCGAACGCCTTCTCCCATACAACAGTCAGTTTTCCTTGCAGCAATTTCACACCTGCATCTCTAAGAGAATCTATCACGGCCTTGACCTTGCCATGGTACTTCTGGTCTCTTGACATGGAGACAGATATTGCAGGGATACCCTTGAACAACAAGCGCTCCCCAAGCAACTTGCCAATCTTTGCAGCCGCAGCAACATCCCGTGTTGACTCCATGCTTGGCCTCAGGAGTTTCTCCTGAGAGCTTGCAGAGCATGTGACTGTGGCTGTCGGGGTGTGGATGACCTGAGCGCTCACAAAATTGTTTGTGAAATGCATCTTCAAAATATAGGGCTTCAGGAACTTGGTGATTGCAGGAGCCCTAGCTGGTGGAGGGATAACCATATTGCCTAATCAAGCTGACCTGAACAAGCCCAGAAATCAGACAAGATAATTAACCAATAGCACTGACATTCCATGCAAAAACTTCAAGATGGACAAGGATAAAAAAGCAAATAAGAAAGAATTGTATCTTGTGAACTATAAATCCAGGATTGCATGCAAATATATCATATAGTGATATAGCATGAAGAGACCATCAATACACAACTGTTAGTGTTACACATGAGCATGTGATAGTATACATCATACATCAGACTTAGATCAGAGAACTTCAACGATGCACTTAATTTGTTTTGAAGTTGATGCATTGCTATCTCTAGTCTCTACCATGTAATTGCACTGATACTACATGATAAATCTGCAGCAATGCACAGAGCGATAATATGATTGCCTTATCTTTCAAATGCCATTCAAGAGTCTACAAAACAATAGATGGTCCACATTGGCTTCATCATCCTATAACTCTCAACCAACCAATCAGGCCTTATCATAAACTATCTGAACAAGTCAACATACTTCAAAGATTGAGCCTCTGAAGAACTAATGACTCAGGTTTAAAAACACCAGACATCAAAATTGATGGAACTATGGACTCAAAAGGCATCTTAGGATGGAAAGCCAAATCTATTATATGTGGTTGCTGACAGCAGAGTGCTTGTCTTGTCATGTACTCCCTCCGTCCCTAAATGTCTATCGTTTTCGCTTCCCGAGAAACAACTTTAACTAAATATATATTAAAAAATATTAACATTTATGATACATAATTAGTATCATTAGATAGATATTTGAATCTAGTTTTTTAATAAATTTATTTTGAGATAGAAATGTTGCATGCATTTTCTATAAATCGAGTCAAAGTTATCGGCACGCAAATCATGGCGACAAACATTTAGGGACGGAGGGAGTAAACCTTTAGTACAGTATTAGCATGTAAGAACAAATTTACTTCAGGAAGATTGATCTGTGTAGGCATCTTAAATTCTGAATGGTACATTTCTTCTCTTCCACAATAAAAACAGTTTGGTGGTGGGCAGAAGTGCTGGAAATTGCAGTCACAGAGAACGAGATTAAATCATTAAAACACAATTAATAAGTAACAACATTTTCTTATATGCTTGTTCAAGTTGAATAATCATACTTCTGCCAATCACCACCCCCTATTCAACTCTTTTCGCAAGAGAAAGGGGAAGAGGGGTGTTTTTTCATGTCTATAAACATACTAGAAGTTTAAACTTAGGGTAGATCCATACTTCTGGCAACAAATCTGATAGAACAAAGCCTCAAGTTAACCTAGGCGGCTAGGACATATAACAAAGCCACTATGAGTGGTTCAAGGATGGATGTGATTCCAGGATGAACTAGAAACCAAAGCACCCCAAAAGATCTCAATGAAACAAACAAGAACTTTTTTGTTAATAGAAAAAAACTTAATAGAAGCAGCACGTGATCCACTCAATGTGGTTGCTAACAGTGGATATGGCTATCTTGTCATATGAGACTTGCAGATCTCACTTACAAAACCACAAGCAGGAAATGACAAGTTTACTTTAGGAAGATTGTATCAGGTGGGCATCTTTTCTTTTAAATGCTACCTTTCTTTTCTTCCATTGCATAAACAGTTCCACATGGACATTGAATTGCTAATTGCTACATTAAAGATAAACCGACACATAATGTGACATCAAGTAGTTTACAATAGTCATACAGTACAATAGCAAAAAAAAAGTAGTTTAAGCATAATAATCATATACTCCCTCCGTCCCATAATATTTGACGTTCTATCACTGAGAGATTGTCCCAAATAAATGACGTTCTAGCCTAACAGACCTGTGCCATGCTATTCAATGGTAGGTCAGTGCAGCGCTTTCCTGCTTGCTTCCGTCTGGAAGTGAATAAAAGAAGACAAAAAAAAATCTAGCGGTGGCAGTTGCTCCCTCACAGATTCAAGCACCAAGGCGAGGCCTGCGCCTGTCTCCTGCAGGACGTTCTAATCATCATGATTTCTCGTAGGGGTGTTTTGGTACACTAGCTTCAGCCTTGGTATCGGTGAGATGTTCTTAAACGACATATATTGCAGGACAGAGGGAGCATATGGCATGCACCACCTTCTGTTTATTTCAAACAGAGAAAACAGATGGACAAGTATCAGATGCACAAACAACTAAGGACCAACACAAATTAGCAATAGCGGACCCAGCGTTTGATTAGAGCCTGGGCAAATCTCATTGCGCTCACCAGGTCATGGATTTTGAAGCTCCCAGTAAAGCGTGTTACAATGAAGATTTTAAGTGTGCATCGTACCGGAGCCCCGGCAGGTGGCCAGGGTCGCCGGACCCTGGGACCGCCACTGCATATTAGCACATAACATCTAACATTTTTGCTTGGTATAATAACAAACTTGTACTTAAAACTGTTTTCGAAGATGCAGACTTCTGACAGTGTACAGACCCTATACAAAATATAAGTACTTAAACTTAACCGAGGCTAAGACATATTTCACTGAATTTGCGAACACAAAGTCCACGAATTGAACCGGTTGCAGAGTGGAACAGAAACTGTTTCCCTGAAAGATTACAGGAAAATAGGTGAGAGCTATTCCCCACAAGAAAACGTAATAACTGCTAGCGACAAGCTTTTCACATTCAACCATAAATAGAAAAGGGTGGCACAACAGGGTTGGGTAGCACTGCCATAACAATTTTATCAGTTGATTCACACAAACCCACGTGGCATCAGTATTTGACTCGTCACTTCATCACAGTTTTCTTCTCTACTTCAGTTCTTGTATACGCAGTTGAACTTTACTAACCGAAGCTCCAAAAGGAACTATGACAGATTGGGGGGTTTCGTTTTACACTAAAGAGCTCACACACAAAGGACATTTTGTTATTAAAAAAAACAACTAACAGCAGGTGCAGGTTAAGATCCAAAACGAACGGAGCATAGCAAAGTCGGTCAGCAGTATACTGAACATCGAGGTCGTACTAGAACGACTTCTTGTTTCAACGGGAGCGGTGCTTCTTTCCACTGGGACAAACCCTCGCCGGGGGCAATCGGCGGAAATCGCCTGCCGCTGCGTGACACGGTGAAACCTAGCGCAGGGGAGAGAGATAGAGCGGGAGGGAGAGAGTGTACCGGGTGAGTCGGCAGTCGCCGCGGACGATTTCGCGAGGACGGCGGCTCGCAGATCGCAATCGCCCGTCGTCGCCACTGGCACTGAGAGCCCCAAATTGCGACTGGAGTTGCAATGGGAAGAGGAACTATTTGGGGTTTGCACTTTGACCTACGAACTAGGAAATTTAAAAGAGCACAGGGGTCTAACTGCAGAAAGAAAAACGAACGGTCACGAGAGTACTGGACCGAGGGAAACGGCCCGAATCCAACGCTCCATCAACGAGGAAGGGGCGAGCAGAGTGTGTGCGGCGGCGGCGGGAGGAGACGAAAGAGAACGATGCAGGCGGTGGCACGGGCGGCGCGTGGGCTCGCGGCCGCGGCTGCGGCTGCGCGGCCGTCGGCGATGGAGGCAGGGCACCGCGGGCAGGTGCAGCAAGCCCGGGGCATCGTGGTGCAGGTGAGGGACGGGAACCTGGAGCGGGCGCTGTCGGTCATGGAGCGCAAGATGCGGTCCAGCGGCATGGAGCGCCTCATCCGGGCGCGCACCCACCACCACGTCAAGGACTCGGAGAAGCGCGTGCTCGCGCGTAAGGCGCTTATGCAGCGCGTCCGGTCCCAGGAGCTTGGCAAGAAGCTCCGCGAGATCCTCATCAAGAAGATCAGGTCAGGACCACCCTCCCATCTTCACCAATACCTGTACCTGTTAGCGCACCGCCTCTGTGTGCTTGTGCTTGCCATTTCTTGCTGGTTGATTTGTTGATCAGACATTTAGTGGGTTGCGGTGACGAATTGGAATGGGTTCTATTGTGATCGCCAAGTGCTCGACGAAATGTCCGGCGGAGTTTTATTTGCCACGCTTTTAAGGGAATTAGGTGGGTTTGCGGATTGAGTTGTGCTGAAGAGAATTTTGACTTCTGAGCTCAGTTTCACCCTGGTACAGGGGGCTGGACTGGAAGGCTTGTGTGAGCTGAGAACCCATACTTCAGATGGAATACTTTCATTTGCACCCAACTCATCCTTAGCTCACTTAGGCATCCACGAAACAGGTGCGCTGTATGGTAGTACCAGGATGTTGAACATGCTATCCAACTTATTAGGTTACACAGGTTTGTGTCACTAATTTGATATTGCCTCTTTATCGTATTTGTTGCAAAATTGGGCACTCCATCCTTTTTATTAACCTTTGGTATTATATCTAGCTGATTTAGGTTTTCTTCTTTTAATCCCTTTTTATTAGGTTATAATCGCTAGAATTTGAGCTCCATTAGCAAAGTTCTGGGCAATCTCTTTTTTTTTCTGTCAAAAAATGCCTAATAAGGTGAAAACTTTATTTTATAAATAGTAGAGTGACTGCACACATGCTGCCCTCAGATCAGAGATTTACAAATTTCATGTGTTCACAATCAGCAGTGGGGAAAATAGGTAACTTATGACCCGAGTGTATGATCCAATAATGAATTTAATATTTTTGATGATTCTACTGAAAATAAGAGTCTAACTGGTTGGTTTAGCTCCTTACGAATATCAAAGTAATTCATAAGTCATACATTAATTAATCTGAAATTAGCTCCATACATGTCACATTGATTAAGAGAGTTGTCCCCTTTTCAGATAGTAATGAGTTATCCCATGAGAAGTGTTATATTTCATCTGAAGTGTTATATTAATTCTAAAGACTTCTCTACCTTTTTCTCACTGAATTTGTCTAGTGAGTAGTGAATGTAGATGCATGTGCCAATGAACTTTCTTGGCGCCTCAATACATTTATGTAAAATATTGCATTTCCTGGTGACATGTATTTTCAGTATATATTCCTGTACACAGCCGAAGGGCAGGCCTGGTGCAGTTGGTGAGTGCTAGGGAGCCTCTGGCACTGGGTCTGCCCTTTTTATTCCTGTACACAGCCCATACTACCTTGCAAATTGCATTGCCCGTATACTATATGAGTTCTGATAGGCAGCCACTAGCCCACTATTTATACTTCGGTTGTTGTTGTTGTTGTTGTTGTTGTTGTTGTATTTTAAGAAGTATGTGCCAATATAATATGATAGTAATATCTTGATATAAAACATCTTAAATCTTTACTAGGACCAATATAAGTTGGTGCCATTGCTAGAAAATTATTATGGAACCAATTTCCAGCATTAACTGTGCTATCTGGAAAAAATCATGTATGAATTGACAAATGCCTTTGTTACTCTGTTAATGAATGGCAGAGTGATTTTAGCTGCTGCATGATGATTGATTGCTTTTGACTGGGATGATAATTATTTTTCGCCCAAAAATAAATTTTGTTGATACGATGGCTGTATCAATGGTTTTGTGTTCATTCATGGTCATCTATTCACCTATGGTTATTCATCAATTATTATAGAGTAAATTCCAGGGACCCCAGGTTTTGTTGCAGAAAACGTCAAATAGGTTGTTTTATGGTATGTAACATCAGGCTCTATTGTTATGTTGTTTGTAAAAAAAACCCACCCTAACAAAATCTCATCCAATTGTCACTTGCCCTCAATGTCAACCTGTCATCTATGTTGGCTAGTTGACAAAACGGGAATTGTGGGTAGTATTGTCATATCAATTCAGTTCAAAATTTATGGTGGTCATTTGTTACTAATGGTTCGAGTTTTCAGACATTGTGATCATGTTTTTTCGGGGGGGGGGGGGGGGGGAGGGGGGGCGCGTGGGGGGGGGGGGGGTTTCTGAAATGTAGTCAATCTGAAATTGTTTTTTAGTCTAACCTGCTAGAATGATCTTGATGAATTGACCAGTTGCAAATAGCTGACAAATCCAAGAACTGATAAAAAGGCCCACACTGAAATGTAGAATAGCATCCCAGAGTTGCCCCTTTTATTTATTTTATAATCATGAAAATAGGTTACTAATTTACAAGTGAACATTCGTTGCACAGAAGAATTGTTGCATTATACAGTATTATTTATATATAGTGTGATACCATTGCATTTTATCTTAGCTCTGACTTGTGTGGGTTGTGATCATAGTTGTGATCTCATATTTGATTAGTTACCATGGTTATTAGTTATGACCATGTTGCCACATTCTGATCCATCATTACGTGTCTGAGAATGTCGTGCAAATAGTCACTGTTGGTGATATGCCAATACAACACCAATCATTTGGAACTATGTTGCTGTTTAACTTTTATTTACTATTTTTGCTTCATCAGCAAACTGATACAGTAGAAATAGGCGGTTGGTGTGTATGTTCATTGTTTGCACGAACCGTTCTCTTTATTCATTGGGAAATGATTTGCTCTGTGCAGGGGCCAGTGAGGGCATCAGGACATTGGCCGTTTACCGGTAGCATTTGTGTGTGGGTGCTCCGTTTTGAGCGTTTAGCGATGCAGATACTTCATTGATTGGATCTGTGGCACAGCTTGAGAATAACTCACTCGTGACCTTGAGCAAAAAAGCTTTTGCTATATTGCGTGGATGACAGATTGATGGTAAAACTATTGTTTTTTTTTTATTTTACAACTTAGTATCTATATGGATTTAATTGCTTTTGGTGCTTGACATATGTGCGTGCAAATGCTGTATGAACAAAGTGTGGCAGTGCTTCAACCATGGTTCACAAGATGACTGGAAGAAAACGGAAATGAAAAATCTCGTTTTCTGAAAATTGTCTTACACAAGTGATATCGTTTACAAGTTACAACCGGTTCCAATCCTAGCCCGTATCTCAAAAGCTCCTTAAAAGTAACTTAGTAAATCAATGATAATGCCTAGTGAATAGAACAAACAGTGAGTTATATTTTTGTGTTCCTCTAATGGTTAGGTTTCTATAAATAAAACTACAAAAACTAGACGGGAGGGAAACCCGCCGCGTTCAAGGACAACTTTTTTCCCCCTTGAACAGCGCAGGAGAGCTGCGTGTGATTTTATTAAGTAAGAATAAGAGTACAACGAGTCCGTATAAGGACCAACCCGAGAACGAACTCCACACCATAGACGCGCCACAGAGCACACAGGACCACGACACAAATCTCAGACAGCGACAGTCAGCAACCTGGCAAGAAATTGCTGGAGCTTAGAAGCTCCAGCCATGCCCCATAAACTACACTCATCCAACACATTCGAAGCAGATTAGAATTCAAAGGACAACTAAATAGTTTAATTGAGATATATGGAAATTTCCTACCCAACTGGGAATCATTTATATGCCAAAAGATAGTTTTATCTTAGTTTAGTTGAGATACATGGAAACTTTCTAACCGAGCTGGGAATCATCTCAATACATGTTCATATGCCCATTTGCCATTCCAAGCTTATCTAACTTTGCTAACTTCTCCTTCTCTACCTGTACCCTGTCTTCCTATTCCGTCTTTTTTCAAATCTCTCTTTTAAAAAAAAGAATCAGGCAGGAGAGAGTTACCAATTATATTAAAAAAAGCAGATGAAGCTCCGACTAGGCAAAATAAACATATACAAACTTCGGACGGTTGGATTGAGACATCAACACGCACTGAAATCCCAACTCAAGGAAAGAGAAAAAAAAATAACACTGGCCGGTCGGAATGGGACATCGACACGAGCCGTAGCTCAAAAAAGAACACACGCTCTTAACTGAAGAGTAGAAGCTCAAGTAGTAATACCACTAAAAGCATAATCCGCTCTCAAATAAAAACCTAGTTTGCTCTAAAATAAAAACCTAGTTCACTCACTGAAGCATCCATGGGAACGGTTAAAAGCACACACTAACCTAGAAAGGCTAAATGGGTAAAAAAAAATAGGTAGGTACAATTCCTGCTTGCACCACCTAAAGACAGAAACAAAGGAGGGAGAGAAGATAGTATATGGAACTTGTTTTTGGATTCTCATCGAAAGTGAATCCCTCTAACACAATGTTTTACGAGAAAATCTTTGCAGCCTGGACAGTGTGAAAATCTTAGTCCCTGGACAAGAATAGAAAGAGCTTCTTTAGAGCAACTCCAAAAGATTATGTAAAATAAGAGTCTAAAATCCATGATTTAGCCATTCTCTAAAATAGAACATCCTCTAAAAAAATAGAGTAATACAACAACCTTTCTAAATTTCTCATTATCTATTTTTTAGCGTTGACATGTCAAGCTAAAATTGGTTTGCTTCCCCATTTTGTGTACTCCCGCCATTTGCTTTACACACCACCATGCAGATAGCAAGCCTTCACGGCATGATATTTTTACCCAGCGAGAAGCACGGGATGCCCAGGTTGGTATTTTAGCAAACAAGATAACACATCTGTTGGACATCAATTTTTAATAAAAAATACCAAATATAGCCTAGATGACCAAGATAACATATTTCTTAGAGATGCTCTTACATGCTCAAACAGAGTCTAAGGAAACATAACTATAGCAAGGTAGTGTTTGAGAAAGTATGCACAGTCACACAGAGTAATATTCCTGTGAGCTATCCGCACCACTAAAAGAGTTAACTTTTTAAAATAACCAAAAAAAATTATTTTACTATAACTCTAATCGTAGGTTGTTCGTTACTTTTGAAGTCGGTAAAGTGACCCTCACAATTCGTTTTACCTGTAATTATTTATCTACTATGGGATCTAGAATTTGAATTTGTTTTACCGATACAAATTGAATTTGGATAGTCTTTTTGCATTGTTTGCTACTGTAGCAACTTCACATCCTAGCAAAAACTAATGGGGAGGCAAAGAGAAGTCGATGCCACGTTTCTCTCGGGCTTCTCTGGCTCTAGAAGCTCGTAAAATTGTAGCCTGAATGCCCGAACTATGAGCCCTCCACTCTAACAATCGCAAGGACCTGCGGTAAGCAGGTGGTCACTTATCTAGGGGTGAGTATAGCGTTTGTAGGGTGCAAACACACTCCAAAAATTGAAAAACCAGTGACTTTTGACTAAAATTTTACCATATATACATACCCTCTACGACACAAGCATATACACCCACATGACTAGTGCATCTACTCCCCCTATTTTAAATACATGACATTTTATTTTTTAAATACATTGTTTTTACTATATATCTAGATATAGTGTATATCTGAGTGCATAGCATAGCAAAACTATATGTCTAGAAAGACCAAAACGTCTTATAATTTGAAATGGAGTGAGTACTTTATAGACTAAAGCCATATTTGGATCATAGAGCTAACAGATAGTTGCTAATAATTAGTTTTTTTTTATCAAATGAGGCCAGCTAATAGTCTAGCTAATTGTTAGTTGGGTACTCCCTCCATCCCAAATTATAAGACGTTTGACTTTTTTTACTCCAAGTTTGACCACTCGTCTTATTCAAAAAATTTATACAAATATAGTCAAATTTAAGTCATTCTTGAAGAACTTTTATTAATATACCAAGGTACGATAAAAAATTGATATTTTGCACAATTTTTTTAATAAAACGAGTGGTCAAACTTGGTGTCAAAAAAGTCAAACGTCTTATAATTTGTGATAGAGGGAGTACTAATTAACAATTATCTCATTAGTTAGGCAAAAACAACTAATAGTTACTAATTAACGATTATCTCATTAGTTAGACAAAACAACTAATAATTAGCTAGCTAATATTAGCTATGAGCTATTAATAACTAATCAATCCAAATAGGATGTTGTAAGCTATTTGGTTTGGAACTTGACATTTCTGAACTTTTCATAGTTTAGGCATAGACATGTCCTAAATTTAAACACCCTCTTCAACACCGCTGGTCCTCAGAATTAACGTTGGTAGTTGTGGCGTCATTTTCTTGAGTCCAGTGAAGCTCCTTCTAAATTTATGACTCAAGATATCAAATCCTCGAAGACACAGACCGATTAGACATTCAAGGGGAACGTCGACTGTACTATCGGAGTATGAGAATGAGGATCCCAATGTCTTTATCGTGTCCATTTCTCTCGAGAGGCCCAGCGCCCCAATGGAGGCATCACTAGTGTTTGCATCAGCGGAAGTGCAGTTTTATTCTAAAGAATCCTTTGTGTATCGGTGTTATCAAGCTCTTTTGTAAAGCCACCTTGCTGGTTCTATTGCCGTAGCCTCGGAGCTACAAGTTAGTTCTTGGGATTGAATTTCCAGATGCTTGTACTTTGGTTTTAATGCTTAATATATTTGAGTTTTTGTAAAAAACACAAACTGGCTGTTTAAACAGGATAAACAAACGATTGAATGGATACTGTGACCCTGTGTAGTATTTAAACGATATCTAAATAGACTATGATCGTCTAGGTGAGCCGTGCTTATTTTCAACGAAGAAATGTAAAACAGAGCAAATGAAGAACACATGGTAATACAAAAAAGTGTAGGAATAAAAAAAGTGGAGGAATAGAGACCCACATATAAATATGGTAAATACTTTATTACAAAAGGTCGGGTTTTAATCCACATGTCCGCACACCCCGCCCGTACACCCGCATCCCACATCTCTTTGTCTCTCAGTCGTCTTCCTCCTCTCCTTATTCGCCCACCGCACGCCTAGCGCCCCGCATGCTCTCTGCCCGACAACCTCCTCCCCGTGCCCGCGCCAGCGCCCCCTCTCCTTCCCCACCGTTAGGGTTACGGCAGTGGTAGCGAATTCAACTTCGGCGAGGTACGTCCTCCTCCTCCTCCTCCGCACCTGCGCCACCCTCTTCCCAAGCTTCGGTGGCCTTAGAAGAGAAGGGGTTTAGGGGAGAAAGACCGGCTAGGCGTTGGAGGCGGCCGAGCCAGGTCTGAGCGAGGGTGCCATGGCCATGGCATCAGCGGCGGGTTGGAGGTGAAGAAGGTGGTGCCGCGGGCAGTGGGGCGATAGGACCGCGAGAGGAAGGAGATGAACAATGCCATGGGAGGAAGACGAGAGAAGAGAGAACGCGTGTATGGAGCGGCCGATCGAGTGATAGCTGATAGCGTGTCCTATAAATATTGATATTATTATTGTATTGAAATCTAGTTAAATATAAATTTAATCGACCATCGTTTCTTTTCGACGGGTGATTTTTACGGTTAATAAACTGGTCGACGCTGATTTGTCAAAAGAGAAAAATATTATATTATGACTCATAAGGCGAGGTAACAAACGGAAAACGGAGGAAGTACGCCCCACCTGACAGGTTCTACACGAAAGCAGCAGAAAACAGTACGCTAGACAGAGCCAAAAACCCAGAAGAGGCTCGGAAAATCTATGGATGGTGGGCCACTACCCGCAAACAAAGAAGCGATGGAGCGATGGTGGGCCACTATTCCGTCAATCCGTCTTTTTCCGGGTCACGTTCCTGCCCAATGTCCATCGCCGAGAGGGGTGAAGCGATGGAGGCGGCGCCGAGCGCCAAGCCGAGGCGGGAGCCGCCTCCCATCCCTCCCAACTACGTCAGCCTCCAGCAGCTCCAGCAGCTCCGCCTCAAGGAGAAGGAGGAGGAGAAGCGGCGGCGGGAGGAGGAGGAGATCGCCGCAGCCAAGCGGGCGGCGGCGCTAAAGGCGGAGGAGGTGGCCTTGGCCGCCGCGGTTAAGCGGGAGGTGGCGTTGAAGGCAGAGACGAAGGGCCGCGCAGTCTCGCGCGAGGCCTTCTGCGGGGTCAAGGAGAGGCATCGAGGAGGGCGCGCACAAGGGCAGGTCCAGCAGTGGGTAGCCGTGGGGTATCGGGCACCAGCCACGACCCCGCGGCCAATGCCGACGTGCGGGGAAGCTGCGGCACGGGAGAAGGAATGGATTGTAGGAGGTAACAGTGGCAAGAAGGGGCCGGACGATGTCGCGGACACTGCACCCCATCCCCATGGCGGATGCAAGTCGCCGTGGAAGGGGAAGGGGAAGGGGAAGGGGAAGAAGGCCTCCTCGTGCCATACTGTAGGCGATCCAGGTAATCTGGCCAAGGAGGCGGCTCCTGCAGCATCGAACGGCGGCAAGCCGGAGAACAAGAGCGAAATCAAGGCGATGGCGAAGGCCTCGGCCGCCCCACTCGATCCGGGCAAGGCGGCCGTCGCATCATCCCCAGGCCACCTGACTCGCAAGGGGAGGAAGGGCGCGGGTGGCCGGAGCGCAGAGACGAGCCCGGGCGATGCTCCGGCGAAGGCGGCCGGTCCGTCGCCGCCGCCAGGCGTCAAGTCGGGCAACACGGAGAAGCCGAAACCTGCCGCGCCAAGGCTCGCAGACGCCGGGACAGGCCGCGATTCTCCGGAGGGGAAGGATGCGGCTCCGGCCCAGGCCCCTCCCACCTCGGTCGCCGATGGCCGCAGCAAACTGAAGGGCGGTGGCCCGCTCCGCAAGACCGTGGAGGCGAAGCCCGAGGACCTAGTTGAAGGGCAGCGCCGGCAACCGGCACGATTTGGGAGGAGGTCGGCTGAACCCTGGCGCGGCCGCGGCAATGGGGCTGCAGAGCCCCACGGGCGTGTGTGGGTGCCCAAGGCGGCGGCGGCGGCTGGATCATCTGCTGGCACCGGCGACAAATAATTGGGTTGCCATTTCGGGTAGTAACTTGACTATGCTTTTGCTTTAGGGCCCGTTCGTTTGTCCTAGTTCCGCGTGGATTCATTCCAGATGATCAAAAGTAGCATAAATTTGCACAATATTCCAGGCATCCATTCCGTGACAAACGAACAGGTTCTTTGTGAACGCTTGACTAGTGCATGGATGATGTTTGATTTTTTTTCCGAAAGGACGGCAAAAACTTAGCTGCAGAATTAATTAGACGGTGAATGATGTGGGAAAATAATCGAAGCCATGTTCTTCCTTGAATTGCTGTCAAGGCATTTGTGTTCTGTTTCGAATCTGAAGCAAAAAAATGGCGACTGAATTATTGCTGAATTCTCCCCTAGTTGATGGCGATACCATTCTAATTACAAAAGTTTATCATCCAAAATGCTTTATAGGGTAAATCAAAACATCAAGCTCCCTCCCAACTGCTTGATAGGAATATTAACATATGGTTCTATTGCCTTGAACTAATGTTCAGCTTCTACGCTCCACAAGTTACATAGAACTTGGTCTGTCATCTTCCTCGGCGCATCCTAAAGCGAGGGGAAGTACCTGCTCAAGCCATAAGGAAGACGGTAGAACTCCTCGCTCCTGGCATCGTACTTGTAGTTCTTGAACTTCTCCCACCAGAACCAACCCCTGTCCTTCTTCACACTAGCCTCCCAGTACAGGTGGGTGACGTCCAGAAGGTAGGCCAGTATGGCGGCCACCGTCGCCGGCGACGAGAAGATGACATTGACCATCACATTGAACTGCAATGGCAAGTAGGAGAAAGAGGTGAGAATGTGAAAGTTTATAAATGGAATTTGTTTCGTCCATTGCATCGAGTTCGCATACCGCGACTGAATGGGTGTGAACTGGTCCGAAGCCGAAGAACATCTCGTAGATCCGGAAGTACTGTGGGATGGACAGTCCCAGGAATATCGAGATGCTGAGTATGAACTTTGTTCTCAAGGAGTTGAGGTTGCAGTACTGAAGGAAGGCGAAGCCTGCACCAGCTGTTTCAGGCAGAAAGCAAGTTCAGATCAACAAAACACGGTATGAAAAAAACGTCAGATTCCATACTATGATGATGGGTAAAAGTTTAAAACTGTCGTGGATCCGGCCTGATAGTAAGGTTTACCTGCATAAGCCCAGAGGACACAATACAGTGCAGCGAAAAGCGGCAATGGAATGGATGCAAGAACCGCCCCGAATTTGGCTGTTGATTTGCAGTTCGTATCAGTCAGGTGCAATTACTAACCATGAAATGCTGGATCATTAAGTTTCAGAGAATGAGAGAGCCTACCAAACAACGAGAAGAAAATCATGAACAAGGCTGCGATCTTTACAACTCGCCGGCTTCCAACGCGCGTCACTGCCAACAGGCCTGCATTCTCACTTTGAAAGCAACAAAGGCAGGTTACTTGAAAACTTTCGGCTTGCTAACTGAGATTATCAACTGACTAAAGTAGAGTGCATTACACTGAAGCTGCAGTTCCTGTCAGTGTACCACACATCCCGTCCAGTATGATAGATATGCCCTGATATTTGTTGGAAGTTGCTTCCCAGTCAGTGAAAATCCTTGTAAAAGACAGTTAGAAGAACTGAACTTTTGGATTATTTGATTTGATTACCTCCCAGCCAACTCCACGCGAGAACACGGAGGGTGGGGTGAACGTCGCGCCTGAGTATCTTGACACTGCAATTAAGGTGCCGGTAGACTGCATTGGAAGTTCCTCATCATCAGAGTCAGCATAGGTAGGGTACTCTTAGGGACATATTAAGAACAAGCAATTGCATTGTTCAAGATGCTAATGCTATATTGCTATCCCCATTTTATCTTTGTGACGAGGAGGATCATATTTGCTTTAACTATTTCGCGTCCTTTTGGAATGTTGCCAGTGTTTACTGAATTGCTTTGCTTCAGACTATTTCGTGTCCTTTAATTTGGAAGGTTGTCAATGTTCACTCAAATCTTTACCAGAAGAACACAGTGCGTACGTACCTCAATAAGTGATGCAAAAGAAGCAGCCATCATGGCGAGGCAATCCTGGAAGCAGAAAATCGGGTATCCCCACTGGAACGGATACGGAAACCTCACCCTGTTCGGAGCAGAGCACGTAACGCATCGTCAGGTCAGAACACATCAAATACTAGTGCACTGATTGTGCTTGACAATTAGCATACCAAGGTGAGGCCTCGATGATCCCGGCGCGGTCGGAGCGGCAGGAGAACTGCGTCACGGGGCCCCTGTTGTTGAAGGCGCCGGCAGCCGTCAGGATCTCGGCGTAGATCCACACGACGATGACGGTCACCAGCACGGCGCACCGGCCGAACACGATGCTCCCCTTGGCGAAGTAGTGGGCGGCGTACTGCAAGGCGGGAAACGGATGTCAGTCGCTGCAGAAGCCATGGCAGGGTCATCCTCCACCGCCAGCCAGCCACCGGGTTGGTTGCTGTTACCTCTGCGAAGATCAGCAGGAGGATGAGGGCGGGGAGACCCACTTCGATGCATTTGGTGACCTGCAGGAGAGACTAGACTGATTAGCAAGCAAGCAAGCAAGCTGAGGTGGCCAAAGAAAACGACGAGACTACTCGGCCGTGCCGCGCGCGAGCTCACCCCGGGGAACGCGAAGTAGAAGAGTCCCAGGCCCGAGAGCGTGACGAAGGGGACCGCCGCGAGGGGGCTCAAGAACCTGAGATGGACGGGCCACGGCACAGCGACAGCGTCAGTACAAGAGCAAGAACACGTTTGACTGACAGCGTCAGTACAAAAGGAGTAGAAGACTAACCTTATGAAGACTCTCCATATGCCGAAGAAGCCGACGACGGCCTGGAAGACGCCGGCGATGATGAGCGCGCCCTGGAGCGACCTCATCGTGAAGATGAACCTCTAAACAGGCGACACCGATGGAATCGATCAGCAGCTGCGGTGACTGAAGAAAGAGTAGAATCGATCCTTTGTAAAACGTGAGCGTGCAGTTGCGCTGCGCACCTCGAGCGGGTCGATGACGAGCGCGTATCGCGGGCTGAGGATGATGGCGACGGCCGGGTAGATGTAGGTGTAGGAGCCGCTCATCACGGCGGGGAGCCGCGTGCCGAAGTGGACCTGCAGCAGCGTGTTGATCCCGGACAGGAACAGGATGGTCTGGATCACGATCGCCTTTTCATACTGCATGCATGCGTCCATCGATCAGTGCTCGTCCCTCCACAGGTCCGGCCGGGCAAACGAAATGAAGGGGAATAGAGAAGAGTCAGTCAGGCTCACATACATGGCCGCCGCCCATGAGCGGGACGATGATGGTGGCGATGAGGACGGTGGTGCCGAGCATCACCAGGTAGTGCTGGAAGCCCACGAGTATCGTCGTGACTGCAGCAGAGCACGGAACGACAAGCGGTTCAGAGACAGCCAGCCCACGGACCATCGACCCACCGCCCGGCGTTGTCAGCGCGTGGAGGCGGCCGGGTGGCAATCAAAGCAAAGCAAACGAAACCAAACGGTGTCAGGCAGCGGTATGTATGTAGCGTACGCCATGGCGGGGGGCTGGTGATGCAGAAGTCGAGGCCGGCGAACTGCTCCTTGACGGCGTGCACAACCAGCTCGTCGGCCTTGGGGGGAGGCATGGCGCCGGCCGGCCGCGCGGGCTAGCTCCTCGCTGCGCGGCGCACCAGTAATGCAGGTCTGCGAAGGAAGACGAAGGAAGAGGGTGATCCGTGGGAGATGGGGACGGAGGAAGACGAAGGGGGAGGGGGAGGTTTGCGAAGAAGCGGTCGGGGGAAGAATCGCCGGAGCGGCTCGCGTTTATGTAGCTGTAGCCCGGGCTTCTGCTGGCGCGTGCGTTTCCGGTTCATTGCAGCTGTGCAGCATCAGTAGCCTTTTCAGGTTTCACCGCACCACGTCCTAATCATCATGGACCAGTTTGTTTTCAGATCAATCATCTGTTCTTCTTAATCTTATGTGCTTAATTAATTAAAAAAGGGAGCTGTTATACGTCCGGAGTACTAAGATGACATTTGTTTCAGCAACGGCGTACACCAGTCCAATCTGCCCGTGCACTAGTTTAAATTGTAGCAAAAAAAAATAAATGGAGCAGATTTTGCGTAAAAAAAGATAATAAAGAAAACAAAAGGTAAACAGCGCCAGTAGAAGAAGCACCACCAGGGTTAGGGATGGAGAGATCCACTGCTTTTGAAATTTGAAAGAAAAACAAAACAAAGGAAGCAATCAAAACTGAACAGCACTTGTTTTATTTTCTTTTGTTAATAAAATTTATTTACAGTAAAACTTTGTTGTCCTTTCGAAAAAAATAAAGAAAGCAGTACGGTAACGGAGAAACAGTTTTGGTACAAAAGAAAACAAGAAGAAAAAAACAAGCAACCACACCTAACAAGCGTTACCACACGTTACCACCGTGTGGTAACGGAGAAGCAATTTTGGCAAAAGAAGAAACAATAAGAAAAAAATATAAAGCAATCACATCTAACGTCGATACTGGTGACAATGGAGCGTCACAGGGTTAAAGATGGTGAGTTAGCAGGTGTTTGGTTAGAGACATCAAGTGAGATGTGATGATCCTATTTTAGCCTATGTTTGATTTAGGGGCAGATGTGATGGATCCATCTCTAGAGCAATGGGAGATGGATCTAGCCCAAAAAATTGAAGGGGCAGAGGCATCCATCTTTGTTCACGTCACATTGCCACTCGCTTCCGTTGCGAGACGAGGCACACATGGCCATGGGTGTGGGGCAACATTGCTTGGCTCTTGTAGGATGGAGCGGCCAGGGTGGGGCGGCTCTAGCGAGGTGGTGCGACATGGATGGCTCTGGTAGGGCAGCACAACGCAGCTAGGTCGGGGCGGCTCCAGTGGCAGTCGAATCAAGTAAGATGAGCATTGTTCGCGTGTGGATCCATATGAGGATGATGAAGATATGCATGCGTGGATGACGCGTGGGGCCCACCACTCATGGCGACTAATGGTGCTGACGTTAGCATCCATCCCACCATCCTAATCCCTTTACCAAACAAGAAATTAGGAGGGCTCTATCTCCTCAACCAAACATGACATGTGATAATCCCATTCTAAAATTTGGGAGATATAAAACCATTTCATCCCATGATGTCCCCAAACCAAACACATGCTTAGGGTTGCAGTGAATTTTCTCTACCATGAACCTCAATTTGAACCCTAAGCTTTTGTTTGGAGAGGGAGGGCCGGAGGTGGATGGTTGTGGAAGAAGGTGCAGATGGTTGTTAGCATTCATGCATATGGTGAGGATTGGGAACAATGGTGGAACGACAACCAGGAGCAGAAAATTGAAGATGACCCAAGTGAGCATTGCGTGGATACATAATTTGCCATCTTATGATGTGACACACGATTTGCTATTTCGGTTTTGCATTTAGTGACTTTGATGATCCCACTGTCAGTGATATAGGTAACTGACACTCCAATAATTGCTTGATATTTCATCTAATTTGAAAAAAGAATCATGTATGTTCGTTTCAAAAAGAATCCTCATGTGAGCATTATCTGTTCACTGCTGGTATCTAAATTTGAAAAAAAAATCCATATATATTCCTCATTTCTGGCTCTTGCTGATGACCTTTTTTGAGACGCGCAGCTGTTACGATGTTTTAGTTGTATTTCCTGGCTGAGCAAAAAAAAAAAACCGTTATCTGTGGAGATTATTCCTCCGAAATTCAGATTAAATACAACCAAGTGTATCAGTACATGATTAAATACACTTACTATTGAGGTCAAACATATGCGGCCATATTTATCCAGAAGGCAGGTATCTGGGGCAGTCATCGGACACCTAAATTAATCTACAAATAAACTGTGTCAATGGATAGTATATCAAATTGCTCTTGCTTTTCCCCGGTGACAAACTTTTATCCTGATGTAACAACTTTACTTTATATTATAGGTTACATTTGGCCGACGCCGTTGCTCTCTGGTCCCATGGGGGCATGGGGCTGGATTGGTTTGGCCTGATAAAGCCGGGACTGTCAGTTCGGTAGCTGCCCTGACGAGGCTTTTAGGTAGGAAAAACAAGAGAGGCAGCGAGCGGCCGGATTTCATCAGCTTCCCTGTGGCTGGAATCATGCATGATACCGCCGCTTTCTTTTTGTTTTGTTAGATGCGGTTGGCGAGCTAGCTCCATTGGAACGCATGGGGTTGACACTGGACGTGTCTGGAACGGCGGTGGCCGGTGGGGTCGTCGCGTTTAAGCCAGAAACCAAAATAACCTAAGCCGATCGAGGCCGTTTACGCGAGACGCCCGTCCGTCGCCCGGGAATCGGCACATCCTCATTTTCCGGTTACGCACCGGACCTAGTGTGCCACACGCCTTTGGAACCAAAACCTTGTGCACTTTTTGGCCAGTCGGCAGTCGCGCAGCTTCATTTCATTTTGCCTTAGGTTGGTTATTAGGAATGGTAGCTCTGAAGTTGTAGCGACCGGGGAATGTGGTTTCGAAGCTGATGGAGACATGGACGCCACTTTATTGATGCTGATAGCTTAACTTTGTTTGATGCGTGCGTCCAGGATTAGGAAGATCCGGCCACGGCAATGCCGTCCATCTAACCTGTTTGGTTTCTGAAAACGGTGTTTCTACCTGGAACCTGAAAGTGAACCTATATAGGCTGTAGCTACTAGCTAGCGAGTGATAATGTGCCACGGCGACCTTGGATGAAATTCTATCGGTTAGTGGGAGTTGAATTATGGATCAACTATATTTATATTCATAAGAAGTTCGAACTGGAATATACTTTAAAGTGACTATCGATCTGCAAACAGTTTGAATCTCATGTAGAACACGAAATTCTTCCACTTACAGGCCTGTCATCGGCAACGTAAGAATTTCATTCAGTCGCTATCAGTTGGTGGCGATGAGCTCGTCCAGAACGAGCAAATGGGGACAGCAATATTCAACTACTATGATCAGATCATGGGGACTAGCTTCGACCGAACGCATGCAGTCCGCCTTGACCTTCTTGATCTGCCAATGATGGACCTTTCAGCGCTGGACTGCTGTTTCAGCGAGCAGGAGATCAAGGCAGTAACTGATGAGATCCCATCAGACAAAGCACCGGGCCTGGACGGATTCACTGGCAGGTTTTACAAATGTGCTTGGCAGATCATCCGAGTTGATATTATCAACGCCTTCAATGCATTCTGGTCGCTGGACTCGCGCAGCTTTCATCTGGTCAATGAGGCTCTCATGGTACTTCTACAGAAGAAGAGCGAGCCACAGGAAATCAAAGACTACAGGCCCATAAGCCTCATACATAGCTTTGGCAAACTGGTGGCCAAGTGCTTGGCCAACAGACTCGCCCGTGTTTTGGATGATCTGGTAAAGCGCAATCAGAGCGCGTTCATCAAGGGGAGAAGTATTCATGACAACTTCATGTCTGTACAATTGGTATGCAAGTTGCTGCACTCCAAGAAGAAAACGGCTGCTCTCGTCAAGATTGACATCACACGTGCTTTCGACACCGTCGCGTGGCCTTTCAGAACAAGCCCTATGATGAGCCTAGCCCTGCTATCACTTCGGGGAGGGGGAAGTACGGGTTGTTCTTTCCGGGAAGGAAGGGCCATGTTAGGCCGTGTGGTCGATCCCTTAGTTCCAGTCATCCAGGCAGGGTTTGCTCTTTTCTTCAAAGTTCGTTCGATAGCTGCCATTCATCCCTTGTCTCCTATGGGTTTGTCTCTTCAAAAGGTTAGAAATAGTGGTATACTCTGGTTAGCGAAGAGGACAACCGAAGCAAATTAAGAAGTCAAGGTCTCGATTCCGTCTATATTAAGTAAAGATGATGTAAAGCTTTTGTTTTATCATTTTTCAGATAAGTTCATAAGAATATCCTTGGAGGTGTTGCAGCCTGTTGGCTTCAGCTGGAGGTGGACTAACTGGATCTCTATCCTTGTGTCCACAGCCAGCACGCTGAGTGCTACTCAATGGTCGTCCTGGAAGGCGTCTCTGCTATGCTAGACGACTTCGTCAGGCTGACCCTCTCCCCTATGCTTTCTGTCGTTGTCATGGAGGTGCTCAACGCACTGTTCGGCTTGGCTGAGTCTCAAGGGGTTCTAGTGCACATGTGGTGCAAAAGAATCATTCTAAACCTCAAAAGAATAAAAACCAGCAAGATGTGAAGCCAAAGAACACTACTTCTTTCAAGAAGAAGAAGAAGAAAAACAAGGAAAAGAGCAACTGCTTCACTTGTGGCAAGCCTAGGCACTTTGCTAGAGATTGCCCAGATGCAAAGTGGAAGCCAAATAAGAAGAAATCTGTCAATATGGTTGAGGCTGATGGAGGAACATCGGGGGTATGGTAATTTATTACATACAGTTCTTTCAGTTTTTAATTCACCTGATTGGTGGGTTGATACATGAGTCAATATACATGTGTGTGCTGATATTTTCTTGTTTTCTTCTTATCCGGTCGGGTGGGCTTCCTCCTTGTTGATAAGGAACGGGGCGCGTGCGGCTATACGTGGTGTTGGTACGGTTGATCTGAAGCTTACTTTGGGAAAGACGGTGCAACTAAAAAACGTGCAACATGTCCCCTCAATAAGGAAGAACTTGATTAGTCGATCTTTGCTTTGTCGTGATGGTTATAAACTTGTCTTTGAGTCAAATAAATGTGTGTTGTCTAAATTTGAAACTTTTATTGATAAAGGCTATGAGAGCGGAGGCTTGTTCCGCTTGTCTTTAACTGATAGTGATGTTAAAACTGTGAACCATGTTAATAATGATAATGAGGCGAACATGTGGCATTCGCGATTATGTCATGTTAATTTTGGTGGCATGTCTCGCTTAGCTGGTTTAAATTTAATCCCGAAATTCGACTTAGTCAAAGGTTCTAAGTGCCATGTGTGCGTTGAAACGGAACAACCTCGCAAGCCTCACAAGGCTGCTGCGGCGAGGAACTTGGCACCGTTAGAATTAATCCATTCTGACTTGTGTGAGATGAATGGCGAGTTGACTAAATGTGGCAAAAGATATTTCATGACATGTATAGATGATTGCACTAGATTTTGCTATGTATATCTGTTAGGATGAAGCATTGCATTATTTTAAAATATATAAGGCTGAGGTAGAAAACCAACTTAAAAAGAAAATTAAACGGGTGCGTTCTGACCGTGGAGGAGAATATTTCTCAAATGAATTTTCTGAATTTTGTGCGGAGCATGGTATAATTCATGAGAAAACACCGCCATACTCACCACAGTCCAACGGGATTGCTGAAAGAAAAAACCGCACTCTAACTGAGTTGGTTAACGCCATGTTAGACACTGTGGGCTATCTAAGGAATGGTGGGGTGAGGCGATACTGACAGCATGTCATGTTCTGAATAGGGTACCCACAAAGAACAAAGAAGTTGCACCATTCGAGAAATGGGAGAAAAAGAGATTAAATCTCTCTTATCTGCACACATGGGATTGTTTGGTAAAGGTGAATGTGCTAATTATCAAGAAACGAAAGTTTGAACCCAAAACTGTTGATTGTGTCTTTCTTGGCTATACTATCCACAACGTGGGTTATAGATTTTTAATAATAAATTCCAAAGTGTCGGTTATGGTGGAAGGCATGATAATGGAATCTAGAGATGCTACATTTTTTGAAGTTGAATTTCTTATGAAAAATATGCCTAGCATTTCTAGTCATGATTATGTTTCTTTAGATGAGACACATGAACCGGTAAATAACGCTGCTGATGAAACTCATGAAAATATTCCTGAGGAGGATAACGGTATGGTCACTCGAAAGAGTAAGAGGCGTAGGGTTGCAAAATCCTTTGGCGATGACTATATTATTTATCTTGTGGATGATACTCCTAGAACCATAGAAGAGGCATATTCCTCTTTTGATGCTGACTTATGGAAGAAAGCGGTACAAAGTGAGATGGATTCTATTATGTCTAATCGTACGTGGGAGGTGGTCGACCGTCTTTATGGGTGCAAGCCTGTGGGATGTAAATGGGTATTCAAGAAAAAGCTCAGGCCTGATGGTACTATTAAGAAGTACAAGACGAGGTTTGTAGCAAAAGGCTATACTCAGAAAGAAGGAGAAGATTATTTTGATACTTATTCACCAATGACCCGTCTCATGACTATTCGAATGCTACTATTCTTGGTTGCCTCACATGGTCTTTTCATTCATCAGATGGATGTTAAGACAGCCTTCCTGAATGGAGAGCTTGAGGAAGAGATCTATATGGATCAGCCTGATGGATTTATAGCAAATGTTCAAGAGGAAAATGTGTCTAAGTTATTAAAATCTTTGTATGGTCTTAAATAAGCTCCTAAGCAATGGCATGAGAAGTTTGACAAAACTCTGACATCAGCAGGCTTTGTTGTGAATGAAGCTGATAAATACGTATATTATCGGTTTGGTACCGGTGAAGGTGTGATTCTGTGCTTATATGTGGACGATATTTTAATTTTTAGAAATAATGAAAGTGTAATCAAGAAAGTGAAAGACTTTTTGTCTAGTAACTTTGAGATGAAAGACATGGGTGTGGCTGATGTTATCCTTAACATAAAACTACTGAGAGAAGAAGGAAATAGTGGGGTTATTCTTGTGCAATCCTACTATGTGGAAAAGGTGCTGAGTCGCTTTGGTTTTAGCGAGTGCACGCCTGTTCCAACTCCTTATGACCCAAGTGTGCCATTGAGAAAGAATCGAAAAATTGCACGAGATCAATTGAGATATTCTCAAATAATTGGCTCACTTATGTATTTAGCGAGCGCAACAAGGCCTAATATCTCTTATGCTGTGAGCAAATTGAGCCAGTTTGTGTCAATCCCGGGAGATGATCATTGGTGTGCTCTTGAAAGAGTTTTGCGCTATCTAAAAGGGACTATAAGTTATGAAATTCACTATACTGGGTATCCTAGGGTACTTGAGGGTTACTGTGATGCCAACTGGATATCTGATGCTGATGAGATTTACGTCACAAGTGGATATATGTTCTCACTTGGAGGTGGCGCTGTTTCATAGAAGTCTTGCAAGCAGACCATCTTAATGAGGTCAACAATGAAAGCAGAACTCACAGCATTGGATACCGCCGTAGTTGAAGTTGAGTGGCTCGTGAGCTCCTGATGGATCTACTAATAGTTGAGAAACCAATACCGACTATTTCCATGAACTGTGATAATCAGACAGTGATAATCAAAGTGAATAGTTCTAAGGACAACATGAACTCTACAAGGCATGTGAAAAGACGGTTGAAATCTGTCAGAAAATTGAGAAACTCCGGAATAATAGCCTTGAACTATGTAAACACGTCCAAAAATCTGGCAGATCAATTCACCAAGGGTCTATCACGAATGTGATAGAAGGTGCATCGAGGGAGTTGGGCTTGATACCCACTTGAAGTCACACCATAGTGGTAATCTGTTCTATATGATCGGAGATTCCATGAATTAGAATGGCGAAACAAGCTAGTGGTTGACTGAGGGAGAAACCCCTTATTCAAGTTCAAATTCATTGGAGATGTGCCGTTTCTCCTATGCTGTATGGCAGGTTGGATAAGTCCTTAATATGATCCGAGTGGCTTATTTAAGCAGGGATGTTATCCTACAGAACATCCTCTAAGGAACACACCTATATGAGTTCGACTGCTAGTCATAGTCTATGAGATGTGGGTAATCTCTAGATACTCATGAAAGGCTCAGGAAGTGTGACTTATATGCTTCAAAATAAAGGGGATGCTTGTAGCAGCCTAGTACCATGATATGAACTTTAGTGAAGCTTATTTTCGTACAAAACTGACAATTCAAGGAACAGTCCATTGTTCAGTTGTGAGTGAGTGGAACCATTGTTCTAGACGGATGTTCAACTTAACAGTCTCCGTTGAAACTCTGGTATATCAAAGAGTTGTGATAGTCGAGATTATTTATCTAAACCCTAGAGATTGGTAGGGATTGTTGGATTTAATAATCCTAATAACTCTATGGCTTGAAATAAATAATACCGACATGATTATTGACTTGATGTTGACTCAACTTATATGATTGGAGTTTATTCGTCTATATTGAGAAGTTGAGAAAAGGATACTAGCATGCCACACACGCGCGTGCCGCCGCTGCCGCCGCCGGCCAGGTCGTGGGCGTGGCGAGGCAGGCGGCGAGGTAGCGGACAAATGGACGGGAAAGGTTTTGCCACTCCATCAATTACGGGAGTTACTTCCGTTTTTACATTGATGAGGTATAATTCCGGGAGTTTTCTTCACTCCATCAATTACGGGAGTTACTTCCGTTTTTACATTGATGATGCATAATTCTAGAAGTTTTCTTCACTCCATCAATTATGGGAGTTACTTTCGTTTTTACATTGATGAGGCATAATTCCGGGAGTTTTCTTCCACCCCTTCGTCTTCCTCGTGGTCGCTGAGCACCGGCACCTCTTCGCCTCTGAAAGGTCCAAAAGGCTAGAGGGGGGTGAATAGCCTATTTAAAAAATCTACAAGCTTCACTAAACAACCACGTTAGTATAAAAGATGGCTAAGCTAATTCTAGCGCTAGCTCAACTACACTATGCAAGCCACCTATACAAAACTAGTGAAGCAAGGCTATGATCTCTAATACACACCAACAAGACTAAGTCACTAAGCTACTTACTCCTAAGTGATAAAAGCTACACTAGGACTAGTACAAGAAAGTAAAGGGCAAGTGACTTGATTCTTATACCAACGATGTAGAGAAGTAATGCACTCGAAGAATCAATCACAATGATCAACCACAAGAGAAATCCTCGGCAAAGAGATGACACAAGATTTTTTACCGAGATTCACTTGCTTCCCGACAAGCTACTCCTCGTTGTGGCGATGCACCCACTTGTCGGTTCGCGAGCTAATCGACTATCAAGAGTCGAGCCCTCGGTGGGCGCAGCACAACCGCACACAAGATGGGGATCCTCCAAGCCACGAGCTCCACTAGAGTATCCAATTTGCGAACTCCCACGGGGAAGGATCAAGAACCCCTTACAACACTTGGTGAGGGCTCCAACAATCTCCAATTGCGAGCTCAATCACCTCCGCTGCTCCAAGCCGTCTACCGTGTCGGGAAACATGGAAGAGTAAAAAAAAAATCCGCAGGAACTCGAAGATCAAGTGCCTCTAGAATGCAACTCTCAAGCAATGCACTTGAATCTCACTCAATCTCACTCAAGATGTGCAACCAAGCAAAGAGATGAGTGGAGGGGTTGTTCTCTAGCTCAAAGGATGTCTCTAGGTCTCAAAATGTGCAAGAGTTCCCCTCAAACCCCGGACATCCTCTATTTATAGCGAAGGGGTACGCAGCTAGCCGTTACCGGACGACACACTTCAAATCGCGCTGACCGGACGCTCCGGTCAGGGTCCGGTCACTACAGGACAAGCGTGAACAGTGCGCGTCAGAAGTAACCGTTGCCGTGACCGGACGCGCTCAACCGTTTGACCGGACGCGACAGTGCCAGCGTCCGGTCGTAGTCCAGTAAGCTCCCGTCGAGACCGGACGCGTCCGATCGCACGTGACCGGACGCTCCAGCCACGTCCGATCGGAGTCCAGTAACGGTCCACTCGTGACCGGACGCGTCTGGTTGAACGTGACCGGACGCGCCACCGCGTCCGATCATATCTGCCCTCCGTGCTGAACTCCTGGGTGCGTGACCGGACGCGCCGGTTCCGCGAGGGACCGGACGCACCGGTCCGCGACCCTCTCACTCGCGCTTCTGTCTGTGGTTTGAATTGACCGGACGCGCCAGCCGCGTCCGGTCACTTCGACCATAGCGTCCGGTCACTGTTTTTCAGTGATAATCAATTTGGACTTTCGCCACCTTTTCTCGACTCCGGCGCAATAGAAAATAGGCATTTCATTTCCTCGAAAACGCCTGATCTAGTGGCAAACCCCTTATTACCGCTTATTACCGCTCAAACACCACCGCCTTCGCAAATGTGCTAACACCACCAAGTGTACACCACCATGTGCATGTGTGTTAGCATTTCACAAACATTTTCAAGGCGTTATGTTAGCTCTCAACTAGATCCTAGTGCATATGCTCAAGACATTGATCTAGTGGCACTTGATTCCAGAGCTAACCGTGATTGCCCCTCTTGATAGTCGGCTATGTATCCTAAACCCGGTCAATTACTTCTCTACTCATCTTAGACCGGTAAAAGGAAAACCCTATGGTTATACCTTTACCTTGCGCTCTTAGATTCTTTTCCTCCACTTGATCATCAAGTCCATCATATTATGTGCATCTCCACCATGATCATCATTTCATGTCCATGCACCATTTCTTTGTGATCTTGTGGCCACCACTCCTTGCCACGTACACCTTCATCACATGTGTTGCTTATGCCTAACTCAAAACACTTAACACGTGGCATTAGCAACTTGGTGTCATTAATTACCAAAACCAAACTTGGGCTTTCAGCCTCCTCCTGTCCTCTCGCTACCCAAGAATCCTATAAAAGACAACTCTCACCGTCAGTCAAGAAGTCGGTTCTTTTCACAACTCGCTGCATCCAAGCCTTCCCGTCCCATGGCTTGCGCGCACAAGACCCTAGGAGAGTAGGAGCCTCCGGAACGCACGTCGGCAACGAGTTCACCTGCTCGGGTGGAGACCGGCGATCATGTTTTTGGGGAGTGTCGCGGCATGGCACGACTACTCGCTACTTCCTCTTCTTTTCGGTGTCCTCGGTGTTAACGGAGGTCGCGGGAATCGGCACTGTAACCATTCTGCACGGCATCGAACGGGACGACAACATCAACAAGCGCTATGTCGACTAGCGTGAACGACATTGATGCCGTTGGGTATGAAATCATTCGATTTCTTGCTATTTTCTTGCTCGTTAATGTCATCTACGTATACTAGGTAGTGTGCCCGTGCGTTGCCACGGGACAACAAAATCTTTATACTAAAAACACAAGGATCACACGATAAGATAACAATCTATGAAATTAAATATTGACGTTAAAGTGACATTTGTTTATTGTTTTCTCATTTTAGAATACAAAAGATAACCATGTGCGGTTAGCACCGTGCAACTTCACGATAGAACATGCAAACTCAATCATTGCAATTTGCATGTCCAAGCAAATGCCAAGATATGGAATTCTCGCGCATATTTTGCAGCAAGAATTTTCCCTTGGACTCCTCTCTCTCCAAAACCTCCTAGCACCAACACACCAGCTGCACCCTGAGGTGCAAAAATTCGTTCAGAATTCTATATAGTGGGCTAGTGGCATGTCACAAGAGAGGATTCTATGTTTACCTTTAGTGACTCCCATGCTTTTTCATAGACATCAGGAGTATGCAAATGAGACTGTATTCCAATTAGTCAGTTAATTCTTGAAGATATAGAAAAGAAGAATTGATAAGGCATAAATAAAACTGACCTCTTCTGCTGTAGAATCTTCAAGATCACATGAAGGAACCTAGCCCACCACAAGTTTCCTATCCAAAGCAACTGATGCATGCAAAAAAAGTCTAACAGAAGATGAAGAAAACAGATAAAGCCCACCAGTTTGGTTCAAAACTGTATCTGTGTTTTGAGATATAAATTAGTAACGACACATTGATAACAGATAGGTAGAAATATGACAGGCCATTATACTTTCCAACCATAGCAATCCTAACCTGAAAAGGATTTTAATGCTATAATATTAAGCACCGGTGGTTATATAAGCTAAAAGAGTCGATTCGGTATTGGAAACAACAGTAAAAATGATCAGCAAACCAACTAGAATTTCAATCTATCGTATCGATCTGTTGGCTCTTTCAGTCCATTCAGACAATTAGGGTTCTCGAGCAACTTTAACCACACTGCACGCATGAAGAAATAATACATGTATAGAAATGAAGCCAACTGGAAGAGCTTATACTACTTTGGTCCAGTGGCACGCCACTGAAGGTCTAACACTTTCAAAATAGCTTCATGGCCCTTCTGGTCCTATAAAGAGAGAAAAGATTTCAGGTTAACCATGTCAAATAAGAATTTGGCAATCATGCATACAAATAATTTCATATGACATACTTTGAGCAACAAAGGGGTGTGCCAAATGTTTGTGACATCATGAATATCTGACAATAAAATCAAAGTCAGCATTGCTGTTGCACGATGCATACTTGATTTATTTTAAAAAACTCTTGAGCGGGCAACATTTTTGCCTGAACATGACAAAATTGTGCAAGCTTCACTTTCACATGTTCTTCAAGTGGCTGCCAAAAAGCACAGAGCAAATCATTTATACAGCCACCATCAGCATTGAAAGGTTCAGAGGAGGCACAGAATGAAAATACAGATACAAGTTATGTAGTATGCCTGTGTACTGCGACATGCCAAAATATCAGGCATGAGTCCAAGTGCCCAGCATAGGTGAGGAATACAAAGATTTGTGCCACAAGAATGACATGTGTACAGGATACTCCCAAGGGTGAAATAAGATAAGCGATACATTCACAAAACATTTGGATTACTGCAGATGGAAAATGACACATTCACAGAACTAATAATTACCACGCAGTATTTACCTTTGTCAAATGAGAAAATCATCAATTTTAGGTGGTTTATTAACACTAATATCCATGAACAAAAAATATCGGTTTTGATCTCTCATATATGATCAATGGAGGTATTTTTTGCCTTCTCAATCTGGCATTGAATAGAACCTGAGCCAAAGCATCAATACAGTAATAACTATTATGTTGAAGGTTCAATGCTGACCTTTATCCTCTCATCGCTGCTGACCTTTATCCTCTCATCGCTGCTAAATCCATTAAGCTGGTTCAGCAATTCCAAAATTGTCCTTTGCACTTCTCTATCGCCACGAACTTCAGAATGAAACATAAAAAAGATACAAATTATTAATTGACTGCAGACAAATAATATATAGTTGCACACACTTCCAAAATCACACTGCAGAATGATAGTGTAAGGAAAATTTGACCACACCAGATATTAACAAGATTCAATCACTAATCTAATCTAGCCTTTTTTTAAGCAAAACTTATGCAGACCACTCGATATATATATTAAATACTAAAAGGATAGAATCAAGTCAATCTAGTCCACCCTAGGATAAATTAAACTGAACTAAAAAAATTCACACAGGTGTTAAAGATTATTTAATTCAAATTAAACTAAAGATTCCTTCACATTTTGCTAAGCCAACCTTAGTAGTATTGTTCTTCTACCTGTCTATTGGCAGGTTGGAAGGGCTTTCCAGTAAATCAGATGGTTGAGAGGCATAAACAATGGTACATTTAGCTCAAGACTTCTTCAGCATGACTTTCAGGTCAGAAAGCAACTCTGTTTTTGCAGTGGCCTTAGTACGAAATTAACTTTCAGCTGTATAGTTATAAGTGAAAGAACAATGTAAGAAGTTCTATCCTAACCTTCTGCAAAGCAGTGTATATATCCTTGAAACCACCACTGCAGAAGACATGCACATGTTTATAAAAAATATTTGTAATAGAGAAATTAAAAAATAACATGCCAATTTCATCTTGAGGTTTTTCTAAATTGGCTAGTATCGCTCAACAAATGCATTACCCAGTAGTGGAACAACCCAAAAACCACCAACCAGATAAAGATAACTATCCTGTAGGGATTAATTCGCCTTGATGGTATTGAGACTTTTGTGGACAATTTCTCTCGAGCTTGAACTGTTCTGGACAAGAAATTCACAAAACACTTTAGAACAACAGACACCATACTCTATAAAAAAGGGCAAGTTTTCGCTATAAATATTACATTGCAGATGACTTAAAAGATAAAGACAACATCTTACAATGCAATATAGGCAACGATCATGATATGAATTTCACTCTATATATGCAATATACAGGCAATGATATGAATTTCACTCTATGGCAACGATCATCTTACAATGCAATATACAGACAACATCTTACGATACAACATCTTGGACTCAGGTTCTGTTCAATGCCAGATTGAGAAGGCAAAAAAAATATCTATATCGATCATGATATAAGAGATGAACTGATATCCAAGGAAAAAATATCAGTTCAATGCCAGATTGAGAAGGCAAAAAATACCACCAGAGATGTCGGCAAGAGCCGGCCTGCTGGCAGTCCTCACTTCATGCATCTTGTAGTTCTGGAAGAAGTGTATATAACGACATCAGTGATGCAAGAGACCAAAGAATGCATAATCAGATAAACAAATGAACCCTGAGATCACAGTATTTCTTGTAGTTGTTCTGGTCTCTGCTCTTTCCTATTCTTGGTGCCCTGATTCCTGTTGCTCTTCTCCTCGATCTACAGAATAAGAAACTTTCTTCTATATCCATCCAAGAAATTTTCAGATGAAGCTAATAGGCAGAATTCATCAGCAGGACTAATGCACCAAAAATCTCCTCACCTTTCTGTTTATTCCCAGCCTGGCTTCTGCTCTTTCACTACGACTCCAAGATGCCTACCCGCAAAGAAAGACGCAATGCAGAGAAGACCAATGTATAAGCATATATAGCACGAAGATTAGCTAATCATTTTAATCCACAACGGTTCTACTCATAATCCCACCTCAATCCCCAAGGGATTTACACATAAAGAAGCCGCGAGACACGTCTGAAGAAAGCAATTTGGCAGCGAACCAACAAAATCAGCCCAAGAACCAACCAAATCCCCAACAGTTTCGCGATTCTCACCTCAGATAGATTCCCACAGCTCCGACCCCCACGGCAATCCTCACCTTCTGTAGATCTGCAAGAATAAGACCAGAGGAAAAACCCCATCACCAAACCGCTCGAAAAATCGAACCAAACAACCACATCCAAACCCTCCAAACCACAAAAAAATACTCATGATTTGCTCGTCCGCTTCGATCCAATCCCCCGACTACTCCCTACGATACAGCCCCAATCCATGGGGGGGTGGTGGAAGAGGAGATGGGGAGAGAAAACCTGGACACATTATGGCCGGTGATGAAGATCCCGCTGGAGGCTTGTACGGCGGGCGTAGTAACCTCCGCGCCATGCTCGCCGAGGGCGCGGACGCAACTGCAGGGTGGGTGCGGACTTGGCGATCAGAGATGAAGACTTACATGTACGTGTGGCGTGGGCGGCTGGGCGCCTATATGGCTCACGCTGCCGGCTCAGTGGCCACCATTCGTCGAAGGAGATGACCCTGTCGCTGTCTTGTTCCACCGCCACGACGATCTATGCGCACCGCTCGGCCGTCATCTCCTCCCTAACGATCCACAGCCTCCGCAGCACGCGGCGCAGCTCCTCCGCATACTCGGCGCACGCAGTGTGTTCGACTTGTCGCCGTCGTCGAACAGCGCCCTGGCGTCCTGATCGGTTTTGGCGGCGTTGGTGTCGACGGGGAGGGAGCTGGAAGGTGTCGCGTTAGGCGGCGGGGGCATCGCGTCGAGGCCGCGAGTTTCCTTTTCGCACAGGAGGGCAGAGCATGGAGGCCGTGAGTTTCCTTTTTTGCACGGGCGGGCAGAGCGTCGAGGTGGAAAACTTTCTGCATAGGCGGCTTTTCGCACGACGCGGGGATGAGGTCCCACCTGGCGGCGCGAAATATCACCTCGCGCAGGCGGGAGGCGAAGATCGCAGGTGGAGGGGCAGACGGACGAAACAAACGTCGCACAAAAAAAAGTGTCCATCTTTTAGTCTTTTTATTAGTTGTGGGAGATGTATATGCTACATCACACGTGCACATACATGATGCCACAAACATGTTAATTATCTTATTTTTTTGGATTAAATTACTTGTTAAATTGCCTAAATTCCTAACAGGACCTGGGTGGGTCTGCCAACAAAGACAGAGAAGGCGGTGCTGGCAGCCTTCGTCTCCGCAACAGAATCCGTGTTGGGTGATGGTGAGTCCACGCGCTTGTTTAGTTCCCAAATTCAACTTCCAAATTTCACTATGCAAAAAGAAGATTCCCATCACATCAAAATACCGGTACATGCATGGAGTACTAAATGTAGATGAAATTTAAAACTAATTGCACAGTTTTATTGTACTTTACGAGACGAACATTTTGAGCCTAATTAGTCAAAATTTGAACAATTTTTACCAAATACAAACGAATCGCTACAGTGCGCATTTAATGCGCACTGTAGCGTACTGTTCCAAATCGGGCACTCCCGATTTGGGAACTGAACAAGGCCCACGTTGTTCTGGACTGGACTGACCGATGGCTTCAAGGGCAAAGCATAGTCAGCTGGCGCCACATCTTTTCTTGGCAGTTCCTCGGAATAGGCGTTCAAGAACAGTGGCACAGGCACTATCACACGCGTGGGCTCGCGACATTACCTCAAGGTGTGGGCTCTAGTGGAACATGTCGAACTTCAGCCGGGATCGTCGGACAAACTGATCTGGAGGTGGTCATCCGATGGTGCTTACTCAGCATCATCGGCTTACAGGGCCATGTTCATGGGATCCTGCGTGCTTCGTGGTCCCAGAGAGACATGGAAAACTCCAGTGCCTTCGCGGGTACGCCATTTTTTCTGGTTGGTGCTCCATGGCCGATGCTGGACGGCGGCGCGGAGAAAACGCCATGGCTTGCAAGACGCCGATGATTGCGTCCTGTGTTCGCAGTCTTCTGAGACTATGGACCACCTCCTGGTTGGCTGCGTGTTCAGCAAGGAAGTTTGGTACAAGGTGCTTCAGGTGCTCCGGTTGCAGCAGCTTACCCCGAACCTAGTCGACTCCTTCTGTGAGTGGTGGCTGCAGGCAAGAAAGCGAGTTCCGAAAGTCCGCAGAAGAGGTTTCGACGCCCTTGTCCTCCTTGTCGGTTGGATGATTTGGAACGAGAGGAATTGCAGGACGTTCAGAGCTGAGGCGTGGCTAAAAGTATTGTTCGCTGATTTGTTACGAGAGAAAAACACTATTCGTGGCGATCCAAGAAGAGGCATTGCAGTGGGATCATGCTGGATTTAGGCACATCAGGTCGCTCATTGTTCCAGGGTGATAGTTAAGCGTTCCTTGGCTCAGCAGCCTCACGTTTGTTAGGCAGGTCCCTCTGTTCTTCAGCTTCTGCATCTCTGTAGATGCTGTTTTCTTTTTTCATGTAGCACCGGTAATTTCCTATTGCTGTGCTTGTTTCGAGTTTGTATGCTTGATCTACTTTCTTTTAATGAAAAACGTGCCTCATGGCACGGTCGAGAAAAAAAAATCTCGTGTAGATTTTTCTTATAAAGAATTAACATAGCATAGGGCTTGCACTTTCTTCTTCTTCACTTTCTCACAATTCTTTTAAGAAAAATTGGATGCACAATGGCCTTGTGTCACATAGAACGACAGTGACTTTGTCAGTTGGGCTCTATCTTGGACTCTCGGCCTGTTGGGTTACATACACCCCTGGCCTATGCGAAGAAAGTTGGATTCTATGTAAACACAAGGCCAGCCCACTCGGTCTTTTATCAACTCTACATGAACGATACACTGCAGATTGACACTTTCACAGCGAACATTTTTTTGATAATGATATGTTACAGGTGTCCGTCCAGTGACTCCTGTCCGGACGCGGCTCATCCTCATTTACTCATCTGCGTACCCCGCCCGCATCGCCCGCCCGCTCTACGTTGCACACCTCCACTCGCGAAGGACGGACTCCACGTGCCCGCGCGCATGCCTTGCTCGTGGGACAGATTTTGCCTGCGCCGCTCGCTGGACGAACTGCACTAGCACCACCCACCCGTGCCGCGTGCCTCCCCCGCATGAACTCGCGCCTCCCGTTGTAGCAGTGCTCCATCCGCTTGTCGCAGCCACTACCAAGGTTTGTGCCGTCGATGAGCTCCGCACCTGTTGGGGCATGACATATTCATATGGGCCAAGTCCCCTAGAAGAGGCCCAACTAGTGCCATTGGAGTGACATGTAAAACCCACCCCCACCGAGGGGTCGCTCGTAAATTTTCGCTTGCCTATATAATGCCAAGAACACGAGGGCAAGAGGGGCTCTCTCCTCTATTTTTTCTCAAACCCTAGCCACCGCCTCATTCTCCCCTCCTGCGTGCTGGAGCCTTCGTCGGCAGGCCTTCTCCGTTGGCCTTCTTCGGGAGCCTTCTTCCGCCAAGCCTTCGTCGGCCGGCCTTCTCCCGCCGACCTTCTCCGGGAACCTTCTCCGGTCAAGCCTTCGTCAGAGCCTTCTCCAGCCGGGCCTTCGTTAGAGCCTCCTCTGGCCAGGCCTTCTTCGCAAGCCTTCGTCAGAGTCTCCTCCGGCCAGGGCTTCTTCGCCAGCCTTCTCCGGCCGGGCCTTCGTCGGAGCCTTCTCCGGCCAGGCCTTCGTCGCCAACCTTCTCCGTCCAAGCCTTCGTCAGAGCCTCATTCGGCCAGGCCTTCATCGCCAACCTTCTTCGGCCGGGCCTTCGTCGCCCGCCTTCTCTGGCCAAGCCTTCGTCGGCAGACCTTCTGCGCACCAAGGAGCCTCCACCTCTCCAACCTGTTCGGGACGCTTGTCCCAACATTGGCGCTCACCGTGCTCGACATGAGTAAATTTTTCGAGAGAGGAAGATTGAACATCATCCTTTGTTGGCAGAGCGAAGCCTTCGTCTTCGGTCTAAGCTTTTGGGCGACCTTCGGAGTCCTTCAGCAGTTGTCGAACACTTTTCATAGGGCTAAAGATAGTGCTTCTTCCCTTCTTCATCTCAATAAACTAGGAGGATTCCCCGCGTGTTGCCGCGGGTATGAAGTAGAAATCTATATTTTAACATTCTGATGTGGACAACTAAATATATCTACTACTGTATTGCGTGCATGAACTTGGAAGATGAACTATTACCACACATGCATGCACATGATCAAACGTTGTTAATTAAAAGGGTTAAGTGGATGACGTGGCGCAAGGAGGTTCAAGATAATAGCTTAGTGAGGTTTGTGTTAATTGCAAAGGATAAATGGATAACGTGGCGCAAGGAGGTTCAAGATAATTAGCTTAATGAGATTTATCTTTATAGTATATATAGATAAGATCAATACGCAAAAAATACACCCACGAGACCTTTGAGTCTCCAGGTTCCGGACTGAACCACTACAACCTCCACTTTTAAGTGTTAGCCTCCGCTCACTTCCATCACAAATACACATGTGCTACTTTCGGTTTTGTTGTCTGCTGGCAACAGCGAAGGCGCCGCAAGCAAACTCATCAGAAGAAAGCGGACCTATCTACACAAGCCGAGTCTCCGCGTATGAAGGTGAACCATGTATAGCTCCGACACACATGTTCGAGCGTTCAGCGCACAGCACAGAGCTACGACGGCTCATGGACACGGATGCAACGAGCATTAGAAGACACCGCGCTCTCTGCTCCGTCGACTTTTTTTTTTGATAAATGTACCTGTATTTCAAATAAGAAAAACGTACAAGTACACATACGAGTACAAATACGTACGGAAAGGATGTATGGACAGCTGTACCGACCATCTTGCACAAAGGCCCCAAACAAAAGCAAAAATCAACGAGAACCCTGGACCCTGTGATTCCCGAACATGCCACAAGTCTCCACTTGAACCATCGCCGGCCGTCGCCATCGAAGAAAACTTCATGGCCACCCCGGATCGGGAGGAACCCCATCGCATAGAAGCTTTGAAGGAAGCCGCAATAGACACCCGACACCAAGGCCAGGATGAAATCGCCGTTGAAGAAGCATCGGCCGGGGACGCACCCTGAGTTCCTCCAGTCCTAGATCGAAGCTCGCCATTGACTCACGCCGCGGGAAAGCCGAGCTAGAACCGCACTCCTGCCAGCCGCATCGCCCACAGCCGCCGCCGCACCCTTGACAAAGCGCGCCGCTGAAACCACCGCCTCCCGAAGACGACGGAGCAGCAGTCCGCGCGGACTCCTGCACAGGAGCCGGCGAAGCCGGACTCCAATTGACTCCACGGATTCACCGGCGTCGAAGGAGCGACGAACGCCGAGGCAGATAGAAATCCGGGAGAAACTTATTTCAAGAAGCTACCACGGAGCTGCCTCCCCATCGCAGCCAGAAAACACGTACCTTGCGCCCCTGAAAGCGCAGATATCGTCTCCATCGCCGGAGAAGACTACCACGCCGAGGCCAAGGAGAAGGAGACCAGGCAGACATCGGATCAACGCCGCCAAGCCAAACGTAACTATCCTCCTTCGATCCTCGCCGGAGACGACGCCGCCACCGCCGCCGGCGCCGCTGGAGAACCGGAGAGGAAAACCTAACCCTAACCGGTGATATAAGAGCCGCCGGCGGTACATACAAGCACTAAGACCTAAGCCTACAGCTATACAGGTCCACCCGCCAAGGTGCCGGGCTCCCCCCTCATCTCCGACGCTGGCGAGGCCGCCGGAGGAGAGGGGGGCCGGCGGATCGATGGAGGAAAAGCCGATTCGCCCTCTGAATCACCTAGCTACACTGAGTAGGTGCTAAGGTATCCACATCGGCGCTCCGCTCCGTCGACTTGGATATGAGCCAAGGTGGTCTACGACAGACAGATGCACCAAGCAAAATAAGATGCTGTCTACATGAAGCTCAAGCCAAGGCCCGAGGTGTAGCGGCTCACGCAGGATCCATGATGGTCTACGAAGGTCTAGGCCTGAAGCTCAAACAGTCCAAGAAGCCTTGTCGTACCATGAAGCTCCAGCAAGAATCCGGCGCACGACGGCCACGAAGGACATCGACAGCACGTGCAGGCCCAGCTTCCGCGAGCGTCCAGCCACGCAAAGATCTGGCTCGCCAATAAGCTTCTGCGCCAACAGGGCCGGCTCTAAGGGGTGGGCAGGCACTGCGACCGCCGGGGGCCCATGGAGGTAGGGGGCCCAAGACCATATAGGTAATTAGTATATATAATTTTTTTATTTGGCATAATAAGCATTTGAAGGCCCATCACAAACTAACTCAAGCCATAGGTAACTCTTCCTTCTAGTCCTATTCTACATAACCTGGATCCATCGAGCGGAGCGCAGGCGACGTTTGGGTTGATCGTTTCCTGCCGCCGCGACCCTGCTCATCAACGCATTATCTTGGTTGAGGAAAGGAGACGCCGACGCACATCCGATTCGCTCTTCACCCGGCGACCGGCAACAACAAGGACATTGATCTGATTTTAGTTTTTTTGTTACACTATCGTTATGTTTTATGAGCTATACATATATTGTAAAGTAATTTTTATTATTTGTACTATATATACTGTAATTTTGATATTAAAAATTAGTTTAACGGGCCCTTATCTTTTTACTTGACCAGGGCCCTTAAAATTATAGAGCCGGCCCTGTGCGCCAAGGTCTGGTTGTGAGCTTTTTCACGGCACAATGGAAACAAAGGCCCACAGCATCCGGAGACACCCAGCTAAGTATCCGACAATTTTTGTTTATTTATTCCTATCTGTATACGGGATGACCCAATTTCACATACTTATTCACTCTATAGGCATCAAAACCTAGCAGCACCTTACGAGTTACGAGGGGTGTTTTCCTTCGCAAGCTAACACACAAGCCACACAAGTTTTCTACTTCATCTATTGCTGGCGTCGCAAATAGTGACCTCTGGATTCCGGGGCCTTCGGTGTCATCACTGCAGGACTCGGTTTCTGACCGTGAAGCCAAATTGGTTTTGGCCTCTAACAAGCAGGAATGGTTGCGAACCTCCTACCTCGGCATGGCCTTAGCACGGATAAGTACTAAAAACAGCCCCTTCAAATCCTGCAAAAAATAATAATATCTTGTGGCGTTTTTGACCCTGGGACCTTCTGCAAAACTGAAATGTTTTGTCATTTCGTAATAACTACCATGGACAAACACGTATGGGGGGACACTTTCACCACAAGCTAACCAACAAGCCACCTAGTGCTTGCGTTTTCCTGTGCAGGTTGCTAACTGTTCTGCTACCCAAGGCCTTCGGCCAGATTTTCAAGGTCTTCGCAAGCCGCGGAATTTGATCTCTCGGCCCAATCTTCGTTGCGAAACTGAAAGCTATTACATAACTCAGCTGCCCATGGTGACTCGGCCCAATCTTGGTACCATTACGTGACATATCTCTGGCGGCCTTGGCTTCGAGAGCGCTCTCGCTCAGACAAGTCTCCGTTATATTCAGAAATTTTCTGGGTCCTTGTGGATTTTCTCCGGAATTTTTTGGCCTTCGGAATCTGGCGACGGTCCGCTTCAGGAAGTTCTGGTGGCCTTTTGCTTCAAGAGCCTTCGCTGTCATCTTTGGAAATTATCTGGATTCGAACCAGGACATTTGAGTCCCAAAAGCTACCCATCAACCACGGCAACTTCAGAGCCTCCGTGTCAATCATGCACGATTCCTACAAATTAACATTTCTTGAAGGTTGGAATTTCAGAACTGGCCTCCTAGACCTCGGACATCAATGGCGGATCTAGGAATTTATAGAAGAGGGGGCTCAACTCATCTTCAACTTCTAAAGCCCCTCCATCTCTTTCATGCCTTTAAAAATTAGGAGGGGCTCCATTATCACGGCAGCGGTAGGGGGGCTTGAGCCCCGCCCGCCCCACCGCTGGATCCGCCCCTGTCGGACATCTACCGAAGGTCCAACCTTTAGTTTGTAATTTTTGGACTTCTGGCATTTCCTGGATTTTGGAAGCATGGAGTTGGATTTCGATCTGGACTCCGGATCACCAAATATACAAAGTAAGTGCATCTTATTTCGTCCTTGCTAAGACTATAATAGCTTGCATATGCAACAACTAACCTTTTTTACATAGAGGTCGAAAGTGTTCTCTCTTGCAGGAATATGCATGCCACTTGGCACCTTAGTCTAAGGCATTTCCACCTTGTGCATATCTAACTTGTGCTTTGCAATATTTTAACCTACGTTTTCACAATTATATGACTGACATTGCACGTATAAATCAATCACAAACCTTTTTACATGTGTTGAAAATATCGCATCGCATGAAGTAAACCAATACAAGTGAATATTTCTCACAAGCTTACAACGCCTAACTGTTTTTGCTCTTGTGATTTATTTTGTCACATCCTTAATCTAACCTTCGTCTCTTGCTCGAGGCAAATTGCAAAAATTAACCTTCACATATAACTTGTCATCATTGTGACCAAGAAAGTTGTTGTGGCCTTCGCCACACTAAAAGCATCGCCTGAGGGGCTATACATGCTTGGCCTTAACTGGCTAACTCAAAAACATATCTTTTTCTTATGTCGAATCTCTTTTTTACTAACATGCAGATCACTACCACTATAAGTATCTCTTATCCTTCCAAGCTAACTCTTCCATAGAGTATATTTTCTTTGTTGCATGCACGTTTTTTACAATCCCAAAATACATAGTTTACATTAAATAGTAGCCCCCTTAAAATTTAGCCTTTTCGTCAGTCAGTAAGTCAGTGGTATTCATCCGTCATGGTTTATTACTAGCCAACAACCTTCGTCAGCCAGCAGCCTTCATCATTTATTGGTCTTTATCATCTGTCAGCAGACTTTATCTATCATTGGTTCTTAGCAGCCTTCGTCACTCATTGGCCTTCGATAGTGAACAACCTTCGTTAGTCATTGGCCTTCGTCAATCAACAACCTTCGTTGGTCAGAAGCCTTCGTCACTCAGTGAACTTCATTTATAGTTGGTTATCATTAGGCAGAAGCCTTCGTCGGTCATTGGCCGTTGTCGTTCAATAGCCTTCGTCTGTCCGAAGCCTTCGTCAGTAAGAAGCCTTCATCATCCAACATCCTTCGTCAGTCAGTGACCTCATCATCAGTCAGTGGCCTTCACCTACCATTGCTTTTCAGCAGCCTTCGTCAGTTATTGGCTTTCATCATTTATTGGCCTTCATCATCAGTTAGTGGCTTTCATCTATCATTGGTTCTCAGTAGCCTTCGTCAGATATTGACTTTCATCATTAGTCAGTGGGACTTCATCTATAATTGGCAATCATCAGTCAGCAGCTTTTGTCAGTTATTGGCCTTAATCATCAGCCAGTGGCTTTCATCTATCAATGGTTCTCTGCAACCTTAGTTATTAGCCTTTGTCAGTCAGTAGCTTTCATCAGTCAACAACTTTCATCTATATTTGGTCATCATCAGACAACAACATTGGTCAATTATTGGCCTTCATCATCTGTCAGTGGACTTCATCTATTATTGGTTCTCAGCAGCCTTCGTCACTTTTTGGCCTTTGTCGGTTGGCAGCCTTCGTCATTCAACAGCTTTCGTCTGTCAGCAGCCTTCGGCTATTAGCAGCATTCGTCTGTCAACAGCCTTCGTTATTCAGCAGCCTTCTAGTCAGCGACCTCCATGTGAAATTGACTTTCGATAGCCAACCAACCTTTGAACCCTCTAACACTAACAGTTATCTTTTTTGCAGGTTGTATTGTTAAATTTTTTCTTAGGTCTTTATAATACGCATCAACCCTAATGTTATTTGAGCTAACCTTTGCAGGGAACTAATCCTTTTTACATTCATAGTACAAGTCATATCTATACCTGTGCAGATTCTTAAATGGCAGCCTTCACTAGCCATCCAAAACTATGTATCTGATTCAAGGGCATCATTCTTTATGCGAAGGCAATAAATTTTGCTCAAGCTCAACTATCATTTTTGTAGGGTGCATGATATGTTTACCCCTTCTAATATTTTCACATTCATTCACTTGCATCATCACATACATACATGCATTACATAAATACATTGCACCACGGTAACCCGACAAAGACTTGCCCATAATCAGACACCAGGGCCGTCACTCTCAAAAGCTTCAAAATGCTTTACCCAACAAAGACCTATCTGCAGTCAGGCATCGGGACCTTCGCTCTCTCAAAACCTTCAGAAACTTCACCCTCACATATTATATGAAATGACTAACCATCTTTTACATCAAGTAGGAAAGCCAATGTCTTTCTGAGTGTCAAAAGACTTGCAAGTAAGGCAATATTCGACAAAGCTATAACACCCAACCTAAGTCCCTAAAAAATACATGAGATCAACTCAGGTGCATTTTCACGTGACTTCTTCGGCCTTCGGCATGCGACATTGACGTCTACATCGGCATCGCCTTCGTCAAGCTCTTCGGCATGAGAAGCTTCGCCACCATCTTCGATGACTTTACCAACATCGCCTCCACCAAAACACCTTTTTTCAGGAGGGCCTTCGCCAACACCTTTGGCATCTACACCAACCTGCCTTAGCCAAACTCCTTTGCAGGAGGGTCTTCGCCAATAGTCATAGCAAACCAGGATGACTCGCCTCCACCAATACATCGTCACGAGGAGGCTTCACCAACACCTTCGTTGTCCACACCAACATCTACTCCACCAAGCACCTTTGTAGGGGGTCCTCGGCAGGAGGAGTTTCACTATCATCTTCACCTACCCCATGGTTCAAGAGCCTTCGTCAACACCTTCGGCATCAACACTCGCGGTGACTCACCCCATCGCTAAGCTTGAGGGGCTACGTCAATTCCATCGACACCAAGGTCTACCACACCTTCATCAACCAATTCGACTTGAGGGGCTCATCGGCAACTCCAGCAAGAACATCTACCTCTACTACTACGACTACATCGACTACATCAAGGGAGTTGGAAGATTTGGTCACGAGCAACAACCAAGAGGGGCTAGGGGAGCATATCGGAGGACCAGCAACTCCAAAACATGAAGTATTTTTCCTGGCGCTCGTGAGAAGGTACTAAAGATGAAGGACTTGGAGATGAAGACCCTCACGCTGAGAAGGCCTCGGAGAAGACCTCCACACCGAGAAGGCTCAAAGATGAAGACGATGCTGAGAAGGCTCAGAGATGAAGACCTCTATTCCGAGAAGGCCTTGAAGATGAAGACCTCTGCGCCGAAAAGGCTCGAAGATAAAGACCTCTGTGCTAAAAAGACCTTAGAACCGAAGACCTTCACGTCGAGAAGATGTTGGAGGAGAAGGCCTTGAAGGTGAAAGCCTATGCACCAAGCGAAGCCAATGAACCATGTCATAGAAGTGCAGAAAGAAGCCAAAGCCCGAAGGTGAAGACATTTGAAAGAGCAAGGCACTCAGAGGTAGATGCCTCAGGACTTAGAACATGTATATGTTAGAGTCGTGCACGTGCTCTTTTCTCCATGCCCTTTTTCCCACAAGGTTTTTGGGATAGAGTTTTTAGTGAGGCGTGCACGTGTGGTTCGCGAAGGGCAGCCCTCGCAACCAAGGTTCAAGTTATACTATGCCTCTTCTAGTACGAGCATCTACTAGGTCATGTAGTACCGGCCATAACCTAGTAGATGAGGGGCTACTATTGGGATATGCCATATTCATAGGGGTCAAGTCCCCTAGAAGAGGCCCAACTAACGCCATTGGAGTGGCATGTAAAATTCACCCCCATCGAGGGGTCGCTTGTAAATTTCCGCTTGCCTATATAATGCCAAGAACACGAGGGCAAGAAGACTCTTTCCTCTATTTTTTTTGCAAACCCTAGCAGCCGCCTCAGTCTCCCCTCCTACGTGTTGGAGCCTTCATCGGCAGGCCTTCTCCCATCGGCCTTCTCCGGGAGCCTTCTCCCGCCAAGCCTTCGTCAGCCGACCTTCTCCCGTCGACCTTCTCCGGGAGCCTTCTCCGGTCAAGCCTTCGTCAGAGTACTTTTTCTGGAAGTTATGTTGCTGTTGGGAACTTATTATTAAGGACCCCATGATTACTTAAGTTTTTGAGGAATATGAGATAGTAGAATAATGAGAACTTAATTCTTGATGTCTTGTTAGCCACGTAAGGGTCATACCCTAGCTTGCCTAATCCTTGTCGGCGAGCCAGACACCTCGGGCGCCCACTTCCCGTACGCCCGAGACGCTTGACGTCACCCGAAAGCACCCGAGCCTCCCGCGGGGCACACGGGCCTCACATTTTGTCCATATCCTATCTCAGGAGCAAGAAGGAGCAGGACCAAGGGACCACCACGTCGTCCGTTCCCATCGGAGGGACGTACGGGGACATGGGTAGCGTGGTAGAGTATGACGTGACTCTGGTCACATTGACTGTGCCACCGGCCACACCACCATAGGCTACAGGGCCTAGTCCCTCTACTCTCTCTCTCTGTAGGACTAGACGCACACGACGTGCACGCCCTGAAGAACGGTCGTGACACTGGTATAGGCCACAACAGACATGGCCTGGACGCGGCAACAGTGCCACGCGTACAACAACCTGAATAGGTCCAAATAGGCTAGAGGGGGGTGAATAGCCTAATTAAATCTTCTACACAAATTACTTAACCACAAGTTAGTATAAAAGGTGGCGGAGCAAAATGTACTAGCTCTAACTAATTAAGCAAGCCACCTACACAAGTCTAGTACAAGGCTATCCACTAAACACAACAACAACAAGCTAGATACGAGAAGTAAAACGAGAGAAGAGCTTCGAGTGATTATACCGCCGTGTAGAGAAGAGAGGTACCAATCAATCAAACACACAAGAGAAATCCTCGGGAAGAGAATGACACAAGAATTTATCCCGAGGTTCACTTGCTTCCCGGCAAGCTACTCCTCGTTGTGGCGATGCACCCACTTGTCGGTTCGCGAGCTAATCGACTATCAAGAGTCGAGCCCTCGGCGGGCGCCGCACAACCGCACACAAGATGGGGATCCTCCAAGCCACGAGCTCCACTAGAGTATCCAATTTGCGAACTCCCGCGGGGAAGGATCAAGAACCCCTTACAACACTTGGTGAAGGCTCCAACAATCTCCAATTGCAAGCTCAATCACTTCCGCTGCTCCAAGCCGTCTACCGTGTCGGGAAACACGGAAGAGTAACAAGAAATCCGCAGCAACTCGAAGATCAAGTGCCTCTAGAATGCAACTCTCAAGCAATGCACTTGAATCTCACTCAATCTCACTCAAGATGTGCAATCAATCAAAGAGATGAGTGGAGGGGTTGTTCTCTAGCTCAAAGGATGTTTCTAGGTCTCAAAATGTGCAAGAGTTACCCTCAAACCCCGGCCACCATCTATTTATAACGAAGGGGTACGCAACTAGCCGTTAGAAACGACGCAGCAGAAATCGCGCTACACCGGACGCGCCGGTCCGGGTGACCGGACGCGTCCGGTCACTACGCGACAGACGAGAATAGTGCCGTTCAAACTAGCCGTTACCGTTGACCGGACGCGCTCGACCGAGCGACCGGACGCGCTGGTCACGACCGGACGCGCCGGTCCCGTGACCCACCGGACGCGCCGGTGAACACCGAGCCGCGCACCGCGAAACAACCACCGGACGCGCTGAAGATAGGACCGGACGCCACAGTGCCCGCGTCCGGTGCGAGTCCAGTAAGCTCCCTGGACGACCGGACGCGTCCGGTGACCTATGACCGGACGCGCACCACGTCCGGTGGTCCTCGTGAACCGCTGTTCGCCTGACCGGACGCGTCGGTCGCACAGCAACCGCGTCCGGTGCAGAGTCCGGTGCAGCGTCCGGTGCACGCAGTGACCTCCGTTCGCCTCCGTTTCTTTTCCGACTTTCGGCGCAAAGTAAAATAGGCATTTCACTTCTCCAAAAAGCGCCGAATCCCGCCTCGCAAGCTCGGCGGGAGGGAGAGAGGAACCCAAACCCCTCTCTACCACTTAAACTCCACCGCCTTCGCAAATGTGCCAACACCAACAAGTGATCACCCCCTTGTGCTCGTGTGTTAGCATTTTACAAACATTTTCCAAGGCGTTATGTTAGCTCTTTGACTAGATCCTAAATGCATATGCTCAAGACATTGATCTAGTGGCACTTGATTCCCGAGCTAACCGTGATTGCCCCTCTTGATAGTCGGCTATGTATCCTAAACCCGGTCAATCACTTCTCTACTCATCTTAGACCGGCAAAAGGAAAACCCTATGGTTATACCTTTGCCTTGCGCTCTTAGATCCTTCTCCTTCACTTGATCATCATATCCATCATTTCATGTGCATCTCCACCATGATCTTGCTCATCATTTCATGCACCAAAACATGTGGTCTTGTGGCCATCTCTTCATGCCATTTACACCTTCATCACATGTTGCTTATGCCTAGCTTAATCACACTTGATACAATAGCATTAGCAACTTGTTGTCATTAATTACCAAAACCAAACTTGGGCTTTCACAACCACATTCCAGAGACGCCCGAGGCTCCCTTTTATTCTTATTCCCTTGCCACCAGTGCGATATTGTACCCTGACCCTTCCCTTGATGACTATAAAAGGGGAGGGTGGGAACACACAAGGAGAGGCCTGGCAAGAGCCCCCAAGGCCTCCTAAAGGCCAGATCGACCTCAACGGCTCATGAGAGCCAACACACACACATTCCAGCTAGAGCTCGCATAGCTCTCCTCATAGGGTGCACGAGGACGGCCTCATGCACCCCCTCACTCCTCCATGCTCTATAAAGAGACTTGGGACCCAAAATCTCTTTCTCAAACACTTGTAACCCCTACTACAAGCACCTCGGTGCAAGGCAACACGATCCGTACTCACACTAGACGTAGGGATATTCATCCTGAACTAGTATAAATCTCTGTGTCCGCTTTGCACACCATCGAGGCCCTAGACGTGCATATTCATTCACTTGTCGCTCCATCTACCCCCCGTTCTCTAGACACCGACAAAAATTCTCACTAGATGAAAATATTGAATTTAATCTTCTAAAATACATAACTTTCACATCCGAGCTCTGTTTCGGGTGAAACCACTTCCATAATTCATCTAAAATCATGCTCTATTCATTTAACCTGTCACCACCATATTGTTCTACATTTGCCTTTTTGCTTTCATTTGATTCTTTGATAGTAGTCTTACGCGACCCGATACAGCCGACAAACGACGACGGTGACTACCAGGGATGACCCGGACTACGCAGGTATCACCAAAGAGGACAACAACGAAGCCAAGTCCTAGCTCCCCCTCTCTTATCATCTAACTATAATCTTTAAACCTAATAATACTAGTAATTAGTAGATTAGATAAACCTTGTTATTTAAGTAATGCGATAAACGATATACATATGATCACACGTAGTATAGTAAAACGATGAACTTGAGCTTAGTTAACCAAACCCATGGCAAGGGGGTGAATAGGGGTAATTGTCATGGAACCGTCCAAATTATAAGAGCACAAGTACAAAAACAATCACCGAAGTGATCAAATTGTCACACTTGAGCCCATATAACTCTGGTAGTCCAATAAAATCACGAGAGATTTCAAACCAACCAACATACAAGCCAAGATCGTAGTGATTCAACATAACAAGCCACATGTTACATCCATTTCACAAGTAGTTCAACATACATCAGAGTTCAACATAGTTATTACAATTTAAGTTGAAAAGTAGCGGAAGCAAAGTAATTTGAAACTAACATTACTCTTATTTCAAATACATGCCAGTACCAAGGTCGACTTCCAACAAAAGCATTAGAGGTAAGATAGCTCAAAAGGATCATGCCCGTGATCACACTCTGCCACTACGGTAGGAGCCATCCAATTCTTGCAGTAGCCATGATACATCATAACCTGCAACAAGTCGGAATAAACCTTGAGTACGAGAAGGTACTCAGCTAGACTTACCCGTCAAAAACCAGAAATAAAGTGACACCAAGGAGTATGCAAGGCTGATATCAGTGGGGCTAGCTTGACAACATTTTGCATAAAAGCTTAGTGCAGATAAGTAATTATTTAATGCTTAAGCATCAAGCTAATCATCATGAACTTGTCATCTAGATTAGCACCTATACTAGAGCACTCACTTTATTAGGAGCAAACAATATTAACCATAGCAGGTATAATAAGGTTGTCATCATCATATCATCATTCCTGAACTATTAAGTTATTTAGTGAGATCTAAGTTGGAGATACTGATACATCCAGCCCAGGTGGGATTGGCCGAGGCCCAATAAATTAAGGTTGCCCGGACCCCAATAGTTCTTATGCACACCCACTCGGAGAAAGGCCCAATGTCCCTAAAAGACTAGTCCGATAGGGGAAGGGTGGCTCTCTCTTTTAAGGTGGCTTCCTCCTCCCAAGCTAAGCAAGGTGGGATTATTCAGAGGCTCACACGGTCGCCGCCCGACTATAAATAGGCCACTTGACCTTTTTTTTGTTGCGTCTTTGCCAGCGGGTAATAGTGGAGGATGTCCTCATCATTCCCACCCCCTTAAACAAGGGCCCAGCTCCGATACCAAATGATACATCCGGCCTAGGTGGGATTGGCCGAGGCCCAATAAATTAAGGTTGTCCGGACCTCAACAGTTCTTATACACACCCACTCGGAGAAAGGCCCAATGTCCCTAAAAGACTAGTCCGATAGGGGAAGAGTGGCTCTCTCTTTTAAGGTGGCTTCCTCCTCCCCAAGCTAAGCAAGGTGGGATTATTCAGAGGCTCACACGGTCGCCGCCCGACTATAACTAGGCCACTTGGCCTTTTTTGTTGCATCTTTGCCAGCGGGTAATAGTGGAGGATGTCCTCATCAGATACTCCCGTCAAGTTCTCACTAACCGGTGAGAGACGGTGACTCGAATCGAATTACTACTCAGCTGAGAGGGTATTCCTAACTCTCACCCATGACTTCCTCCGTCAAGGAGCATTAGGTCACCTTTGGTACAACTCGGGAACCAACTTTGCGGGTTCGGTCAGCGCCAGCACTCTCAGGGATTACCCTTCTGCCAGGACGATCTGGACTTTTAAATCACCTGCCCTTGGACTCATGCCTACGGCTCCCTTCCGAGACGCACTTTATACTTGCCGACTTCCGACCTGAGTTGAGCTACTCGGATTCGCGGTCAAGCACTCGGGCCCGGCCAGCTAAGATAGAGGCATGCATTCAACATGACAAGAAAAGGCACCAAGAATCGGTCCTTAATCAACACAGATGGGGATAGATCCACACCCAAGACCTCCATGCCTTGTTGCTTCACTATCATCATCCCGCCCGGTCTTATTTTATTTCATTAACACATGGTTCTTTTCCACGATAGCAAATATAGCCAACCATGCCATATATATATCCCTAAAGCTCGCAGGTGACAGGGGATCACCTCACTTCTACCGGTTAAAGCAGGACTAAGCAATTACTCGAACCTGAACCTAAATAGGATTCAAGGTATACTTTCTGGACAAGGACAAGATATATATGCAACAAGTGTTTTCATTCAACACCTATCACTTAATGCAACAATACATATAACATATATACTCAATTGCATTTTCAGAAATTAGGAGGCTTATAATGCTCCGGGGCTTGCCTGGGATCTGACACAAGTCAGTAGTTGTCTGATGACACTCGCTTGATGAGCACCTCCCATTCTAGCACTTGTCCAGTCCTTCCGTCTTCGAGATAGGTCCACCAAACACCATCTTTGGGTTAGGCTCCACATCTCGTCCTTCACGTGGTGCATCTAGCGTACCTAGATGAGATGCAAGATGCAAGTGTATGAATATGAAGAATGATAACACAAGATGCATCACATAGGAGTATTTAGGACAAGCGTAAGATCAAGCAAGACATAGGCATTCATAGTCACTCAACTAAATAGCACACCACCCATTAAAGAGATATATCATGCATATCAAGTAAAGACACAAGCTTCACAGAGTCTCAAGTGTATTAACTTAGCATTATCAAAAGCATGAGCCACACTTACTAACACATGAAGTAAACACATAAAACTAGAATATGTGACATTCATGACTGCAAACACTAGCTACAAGATTTAGCTATAAATGGAGTTACACAAATTCAAATGACTTGTAAGAAGACATTCTAGAAAGCTTATGAAATTCTATACATTTCATTTATAATCATCACAACATGATTCCAAAGTTAATCATGTTGAATTTACACAAACACAGAAACTGGTCTAACAAGACATAGAGCAAGCAATTCTGTAACCCGACTTTAAACAGCTATAACTCCTAAACCACATGGCCAAATACCACCAAATTTTAACAGCAGCTAGACACATAAATTATCTACAACTTTTGTATAAACAAGTTTTACAACAAAGCACATTATCATGAAGAACTTTGCTAAGTTCCCAGATCTATCCAGAAACCTCATTTGCAAGAAATAATTATTAACTTATGTTGCAAACATATAATTGGATAAAACCAACTTTACTAACATGTCACACATGACTAATGAAGACCAGAAAATATAGTGTCCATTGCTAAATAAATTATTTTAATACATTTCTTAATTTATCTAGATAATTAGGTAGAATTATGAACACATATCAAAAGTGCACAATAAATTCTACCAAAATTAGCCTACATATGCTCCCAATAGTCTACTGTCCAAATTTTAAGCCATTTGGACATGTATACCAACCTCTATGAAAAAGACAAATGGATATTGCAATAAATCATGTGAGAGCAAGATACACTAATAACTCACTCATACAGCAATCAAAATTCATGAAATTTTTACCACACATCAAACATTATATGAGTTGAATGTCACAAAAGTTTCACTTCATTTGGAGCCCTGCATTTTCAGTTATGAAAATGACAAATGAAACTAGCATTGAAAACCTAAATGCGAAGATCTATTTTTAGAACTAAAACTTTAAACTAAAACATGACATATTATAGATCCATTGCATAGATAATTTCACATGGATTCCAAAAAGTCCTCATTTGCTATTTTATGATTTTTCTACTAATTACTACACACTTTCAAAGTTTGGCATAATTTTTTGGAAAGGAAAACAAGAAAAAGGAAAAAGGAAAAACAACTTTGCAACGGAGCCCCTGCAGTTATTCCAAATCAACCGGCAGTACAAAGTCACTATTCATATGAGTCACAAGATCGCAGATCGACCCTTCTCTTTTGTCGAATTCCTGTGCGAGGCCCCTCACGTGGTTTGAATCAGAGAGACGCACAGGAGCTTGCCGGCTCCGGCCACCGTGGTGCACGTCGGCGGTGGATGAGGGGCGGGGAAGCATAAGGGCCCTCTCGCACACCTGCTGGTGGTCTCGGATTGGCTTGAGACCACCCACGGTGCCTTGGCCGCGAGCGCCGGCGACGAGGAGGCGGGCAGCCCGATGGTGACGGCACTCCGGCGGCCGTTGCGCCCGGAAAAGCGGCGCTGCGAGCTTGGCATATCACTGCGAAGCTGATGGTGGTGCTCGTGGAGAGCGAGGTGGCGTGGAGCAGCGAGGGACGCGGCAACAGTTCGGAGCTCCACCCGGCCATGGCGGCGGCGTGGTCATAGCCCTGCGTTGGAGGAACTCCGGCAACTTGCAGCACACGTGGTTGAGCACGGAGGTTGCGCGAGGTGGGCTGTGGAACCAGGGATGCGGAGCTGGGGAAGACACGCGGCGGAGGAGCAGCGATGGCAGGAGCTCCGCTCGGCCGCCAATGGCGACCCGCTCGGGTGCTCGCTGTGCGAGAGCAGCAGGGAGGCAGAGGGGAGTGGAGAGGAAGTGAGGGCGAGTGAGCTGGGGTGGTGGCCAGCTCTCCCCATCGAGCAGCAAGGCATGGGACACGCGCGGCAATGGTGGGGGCGCTCAGCTCGCATGAACGCCACGTCCAGGACGCGTGTCTCCACTGCGGCCTTACGTCGGACACCTGGCGTGTGTTGCTGCGGCCATCTTGGGGCACCGTTTTGGGCTATCTACGGGCCGAACTGGTCCATGGGCCTTAAATAAAAATTGTTGCCCACGTAACACTCTACAAATTTGGTTTAAAGGCTCAAGCCATTAGACCAACGGATTTGGGGTTAATTAAGTTCCAAAATGATGTTGTCAACGCAATGATGATAAATGACAAACCTCCAAATTGGTGGTCAAAATGAAGTCCCACTGAGGCCATCTTCTTGTATGCCCTTCTCTACGACATAAACTCCAACTTCTATAAAAGGACCAACTCAAGTTGCTCAACCAATTTGGAGAATGCGAAATGCCAACGGGTCACTCTGGGCATTCGGTTCTAACCGAACCGATCGGTTCGGTTCCACGGTTCCTAGGCAAGTTCGGTTCCCGGAAAACAGTGACCGATCGGTTCTTTCCAAAAATGAGAACCGAGGAAATTCGGGTTCGGTTCTTTCGGTTCGGTTCCGGTTATAACCGAATTAACCGAGTCTATCTCAACACAAGTTCACAAAATCAAAAAAAAATCATCTGTGCCTCATCCGGGCGCTGCTTCGGCTCGTCCGCCCTGCGTCCGGTAGCTGGGGAAGGAGGTGGAGGTCGGAGCGCGCGTGGGGAGCTGTCGCTGCGGACATGCGCGTGTTGGGGGTGCCGGCCACCGCTGCATCTGGCCACCGCGCCGCCAGTCCTCAGCTCCACCCTCCGCGCCGTCGCGACCTTCCGCTGGCCGCAGTTCGCGCCTCCGCATGCTGTGGCGGCTAGGGTTGGCTCTGGGGCTCTGGGCGCCGCCGCCTGCAGTGCCGGGGTGGGGTAGGAGCAGGGGCGCCGTGGTGCTGCCGCTGCAGCTGGGGGCCGTGGGGAAGCCGGGAAGGTCGGAAGGAGCAGGAGCTGAGCTGGGGCGGCTGGGGCGGTGGGGCGGCGGCTGAGGAGCAGAAGAGCTGGGGCGGCTGGGGCGGTGGGGCGGCGGCTGAGGAGCAGAAGAGCTGGGGCGGCGGGTGGAAGAACTGAAGAAGGCTAGGGTTCTGAATGAATGAGGAATATATATAGTTCCAGCTGGTATTGGGCTGGGCTGTAATTCTTACCTGGGCCTTTCTGAGTTTACTCGGTTCTTCGGTTATTTCGGTTAACCGAGCTCAGGAACCGAAATTTGATCGGTTAATTCGGTTCTTGAGAACTAAGAACCGAACAGGAACCGAAATTTTCGGTTCCGGTTCTTTTCGGTTTCGGTTCCGGTTCTTTCAGTTCGGTTCTCGGTTCTCGGTTATTTTTGCCCAGGGTTACCAACGGGTCGATGTCAGAAGGCACAAAGTAAACCTTTGCTGTTTTGGGAACTATTGTTGAAGGTCCAACTGAGCTCCAAATTGGGTGACACTTGATTCATTATTTCCACCATGAAAAGTACTTCAACTCATAGTAAGGAATGAAATTGAGCTACCACACAAATTTAGAAGATACAAATGCATGAACAAGTCAACTTTCTGCTGTCAATTCAGGACTTAGAATATTTTCTGGGCTTTGAAAAACAGCAGCTGATTCAATCTTGTGAGCTCTATTTGACTAGGTTAGAAGCCAAACTAGCTCTTGACCATTAAACAAAGTTTATTTTACACAAGATGAACTACAACTTTTCTTTAAGGTTAAACCTCATAACTGGTACAGAAGTCAAACTTTCACTTTGGTCAAAGTATCCACTCGGTAAAGCCTAAACTAGGGTTTTAGGCCAATTGGGGCATTTTCTTGACTTTTGCTCGTCATGAACCCTTCATGACTTTTGTTGTAGAGTTCACCTAGAGTCATTTGGGCAAGTTTTCAAGGTTTGGTTGATGGTCTATAATTCCATTCACTTAATGGTGCAATTCTAATAGGAATAGAACTTATCATTTCATGTGACTTTTATTCCAAATTTTACAAAACTTTTCTGGTGACCACTATAGATAGGTATTAAGGTGAGACACATGAAGATATTTCCATAACACCACCCAAGCATATATCTTGAAAATGGCCTATATGCATAGCAAAGGTGCAACATCCAAGTTTAGATTAGGCACATCTCCGTAGGTTGGCCTTGACATCGTCATCTCCACTTAATCTATCATGTTTGAGCTCAAACCCACTACTTAATGAATGACAAACACCTAGGGTGTTACAGTAATCTATGTGGGGATAGGTTACCTTGGTAGGACTCCAAAGGGAGTTGCTGCGGGAGATATTCGCCTTGGTTGCTAAAGGACCGGTTTCATGGTCTCGTTCGCCTAGTAATATTTCGTACAACCACGTGTCTACATGGGTAGACTTGGTCTCACACCCCATTAGGTTAAGCATATTTTTGTACTAGGAGGCCGGGAGACAGCGGAATATCAGGAGCCGGCACGAGATGATGCGGTATCCGTGGCCTGGTTGGGGTGGTTGCAGATCTTCCACGTTAAGAAATTGGTTTTTGGCCACATTCGAGCCCATGATTATTATTATTTGAGGTTAAGTCTACCTCGGTTTTGTGGATGGATTTCCTTGGTTTTGTAATTATGGATTTCATTCCAGTTTCCAACCCCTGATATGCCGTAGTAGGAACTATGTGGACACCTAAGGTAGCGCCCTCTTGGGTACGAGGTCTCGTTAGAACCATTCAGACCTTTGATCACGGAATGGATGGCATCTATCATCTGGGGAAATATGTACACCTCTGCAGAGTTTTTTAGAATCTATTCGAATAGCCACATCCTTGGAATGGGCAACGCTAGGAGAAGATGCTATGAGTATACTAACCTTCTATTTATCTATTAGCTAATGAACCTGACATAATAACATAACCACTAACTCGGGGACTAGTTAGAACAGAGAAAGTCCGCTAGGACCCAACCTATAATTATAAAACCACCACTTTCTTTCTACCTTCGTTAGGACTTGTTGAGTACGTATGTACTCACCCATTGTTGACTTGCAAACTTCGGCATAGAAGACGACCAAGACTTCGACAAGGAGATGAACAATGAAGACTAGGAATCGCGTAAAAGTTCGATGTAGGCTGCTGACATCGAAGCAAGGGTTATCGTCTGCGCTCGAGCTTTCTTGTGGTTAAGCTTAGTTTAGTAAGTCTAGAATATGCTATGTTACACCATTGTTAGAAGACCACCATAATAAGTAACCGCTTCGCGGTAGTACTTTCCGCTAGCCATAACTCTGTAGACTTACCCCATTTTAGATATCAATAAAGCTTGGGTTTCCTTTTCTTTAGTTTCTGTGCCATTTACTGTTGACTTAAGTGTGCTTGTGCATGATCCTAGCGCAAGTACAGATGCTTAGATGACTCTCAGATTGAGGGGCCGACATCCTGGTTGCCTACAAGTACCCTCCCTCACTCTACAATATGGTGTGTTTGGCTTCCTGGCTAGCTTCTAGCCTAGCTAGAATCGAAGCCTAGGCAGTCTTAGCATGCTTCCACCAAGTCAATCTCTGTTTGTTTGGTTGTGAGTACTGTCTAAGCCTAGATAGCCCCAGAGTGTGTTTGGTTGCCTGGCTTGTTGTGATACAGTCACCTCTTCTCCGAATCGGTAAGGTTACCATTTTGAGGCGCGCTGGGGATGAAACTGCAATGTGACTGGTAGAGACACATTAAATTGTTGCACTTTCTCATTACTGATTTCAACTATCAGCGATAAATGTTCTTGGTACGCTCAAGTTAGCTACATGATCAACCAGTTCCGGAAGAACCAAAAATTGAGAAATCATAACTACACTTAGCTATTTTTGGAAGAATTGTGTCACATAATACTACCACAACTCATCACATATACACTTATCTCTACACTCCAAGAAAGCGCTTCTTGATGTAACCAAGGTTTGATCACGTAGAATGAAAGCACCTACAATGAGGAAAACCTTTTGTATGAAATCCAGCATGAAGAAATAGCAGTAAAGTGTAGTTTGCTGAATGCATGGCCAAACACAGATGATGCAGCCTGATTTATTCTCCCTTGCATACTTGATAAAAAATATAAGAACTGAGGTAACACAAAGGGATTGTTGTATTAATGAGTCACCTGAGCAGCACATCCAGGGTTGAAACTGCTGGTACTTGATAATGTCAATAAACTAATACTGTAGTGTATAACAACCCTGCATTCTAGTGCAATTAAAAATAAAAGAACATAATTGCATACCTAATCGCTCAAAACCATACACATGTTAGAACATTCAAGCATTCCAATTGTTGTATGATTTGTTGAGCTAAAAATAAGACATGCATAGATGAGTTTAGAATTACATAAGGTGAGGTTATCTGATGAAGTGCTTACTTCCAACATGGCATGTAATAAGCATTACCTTGCCTAGAGTAGTAGCCTTTTTCCTGCAATGCTGAAAAGTATTTGCCAACGCACACAGCGACAAACTGGAATGCTTGAGCATGCTAAAAGATTTCATTAGAACAGAATCACAAACTGAACATGCTAAAGGCAGCAACTACATTCAGATAGGATTTCACAAGCAATGCAATGCTATAGGTGGCACACACTATATTCAGAGAGAGAGGGGCTGCACCTGCACTACAATGCTGCAGGTGGCTCGTCAGCTACTTCTAGGCGTGGGCATGATGGGTGTTGACAGTAGTTAACATACATCACAAACTGTCAACATACCTTGCATAAATAGCTAAAATGGATCACCAACATAGACTTTGGGATTTAAACTGACAAATTCGATGAGGTTTGATGAATCTGTGTTTCCTGTAGGATTAATCAGAAAACCGCCAAGAAGGACCTATTCGTCAAAGGAAATCACAGAATTATGCTGTGGAAACTATGTGAGAAGACTCTAGAAGACTCCATGAGACTTCCACCGAAGGGGCTCGACCCATTGACCTGTGGGGCTAGCCGACCTCCCCTAGGCCGCCCAACCTGTGGGACCCACCTGTTGCCGCCCGTTGCTATGTTGATTCTCTGCCGCCTCCTAAGATGCATCCCAACCATTATTTCAAGTCAGTTTGATCCAAGAGCTGAGGATTGATGCTCTGGGCTATATATACTAGCCTGCACCCCCTAGGGCATACCATGTTCAGATCCTGAGAGCTGAAAAGACAAACCCTAATTCATATTTCCACCAGGACTAGAGTTAGCAATCAAGAGAAGATTAGTCCCTGATAGGATCTAGTCTTGTACTAGAAATAGAGAGATAGAGTGAGAGGGAGCAGTTTGGAGGAAGTGTCGGCCTGTCGATACTCTCTCTACGGCTTGTGCCCTGGCAGAATCAAGTTCTTCTTGAGCTTGCTTCTGATATTTCTCTGGTAATTGCTTTCTAATTCAAGTAAACATCTTGTTCAAATTGTTCTTCAGGTTTGTGACTCTCTTTTGAATACTTTGATCCCTGTCACTCTTGGATTAAAGTAGTATTCATAGTATAAGTGTGGTGCTTAGTCTCGGTTACTCATCGATGTACCCTATTTTCCAGATCAGTGGTAGGTCGCGAGGGTGACCCTTACAGCCTCGTTGACTCCTCTGTAGTCCACCTCCCATTAGTAGGCCTAGCAGGACCTTGTTACTATAGGAAACATACTCCGCCTATGGTTTCTCTAGTAATTTCTCCATAATTGAATAACAAAAGATAAAGCTTACCAAAGTTAGAACTAGAAGACCTTAGTAGTCTCCTCTACGCTTCTATTCTCTAATCTTGGTTGTGATGTTGGGTTAAGTTAAGACTTAGTTATTCTCACCTCCATTCCTTTGGGTTTGATATTAAAACTAGGTTATTCTCGGTGAAGTGCTACAAGGGTATAATTTTCGTGCGCTTGTGGATTATTCTGTGTGCATTAATTTATCCCAACAACGCCCTGGGCACGGCCATGAGACTGCGATGACGTAGGCAAGAACAAAGCAAGGCGGTGTGGAGTGGAGTTTTGAACTGAAGAGAGGACTTTGATGGTGGGAAGCCAGCGCATCGGACCACCACATCGGTGGCGAGGTTGCAGAGGGTGCGGGTTGCGCGAGTGGGAAGGCCCTCTCGTAGTCGTTGCCCCTTCTGCTCCTAAATTGCCTGGGTCAAAAAAAAGGCCGGGTCGGCGGCGCACGTAGCGACGGCACAAAGGCAGAGCGCGAGCGCGAATTGCAGTTGGTAGGTCTTCTCGATCTGCTACGCGACGCTCTTGCAAGGTGAGCAGAGGAGGAGGGCCCTGCTCCTGCTCTGCCCTCGCCATGGACCGAGGCTCTACTCCTCCTCGCCATGGATCCGCATCATCACAAGGGATGGGGAACAGGGCCGCCGCCGGTGGAAGGGAGAAGGAGGGAGGAGCAGGGGAGGAGGACGAGGAGTCGGTAGAGACGAGCGAGGAGGAGAGCAGCGACACGTGAAGAGGAGAGTGGCGGCACGCGAGCAGGAATCGTGATGGTGCGCACTGCACAGAGGTGACGCCAACCAGCTATGGGGCTTGGCCAAGCCTGGCCCTAGAAAAATGATCTCCACCCGTGTTCTTCTCTGGCCAGGCCACAGGCATACGGATGGCCCCTCAAAGCTAGGCCCCAACCCATCTATAGCCTACCAAATAAGCCCATCTTGGCTCAGCAAACCAGGCCATGAGTTAGCCACCTAACCAAACACACTCTATAAATAGAGGGTAGCTCGGTGGAGAAGTGTCTCATTCATATTCCAAGCTCTCCAAGTCTCTCTTATCTTTATAGCTATCTAGTGTAGCTTGTTTAGTAGATTAGTTTAGGTAGTTCACATTTAACTTCCACTACCGTTTACCTACCTAGGATACACTTAGGTTTCCTTTAGCAATCCTAACAGTAAATATAAATTCTTGCCTTCCAATTTCCTATGGAAAAAATATAAATTTGGCATTCGGTACTCACCGAGCGAAGTGGATTCTTGATAAATTCTAGCCTTCTGCCTTGTTCGTTCATTTTTTCATCTGTAACCACTTTAAGATGAAGCAGCCATGCATACAATTCACTGTCATCTTTGTCCGTTCAATCTGTTAATGCCAACAAGATTTATCATAGGTGGATTCCTGATTTGTACAGTATTATACAACTATTTTGACCATACAAAATATTTCGGTTACCCATGCCTGTAATCAAAATCATGATGCACGCAAGACATTCCTTTTATGTGTTAATAGCTGGATTAGCTGGAAAATATAGTTAATTCTATGGATTTTGAAACTTGTAGCAACACGCGGGTACCAACTAGTGTAGTTAAGAATAGCTGGTCCGTTTAAATCCACTCGATTTGCCAAAGGCCTTGCAATAGATATGTTAACGATTCTTTTGGGCGAACGCAACTGAGCGAATGGCCACCTGACTGCTCAAACGATGTGGCTGTCCACCGGTAGTCTCATATTCACTGAAACATGTCTAACTCCTTGTATTGTCATCTGCTATGGTTCTAGGTATCCTGTTGTATGGCGTTATGGCAATAGCATCAATCATTGGTCTCAAATTCTCTATACCTTTCACTCTGCGCATACTTCTTGCTTCTGGTGAGTAGTACAGCTGACGCATGAGAAAATTGAGCGATGGTTTATCTCTTCATCAAAAGTGAAAGCGCTGGCTCAGCTTCATCAAGTGTGCACAGAGTCCCACCGACAAGAGACTGACTATTAAAGTAATGGACATCATGAAATTTGACGGCCTCTAACAGGTAGTTGACAAATATAGCACACGCTACCCTTAGCTGGGGTGGGTAGGTTCTGTCGCATTGTGCTATGACATCAACTTGCATGCCACCTTGACGGGTTACAGACCCATCAAAGTTATACCACGAACACCACTGGGGCATAATCCATCTTTGCTATAATCAGATTGGAAATCTAAATGGGTGCTATGCTCACCATTTACACTATTTACAGGGAATCTTTGTAAATTGAATAACTGAAAACAAATCAATAATAGGCATGGTTTCTCAGTTCCAATTTTGTTTGGAATTACTAGAGACAAATTAGTAACAGGCGTGGTTTCTCGGTTCCCATTTTCTTTGAAACTATCTCCCACATTTTTTCCTAGTAGACAATGTTGCTGCATGCATGCTCTTACCTTCAAACAGAACACCTGCTTCTCAAGCTTTTCATTAGCCCTCACAGCACGCTGGTACTTCTCTGACAAACAAATTTATAAGCTTCCATTAGTGCATCCAAAATGGGCTTGCCAAAAAGTTTCTATCAGTTAGTACAGTCAATGTGAGAAGTTCAGAGAAACTGTAGTTTATGCTAGTCAGATCATGTACATCCTTACATCTTGGATTCAGAATTTCAGAGACTGGACAAGGAGTTAGCTATGGTCTTACAGATAGCAAGCATTATGAAACATTAGAGAAACTGAACCGGGAATCCAGGACTAGCATTCGCACTTCAAAAAAACTCCCATCAATAGACGAAATGATGTACATGACTTGCACAACCCAACATACAGAAACTTGGAAAATGCTCTAATGCCTATGATTTTCCAAAAAAAGGGTGCAAATAAATATCCACTTGGTAGCTTGATTTGCAACAAAACTACATACTGCATCGTGCAGGCAGACAAAAGGAGTAGAAAAAGAGATACCTTTTTACGTCATTGACCTCCTCGGTGAGCTCCTCAACCTGCCTCTTGACTAGAAGGTCGCCGGCGACGAGGGACTCAGGGACACGTCATCACCTAGCTTCCATGCATCCCGGTGGTGGCACCCAGTATGGATCAGACACACTGGCCCTTGTCCCCGTACCTCAGCAAGCTCGGCCGGCTCAAGCCAGTACTTTTTTTTTCGCGACTGCGACTTCACGTGTATTTCATTAAGAAGAAGAGCCGAAAAAACGGCTTACATGACGCGATGGGAGCACACGAACCACAAAGACAGTGGTTAAGAACAAATTACATGAAAGAAACAAACATGGAGGGAGAAGGCCCTCCACCACAACCTAACCGACCGGACCTATAAGAAAAATACAACGCAAAGGACTGCCAGTAAGGGAGATGAAGCCGTGGTGGCAAAGCATCCACCGAGAAGAGACGGGAATGGCGGCGAAGCATCCGCCCAAGCAACACGACGGCAAAGCATCCGCCAGGGCCAACGCGGCAAAGCATCCGCGGGCAGGGGGCATCACACGCACGGCGGAGCCCAAGCGACAATGGCGGCAAAGCATCCACCAGGGCCAACACGGCAAAGCATCTGCGGGCAGGGGCATCACACGCACGGTGGAGCACAAGCGACAACGGCGGCAAAGCATCCGCCAGGGCCAACGCAGCAAAGCATCCGCAGGTAGGGGGCATCACGCGCACAGCGGAGCCCAAGCGACGATTGCGGCAACACCAAACATCCGAATTGAGCAGACCAAAGCAAAGATAAAACCAAAGCGCACGCAGGCACAGCTAGCAGCAACTCCGGCGAGAGACGGCCGGCCGCAGGTCCGACCCACGGACACGACCGCGGCCGCAAACCGCTAGCAGGTCGGCAGGAGCCGACAGCACGGTAGGAACCACGGACAACTCCAGTGGATGGCGCGGTGGGGACGAGGAGGGTGCATCAACGGAGCCTTCAGGAAGGAGATGACGTCCGCGGATGCCAACTTCGTTGAGACGGTCACCCAGAGGAGCTTTCGTCCCCAAACTTGTCCCAGCAGCCACCAACGACGAATTGAGCATTCACCCCTGTCCGCCGTCGGCCCCAGCTGCCACCAGAGGGAAGCCGGTCACCGTCATGCCAGAGCAGGCCCCAGGAGGGCGGATCCAACCGCCTGGCGCTGTTGGGCGCTGGATGTCGGAGCCCCCCGTCCCGCCATCCGCTGGCGTGCCACCACCTCGAAACTGGTATTCCGCAACTGCATGCAGAAGCTGAAGCCGCCGGCCATGGCCCCTGGACGCCGCGGCCAGTCGCGCACACCGCACGGGCCTCCACACGGCCTATGGCAACGGATCCGGAGGGGGGGGGGGGGGAAGGGGAAGCGCAACCATTGGGGTCGGCCTTGTCCCACGCCAGCCGCACCAGCACCCGGCAGACGCAGAGGCGCCAGAACCGGGTAGTGGCGACCGACACTGCTTGAAGGAGCCACTAGGTCGGAGCGGCCAGATCCGGGGTTGGGGACACTGGATCCGGGTCCATGTAGCCCGGATCTGGCCTGACACCAGTCAGCGCACCGCCACCGGCTGTCCTTGCCCGCAAGAGTTGGCCATGGGGGAGGGAGGACCGGAGGAGAGGGGGACGGGGGAGGAGATGGAAGGTGTGCGCGGTGGGAGGCCTTGTTGGGCACCACCGCGGGCCGCCGCCACCGCTAGCTGGGGGCGGCGGCGGCGGCCAAGGGAGGTGTGCTGTGGAGGGCTCGACGGCGGAGGCTGCGTTGCCCCCGAGTTGCCCTGTACGGACGACGCGAGGGCAAGAGGAGCCCTTCCGGTCTTTGCCCGTGTCCACCTAAGTCGCTCAAGCCAGTACTCAATGGCACTATCTGCACTGTGGCAGCGACGGAACCGATGAACGCTGCCTTCCGGCACCCGGCCAGCCATGTGCTTGAGCAGGTGGTCAAGAAGGCCGGTGTCGCCAATGCGGTTGCGGGCTCCCTCCTGCAGCACCTGCCACATCACCGATGCGCCGAAGCGGGCACCGCGGCAGCGCATGATGTCGAGCAGGCTCTTCTCTTCTGCGGCGCGGCGCTCGGCTGACCACCAGCCCTTGCCGTGGAGCGTCGACGGACAGGCCCAATGCAACTCAGACGTAGACGCCGTGGAGCGTGAGCGCCGGCTGCGTCCACCGTCGTGTGTACCGCCGCATCGACACGTCCTAATCGTTCCGGCCAATGCCAACGCCCAACGCCATGCGATGCAACTCGGCGCCGGCGACGATGCATGACTACTCTCCAGATGGCACGACAAGCGCATCAGCAATCGGCACCAAGGTGCTACGCTGCTGTTGGCCTAGGTGTTCCTCCGGAAGAACCTCCAAAGGCTACAGCTCTACAAGGCGCACTCCGACAGCTGCATCTGCTCACTGGTGCTCGGCATCAATGGCTCCGGGCAGTACACACCGGCTAGCCTCATCTGCTAAGGAGGGTGGCAGCAGCATGCAGTACGCAACGTTACTGCTGTTGGCGCCGGTTGGGAGCTGGGACGTTCATTGTCTAGAGCGTGGGGACGTTGACACCACGAGGAAGATAGCGTGGGAGGCGGACAGGCAGAGGCAGGGTTTGGGCTGGGATGCGCCGGCGCTGTCACGCTGGCGCTGTCGGACCTGGTAGGCGCTGTCGTGCGGGCTCGTTAGCTGCTGCAGCTAGCGTTGTGGGGATAAAAAAAACAAGTTATAGGTCTCAAATCCATCTCGCGCCTTGGATCTTGATTGGAGGGTGGATGTTAGTATAGGAAAAAAGTAGACAAACTAAAATTTGCTAAAAAAATAGTAACCATCTTCTCTACGTATTGATAATAAAAAATCATCTTTGATCCAACGACGAATATTCTCACATCTATTGCTGAGAACATCATGCCAACCTAAGAAGTCATATACATCAAATGAACAAGACGGAAACATAGAAATGTTACCATCAACCCTTTGGAAGGATGCAATAAATACATATCAAAATAGTTTCAATATGCAACGGAAATATTCATTAGTTAAAATACATAATAAACGGGAATAATTTCTATTGCTTAAAAATCTCATGATTAACTTGTGCAGGAGTCCGGGTTGGTGGGCTATTGTACTAAACCCGTAGGGAAACCAATTCGCACCCTATAACAACCAACTTGAAATGGCTAACATCATCATCATGCATATGCTCATAACCTATTTAAAGAAATGTAATGTAACGCCCCGCATTTTCACTACCAAGGTAAAAATGCCGGTTTAAGGATTATTATCCGACAAAGCGACACCTTCTCAAATAATGACCCTAAATCAAAGTGTTACAACAGAACAATAGTTAGGACCTTATAAAATCTATTACATTTAATGAGATAAAAGCAGTTAATAGACATTACCTATAATAATTATAATGACAACTCCATCCGGTTATATTAGAATTAATTTATGTGTATACAACATTTTTCCCATGACTTTTGTAGATCAGGCACTTGGTACGTCAAGTAATCACAAGCAGTCTCTTCTCATCTGAAGGGGGAGAATTATAGCAAGAGTGAGTACAAGCAAGCATATAATAATTCAATCAAATGCATGCCTAGTCATTTGTCATCCATTTTCAACCATCGATCATTATCAAAAGTTGCATATTTTAGAGAAATAAGTTAAGAAATCTATTATCACCCATAAGTGAGATAGACCTCCTATAGGCTCTCGTAGCCTCCAATCCAAGAGACCTGACGTGAATTCACGGTTTAACCTTGCGCAGATTTGTATCGCTTTACCCATGATTACCTTGACCAATTTTCCATCACACTTCCTTAGGTATGACTCATGATCAAGATACCGGACTTTCTCCACTTCCGTATATTATATACATCCACATCTACGCACGTGCGCTAATATATGCGCCTGGGTGTACTTCATCGACACTTGATTAGGGATTTATTTCATCACCCCAACCCTCTCCTCACTTACCATAGGGAGTATATAACAACATTCATAGGTACCGGACTCGACCCGTTCCAAACGGGTTCACTTGTTGATACGGTTTCATACCGCCCACATAATGAGTGAGAAGAGTAAGTCCTTATATATTCATAGTCAATGTAGAGAGAGCTCGACCCACCCTAGTTCATCGTCACATTCCATGAGCTCTCTTTACACTGAACAATTTCATTCAATTTAATTTAGAAAATAGCAGCCTGTTCGCTTGAGATTATCAGCCAAATTTAGAAAAATCGATGTTTCACCTATATGACTTGCCTGTCTCTCGAAAACGTTACCGCTGGTCCATCTGTATACTCCGGATGTCCTTCAATACTTTAGCTTGCTTCCTGTAATTATAATATTTATATATATTGGCATTTAGCAAAACCAAATACACGTACATATCATGTCTGCGTAGCCATTTGTCTCTTCCTACCGTCAAAATGCGTCACGAGTCTCAAATTTTAATTTTGTTATAATTGATAGCAAATATCTTTGTAACAGTTAGAGAATGATCCTAGGTCACAAGTCTGATTTATTTATATTCTTTTTTTTTCTTTCCGTTCGACTGTGCTGATAAACCGGCAGAAAAATACTATTGACTGATTTGGGATGAGAGAAAAATACTATTCCAACTAAAAAATAAGGTAAAAATATAGATTAAAAGCCGGACGAACGGAGAAAAAAAAACCTGCTCTCAACTAGCACCAGTACTACTACTACGCTTGACACGCTCAAGTAGCAGCAGGTCAATAGACCAACACAACAAACACTGCTCACTCTCCACTCTCCAGCTTTCTCTGTGTAACTCTGCTCCGTTTTCCCCTTCTGCAGCCATGGCGCTCATGCCGCTGCTCCAAATCCACCCCATGGCTGGAGCCCGTTCAGTGATTAATACACCAAATCAACTCCCCAAGAGCTCCAGTTGCTATCTAGCTGCTTCCCCCTCCCGATTAGCACTCCTGTTGTCCTCTATTTTGGGAGCTTAGTTTCTGTACCCACCTCTCAGGTTGTGTTCTATGGTGCAGGGGGCGCACCAGGGCTTGGACCTCGGGCTTCCGCATGCGCTAAGGCGCACCCGGTTGCGCTGCTGGGCGACGACAGCGCTCGGGGCAGAGGCACGGCTGTGCGGTGGCGCCGAGCCGACACTGGCTCTGTACAGGTGTCCAAGGTGTGCTCCTTGCTTGTTAATGTGTACTCCCCACTTCCTAAAGCTCCTAGCCTTCTACCCCCCCTAGTCTCCCTGCTGTTGCTGCATATCTACTGAACCCAGCATCATGATTTACTTCTACAAGTTGCGTTGCCTAGCAGTGAGAATGCTTTGATTTGCTATGCAACGGTGGAAGGGGAACAAATGCTAGGAGAAATGGTGCTGCACATGTGCCGAAGGGTAGAGGCCATGTACTTATGAGCTAGTACTACTTTGCAATGGTGGCGTGTTTGCTCAAATGAACAAGATTTGAGTAGGGGAATCACCTTGGCATGAGTGAGGCCATGAGAGTTTAGTCATGGCCACAAGCTGTGGCCGTGCTTCGATCCTTGGTCAGCTCACCAGCTCCTCCTTGGGCAGTCCATTCCTCCAACTTCTCTACCATTTTGCTTCTCTGCCCCTCCTCGCCCCCCATGAGGCCATGACTGCTCCTTCTTGTTGGTGAGAACAGATTACTACATCTATGTAGTCTGATCCTTTCTTGGAAAGGCCACTAGTGTGTGTGTGTGGATGTTTGCTTTTGGGAGTGATTTCTTGTTTGGCTCTTCTCTCCGAGGAGCATGGCCTCCTCTTAGTAGAGTAAGGAACTGGCTACTACTACTTCGATGGGTCTTCTCACTTCTACTAGGGCCTTGTCTAATGCCTTCCAAATTCCAAATTCTAACTATTTATCCCATCACATCGAATCTTTAGACAGGTGCATAGAATATTAAATATAAATAAAAAAATAACTAATTATACAGTTTAGTTGTAAATTACGAAACGAATTTTTATGAACTAAATTAGTCCACGGTTGAATACTAATTGCTAAATACAAACAAAAGTGCTATAGTAGCTAAATTTCAAAAAAAAAATTTATATCTAAACAAGACGAGGTCCTTTACACTACTACTACTACTCTTCATATATTTACTTCAACCCCAGGCTAGTCAAGGTGGCCAAGGCTCTGCTTGGTGTGGTTGCTTAGCTGCTGCTACCTGATTGGTTGGCCTCCTTCTAGAAAGGCATGGCTACACCATGTGTACTAACAGGTGAATTGTAGCCACAAGGTTGAGTGTACTGGAGTACTTTAATATTGCAAAGGAATGGTGTGTGCTGTGCGTGTGTGATAGCTTGAGAAGTTAAATTGGCAAGAATCATGTACATTTTTTGAATACATGATTTGTGTATTTTTATGTCAATGTGTATCAATTATCTAGCTTGATGTAATTAAGGGGAACTGAGGACTCATATAACTTTATACAATTATACTAATCAGGTTGATTGATGAGTGTCATGAGATGGAGAAAAAAATTAACTTTTTTGTTAATTATTGACTATTAGCCTCATGATTGTTCATTAAGATCAGGGAAAAATTTGGGGTGTTACATGTAAAAAGAAAATTATAGGTAGTTTGTGTTACCTCTAATGCAGATGTTGCCTCTCCTAAAACTTCCCAATAACCAATATGATGAGAGGCATAATTTATTTAGAAGGAAAAGAGTATAAAACCTTATATCCCAAATCCGTATCGGACATTCTTACTTTCTGAGAAGTCAAATATTTTTAATTTTGACTAAATATATATAAAAAAATATTAATATTTATAGTGCATAATTAGTACCGTTGTATTAGTCGTTGAATATATTTTTTATAATAAACTTATTTGGAGATACAAATATTGTCATAATTTTTACAAACCTAATCAAAATTAAGAAAGATTGATCAGCATGTATCTCATATAATATGTTTTGGGACAGCAAGAGTATACCCTACTCTTCCCGTGACGATAAAATGAAATAATGGAACATTTCGCACCAAGGTGTAGTTGATTAGACAAAGTGCTCATAATAGCTAGCCGCTGAGGCCATGATAGCTCGTTGAGACAACCGCCACAACTCTCCATCACACAAGCCAAGCTAGGGTACGTCTCTACAAAACACATTGTAAGTTGCTATGAAATTTTGATTTCATCACCCTAATATGCATCATGAAGTTCTGGGAGAGGGTTATCGAGCATCGCCTAAGGAGAGTGACCAGTGTGACCTAAAATCAGTTTGGATTCATGCCTGGTAGGTCGACCATGGAGATGATTTTCTTATTACGATAATTGATGGAGAGATATAGGGAGCAGAAGAGGGACTTGCACATGGTCTTATAGACCTCGAGAAGACATATGACAAAGTACCGAGAAATGTCATGTGGTGGGCCTTGGAAAAGCACAAAGTCCCAACTAAGTACGTTACCCTCATCAAGGATATGTACAGGGATGTGGTGACGTTTGTCCGAACATGTGATGGCGACACCAGTGACTTTCCAATTAAAATAGGATTGTATCAGGGGTCAGCTTTGAGCCCTTATTTATTTGCTTTGGTGATGGATGAGGTCACAAGGGACATACAAGGTGTATGCTCTTTGCTGATGATGTGGTGCTAGTTGACGACAGTAGGGCAGGGGGTTAATAGGAAGTTAGAACTATGGAGGCACATGTTAGAGTCGAAAGGGTTCAGACTTAGTAGGACCAAGACCGAGTACATGAGATGCAATTTCAACGCGACTAGACATGAGGAGGGAGACGTTAGCCTCGATGGGCAAGTGGTGGCCAAGAAGGATACTTTTCGGTATTTAAGATCGATGCTACAAAAGGATGGCGACATTGATGAAGATGTTAGATATAGAATTTCAGCCGGCTGGTTGAAATGGCGTCAAGCTTCTGGCGTCCTCTGTGACAAAACGGTGCCTCAGAAGCTGAAAGGTAAGTTCTATAGGACGGCGATTCGCCCAGCGATGTTATACAGTGCTGAGTGTTGGCCTACAAAAAGGCGACATGTCCAGTAATTGAGTGTAGCGGAGATGCGTATGTTGCGTTGGTGTTGTGGGCACACAAGGAGGGATAGAGTCCGGAACGATGATATTCGGGATAGGGTTGGGGTGACACCAATTGAGGAGAAATTGATTCAACATCGGTTGAGATGGTTTGGACATGTCCAACGGAGGCCTCCTGAGACGCCGGTGCGTAGTGAGATTCTAAAGCGGGCCGATAATGTAAAGAGCGGTAGAGGTCGACCTAAACTGACTTGGGACGAGTCTGTTAAGAAAGACCTTAAGGAGTGGAATATCTTTAAGGATTTAGTTATGGACAAGAGCGCTTGAGACTGACAATCAACGTACCTGAACCGTGACCTCCTTCTGTCTTGTGCCCTTAATGTTCCTTTTATGTGTCTCCCTGTTTTTCGTCTCTTTTGGGTTTCATCTCTAGCTTACCCTAACTTGTTTGGGATAAAAGGCTATGTTGTTGTTGTAGTAGTAGTATCCTATTATGCATCAATTATTATAGTTGCCTCACAAATATTGTCTGGCTCTGTCCCTGTATGGCACAACCTCCAACCCGTCTGGCCATCCACGGTTTAGTGTTGATGCGTGGATATGTGGCTTCCTTGGCAACACCAATGATGGTTAATTCGATAAACCATTTTCCTAAATGTGAGGTGATGTATTGTGAATTTTTTCAAATTTTTAATAGATGACTCTGTTTTTTTGTGTTTTTACAAATAATAACTAATTATTAGCTTGTGAGGGATAAGATAGTAATGGAGTAATCCATTCCATTTCATAGACTAGACAAAAGAATAAAAGTCAGAAAAATAATGGCTCATCTTATTTCTTGAACCAAACATCTTGTAATAGTCTAAATAATACTTCTTGTAGATAGAGGAATGAGTCGCAATGACAACAGCCAATACTCCTTTGACCGCAAATGAATTGAATGTGACCTGCTGTGGTGCTACTGCCAATACCTCTGCCTCTGCCTGAAGAGGTGTGCTATATTTTATACCTGGAAAACTGCAAAAGGACTCGCAACAAATCGGCTCGACATCATCTGTGTAGCTGTGCTCATGTACGTTCCGACTCACCTTCGACTTGGCCCCTACCATGCGTCAGTGGTACACCGTACACATCACACATGCATGAGCAAAAGACAGTTACGTGCACTGGCCCACCTGCCAAAAGCCACGTGACCCCACACCGGAAGTAAGCCATGTCCAACGTATGGCAAATAACACCTTCGCTTATGCTAGTTATTATGTTGACGAATGCTATTACCCAATGCAACTTGCACATCTTACTATTTTGGGTTTTCATAAGTCCACTCGATATGTTTAGATACCTACCTTTGTTCTTGAATGATAGTTATCTTGCATTCTAGCATCTTTACAGGTACATCACGGGGTATTTAGAGACAAGAGAACATTTGGACACAACGCGCTCCCAGGGTGGCCACGTCACCGGAACAAAGGGAGGCCGTTGGATTTGGAGATCGACGGTGCTGCTGTCTCCTCCCATATCCCATATATACCGGCTCTAACCCTAGATCGGCTGACCGCATCCGCCTCTTCTCCCTCTTCCTCCTCCCTCTCAGCGGCGGCTAGGGCGGGCACCGGTCGCGTGCGTCCGCGAGGGAGCCCCGGCGAGGGTGGCCAGGCGCAGCGGCCCGGCAGGCGCGCACTCCGGCGCCGCTGCGCGACGGCGCGGTGAGCGCGCCCCCCAGGTGCGGCGTTGTGGCCCCAGCGCGGGGTGAGCATGGCCGTGCCAGGCCGGTGCGCCCCCTGGCGCGGGCTCTGGTTCTCCGTGTTTTGCTTTTGACCTCGTCTCCTTTGCCGGGCGTAGCAGCTAATCCGGTGGTCCTCCGCGCTGCCCCGCGGTCGCCGCCACGGTGCGCGTGGTTTGCAGGTGTTTCGGGGCCAGATCCAGATCTGACGAGGAGCTGCAGGGGAAGCGGAGCAGGGCCGGAGTCCGAGACGAAGCAAGGCCGGAATCGGGAGGGCCGCCTGTGTCCTCATCCTCTCCATCAGTGTTGGTATGGTGCTCGTCTCGGCTAGCGCATTTTTATTTGCTACTTTAAATTTCACCATGGCCGGAGCTCATCTATTTGTGGTGTGTTGTTGCGTTTGGTGTGTTGGTGGTGGCGGCAGAAAAGAAAGGGGGCAGGGGTCCGGCCGCAACTCGCTGGCGGTCGCTCCGGTGATGCCCTAGCCAGCGTATAATCCAGCGGCGACGGCTCACCGGCTCTAGGTCATCACCGTCGCTGCTGCCTACCAGGAGGAGCCGACGCCACTGCCTCCAGGAGGGCCCCCTCAGGATCGGCAGCAGGCATAACGGGAGTGGAGGCGCCACTACGACCAAGGACGCGGCAGATGTGCGTCGACCCGCCCCTCCCAGATCAGCGTCTGAGGCCACGACGATGACGACAACGGTGCTGTGAAGCACCAAGACAAAGGAGGAGGCGGCTCTGGCGAGGTCGGCCTTCTTCCGATCTTGACAGGTACGCCACCAGTTGGTCTAATCTGTCTAGAGTTTTTTTTTGTTTCTCAATTTTTTTCTCTCGTCTTATCCTATTGACCTCGATGATGTCGTGGTTCCTGTTCCGACACTCCACCTCCATCTCGCCACCCCTGGAAACCTCCTCCCCTTCCTTGCTTTTCACAGTGCCTCGTCCAGTTGTGATTTGCCATAGAATCTACCTAGATTAGTGGTTAGGGTTTGGGTGTCTTGTAGGCACTGGGATTAGTGATGGACTGTCTCACGGATGCTTCTTGCTTCATTCAGCTTGGATTTCTCTGAAATTACAGATTGCGGTTTATATGCATCTAGGTCATTCATTTGGTGATTTATGTGTCCAAACAGAAAAGCCTTTGATTTTACATTGTGTCGATCTTCAGCATAGAAAAAAATAAAGATTTGGGTTGCAGTCCTGCTGTTTCTACATGCATCTCATTTAGTTTCTACGTTTTTGGAATATATCTTATTTGTTTTCACAATACGGTTATGATGTTTTTGATAGACAATGAAGACTGATGGTCGGTGCAGTGGGGTATTCTTCAGTTGGAAAGAATGTCATGACCTGATCCAAGCAAGGAGAATTATCTGCTTTTCATGGTGAGCTTGTGAAGGACATGTCAAGTTCAATGACCAGATCAAGGGCCTGAAATTATCCTCCTTTCCCTATAAAGACGATTTTAGTTTAGGATCTAATTATTATTGATGAACCATGTAGCATTTTACATGGACATATTTTTATTTATTGGTAGCGCCATGGATCTTTAATAAGGACAAATAGGGAGTCCTGATGATGATATATTATCATATCAATGCCTATAGTTATAATTGCTGGAAGAAAAAAAAGTTCCTTTGTTAACTGCCAATATATAGATTTAGTTGCCCACCTTTGCAAGATAAACACAAATCTTGTATTGATTCTCTTAATTTATATGCAGGGATTAACTTCAGAAGACCAAGCACTCCAGTGCTCTCTAGAATGAAACGAAGAGCTCAACCTCTACAGTTCCCGTTAGAAAGAACTGAATGGTATGCATTCGGTTCCATATCATCTCCCCCTTTCTTTCCTAATAAATTTGTTGACTGTCTTTTCTGTTGCGTTCAGTTCCATAGCGCTGGTTGATTCACCTTGTGCAGTGCTCTCTTAATCTCGGATGATTCGGCATGGTTTCTATGTTCCTTCCTGCTTGATTCGTCAAAATAATTCCTTATATTTTTCTGATTACAGGTCAGGTTGATTCGTTGGCTCATGAGTCTTGCTGCATTGCGAACCACAGGAACACGCACTGCAAAGATTGTATATGGTTCCTGACCTTTTCGTTGGCTCATGAGTCTTGCAAAGATGGTATATTGATTTGTTGGCTCATGAGTCTTGCAAAGCATTGTTTCATGCCAATGATAACTATCCTATTGATCCATATGCTGCTCCATGGAAACTGCGCCTGAGGCTTCTCCTGCATCCGAAGCCCTTTTTGCCACACAATTTAAGCCTCTACGTTGCTCCTTATCTGTCAAACCAGGAAAACGTAAAATCCAAAAAACAAAAGGTTCAGCACAGCCCAATCAGAATATAGTTCTACATTTATGTTCCCTCTTTCTAGCTATCTGATTGAAACAGATACAAGCTAAGATTACTATGACCGTTCTCTGCTTGGTTTTCAGAGAAAAAAACTGTGAAAGAGCTTGTGCTGAACCACTGATTCTAGGAAGGGAAGTGATATAGTTTATGGCTGATTCTAGGAAGCATGAGCTTTTTTTAGTTCTGAACTATGGTTCAGTGACCCTCATCGACTTTAATAGAAAGGTGCTTGTGCCCACCGGTTAGCCTCACTGGCAAGGTTCGAAAAAACACAATTAGACTTCGTTTAATCGAGATTAAACTCTAAACGGAGGCCCAACGTCTCGTTTAGGGCCTAGGTGCCCAATTAAACGCTGGGCGCGCCTAGACGCTGCGTCTACGCGCTAGGCGGCGTGTAGGCAGCGTGGACGCGTGAAAAATCAGCGCTAGGCGTCGCTGGGCAGGTGGGCGGCGGCCGCACGCGCGCGAGTGGGAGAGGGTGCGCTCGCGTGGGAAAAAAGCGCAGGCTGCGGGTGGTGCGCGCGAAAACAGAGCGGGCGGGAGGGATTAGATAGGTATGGAAATTACTCTGCTCCTTTCCTTTCCTCACACACGAGAGGCCATGACCCGCCGCCGCTCTTGCCGCTGGTAGTGAGCGGAGCCCCTGCTCGAGAAATCGCACAGCCTGGAGGGGAATCCAGGGAGCTCAAGAAATCGGCACATCCTGGAGGGGAATCGAGTGCAGGAGCAGCTGGTGCAGGTCGCGGCGTTCTCCTGCGGTCCGGCCCCTTCCGCTGTCGCCAGCAAATCCCTGCGCCCCTGCTGCACACCCGCATCCCTCCTCGGCTCCTCGACATAGCTGCCTCCAATCTAGGTGTTATTACTTAGTACTTACTACTAATCTTGCTCCCAGCAAGAGGTATGGTCACTGTTATTACTTCTAGTTGTGTTATTACTACTGATTTTGCTCTCAGCATCACAAAAATAATAAAAAAACGTTTAATCTACGTTTAAACTTCCTAAACTCTAAACCATAGGCTAGCGTTCGCCTAGCGTCTAGCGTTTTTTTGAACATTGCTCACTGGTTATAGAATGTGATCACATTATTTTTACTTCAGATAAGTTAAAACTCAAATTTGTTCATTGCTATTTCCTTTGGTTATGCTTCATAGAATTTCTTTCGCTGGTTACTGAAAAAACCTCTAATTCTAAAAGAAAAAACAATTACTGCTGTGTCACTACCTTCTGCAGTTTGGGGCTAAAGCAGAATCAGGTTCCAGCTTTTGAAAGGTGTGGACTTCTTGTGATTGTTTTACACACATGCTATTTTCTATAAAAAGGTGTGGGCTCAAGCGACCAAGATCCAGACCAAATTGTGAGCTCGGTAAGTGGTTTATGTTGTTGTGTTCGCTGCTGCTATTTTGGTTTTGGCAAGCAGTCAATGGAATGGATGGATTCAAATATTTTTTGAAGAGATCTAGAGGAACCTGAAACTGCAGAGAAAAATTATATAATATTTGAGAATTGATGCTCTTCTTATTGCCTGTATAAACATTTTACATGGATATCATTTCATTGGTTGGTAGCAGCAAGGATTAGTAAGGACAAGTAGGAAATCTTTTTGATGATATATTGACTAATTCTTAAAGTTATAACTGCTCGCGGAAAAAATATTGACCCTTTATTAACTACCAGTAAGGTAGATTTAATTGCTTACCTTTGAGAGATAATACAAATCTTCTATTGATGCTTTGATCTCTAGGTAGGGAGGACTACAAAAGAACAAGCACTCAAATGCTCTCAAGAGGTCGTCGAGGGATAACCTACGGATGAGGTAGGTTTGATCCAGAATCTACGTGGTTCATTTTAGCAAAATTTACCATTTCTTTACCTTCTATATCTGGCCACATCGATGATGCTCCCATATATTATTAGGTTTGCGCTCTTCATTTTAAACTCTCCTGGTTTTGCCGCTTTACTCCGATCAACTTCAGTAGACTTGGTTTCATGTAGTCCCTAACTTCGGTCTTGCTATCCCATGCCATACAGTGGCATATGGCATATCAGTGTACTTTGCTTGCATTCATATCGGTCCTTTCTGTTCTCCTATCACACCAAGTATCTCCTGCTACTTACTATAACGTTATGTTGGCCAGTTAAATCGCAAGCAAACCTATAGTTCTGATGGTCATAAATCATTCAGAGAAAGAAAGATTAATGATCCCTCTTATCATGCACCAAAGTAATGTAAAGACTGCTAGACTGATCTATTTGATCTTGATGAACTATCTGTGTATCTTCTTGCTATCCGCTTGTGTAACCTATTTGTACTATTCGGAATTTCGAATGCATGTAATATTCTATCCTCTGTTTTTGTAAGCCTGTCTCATGTAAGATGTATATTATTTGGACACACTCTGACTCATGTAATATATATGTGATGTTTGAACATCTTGCAGTTATTTTAGAAATCTATCTTTCTATTTGGTGCGCGTGTTGCCATATTGCTAGGCTAAGTGTGAATTGAGTAATGGGAATAGATGCCTCCTGTGATATGTTCAGTTTGTATCAACCTATCATATTTATTTTTTTATCAACGTTATTCTATTTCCCAGGTAGAACCGCGGCCATGACTTGCGCGCATGGGCGCGCGCAAATCACTAGTTATAACTTATAATGCATGCAAAACAGGTATTATGGACTACCCTAGACCTACCATTTAACTACATTCTACGGTTATCCGTGGGTAAGCTCGGGCCAGGGCGCCAAGCAAGGCATCTCTTTTGGACCCCTATAGCTGAGATCTACACGTATTAGAGCTCAAGGTAACCCTCCACTCATATTTACTTGCTAGTGGTTGCATTCTTCTGAGGTTGGAGTAATCCTAGTGCATTGCTCAGAGAGGTTGCATTGAGTTGGACTAGAGATCGTGGTTTGCTTATGACTCTTGGTGGTTGTCGCCACCTCTGTCGAAGCACTCAATTGAACATTGTGAGTTGCTCTTGAGATGAATTGTGAGGAGCTCTTGGGTTCATTCCTGCCGAAGGAGGCAAAGAACCACTCTAGTAGAAAATACGCTGGGAGAGCGCCATATGTTTGAGCCGGCTCAAGTTCAAGTGCTCACATTGTTGCCAACCTTGTAGGGTTATTGACTTGGGTGAGTGGCAAGTCACTAAACCACGTGATATATTTTTACTTCATCACTCTACTAATGCGCTTTACTTTGTGTTTTTGCAATTCTAGAGTAGAGATATTAGGATTTGTCAGCCAAAACTATTCAAATTCTGGGTGGCATAACTTAGTTTATGTCTTGAGCGCTAGAATTGTATACATTACTTTCACCTTATTCTTGCAAAACATAGCTACGTGTAGATCCAGGGACTAAAAGTTTAGTCCGTGTCACATCGGACGTTCAGATGTTAACTAGGAGACTAAACATGAGCTAATTGTAAAACTAATTGCACAGGAATAGAATAATTAGTGAGACAAATTTACTAGACCTAATTAATACATGATTAGCACATGTTTACTGTGGCACTACATTATCAAATTATGGACTAATTAGGCTTAATAGATTCGTCTCGCAAATTAGCCTTCAATGCAATTCAATTAGTTTTGTAATTAGTCTATGTCTAATAATAATCTAAATAAGTGTCAAACATCCAAGGTGACATTATGCTAGGATCACTTGCACGGTTGCACCCCATCGATGTTCTCAGTAGCTTCCAGGGAAACTCAGTCCTAAGATTGGCAAACCGTTGAGGCCTAATTAAGACGTAGGTGATGATTACCTGCTCCTACCAGCTATGCATCTGCCCTGCAACACACATGTGCTTATTTGGAGAACTGGAGTATACATATCACAACTTCACAGCGCAGGATATGCAGTGTTTTCTTTCCCATTTTCTCTCGGTCGTCTTCTTTTTGTGTTCATCATAGGCTGTGTCTAACCAGCTTGGTAGCTAGGGCGCTCCTCAAAACACAAGCACCGGCACAATCGCGGTGTGTGTTGGAGACCAGCCCACTTTGAGCACGCACGGTCAGAGTGCCAGCTTACCGCGTGCGGTCATCGACGATGAGGCATATCGTCGCCGCGGTCGCCGCCTCGGTCCTTCTCGCCGTCGCCGTTGGAGCGACCGCCATCATGGACCCCGGCGAGGAGCTCGTGATGCACGTCGTCGCCAACGCGATCGGAGCCGCCGGCCGGTCGGCCCACTAGGACAATGGATCCATCCCATGCCCGGACTGGATCGGAGTCCACTACGGCACGAGCGGGAGGGTGGTCAGCATCAGCGCGCAGGGCGTCGACCTCAACGGCACGCTGCCGGCGGACATCCACCACCTCTCCAAGCTACGCTTCCTCGACCTCCGCCGCAACAGAATCATTGGTCCGCTCCCCCAGGCGCCGTTCCCGAAGCTCAAGACGCTGCTCGTCGACCGCAACGGCTTCACCAGCGTTCCACCCAACATCCTCGTCATCATGCCGATGCTGGCAACGCTGAGTCTGAACGACACTGTGGAGCTCCAGGAGTGGTAGCTCCCGGCTGCCCAAAGCCCCCACTCGCAGCTCCGGGTGTTCGAGGCGAGTAACGCCAGCGTCGCCGGAACGCTTTCCTTGTTCCTCCGCAACGGCAGCGCCCACCCCAACCTTGTCCGCCTTCTGCTCGCCAACAACCGCCTCGCCGGCCCAGTCATGTTCGCCAGCACAATGCTCAGGTACCTGGACCTCAGCCACAAGCCCACAACATGCTCACCGGCACGATCGAGTTCGTCACCGGCCTTCCTAACGTCGAAGAGCTGCGGCTACACGACAATGCCTTCACCGGAGTGCTTCCAGACTTTTCCAAGCGTTCTCACTCTGTCTCAGAATCAGTTCACGGGGATTGTGCCGGTGTCACTGATCAACCACGGCGGTCTCATCTCGGTGTCCCTGGGGGAAAATCTCTTCCAGGGGCCGCTCCCGGAGTTCCCTCGGTCCGTGCAGACGGATGTCGCGCACGCGGCATATTGGGGGAGCTTCTGCCGACCGGAGCCCGGACCCTGTCAAGAACGCGTCGTTCTGCTGCTCCTCATCGCTGCGGCGTTCCAGTTCCCGGTGAGCCTTGCGACGAGCTGGAGAGGGAACGACCCGTGCGCCGGGTGGTTCGGCGTCTACTGCGACAACAGCACCGGCGAGATCATCGGCGTCAACTTGAGTCACCTCGGACTCAACGGAACAATCAGCCCGGTGTTCGGCGCCCTGAGGTCACTTCAAGCGCTCCTGCTCGGCGGCAACAACCTCGCCGGCGTAGTTCCTCAGTCCCTGTTGCGGTTGGCGTCCCTCCGCGTCCTCGACGTGTCTGACAACGCGCTGGAGGGCATGCCGCCCTTTCGCAGCAGCGTGCTCATCTTGGCTCGAGGGAACCCAAAGCTCACGGCTATCGTCCCAAGGTCGCCGGCAAGCCGCTACCCTGCCCCCACCTCTGCCCTCATCGTTTATGCGGCATTACCCTTTATATTATTCGCTAAATCTATAATAACTCCTATAAAGCAAAACTCCACTAGCTTAATTCTCTAGTATCTCCTTAAGCCACGTCATCATCCACTTTTCCTCTATTCCACAAAGTGCCATGTCATCATCCTTTATTTTTTCAGGAAATCGTTTAATAATCCCAAATGTCTTTATCATATGGATGCACGTAGCCACATACCACGGAGATGAAATGTCTTGAACCGTGCATCGATAGCCGGCGCCCACCCCTTCTCTCTCCTGGCCCCTAGCCCTTCCCCTTCCCGTAGACAGCATCAGGTAATTGCTACATAGATAACAATCAACAGCAGTTTCAGCTAAACACTTTTGCTCCACTTTCCCTCATCATCAATACCAGACGTCAAGAGTCTCCTTGATGGCATTCGGATGGTGTATATATATGTTCTTCTCATTTCTCACTACATGCGAGATCCTCTAGCCTCTAGGTGGATTAAAGATTACGTGCAGAAGGTAGCTCCTCTTCTAAATCTACTATGCAATGCATGAAAAATTATGGCCCTGTTCGTGTTTTTTTTTCCGGATTTGAGTGGAGTTCGTTGCCGGCCTTTAATTTGTGTGGATTGGCTATTGCTTCCTTGCAGGTTTGTTGCGGTGTGCCGTCGTGCTGGTGGCCGTAGCCCGCAGCGCCTTGCCCTGCAGCAGCCCACGTGAAGATGACCAGTACTGGCGCCACCGGTGAATCGCGCCCTCTGCTCCCTGGCTTTGCCATGGAAACCCCTTCTGCTCTTGCTGTGCGTGTTCCCTCGGGTGTTTTGCATCTGACAATTCCTTCTTTCCCTATTTTATCTTTATCTATAACATGTGAAATAAAAGTTTTGATATCTTATTAGTCATTTTTGTATATTTCTCTGTGATGGCATAGCCCACATAAAGATCAATCATGTTAGTAAGCTGATTTCACATTTCCTACAAGGCTACAAGTATACGCTGAATTCGACAAACCCATATGTCGATGCATCTGTTGGCTTCTAGCCGTTCTTGATGATATAAAACAGAACGTCTCATCTTTAGGCATCTCCAAATATGGCTTAACATTTAATTAAACATTCAAAGGAACAGAGATTCCATAGGCTGATATTCTAGGCAACTATTTAGTATTCTATACTTAAATGATTTGAAGCAATATATAGCACATCTACCACAGTTAAATAAAATTCTACTGCATACCCGTGGCAATGCGCGGCGAATCCTCATAGTTAGCTAGATTAGTGTGACATCATATCTCTTCTGGTTCTATGATGGCGTGCACTGCACTTTGGTGATATGTGAAAGAGGATATGGATAATCTATTAACAGTATTTTCATTCTAGCACCTCAAAGTTTTATTTATTTGTTATTTCTAAGATTCCATCAAAGGGTTGTTCCATAGCCTTTTACATTTGTAATTTATTATAGATGTCCGTGCAGCCCGGGGCACGACGGCACGGCCCGAAGCACGGCATTTTAGCCCGACACGAGCACGGCACGGCCCGGTGAGCAGCGGGCCCGGCCTAGCCTGGCCCGATACACAGGGCTGTGCTTGGGCCGTTGCTCAAGCACGGCGGGCGGCCCGGCACAGCCCGGCCCACAAGGGTTGGCCCGGTGGAGGCCCGGTTTATTAAGGCTAACCCTAACTCTCCCTCCCCCATCTCACTCTCTCAGACTCTCACTCGGTCACTCCTCCCACGTAGCCCCCTCCCAGCAGCGGTGCTCGGAGTCTCGGTCGCCCCGCTCGCCTCCTCTGCTCCTCCCCTTCTCATCTCGCAGTCGCAGAGTCGCAGCTCGCGCTTCCTTCTCGCCTCTCCCTCGCGCATGGCCATCGTCTCCCTCCCGCGTGCGGCGTCCGTGGCCAGATTCAAGCGCGTGGCCGCCGTCTCCGGTCTCCCTCCCTGAAAGCTCCATGTTTGGTTTTGGATAATTAATGACAACCTAGGACTAACCTTTGTGCTAAGTGGTTGAATTAGACAAGGTGGTCTGATCCAAGTGATGGAGCTAGATGATGCATCATGGTGGATGGAGATGGTCCAAAAGATTGATCAAGTGCTCATGCTTGGAAAAGAAGAAAGAGAAAAACAAAAATGAGTTTAAGGCAAAGGTATAATTTATAGGGCCATTTTTTGATTTGCACTCAAGACACCACAGAGGGTGTGAGTGATTTATGATAGATAACCGTACTATAAAGAAGGGAAATTTTTAATTGCAATAGTTATCTAGTGCCACTAAATATGAGTCTCGTTTGCATATCATTAGCGCTTAGTGACGTAGCTTGCCGGCAAGCAAGTGAACCTCGGGAGAAAAGTAATCATGTCATCTCTTGTCTCCCGGTGTATTTGGATTAATTGATATATATTGTTGGAATCAATTATTTGGTGATTGGCATCATCATCATCTACTCTTCACCGGTGGTATAAAAGTCAAATTCTCCTCTCTTTCGTACTTGCAATATATATTGTGGTAGTGTAGCAAGTAGAGAAGCATAGAGTAATTTATCTATCTTGCTAGCTCTCTAATTAGTTAGAGTAGAGACATAGTTTTTGTGTGCCATAGAGACTATAATTATTAGAATTGCAATAGGCGGCTTGCCTAACAATTAGAGCTAGAGCAAACCGCTTTTATCGCCGTTTGTGTTACTAATAATTTGCTCTAGTGTTTTGAAGTTTTTAAAAATAGGCTATTCACCCCCTCTAGCCACACTAGGACCTTTCACTCCCACGCATGGCATCCGCCTTCTCCATGCCTCCCCGCGTGGCCCCACCACCAAGGCGAGCGCGCTGGTGGCCGGATCTGCCTCGGGGGCGACCGCTTCCTTCTCGCCTCTCCCTCGCGTGTGGCGGTGTCTCCGGTCTCCCTCCCGCACGCGGTGTCCGCCTCCTCCATGCCTCCCCGTGCGGCCCCACCACCAAGGCGAGCACGCTGACAGCGATCGCCGCCTCCCGTGGCTGCCCTGCCTCCTGCTCTCCCCTTCCCTCTCTCTGTGGTCCTTGGGCCAGCCCAGCAAGCTGGATGGGCCATGCTTCTCGGGCTGGCCCAACAAACGGCCCAACAGGCTGTGCCTGGGCCGTTGGTCAGGCACGACGCCCGCCTCGGCACGGCCCAGGTGGCACGGCGTGCCGGGCCGGGCCGACCCCCTTCGGGCCCTGCCGGGCTGGTCCGTTGGCCATCTATACAATTTATACAGTCTTGATTTCAACAACAAAACAAGATTTATTAGGATCTCGACTGTTCTGCTTACATTTGCAGTCTTTTACATTTGCAGTTTATCCAAGGTTTATTAGGAACTTGTCGACTATTTTGCTTAGAACATCTCCACTAGATTGAACATTCTCTTTTTCTAAAATGTCGGTATAGGAGATTGATAAAACAAGATTAAAGAGAATAGGACACGTATACTGCATCATATTGAGAAAACGTCCACCCCTTTCCATCCACGTACACGGACCAGTGGATCATTAATTTTTCTCTCCCCGTCCTTTCCTTTTCTCTTCCTCATCACGTCTCGCACGGCGACCTAAGCGGACAAGCGCGACGCATCGGCTTGAGTGGGTGCGGACGAGCGCGGCACGGTGGCTCGCGGTCGAGCACACTGGCGCCTGTTGCTCACAACACTGCACATTGCTCGCCTATGGCGCGTCGCACGCAGCTCCTGTTCAGCGCCCCTGCGCTCTGGTGCATCGGTGGTGACTGCTTAGCGGTTAGCGGGCTGGCCAAAAATAAGACAGGCTGTGAAGAAAACAAAAGAGATGGGCCGAACCCAAGGTCAAGGTGTAAAGGATCCCAGGCCAACATGCAGCAGAGCTTCGAAAGAACCGAAGAAAAAAAAGAGAGAAAAAGTTCTAATTACTTTCCTCAAATCTGACGTTAGTCCAAATAACCTTCTAAATTAATATTTAGTTCAATTTACTCCCCCAACTATTTGAGTTGGTCCAGTTTACCCCTTAACAATATTTGTTACTTCATGAGATTAATATTAGAAATTTTGGGTGGAGTATTTTTGTTTCTTCATTCACGTAAAAATTGTGTTTTAATATCAATTTTGTGAGGTGATAGAGGACATCATGGGTTATATTAGAAAAAATATATATTATTTTTGCCACTATTTTGAATAGCTTAGGAAATTTAATAATAAATAACACTAGAGATACAATATTGTACAAAACGTAATGATGGAAAATTCATAATGCATTTTTCTAACACAAAATATGATGTCCACCATCACCTTATTACAAATTTGAAACTAAAACACAATTTGTACGTAGAGAAATAAAAATAAAAATCTTTTTTAAGGTGTAAACTGAACCAACTAAAAACAAGTGGAGTGAGTAAACTGAACCAAATGTTAGTTAATGGGGTTATATATACATAGGCCAAACATGGAGGGAGTAATTTTAGACTTTTCCAAAAAGAAAAAGGATTGGTGGCTGATGCTTGCTTTGGCTAATGATTTGGTTGCCCGGACATAGAAATAGGGAATCGTTTTTTGTCTGTCACCAGATTTCTTTCTAAGAATTCTATCGAATTTCTTAGCACACAATTTGACATAGAGATCCACGTTGAACGTTTTCTCCCTGACATAAATAGGAAGAAGATAAGGGTTGGCAGAAGACATCTAAATTGTAGATCTTGCATCTAATGGTTAAGAATCTGACAGATTTCAATTTAATTCTCATATTTTTATGGGAACTGTTGTTTATATGTCACCCTGTCAAATTTCTCACCACAGGATTCGGCATAGAGATTCACGCTGAACTTCTCCTTCACCTAAATGGGAAGAACATGTATATTGGGAGAAAAAAAGGAGATCTGACAGTAGATCTTGTATCCGATGGTTAAAAATCTGATAGATTTTGTCAAAAAGAAAAATATTGATACATAAATAGCAATTCACGATTTCTATAGCGATGGTTAGATCTAATCTATACTACCTAATATAATCTATGTCTATACCTAATAATAAAGAGGCAAAATTTCTCACCCCCCTGATTTTGGTTTGGTCCGACCCCTCATACATACATAGGTCTTTTTAAGGTAACCTAGACAGGTACGAATCCAAATCTTAATCAAATAAATCCTGTCGTAGAGTCCATGTACGTCCCGAACGGGCATAAAGAACGGAGAACCAAGTCCTGTCTACCACGAGATTTTTGATTTCTTTCCCTGCTTGGATGTTCTTTTTCTATTTCTTTCTCTTTTTTATTCCAGTTCCCACCGTGTTTATTTCTTTCTCTTTTTTATTCCAGTTCCCACCGTGTTCAGTTACATCTGATTTCTTTTTTTTCCCGGTTGCTTCATGGAAAGTGAATATATAATACACAATTTTTGTCCAGTAAAAGTCCATGACGACGATAAGCTCGTAATGGCGTGGTACAACTCATCAAACTCCGATTAGGTTCAGGTACGCTTTTATTCTTTTTATTTTCTCACGTTCAACTAAACCTATTTTTATTCTGTTATTTTCACATTCAACTAAATGCGATTGTGAAAATAGAAACATGTAGATAAATAATAACAAAAAATAAAGAATAAAAACACAATAAATAGGCTTTGAACTCTAGAACTTTGATGGAGAAAAAATATTTTCACCACCAACAACCTGAATGCGAACATGAAAATAAAACAGGTAGATGAATAATAACAAAAAATAAAGAATATAAACAACACAAAAAATAGGCTTTGAACTCTAGAACTATGATGGAGAAATCAATATTTTCACCACCAAGTTATTAATGCAATATTGATTAAAAGAAAAACTTGTATTATTATAACCTGATTTTGTCGATGATCCAAAAAATCAAACTGTGAAACTACATCTTGAGTAGTTTGTTATCCAAATCAATCTAAATAAATCTACCTCCACGTATGCACCCGTGCAACCCCTGACAATGGAATGATGTGAAAAATCGAGAGCAGCCTTCTGTCATGATCATCATAATCATTAAGCATAGTAGCTCACTTTTTCTTCGATTGCAACGCACGGACATGTTTGATCCACCGCCCGCCGTGCCCGAGTCACCACCGGCCGCCCTGCGCCAGCCGCACCAAGCCGCCGTGCACGAGCCGATGCTAGGACGCCCTGCTCCGGCATAGCTGGTTTCCCATCGGCCGCCGTGCGCAAGCTACACCACACTGCCTCGCACGAGCCGCTGATGGGTCGCCCTGCTACAGTACAGCCGGCCGCCGCCGACCACCCTACATGCACCGCCGCTCCCCGCCCTGCGTGAGCCACACCGGGACGACACGCGCTGCTTCAACACAGCTAGCCACCCCTGCGGGTTTTGGTCAATAAGCAAAAAATTGAAAAGCTTGCAGCACATAGGAGAGCTTGGGACGGGGGTAAGGAGAAATGGATAAGGACAGGAGAGTTTAAAACTCAAGATGGACTAAGATCATGGACCATGGGTCCACATGTAAGAGAGTGAGAGAAGCTACCGGAGAATTCACGAGGCTCACCTCAAGTTCAAGCCCTCCAATGATTATTTTTATGTTTGTGTATATATGTTTTCTTGTTTTATTTTATACGGCCGGGGAATCTAGGTCTAATTAGCATAGTTTTCTATTCTTTTTTCTTTCAAATCAGGGGTACTATGATGTCTCACTTTTGATTTAAAAAAGTATTTGGTCCAAAGTTATATGAGCTTTGAATTAAAATACATGACGCGTTGATGTATAAATCTCCAATTTTTTTAATGTTCGTACAAGTTAGTTTGCAAAACAAATTTGATTTGAAGACGAATTTGGCTAAATAAATTTTGAGACAAAAATAATATAAGAGACCATTCAATAAATTGAGTGTCCCGTTGCAACGCACGGGTATTTTTACTAGTAATAATAAAGAGGTAAAATTTCATGCTCTTTTTTTCGTTCATCCATTTGTTTGGTCCGTCTCTCCCTCCGGACTTATATATAACCCGTGCTCATAGGAGTTAGAATAACTCTTGTCTACCGCGATACGGATTCTGATTCCAAAACGTTTTTGGTTGTGTATGTGACCTGGACTCATAAGTTGTGCTCCTATGTTCGTCAATCACCTCATTCTACTACTTTTTGGGATCCAGATACATGGTTAATTACTATCAGCAAGTTCAAATAGGAGTATGTCTGTGGCGCTATTTATTTTCATATTCCGGCTGAATAGGAATCCTAATCTAATCTATACCTAACATTTTAAAGGGAAAATTTCTGTGAATTTTTTATTTCCGCCCTTTTCTATCTGCCGATGCGGAGGCGGAGGGAGTCGGGCATCCGATGGTACGAGTTGGGGCCTCGGTGTGACAGCAGACTTGTTGAGGGCACCAGGAGTCAGGATGGGCCCATGGGGTGAGGCGGGCTTTGACCCTTTGTTGGGCTTTTCATTATCTAAACCTTGAAATGACTGCAGTCCATAGTATTTGGATAAGTTTTTGAAAAAAATTACGTACTCTTCGTGTCCCGATATCTATAGTGTCACTTTTTTTTTCTTTTGCCTACTTGTCCTATACGTAACGTGAATGCATAGGTGGCGCTGTTGCTGCCTGTCCGGACGCAGAAGACATAGCTGGCACAAGATGCCACCGCGGGGCTGTCAACATGCAACCACGACAAGACCGTGCTCCATTCGCTGATCCCGTGGTCCGGGAAGCTGGACGTGCGCCGACCCGCATCGCTAATCGAGCCCCTCGCCGTCATCCAAGAGGTTGTCTCGATCTGATGGTCGAGAAAAATACTTTACCTGGTTTATTTATAGTATACTAACCATGTCCAATAAATTCTTTTGTCATTAACAGTAAAATAAGGAACCTTCTTCTGCTACATCATACAAGTTTAAAACAAACTATATAATATTCAATCCATATATACAGTTTATAAAAGGTTGACCAGTCCCTATAGTTTACATATTACATCGATTTTAAGATATATTAGAGCAGATAACGCACCCATTATACTTATATAAATCTCTAAATCGCTATCCATGTAATCACTCAGCAAGTTGTCCGACCCGGTGCACCGCACAGACATATTTTTGCTAGTCTAATAAATAAAAAAAGATAAGAGCATGTGTACTCCTGTACGGATCCGTTAAGTAAAATTATGTTTTTTTTTCCTTTTTTCCCGCAAACTCAATCACGAACGTATTTTATTTTTGTTTGTTTTTGTGCTCTTTTTTCCCATATATACACTCCCGTGTCCGTACAGATCCGTGAGGGAAAAACCCTTCTTTATATATATTTTTTTGTTTGCAAAAGCTCCTGTCCGATTGACTATCGGCTGTTTACCCAACATCGGAAGCGATTGGCCACTGGCCCATTTTCTCCCTGGCTTATTTATCCCAAATATCATCGGCGTCTACTCCCAACGTCCTTAAAAAAAACCTCGCTACGAGAATCGGTTGGTTAAACTTTTACAACTTTAACTAAGTTTATAGAAAATACACCAAATAACCAAGCAAAAAAAAAACAGACAGGCAGGCGCGTTCTTGTGTCAATGTCACCGAGCTGGAGTCACCTCTGCCCGTATCTCGTCACAAGGAGATGTCGTGTCGTCGTCGTTGTCGAAACTGCATCATAATGCGAGACGCGACGCAACGGACAAGGGCGCTGGTGCAGAGATCGTCGAGGGGCGCTCGTGCGGAGTCGCCGGCGGGGGGGGGGGGGGGGGGGGGGGGGGGTGGGGGGGCATGAAGCAGTCGATGAGAGGCGGAGTCATTGTGCTTCATCCATGCCAGCGAGACATGGCGGACGAAGGCGATCCAAACAGCCAAGATGATGCCTTGATTCGTGAGCTGTGAGAGTGACGGCAGGAAAGAGAGCTGGTGTGTGATGTATGGTGGATTGAAAATATGTGGAGTAGGTGGTTCCACGTATTCACATAAAAAAATTAAAAAACAATACATTCAAGTAAAAATGAGTCGTATTTTTACATGTTCCATTATGAATAATTTCTTTTAGGTTTGTCTGTCTAAAATGATAAATTAGTTGAATAGCCGTATTATGATAAAAGCTTTAATTTAAGTTAGTGTTGGCCTCTAAAAATCCATCTTATGGATTTACAATAAGTTTATTCAGGATTATAGCATTTGTGGTGTTAATGAACTTTGATAATTTAGGATTTTATTTTAATAAAAGTGATTTATATAATTGTGGTTGTTAGAATTATTTTATCTCTTCCCCGTTGCAACGCACAGGCAAATTTACTAGTAAATTTTAAGTCCAAAATAAATCTTGATAGACATATACTTATGGTCGGATAAAAATACTGCACGTATATGGCTATAGGATCTCCGATCTCGAATAGTCGAATGCTTGATTTTTTTTTTCGAGAACACGACTTCACGCATTTTTCATTAAGGAGTCGAGTGCTTGAAGTAGCGGGTGTTTGAAGTTGAAGACGTGAAGGTATATATGCTGGAAAATCTCTTCATTGAAATCGGCACTTTATTATAGTGTAAAATTGCAATATGACACAAAATTAGATGCGCTAATTCTCACTAGAATCTGATTTAATTTGCGGAGAACATGGAGTATATCTTTATAGCGCGCATTCGATTCCCTCCTTAGAAGCATGCATGTATGCACATGCTGCAAACCACTATATAATGCGCGCGCCGAGCAATCACTGCAGAATCGCAGATCGGATCGATCATCCCATTCCCATCGCCGAACATAAGCTAATAATATCTGTTGGCTCTCGCTATAGCTTCGACCGAGACGTTCGTTCCAATGTCGATGTTACCGGCCTTCCTCCTCGTCGTCACGCTCTGCGGCGGCGGCGGCGGCGGCTGCTCTCCTCGGTGCTGCGTCGCTGCCCCCCCGGGCCACGGACACCATCGACGTCCGAGCCATGCAAGCGATCGCCAAGTCCACCGGCGCGGACAAGTCGTTGGGCTGGGGCGTCAAGTCAGCCGATCCGTGCGACGGCACCTGGTCGGGCGTGCGCTGCGACAAGGACCAGGGCCGCGTCACCTCCATCGACGCCAGCAACGGCGGCCTCGTCGGCACGATCTCGGGCACCGACCTGAGCGACCTCGCGTTCCTGTCCTCGCTCGACCTCAGCTTTAACCGGCTCGGCGACGACCTCCCGGTCCTCCCGCGGCCGCTCAGCTACCTGACGACGCTCAACCTCAGCTCCAACTCCTTCTTCGGCATCCCCGACAGCTTCTTCTTCTCCTTCCCGGCGCTCGAGACGTTCGCCATCGACGACAACCTGGTGATCACGGGGAGCGTCCCGGAGGACGTGGTGCGCTGTCCCGCGCTCAGGACCTTCTCGGCTAACAACGTCCCGCTCTTCGGCGCCGTCCCGGAGTTCTTCGGCAACGCGACCATTTTCCCGGCTCTCGAGCGCCTCTCGCTCGCTAGGAACCATCTCCTGGCGTCGATAGGGGCAGACTTCGGCAAGGGCAGCAAGATCAGGTTCCTGGACCTCAGCAGCCAGACTCCTGCAACCGAGGGCGACAGCCTCACCGGGCGTCTCGACTTCGTCGCCGGCATGACGGACCTCGTGAAGATCCACGTGGGTGGCAACCCATTCGACGGGCCACTGCCGAACGCCTCCAGGCTCGTGAATCTCAAGGTGTTCGACGCGCCCAACAACAACTTGTGCGGGCCGGTCCAGTACGAGTTCCCTCCAGGTGTTGCTGTCAACATTGACGGGAACCCGGGCGTTGCCAAGGACTGCTAGGCCCGGAGCCCCGGACCCACACATCTGTAGAACTACCTTTATTTGTAGTCTGTTTATTTGGAACTCAAGTAATCTGTCCCTTCTCATCACTCAAGCAAATTCGAGGAATCAAATCACACAAATGAAAAAAAATACAAAATCTGAGTGACTTAGGCCCTATGGTCACACGAGTAATCATAAATGACAAATCACTCAAAAAAGGACATATCACTAAAAAATAACTAGAAACAGAATTCGAGTGAAACATGACTTAAAATCACTTAGATTATGTAACACCTCTATCCGCCTTCATGCAATACAAAATACAAGAACAAAAGCAGACAACATGAAGTAATTCTATCAAAATTCTCACTTGAGTTACAGAAGAAATCAAATCACATATTTCAAAGAAAAAGAAATAAAAACAGACGCAAAAAAGGTTTATACACAAGCTGATTATCTAAACAAGATCAAAACGAAAGAACAAAATTTGAGATAAAAAAATGAGAGATTGTGATCAAAAGAAATAAGCAAAAATAAAAAAACAGAAATTTTTTATGGTTTGCAAAGCCAAAGAGATTCCAAGCAAACAAAAACCCATTTAAACTATGAACCAATAATGAGCCTAATAAAGTTTTTCACTTAGTACTAGTTACATCATTAAGGCCAGTCTCAGTGGGGATTTCATGTCACTGTTTTTAACACATCTAGATTTTGGAAACAGTGCAGAAGAGTTTCATCCCCATGAAACTCTCTCTACTCCCATGAAACTCTTATCATCTCTCTTTTCGTTAATATAGTGCCACATCAGTATAATTAATGCCCATAAAACTCTGATGAAACACCATTGAGACTGGCCTAATACCTAGGAATTACACCTGATTAACCATTAAGTACAAAATTAATCCAAAGTAACATGATAGTAAATTAATTAAGTTCATTATCAGGTGGGGCCATTCTTTTCTTAATAGATATAGATTTTTCTATTGCATTTAACAAGAAGAAAGTAATTATTCTGTGCTTATTAGTTTTGACTTTGCACGATTTCATACGAGTATTAGGCTATCCTCAGTGGGAGTTTCATAGAGTTTCATAGGCATTAAATATGCTGATATGCACTGTATTGATGATGAGAGAGATGATAAAAGTTGTATCGGAGCAGAAAGAGTTTTATAGGGATAAAACTCTTCTGCACTGTTTCCAAAATACAAGTGGATTGGAAACTAAGCCATGAAAGCCTTACCAAGACTGGCTAAAGGATCTAGGGCCTACTACCTACTAGTAGGCAGATAATTGCGTGTGGAGTTCATGAACCCAACAGACACCATCTCGATGGCTAAAGGACACCTGCTCCCTCCGTCCCAAATTATCTATTGTTTTTTATTTTTGTACCGTAAGTTTAATTCGATTTATAAAAAATACGTACAGTATTCATATCTCCAAATAAATTAATTAAAAATATATTTAAAGATGTTTCTAATAATACCAATTATGTATCATAAATAATAATATTTTTAATATATATTTTGTCAAAGTTATTTCTTAAAAAACAAAAACAATAGATATTTTAGACAGAGGAAGTATCAAACATCGTGCACGTAAAGCATGTCTGCACGTGTTCTCAGCAATGCCTGCCAGCTGCGACGTAATTAGCACGTACTCTACGATTTATGATGAGGACCAAAATCAAATCTCACGGACCAAAATTTGTGCGACGGAGGCAAACAAATCACTCAAGCAAAGGATAGCTTTTCTGTTTATTTTTCAACAAAAACGGCATGTCAGATACGTACAGTACATGTCTGTTTTTTTGGGTGTCTCTGTGATATCTTCTTTTGCTTTTTTTTTTTGTCTTCAATTCTAACCGTAGAAAAAAAAACATATGCACGCCTTGCAACGAACCAGCGGCTTAGCTTGCCTCTAAACCAAGGAGGGGCCATTTCGCAGGTGAGCGGCCAACAAGCATATCATCTTAGAGCAAGCATAATAACAAGTTGCAAGAAGGCTAGATGCTGAGATGAATGAAATAGAAAGGAAACGGGTTATAAGTTTACCGTCAGCTTATGCACAAGAATAAAAAAAACTTTATGAGAGAAGAAAGTGGGTCATGTATTAATAGTGAAGAGCTAACTATTATGGATAGACTGAAAGATGGCTGGCACAAAATAGTTTGCCTTTGAAAATGAACATCAAAAGGAGATGCATTGATCTGGAAACAAAGTAGTTTTTCAAACCACTCTTGACAAATAAACAGCAAGCCAGCCACTGAGAGATTAGGGCATCATAGTTTTTCTCTATATTTATTAAGGATGAGTAAGGTCCAAGCAGCTAACACCAATGTACATATATACTCTGCACGCGAGCTATATCCTGATATCTTTCGTTGAACTAAATAATTTTTTATCTGAAAATGATTTTCTTTCGTGCCACAAAATCTCTCCAAGGGCTTGTTTAGATTGCGAAAAGTTAGAATTTTTCTAACTGTAGCACTTTCGTTTGTATTTGACAATTAGTGTCTAATCATGGACTAATTAGGCTCCCGTGATTTATACCTAAACTGTGTAATTAGTTATTTTTTTACTTATATTTAATGCTTCATACATGCGTGCAAAGATTGATGTGATGAAGAGAGTGAAAAAATTTCAACTTTTTGAGGCAATCTAAACGAGGCCAAGAGACGAAAGAATCTGAACTGTGTCAGTACTCAGTAGTCAAGATCATACCGGCTGCTAAGACTACCCGCAGTGGGTACTCTAAAACGATACTCTAAAGCTTTAGAGTATGAATATAGAGTAAAAACTGCTGCACTGGATACTCTAAAACGATACTCTATCCTTTCTCTTACTCTATATTTAGAGTGTTACAGTGCTTACTCTATACTCTATACTGGCGGGTCCCACTAGCTAAACAAAGGAAAAAAATGCTATAACTCACAAACCAAAAATCCAAATTAAATTTCGATTGCACCATTAAATTCGTCTCAATAAATCCTTTAAAACTAGATCACACATGGATATATTTAGATAAAGTGACAAGTGGGTCCCATAGTGGATAGAGTGGATAGAGGATGATATAGAGAATGAATGGGTGTGGAAGAATTGAGTATAGAGAAGGGAATCTTGCTGACTAGAACGTATAGAGGATGAAGGGTAGTCTAAGGAGCGGCAACATTTCTGATTTTCTGCATGCAGACAGACAGCGCAGAGCGGAAGAGAGAGAAAAAACCCTCTCATTTCTCGACGCTGCAGGAGTACTGCAGTTGGCTACGCACCTTTGTGCTCTTGTTCCACGTGCAAACTCACGCCACCTGCCAGTAGTTTCTCGTTTTTTTTTCGACAAAGTAGTTTCTCGTTGATCAACACATCACTCTCCGCTAGTAGTTTTTTAGACAAAGTAGTTTCTCTTTGCCGAGGGCCTGTATTTGCCGAGAGCACTTTGGACCGGCCCTCGGCAAAGAGGACCTTTGCCGAGTGCCCAATATTTAGTCCTCGGCAAAGCCGGAAGCCCTCGGCAAAGGCTGCTTTTACGGTAGTAAGACCTAACACTCAGATGATAGAGAATTTACTTGCAGTTTAGGAGCCACATAAGAAAACAACTATAAGAAAAGCTCGTAAATAGGGGAATAATATACTTCCACCATTTTTCTAAAGTTTTTGAATCAATGAAGTTTAAGATGTCATGTTTTAGGGCATTCAGTGCATATTTTTCCGCCACGTGGCAAGGCCACGTCAGATAAAATGGCCGCATGTGGCAAGTATGGACCTACGGTGTATCATTTAATAAGTTTAGGTACCTAAAAATACATAGTACAGAGGTCTAAATGACACCTCATGATAAGTTCAAGGGTCTCTTATGCAATTAACTCTATTTAAAAACAAAGGGAGTAACATCTGGAGAGAAGTCGAAGAAGCCACGTTTTTTGCATCCTTGTAGTACAGAAACAACTTCTCCACTACGGAAGTTCTCTTACGGAGTTGTTTCTTGAGTTAGTATTTCGCAGAGTTTCACCTAACGAGTCAGAGAAACCAAAGCTGAAATCCCTCAAGAAGCTTACCAATTTTATGACAGTGTTACTTTCTTCGACGATGTATATAATGTCGTAGTACCATTTTATGACATTGGTTATATGGTGATCCTCATGGAGCAAAAATTTTTGCTATTATGCTTATATGACAAAGTTATATACTTTGTGGTGATTACTCATCATCAAAGATAATAGTCAAATTTCTTGTAGTCAAATGCGGCCTTAGCATAAACCTAATTGAGGTTGACCATTGAGCGCACCCACGTGTGTAATATTATTCCTTTATGGAACAAACCTTACTACCAAATAGTAACTGCACTTATGCTGATCGAGTTTCTACTTTCTAAACTCACAATTGGAGGCCAAATTCCACCGTAAGCAACTTAACCATTATTAATTTTTAATTAAACACACTGAAAAAGAACACAATATAGTTTCATTGTTATGATTACATGGAAAATGAGCAAATACATTTTAACCCCGACTAGGCAGTGAACATCGAGGCAATAATCTTTATTTATTACATCTTATTATATGACTGAGTCTTAACCATAGCTTATTATACGTGCTCTGACACATCGACATTCTATTATTGCCCTGCCGTATGTCAAATTGTTGCTGATCGTCGTCACGACGTCACCCATGCATTTCGTATGGAGAAATCAATCCGCGCCAACGCAAAGCCATTGTCGGTGCACAGCAGTGCGCTAGCAAGATGCATGCTGACTCTCAGTACCCACCAGCGAACTTGGACTTGATGAGATCCACGACACTGGCGTCCACCCGGAGCGCCTTGGAGAGCACGGGCGTCGGGATCGGCGGCGAGGACCCGAACAGCGTGAGCGGCACGAAGATGATGCCCGGGTTCTGGCTGTTGAACGACACGACCATGGTGGCGTCCTCCTTGCCGACGTTGAACTGGAAGTGCATGAGCCCGCGCGGGATGACGAACGTCTCCCCGGCGCGGACCACCTTGGAGTAGTACCGGTTCCCGGAGTCGAGGCTGCCGATGATGCCCACGAGGAGCTCGCCGCGGGTGACGAGCCCGACCTCGGTGGCGCGCGGGTGGACGTGCGGCGGGTTGGTGCCCCCCGGCGCGAAGTCGACGCGGTTCATGGACACGCCCAGCGTGTTGACGCCGGGCCACTCCGACACGTCCAGCTCCGTCACGTTGGAGCCGTTCGGGTTGGCCAAGGGGTCGCCTCCCGTGGCGATCTTGTCCGAGAAGAGGAACTCGTCGCCCGCCGACGAGGACGGCTGGCAGGGGAAGCCGTTCACCGATAGTTTGCCGCTGAGGTCGGCGACGCAGAAGTCCTGCAGAGGGTCTGGGTCGGTGGCCTTGACGAGGAGGGGGAGAGGTGCCAGCACCAGCATGGTGAACAGTGACGCTAGGGCTTTGGAGTACTCCATTGCTATTTGCTAATGAACTGGCCGGGGCCAACAAGTATATATAATCAGCTAATGTGCTGTGCTGTCCAGAGATCGATCCTAGTTGGCTATGTGTGTAGTAGTGAGGGATGGATTGTTGAGGATCCATGGAGCCCTTTATATAGAGAGGTGCATATGCATGGCCAGCATGGGCTCGGAGACTCGCCAGCCGTGTAAAATGATGACATTTCACCGTTTATTTCTTTTCAGAAATATTTCACTCTTTTCTTAGCCTAGCAAGGACAGAAAATGATTCTTCCTGGGACAAGACAATGGGTCTTTTCGATTTCTGTAGGCACACGTAAACAATATGCTACAAAATGATTTTTTATGCCAATATGCTACAATGAATTTTCCATTGTAATGACTTTTTTTTGCAAAGGTTGTAATGACATCTTCTAAGTCATGCTTAGAGCCGAGAGATACATATAACAGATAGGGTCGGAGTGAAAGGCAACACCATGGTATAGACCCTGAACAAATAGTGTAACAGCTGAAAACAACTGTTCAATTGCGGCTGACGGACTAAATATTTATTTGGACACTGACTTTTTTTCTACGACGCATGATAACTAGGAATTTATAATATACCTAATTAGTTGCACTGTGCATAGTCAAGCCGTACCGGCTGCTAAGGAACGGGAATATTTCTGTGCGTACAGACATCGAGAGGAGCTAGGAACAACACTCATTAGGGGGCCACATGGAGTACTTCAGTTGTCTACGCACCTTTGTGCTCTTGTTCCACGTCCTGATTCTCATGGGCTAGTTTCATATTATCAATATATAGCGGCAAAATATTCAGTGCAAACCACATATTCGGTGCAATTGTAAAAACCCTTTGCAAAACCAAACTCAGGAGTTTTCAAAAAAATTGAAACTATGCACACCAATAGTGCGTTTGTAGATGTGCATTGTCACAAAATTTGAGATTCAAACTCGTTTTGCAAAAAATTATATGAAAATAACAAATTTCAAAATCTGTTATTTGCAAAACGAGTTTGAATATCAAATTTTGTGACAATGCACATCTACAGATGCACTATTGGTATGCATAGTTTCAATTTTTTTGAAAACTCCTAAGTATGGTTTTAATGGGGTTTTCACGGATTGCACCGAAGATGTGGTTTGCACTGAATATTTTGTCATATATATCACGCTCCATACTAAAAGTGTCTGTGTTTTGGGTAATCACACAATCAATATTTTACAACAAAAGGAAATATCCTATCATGATTGTTGCCGTGTGTATAGAATATGCCAATATGATGCCATGATTATATAATGATTGGATTGATATGTCTAAGGTGAAGATATCGGAATATTGAGACGATGTTGGTACATGTAGAATGCTAACTGCCCCAGTGGCAACCTTTTGTCACGGACAAAATGGAGATCATCTCGATATGTTTGGTGCGAAATATCCTATCATGATTGTTGCCGTGTACCGAAGATGCCAATATGTTGGCGTAACTGTAGGGATTGGATTGATATGTCTAACACATACAAATATAACAGTCACACAAAAATTTACAAAAACTTTGAAAGTAAACCTGCAACTCATGATCTATATCTATATTTTATACCCAATGTTAAAAGAATGTCCGTTCTTCAATTTTCATTCTCCTCCCTGCCCGTTTGTTCCTCCCTTCCGCACCTCTTTTTCCTTCTTTTGTTCAGTCATCCCTCCCTCTCACTTACCTCGCTTTCTTAGTTGACAAATGTAAACCCACGACAAAAGTTGTAGGCCACGGGTGGCAAATGTAGGCCCATAGCGAAGTTCGAGGCCTTGATATAAATTGTATCATCTTTCAACACGTATGCTTATAGGTTGAAGCTGCAAAACCTTCACGGGTCCTGTAACTCATATTTTAAACCTTTTAACCCATCACAACAAGTGCGCACAACAACCATACTTCTATGTTGACTCGATCTTCATCAATTTTCTATATAACACTAGCCCAGATTAGGTCTTCACTGTAAGGTCTAAACCTCCTATTACTGCCGGTTTCTGCAACCGGTAGTAGGAAAGTGGTAGTAACGAGGTTTTCTAGAAAAACCAAAACATATGCCAAAAAATAGTAAAATATTTTGTTTTAATCCTAAGAAGCTTCCGGCAGCCAACCACAAGGTCGCACGTTTGTCCCATAACCGCTCCACCCGTAAGCGATTGTGTCCATTTGGGGTCATGTCTCGAACCGGCAGTGATACAGCCAAAAACCGGCAATGATAACCCCAATATCACTGCAGGGTGGCCTATCACTGTCGGTTCCAGCCATCAACCAGCAGTGATAGACTATCATTGCCAGTCCATTGGAAATCGGCGCACCGATGAACCGGCAATGAATGCCAACTTTGTAGTAGTGTAAGATTACCATTTTACTATACCTAGGATTTATTACGAGTCTTATAGATCGTGGATTATGATGTGCATGCATATGCAGTACGTAACACACAGGACTATAAATACTGTGAATTGTGCGAATTGCGTAACTCGATTAAGCTCTTTGTGTTGGAGTTTGGCGCCTGTAATACACGGGCCTAAATGTTGTGAATGGCGCAAATTCTTGTGTGTTGTGTCCTATAATTCACATCTTCAGGTTTTCGCTTCAAGTTCAAGATTTGTAGGCGGCGGCTTTGATTTTGTTGCTAGGTCAGGGCGACTGGTAGGCTGGCACAGCGGATGGGAGATATAATCCTATTTTATTTGTTTACTAGTGAGATACTTGTTAGTTGTGTATTAGCCAAAAATTAACTAGTAGATTATTAGCTGGTCCCATTGGATCCAAATGAGATAATTAATTATTAGAAATTAACTATTAGCTCTAGGGATCCAAAACAGAATCCTATACTTACAATTTTCCCTCTGTTGATTGCCTCCCGTCGAGTGATGCCGGGTTTAGACGCAGCCAGGGGCAGATCTAAGGGGGGGGGGGGGGGCTGAGGGGGCTCCAGCCCCCCCCCCCTACAGCTGATGCATCCATGGAAAATGGAGAGGGTGAGGGAGAAAAGTGGTGGAGGAAAGAAGAAAAATGGAGAGAAAGAGAGGAAGATGAAACCAGCCCCCCCTGAGCCCCATGAAAGTTCTGCCATTAAAACTTAGGAAGGAGACGTTGGACACTAGACGGAGGTTGAAGACGAAGGTCGAGGCAGCCATAAAGTTCAGCCCCCCCTAGAATTTTATCCTGGATCCGCCACTGGACGCAGCAGTGGTCTATGGATGTGAAATTGTATCCCATACAAATCAACTAATTTACATATAAAAAACATGTGTTCCAAACATGCTATAATATAGTATATGTCTTCAATTTCTACATGAATAATATGGGAACTGCTCTAGTACTCCCTTTTCTAAAAATGGCACGAATCTCAAAGCAGCTAATTAAAGGCTAATTAAAGAAATTAATTATTTTCTATTTGATTTGTTGCCTGGGTCACGGTTGGGATTAGCCTGTCCAACCTAGCCCCGAGCCCAACCCAACCTAGCAGGGCGTAACGGCGGTGAAGGCATGCAGGTTGCCGCTGTTGCGCGGGAAGAGCACGGACGCTTAGCAGGGCACACGGCGCACCACGTCCGCGGCCACCACCCTGGCCAGGCGCCCAGGCCACATTTCCTCCTCGCGGCGGAGCTCGACGGTGGTGGCGGGGCAACCCAGTCGTAGAAGCGCACATGCACCGAGACGTACAACAGCTTGCTGAGGACCACCATCCCCGGGTGGTCATGCAACGGCTAGCGGGAGTGCTTCGCGCCGGCCGAGAAGCAGAAGACGCCAATCTGCATGATGAGCATGGACAGAAGGCAAGGCAACACACGCCAGGACGGGATTAGTATAAGCACGACACGACATGACACGACACAACACAACACAACACAACACAACACAACCGACCACAAGCTCTGGCTAAACAGCAGCCTTGCTTACCAAGAAATCGTGGCACCGGTGTATGTACACATAGGTGATCCGCGTGAACGCCGGTGCCGACAGGAGGTGGGGGCTGCTCTTAGGGCTCAGCTCATCGTCCGACGAGGACGATGTCGACTTCTCCCCATCGTCGATCCCGACGTCGGCCACCTCCACGCCATCTTAACCAAAGGAAAACGTACAGCGCCATGATGTGCGGCAGGAACGCCACGACCATGGTGAGTGAGTGAGTTCTTGCAATGGATTGCAATCGAGGTTGTTGTGTCGATGTCGAGTGTCGCGCTCTGGAATTTGGGGGCTGCACGCGGCCAGGCGCCTCCCCCGGCCAGTGGCCCAGCGTCTTCTTCTCAACGCGACGGCGGCGCCGCCGAAGCTCCTTGCCGCAGCACGACGAAAAGGGATCGGCAGAGGACGGGGAGAAGTAGAGATCGTCCACCAGCCGCTGCTGCTCGCGACGCCGTCTCTGACGTATTAACGAAGCAGAGCGGACGGGCTGGGCTCGGGCTAGGTTGGACAGGCTAATCCCAACCATGACCCAGGCAACAAATCAAATGAAAAATAATTAAATTTTTTAATTGGCTGCTTTGAGATTTGTGCCATTTTTAGAAAAGGGAGTACCGGAGCAGTTCCCTATTCATATTCCAAAAACCTTTATTGCGGTCACAAACAAATCAGAAACAGACACATACACATATTATGCGTACGTGTGAAGCTAGAGTATGCAAAACCTTTCTGTTGAAAAACAAAATGAAACGTGTAATACGATCAAAGAACGTAAGTATCTAGAAGTAGAGCCGTACAAGCTTTTTATCAAATTTACATAACCATGTGCGGCCTGACATATATGCTACCAGTACCTAGCTTAGCAGCTTGATTGCGTGCAGCTGTGCATCTCACATGGCATGTACCGACCAGATCTCCAGTGATCGAATTGGTACGGAAGGTTCATCTGTTTAATCAATTATTAGCCTTGTTTTATCTAGCAGGTTAGATCTCCATTATTTACTCTAAGAATCTCCTAGCCTGTTGTTTTGTATGTAAAAAAACAAAAACCTTGCGAATTGAGCCTAGCCCAGTTGGTTAGGTTCCTTGTGGTAGAACCTACCCACCCGGGTTTAAGTTCTCGACTTGGCACGGGTGTTCGCATTTTCTTGGATTTATTTTAGGATTTAACGGCGTTGTGCTTTCAGTGGTAGACGATGTTCCCGTCGACACCGAGACGCCTGTGGTGACTTCGTCAATCTCGAGATTTGCCGGCACAGTTTTTCAGAGGTGCTCATAGGAGTAGGGTTTGCGTACTTGTGTTCACAGGGTGAGTGTATGTGCGTGTTGAACGTCTGTGTCTGTACTTGTGTAATTCGAAAAAAAACCCTCCTAACATGCAGAGGAACTTCTTGCTCGGAAATGAAAAAAGATGCAGCTCATTCTTTTCTGAAAATTTAATAAAAATACCCTAAAACATTTGAATCACTCTGAACATTTGCAGAACTCCAACTGTTCTGACACCCATGGATGGATGGTTGTTTGCACATTGGCTTCAAATAATGTCAACAGTCATTGACTGTTTCTGCCTCAGAGCTTTGCTGTACATCTTCTACAAAACGGAAGCAACATGTTTGTTGCAGGTAGGCAGGTAGCTTGGTGAATCAGCTGTTGCCTGTTGGCAAACTAAAATTGGCCTCTGGCAGTTGCGTTCCGGAAGCAAAAGGAAATGCAGGCATGCAAGCAATTAGAAGGAATAAATAATGATGATAATATAGTAGAACATATTCGTTCAAAAAAAATGATACTATGGGGCTGTTTGACATAACAACAGCTTGATCTGTTTTTTTTTTTTTTTGCCAAACACTCATTTTCTTCATGATCAACTTTCTAGATAAAGTTAAGCCGTTTTAGAAAAACTATTTGGCAAAACAGCTTTACCAATAACTTCACATGGATGAGGGAAAGAAATGAGGGATAGAGCTAGAATAAACTATTTTTAACTTTAAAAAAAACAGCTTTACTAATAAAGCTGAGGTGTGCTGAGACCCCGGAGAAGAAAATGACGTCTCTTCGAGTTGGAAAGCGAGGATACAGACATATCGTCAAGACGTCAAATGTAGACAAATGAGAATGAAACGTGAGACGTGGACGTTCAGCTAGCGACCTGGCCGTCCAGAAGATGCGAGTGAAAGAAAGGGCCTGGCTTGTTCTAGTATTATTTTTGGGGAAAATCAGTTCCGAAACAGAAAGGGTGAACATATACTTTTTCTACACCTCAGTCAGCAACTGTTATATACATATGAAATTATTGCTTGCAATCATTTTGTCCAGATTGCCTGCTATCGATTTGATTTGGTTCATCAGTTATCTTTATTTCTAAGGCAACTGATTTTGAGTGAACTAATGAGCTCACACGGTAATACAGAATGGTTGTGTACCCTGATCAGAACAAATTCAAAGACCAACCATATAGTAACTTAGCTTATATGGAGTATTATATATCTCCCACAACTAAAAAAAACGAAACGTGGACACTTTTTCGTGCAATATTCCAACGTGGGACCATGGTTCTGTCTGTTGCGATCCCGCACCGCCCCTCCTACTCCTACGTCCCTTGCGTCAAAATTCAAAAATGGAAGGAAAGAAAGCTCGTGAAATGCACGGCGCCGGCTCCCAGTAAAAAGGAAACGAATCGGTCCTCCTCCGGCTCCCAGTAATAAAAAAGAAAGCAAATAGGCACTTGCTCAGCCGGCCCACACAATTAGAAACAAAACTGCACCTCCACAATCAGCGCCCCATCACGCGTGCACGAGGATAAATCCTCTATTCCTCTCCCGCCATCAACCTAGTCGTCTGTCCGCGATCTACCGCCCTGACGCACATGTCGTCGCCCGATCAATCGCCTCTCATCAGTCCACAGTTCGTCGCCTGCCGCCATCGTCAGTCGCGAGTTGTCCTTGCCCATCCATCGCACGCTGCCATCGCCCGGCCGTGCACGCCGCCATCCTCAGACGTCTCGCGTAGGGATCCATCGCCTGCTGCCGTCGTCAAGGGGATCCATCACTGCCGCCATCGTCAAGGGGATCGCCATCGCCAGAGGTGAGTTGCCCTTGCCCATAAATCGCGAGCTCGTCGCCCGTCCATCTCGCGCCGGACTCCATCGCCTGCCGTTGTCAACTCCCCTAGACGAACCGCACAAAGTGAGAATCGGTCATCCATCTAGGTGCCCGTGTGCAATGTATGCACAGCTAATGTACTATTGGTTAAAATATTACCTTCTTTTCATTGGTAGGTGGTCGTGTGGAGCATCTCCGTTGGTGAGTACGCACCGTCTAGGATCGTGAGTTCGTCGTCCATGCCGCCGCCCAGGATCGCCGCACACAATGCTGAACAACCCAACTCATCCGACGGAAGCCCAGGATCTTCAGGATTTAGGTATAACTGTTGTTGTTGCATGCATTGCATTGTTGTGCCAAGTCAATTTGTCATGACCTCATTGTTGTGCAGCATCTGCATGGGCATGGCATTGTTCAATAGTTAGTACATGGAAAAATCTCTTTTGAGTGAACTAGGCATTTTGTTAATTGATCATGTTTCTGATTTTTTTTTCAGCCTGTTTCTCAATAGTGGAAATTACTGCAGACAGGTAAATCCAGAACCATATTTTTTATTGTAGATGTGAAATTATTATGGATAAACAAATAAAGAGGACTCTATGCACATACCGGTTCATTATCACTACTGAAAATTAACTAGACATAATGCATTGATTTATAAGAAGCAGACAAATTGATGTTGCCTTTTGCTAGGTTATGAACAATGCAGATAACAACAGGGGACATGCAGTAGCTGTAAAGTTATTTGTCTCTATACCCAACTATAAACCAAAAATAAATAGTTCCTATAGGTTAGTGCCTACAAACTCTGCACTAAGGATGAAAACAACTATTTTTTGTGATTTTAGGCTGTTAGCTATTAGGGTGATTAATGTTTCATGATCTGGAGTATCATATTTAAGCTTCATTATAACCAGCGTGGTTGAAAAACTTAACATAACCTGATGAAACAATTTGCACTTACTTTAGAATCACATTGCAGTTATCTACAAATACCATGGCCTCTAGATGATGTTTGCTAAATGCTTCACCCGCAGGTTTCATATTCAATTGCCCATTTTGTAAAAAGATACGTACACCTACAACATTGAACAATAAGGATTTTTTTGAGGCATCAATATCAATCATTATCAGGATAAGAAAGTAACACTATTTTGCAAGATGAATATGAATGAAATGCTTATCAAAGAATTCCTACAATATCAGGCCTTTGCTCTTCTCCAACTTAGAGTTCCTGCAATATGCAAACACAAACCCTTTTAGCTATACTGTTCTTGTTCTACAACCGGACTAAAATCTAGCGATCTTCCTACACAAGGCAGCAGTTCAAATCATTGAAGTTAAAAATGGGCAAAATTCCATCTTCTGAAGAACCATTTCAATTTGCAGAAGTCCAGTGTACTTTAATTCTTCTATCTTGGAGCTCCAGCTTCTTGCATCTTGCCTTATATTTCCAAACTGGTGGCACCTTCCCATATGCTCTGTTTGGCGGTCTCTAGCATGTTTTTGCATAGCAACTGAATTTGAAGAGATAAAATATGAGCAAAGCTGACTAATGACACCCCGGTTTGCGAGATCACGAGCAGGAGGTACACCAAGCAAGCAAGGTCCACTATTCACGTGAAGGGAAAGGTGTTACCTCTGTACAGATGTCACTAGACGTGGTCTTGGACTTCGTGGTGCCGCAGAGGTGAGGAGTAGCAGGACTGAGTGGTGCCTGCTCGCCGACGGTGAGCCTCGCCGTGCCTTCGCCGGATCTGGCTCGCCTCGGCCGTGGCCGGCTGGCCGCCGCCGGAGCTGAACAGGAGAAGAGGAGGTGGCTCAGATCGAGTCCGCTAGCCACGATGCACGCGGAGCATCCAAACTGCCAGCCGCACGCTCTCGCCAGGCACGATGTGTGCAGAGCGACCAAAACGCCGCCTGCCACTCGCTTTCTCCGGATGCTTTCTGCGTCGATTCCACCGGCCACAAGCTCGCGGAGCTGCCGCTCTGCCTGCCGGCTGCGCCGCCCGCTCAACTCGATTCGTGGAGACTAGAGATACAGAAGAGAGGGAAAAGGACTGAAGGAGCATCTGTTGCCTGTGGCTGTTGGAGAGAAATGGGCAGGCAAGTTTCAAAAAACAGAAATATAAACATTTTATTTTATTTTGCTTCTGATCAAATTTCAGTTTCAGAAAAAACAAAAGTGATCAAGTTGAAAGATTTGCCCTCTTGGATAAACAGATAACTACATATTCACTTGATTTCAATACTGATTTTCGTCATGTGCTTTAAGTGCGAATTACAATTTGTATTAACTAATTGCACTGTATCTATTATGTGCTTTGTTTTTTAATTAATATTATTTTAATATTGCTATTTAATTTCACAGTATTGTTATCTTATCGTGCGATCCGGGCACGATACTAGTGATAGAAAAAGATCGACTCTAGGGAGCCTTTTTTTTCCCAAATAAGGGTGAGTGGTTTTGTATCTGTAATAATTTTGGACCTATGCGTGCTCTCTTTTTCATTATCTAAAACTAGCAAAAGTGCCCGTGCGTTGCAACGGGAGAAAAAAATACATTAGCAAAAAATGAAGACATCAGTGTTTTATTCTTTCTATTAAAATTTGAACCTATAATATTGGTAGTAATATAACAATGTCCTGTTAAATCTATAAAAAAACATGCCCCGTACGTTCTAGTGGGACTCATATATATATTAGAATCAGACTCCATATCATCGCTAGATTCTAACACATGAGCACGGCTTATGAGTCGAAGAACCTAGAAGTGTTTGATATTGGCTCAAATTAGTCGATGACAACTTCGTTTCAAGGGACCGAGGATGATGAGCCCAAAGCTCATCAAATTATTCAATTTGGTTCATTTTTATTTGATGCAAAGAAAAGCAAGACGAAGGATGTAGCTCTATCAATCATTGCCCATTTGCTAGTCAAGCTAATATTTGAAGGAGATGATTTTCTCGTGAAAACTGAGAAAGAAGCCGAGAAATTATACTGATATTGGCTCTACTCTATTGGAATTCAAAGATAAATTACTGACCACCTAATTGGCATCGTTCAGAGGCCTTTTTTTCTTTAACTGCACTGGTGCCATAGTATACACATGTGCATGTGTCAAGCGCAGGGGGAAACATGTACAAACGTGCAAGAGGTCAGACTTAGTTGTTTAATATTCAAGTTTTAGTTTGGGTTTTTCGTTACTATATATCAGTCCGATTAGGAGCTTGGAGATATCTTGTTCGTCGATTCAGAGTTCAGAGTTGTGAGGTTTGTGAATGAAGGGCACACAGCTTACCGTTCACGAAGACGTCTTTGGTGGCCTGGCGGAAGGACACGAAGGAGATGTTGACGAGACGCAGCATCTCGTCGATCACCTTTATCATATCAGAATCAGATAGATATACATAGAGTTCATCAGTCAGTCAGTCCATATGTATGAATTTGCTGCCTGCTTTGCATTTGCATGCATCGTCACAGAATGGATCGGGACAGACCAGACCTGAGCGTCAGCCCTTGCTGTGACGCCGGGATGGTCCTCATGATCGTCTCCTGCTCCGCCTGACATGGCAAGAACAAGTTAAGAACACGCAATCAACCAATGCAATCTCATCTCATCTGCAAATGTGTGGGTTTCAGGCTTTCAGCTGAGAGCAAAAGATGCAGTCTTTTTCAGGGTTCAGACTTCAGACCCTACGTGCACACCTTTGCCTTTGCGAAGATGTTCGGGTTCTCTTGCAGGAACACGGTGGCCCACATGGTGATGTGGCCGGACGACTCGTGCCCGGCGTTGAGGTACATGATGAGCACGTCGATGATCTCGTCGTCGTCCAGCCGCCGCCCGTGCTCGTTCGCCGCCTCGATCAGCCGGTCCGTCATGTCCACTCCTCCGCCGGAACAACATGAGAGCCCCCTGGCCCTGGCGGCGCGCCGCTCGTCCAGCACGCCCTGCAGCACGACCACGAGCCGCCGGCGTGCGCGGAGCGCCCTGCCGTACGCGAACCCGGGCAGGTTGATGGCCATGGCCCGCATCCTGTAGTTGAGGTCCGTGTAGCTCCGCTCTAGCACGCGCGTCGTGGGCTTGTCCGCGCCGCCCAGGAAGATCTGCACGATGATCTTGAACGTCATCCGTCGAAGCTCCGTCAGGAACACGATCCCGCCCTTCCCCCCGGCCGACGAGGACTCCTCGGCCCACGCGCGCAGCGATGATTTCACGGTGCGGTCGATGAAGGGCAGGTACGCGGTGAGCGCGTCGAAGCCGTTGTGACGGGCTAGAATAAAAGGTGGCAGACAGAAATTTTGAGGTGGAAACAAAAAGGAGTGCAGAAATTTCCACGATTTATTATTAGGGGTATAGATATAGATTACCTAACTTGTATTTTTTTTGAAACTCAAAGCTGGCTCTACGGCCTTGTTATTGAAACCAGAGACTCGACAACATCGCGAGTCACCAAACTTTTAACAAACTCTGGGAGGGGGTTTGTCCAGACACAAGACTCACCCGGGTCGTAACTCATTCCTAAGCTAGCTAGAGCATGCGCAGCTAAATTACAATTACTAGGAACAAGAAGAACATCGTTGCAAAAGAAATACTCTTGGAGGAGAACACATGGCGTCCCTCCTTTGGGTTAGATAAAGATGGTTTGTTTTGTTCGATCATTGGAGAAAATTCAAATAAGTAGCCAAGAAGAAATTTATCTCTTCACACTTCACAGATTATTTATAAGAAAATACTAAAACAAACAAAAATATTAAAATAGAGTGGCATTTTTGTAAAAGCTACTCCGTCCTGAAATACATGTATCTAGCGTTCAAAATTTTCCCAAATGATAAAGGATTCTAGATGACCTAACTCTCAAAGCATAATTTTTTGGGAATCAACCCTCAAAGCGTAATTTAAAAAGGCCATCCTCAGTGGAAGTTTCATAGAGTTTCATAGACATTAAATATGTTGACATGCACTGTATTGATGATGAGAGAGATGATGAAAATTGTATGGGAGTAGAGAGAGTTTCATAGGGATGAAACTCTTCTGCACTGTTTCCAAAAGACGAGTGGATTGGAAACTAAGCCATGAAACCCTACTGAGACTGGCTAAAGGATGTAGGGCCTACTACCTACTAGTAGGCAGATAATTGCGTATGCAGTGCACGAACCGAACAGACACCATCTCGATGGCTAAAGTACACCTGCTCCCTCCGTCCTAAATTATCTATTGTTTTTGTTTTTGTGCCGCAAGTTTAATTCGATTTATAAAAAATACGTACAGTATTCATATCTCCAAATAAATTTATTAAAACTATATTTAAAGATGTTTCTAATAATACCAATTATGTATCATAAATAATAATATTTTTAATATATATTTTGTCAAAGTTATTTCTCGAAAAACAAAAATGATAGATATTTTTAGGACGGAGGAAGTATCAAACATCATGCACGTAAAGCATGTCTGCACGTGTTCTCAGCCATGCCTGCCAGCTGCGACGTAATTAGCACGTACTCTACGATTTATGATGAGGACCAAAATCAAATCTCACGGACCAAAATTTGTGCGACGGAGGCAAACAAATCACTCAAGCAAAGGATAGCTTTTCTGTTTATTTTTCAACAAAAACGGCATGTCAGATACGTACAGTACATGTCTGTTTTTTGGGTGTCTCTGTGATATCTTCTTTTGCTTTTTTTTTTTGTCTTCAATTCTAACCGTAGGAAAAAAAAACATATGCACGCCTTGCAACGAACCAGCGGCTTAGGTTGCCTCTAAACCAAGGAGGGGCCATTTCGCAGGTGAGCGGCCAACAAGCATATCATCTTAGAGCAAGTATAATAACAGGTTGCAAGAATGCTGGATGCTGAAATGAATGAAATAGAAAGGAAACGGGTTATAAGTTTACCGCTAGCTTATGCACAAGAATAAAAAAACTTTATGAGAGAAGAAAGTGGGTCATGTATTAATAGTGAAGAGCTAACTATTATGGATAGACTGAAAGATGGCTGGCACAAAATAGTTTGCCTTTGAAAATGAACATCAAAAGGAGAGGCATTGATCTGGAAACAAAATAGTTTTTCAAACCACTCTTGACAAATAAACAGCAAGCCAGCCACTGAGAGGCCACTGAGAGATTGGGGCATCATAGTTTTTCTCTATATTTATTAAGGATGAGTAAGGTCCAAGCAGCTAACACCAATGTACATATATACTCTGCACGCGAGCTATATCCTGATATCTTTCGTTGAACTAAATATTTTTTTATTTGAAAATGATTTTCTTTCGTGCCACAAAATCTCTCCAAGGGCTTGTTTAGATTGTGAAAAGTTAAAATTTTTCTAACTGTAGCACTTTCATTTGTATTTAACAATTAGTGTCTAATCGTGGACTAATTAGGCTCTCGTGATTTATAACTAAATTGTATAATTAGTTATTTTTTTACCTATATTTAATGCTTCATGCATGCGTGCAAAGATAGATGTGGTGGAGAGAGTGAAAAAATTTCAACTTTTGAGGCAATCTAAACGAGGACAAGAGACGAAAGAATCTGAACTGTGTCAGTACTCAGTAGTCTGATTTTCTGCTTGCAGACAGACAGCGCAGAGCGGAAGAGAGAGAGAGAAAAAAAAAACCCTCTCATTTCTCGACGCTGCGGGAGTACTGCAGTTGGCTACGCACCTTTGTGCTCTTGTTCCACGTGCAAACTCACGCCACCTGCTAGTAGTTTCTCGTTTTTTTTCGACAAAGTAGTTTCTCGTTGATCAACGCATCACTCTCCGCTAGTAGTTTTTTTCGATAAAGTAGTTTCTCTTTGCCGAGGGCCTGTATTTGCCGAGAGCTTCTTGGGCCGGTCCTCGGCAAAGAGGGTCTTTGCCGAGTGTCTGATATTTAGCCCTCGACAAAGCTGGAAGTCCTCGGCAAAGGCTGCGTTTCCGGTAGTAAGACCTAACACTCAGATGATAGAGAATTTACTTGCAGTTTAGGAGCCACATAAGAAAACAACTATAAGAAAAGCTCGTAAATAGGGGAATAATATACTTCCACCATTTTTCTAAAGTTTTTGAATCAATGAAGTTTAAGATGTCATGTTTTAGGGCATTCAGTGCATATTTTTCCACCACGTGGCAAGGCCACGTCAGATAAAATGCCCGCATGTGGCAAGTATGGACTTAGGTGTATCATTTAATAAGTTTAGGTACCTAAAAATACATAGTGCAGAGGTCTAAATGACACCTCGTGATAAGTTCGAGGGTCTCTTATGCAATTAACTCTATTTAAAAACAAAGGGAGTAATATCTGGAGAGAAGTCGAAGAAGCCATGTTTTTTGCATCCTTGTAGTACAGAAACAACTTCTCCACTACGGAAGTTCTCTTACGGAGTTGTTTCTTGAGTTAGTATTTCGCAGAGTTTCACCTAAGGAGTCAGAGAAACCAAAGCTGAAATCCCTCAAGAAGCTTACCAAATTTATGACAGTGTTACTTTCTTCGACGATGTATATAATGTCGTAGTACCATTTTATGACATTGGTTACATGGTGATCCTCATGGAGCAAAAAATTTTGCTATTATGCTTATATGACAAAGTTATATGTACTTTGTGGTGATTACTCATCATCAAAGATAATAGTCAAATTTCTTGTAGTCAAATGCGGCCTTAGCATAAACCTAATTGAGGTTGACCATTGAGCACACCCACGTGTAATATTATTCCTTTATGGAACAAACCTTACTACCAAATAGTAACTGCACTTATGCTGATCGAGTTTCTACTTTCTAAACTCACAATTGGAGGCCAAATTCCACCGTAAGCAACTTAACCATTATTAATTTTTAATAAACACACTGAAAAAGAACACAATATAGTTTCATTGTTATGATTACATGGAAAATGAGCAAATACATTTTAACCCCGACTAGGCAGTGAACATCGAGGCAATAATCTTTATTTATTACATCTTATTATATGACTGAGTCTTAACCATAGCTTATTATACGTGCTCTGACACATCGACATTCTATTATTGCCCTGGCGTATATCAAATTGTTGCTGATCGTCGTCACGACGTCACCCATGCATTTCGTATGGAGAAATCAATCCGCGCCAACGCAAAGCCATTGTCGGTGCACAGCAGTGCGCTAGCAAGATGCATGCTGACTCTCAGTACCCACCAGCGAACTTGGACTTGATGAGATCCACGACACTGGCGTCCACCCGGAGCGCCTTGGAGAGCACGGGCGTCGGGATCGGCGGCGAGGACCCGAACAGCGTGAGCGGCACGAAGATGATGCCCGGGTTCTGGCTGTTGAACGACACGACCATGGTGGCGTCCTCCTTGCCGACGTTGAACTGGAAGTGCATGAGCCCGCGCGGGATGACGAACGTCTCCCCGGCGCGGACCACCTTGGAGTAGTACCGGTTCCCGGAGTCGAGGCTGCCGATGATGCCCACGAGGAGCTCGCCGCGGGTGACGAGCCCGACCTCGGTGGCGCGCGGGTGGACGTGCGGCGGGTTGGTGCCCCCCGGCGCGAAGTCGACGCGGTTCATGGACACGCCCAGCGTGTTGACGCCGGGCCACTCCGACACGTCCAGCTCCGTCACGTTGGAGCCGTTCGGGTTGGCCAAGGGGTCGCCTCCCGTGGCGATCTTGTCCGAGAAGAGGAACTCGTCGCCCGCCGACGAGGACGGCTGGCAGGGGAAGCCGTTCACCGATAGTTTGCCGCTGAGGTCGGCGACGCAGAAGTCCTGCAGAGGGTCTGGGTCGGTGGCCTTGACGAGGAGGGGGAGAGATGCCAGCACCAGCATGGTGAACAGTGACGCTAGGGCTTTGGAGTACTCCATTGCTATTTGCTAATGAACTGGCCGGGGCCAACAAGTATATATAATCAGCTAATGTGCTGTGCTGTCCAGAGATCGATCCTAGTTGGCTATGTGTGTAGTAGTGAGGGATGGATTGTTGAGGATCCATGGAGCCCTTTATATAGAGAGGTGCATATGCATGGCCAGCATGGGCTCGGAGACTCGCCAGCCGTGTAAAATGATGTCATTTCACCGTTTATTTCTTTTCAGAAATATTTCACTCTTTTCTTAGCCTAGCAAGGACAGAAAATGATTCTTCCTGGGACAAGACAATGGGTCTTTTCGATTTCTGTAGGCACACGTAAACAATATGCTACAAAATGATTTTTTATGCCAATATGCTACAATGAATTTTCCATTGTAATGACTTTTTTTTTTTGCAAAGGTTGTAATGACATCTTCTAAGTCATGCTTAGAGCCGAGAGATACATACAACAGATAGGGTCGGAGTGAAAGGCAACACCATGGTATAGACCCTGAACAAATAGTGTAACAGCTGAAAACAACTGTTCAATTGCGGCTGACGGACTAAATATTTATTTGGACACTGACTTTTTTTCTACGACGCATGATAACTAGGAATTTATAATATACCTAATTAGTTGCACTGTGCATAGTCAAGCCGTACCGGCTGCTAAGGAACGGGAATATTTCTGTGCGTACAGACATCGAGAGGAGCTAGGAACAACACTCATTAGGGGGCCACATGGAGTACTTCAGTTGTCTACGCACCTTTGTGCTCTTGTTCCACGTCCTGATTCTCATGGGCTAGTTTCATATTATCAATATATAGCGGCAAAATATTCAGTGCAAACCACATCTTCGGTGCAATTGTAAATACCCTTTGCAAAACCAAACTTAGGAGTTTTCAAAAAATTTGGAACTATGCACACCAATAGTGCGTTTGTAGATGTGCATTGTCACAAAATTTGAGATTCAAACTCGTTTTGCAAAAAATTATATGAAAATAACAAATTTCATAATCTGTTATTTGCAAAATGAGTTTGAATATCAAATTTTGTGACAATGCACATCTACAGATGCACTATTGGTATGCATAGTTTCAATTTTTTTTGAAAACTTCTAAGTATGGTTTTAATGGGGTTTTCACGGATTGCACCGAAGATGTGGTTTGCACTGAATATTTTGTCATATATATCACGCTCCATACTAAAAGCGTCTGTGTTTTGGGTAATCACACAATCAATATTTTACAACAAAAGGAAATATCCTATCATGATTGTTGCCGTGTGTATAGAATATGCCAATATGATGCCATGATTATATAATGATTGGATTGATATGTCTAAGGTGAAGATATCGGAATATTGAGACGATGTTGGTACATGTAGAATGCTAACTGCCCCAGTGGCAACCTTTTGTCACGGACAAAATGGAGATCATCTCGATATGTTTGGTGCGAAATATCCTATCATGATTGTTGCCGTGTACCGAAGATGCCAATATGTTGGCGTAACTGTAGGGATAGGATTGATATGTCTAACACATACAAATATAACAGTCACACAAAAATTTACAAAAACTTTGAAAGTAAACCTGCAACTCATGATCTATATCTATATTTTATACCCAATGTTAAAAGAATGTCCGTTCTTCAATTTTCATTCTCCTCCCTGCCCGTTTGTTCCTCCCTTCCGCACCTCTTTTTCCTTCTTTTGTTCAGTCATCCCTCCCTCTCACTTACCTCGCTTTCTCAGTTGGCAAATGTAAACCCACGACAAAAGTTGTAGGCCACGGGTGGCAAATGTAGGCCCATAGCGAAGTTCGAGGCCTTGATATAAATTGTATCATCTTTCAACACGTATGCTTATAGGTTGAAGCTGCAAAACCTTCACGGGTCCTGTAACTCATATTTTAAACCTTTTAACCCATCACAACAAGTGCGCACAACAACCATACTTCTATGTTGACTCGATCTTCATCAATTTTCTATATAACACTAGCCCAGATTAGGTCTTCACTGTAAGGTCTAAACCTCCTATTACTGCCGGTTTCTGCAACCGGTAGTAGGAAAGTGGTAGTAACGAGGTTTTCTAGAAAAACCAAAACATATGCCAAAAAATAGTAAAATATTTTGTTTTAATCCTAAGAAGCTTCCGGCAGCCAACCACAAGGTCGCACGTTTGTCCCATAACCGCTCCACCCGTAAGCGATTGTTTGCAAAACCAAACTTAGGAGTTTTCAAAAAAAATTGAAACTATGCACACTAATAGTGCGTTTGTAGATGTGCATTATAAATTTGTTATTTTCATATAAATTCCAAAAAATAGAGCATGCAGCAGAAGACGAGAAAGAGACACCAAGGCGAGGCAGCAGAAGACGATGAGGGAGATGCAACACTGGATTTACTTTTGAAACATCCAAATACAACACTTGCAACATATGTCTGAATACATATGAAACATTTGAAAAAATACGTCTGAAACACTTGCAAAAGAACACATGAAACACTTGAAAAACCATTGCAACACATACACAACATCCAGATAAAACACTTACAACATATGTGTGAAACATATGCAACACTGCCGATGTTTTACCACCAATAGCATGTCACGAGGGTACCCGAGACAGTTGTTCGGGCCTCGTCGTGTGCAAAACTCGACAGTTAACGCAAGAGACAGTCGATTTATACTGGTTCGGGCCCTCGCGATCGAGTAAGAGCCTTTACGTCCGCCTCTCTTTATATAGATAGAGATGGCTATGGTGCAGTAACAGTCCTAGTCAGATTAAAAAAGGTGTCCGAATCCAATTACAGGAGGCACTTTCCATTAGGAGTCCAACTAGTTTGGCCTGTTCTACTCAGAAACGGTGTCGTCTGTCGTCAGGCCTCTTCTGTCTGACGGTGGGCCAGGCCAGGGCCCGCTGTCAGTAATTGCTCCGATGAGGAATCCAGTGGGTCCTGTATCGACAAGCCCCCAAGCATTTCATGGTTGAACTCGAAAGCCTCCTTACTTCCTCAAGTCTTGCTAGGAGAAGCAAGTCTGGTCCGGATTCTTTCGAAGAGAAATCTTGAAGTGGTTTTTTCTGAAAAAATCCTTAATTGATGTATGCTTTTTTTGGAGAAAAAGTGCAATCACTGAGTGTAGCCCCCGAGCCTCTTGCTATTTGGAATAAAAAGTTAGAGGGTCTTGAATCTTCCGAGTTGAAAAAACTAAAAATATTTCCTAAGGATATATACCCTGCAGCCCCCGAGCCTGTGTCCGAGTTCTTTTTATGAAAAGAACTAGGACGAAGGGTCCTTTTGTAATTTACTCAGGTAGCTGGAGTCTTTTAATGTCTTTCTGTCAGATGTAGTTGCTGGTTGGCCGTTGCGTGGTAAAGGCAGCATAGTCATGGGTTTCATAGTACTGGAATATTCCTTTGGATATGCCATCCTGGTGCGCTATAGTTTCTCATGTTGTCACTTTACTGTTCTGACTTTCTATCACTGCTCTTAACCCTTTTTCTGATGGCTGTCATGTTAAATCTGTTGGTGGATTTGGTCTATGTACACCGCTCCTTGGTCTATAAATACCCTCCTGACGAGCTGCTGTAAACTAGTGAAGTTTTGATGTATAGTCTGAAGCTTGTAGTCATGAATATGATGGTTTGTGAGGTAGAGCAGCCCTCGAGCGTGAGTTGGAATCTTGTATTACTTGTAATAGATGGAAGAAGTCTTATGATAGAGATTAGAGATAGACCAATCTCTCAGCAGTATTGTGCTGGGTAGTCCATTCTGGTAGATGAAAGAATTCTTATGATGTGGGACGCGTTCCCTCATCCAGGAGTGCCGGAATGATTCTTTCACTCTGCCTCGCGACTGTCTAGTGCAGATTAGCATATAATCCAGCATCATATTGGACTTGGGTAGACTAATGCCTGTGAGCCTCCCCTGGTCCATGTTGTCTCGCTGTGCCGTTGACACTCATCTTGGATGCACTACGCTCTTCCTTTGAAGAAAACAGTGTAGTCGGGTAGAGTATGTTCTGCCGAGTAGCATCTTGGAGCATGTAGTCATTTCCAGGGCCGAATTCCACTGGGTTCCTTATTGCTACCTTGTTCGTCGTAGTACCGAATTCGATGGGTCTTGTAAAGTCTGTAATTTTGCATACCTTGAAGATATTTGTAAAAAAAATCTTGTTGATTGGAGATGTTGTCTTGTGGAACTGTCCGGGTAGTTTTGAATGCCATCCGGGTTGTTTCTGAAACTCCTTTGCTTACATTGTAAATGCAGAGTTCTTTTTGAATGCTCCTGTGTTGTAACTACTCGGCAACGGTTTTTGTGGATGGATAAGTCTGAAATCTACCCGTTGCAGTGTTCCGTGTGAAAAGGCGTGCCGTTGTCATTTCAGCTGCGTCATTGTTGGGCATTCTTAACGTCATTACCAAAAGTAGACTTAGTTTTCTAATTCTGATAACGGCGCCAAAAATGCCGAACCTATCCCTCATGCCACTTAAGCCAAGTTGTCATCCCCAGCATGACATGAGAGACGCGGTATTGAAATATGCAACTGCTCTTCTAAATAAATAATAAATAAGATCTGCAAGCGCACAGATTAATACCGATGTAGCATTTTAACCGGGAAGTATTCCAGGTATCGTTATTTATATTTTTACCACTGGGAAGGGATTACTAACATCAATGTTGATTATGGAATGGAATATAGGAATGAGTATCAATCATTGCATGTATAAGTGAGAGCATTCATCTATCTCTTGCATACAGGGGTAAGTGTCACATAAAATATAGATAAAGTATGAATGGTGACAAAGATAATTAATCTGATCAGCTAGCCACATATAATAATGATAAGCACCTCAACAGATATTCTAGCAAGTCATTAGCATGGTATTAGGACGAACTACAAGGATATTTCCGAAGTTATTCTTAACTATAAAGTCTAGCATATCATAGTTAGTGCAAGTACACTTGGCAATCATTGCGAGAAAGGACTACGCCCATGCATAGTGATATTATCAAGGAAGATGAGAAACATAGCAATCACTCCCCCGTAATAATGTTGCTCTGCCTGCCTTACACACGGGAGGGGGACTATATAAGAACCAACGAAGCTGTCACCATCGCGGACCACCCCACGATCCGGCATATAAGGTGCAATCGCAGATAAATATGGTCTAAGCACCACGCCTACACAATATTTATCATTTACCCATGGATCCGATGGATAAACGCTATACGATCCTAAACATGTATATAATTCCAATCTAACTAAGCCAAGCGTATAACTACGATAAACTAAGAACAATATAATCGCAAACATAAACAAGTAGAGCATAGTCATAATCAATATATTGAAATAGAACAAAGTTGTATTCATAATATTCAAGAACAAAGATGAACAATGAAGAACAGTAAAGGAATTACCAAGAATCCTCTTGACAGATCGGAAACCAATCGAAGATTGACTCCTTCTAATTTTAATCCTATGTAGCTATGCTATACTAGAGATCTAGTTGATGTGGTGGCTTTAGGGCTTGATCAGAGACTCTCCTCCTGAGATTAGGGTTTGAAGAATTGAGAATGAGGGAGTGCCTCCTCCAGGGGCCAGGGGTCCTGCTTATATAGCCCCCTCAAGTGAACGTGGGCCGTCGGATCAAACCGACATTAATCGCACGGTTTTCCTTGATCCCTTAGGTCGGTGGAGCATAATCCGCGAGACGGAGCCTGATTGGCTCTCAGTCCAGGGTGGGCGCCCTAGGGGACAGGGCGGGCGCCCTGCCTCCGGGCCCGTTCAGCCTCCCGTTCGATCTCATGGCTTCTGGAGTCTTCTAGATGATAGAAAATCGGTGAACACGTTATTATCTCTATGTAAACCCGACGTGTGGGCCTTTCCTCCGTATTTTCTGATAACCCCCTGCAGAAACAGACAAACACCAAAACTCATGGAATTCTGTCAGATAAAACCCTAAGTCTAGGTGTTGGTTGCATTTGGATCCTTTTCTTTATTTATTTAATAACTATATTTGGTACTTAAGGACCGTCAACAAACTCCCCCAAGCTTACCTCTTGCTCGTCCCTGAGCAAGGATAGACTCATTATGGATCAGAAGTTGCTGCAACGCCTTTGAACGTTGACGGTACATATGCTTTCAAATAAGGTCTCATCCCTGAGTTAGAGTAAACTGTCAAGACTTAAAACTTACTCATTTTACCTTTCACCATGGGGCTTGCAACCGTCACCTGCATCTTGAGTGGTTAAAAGATAGAACGGTCTAGTCAAACGCCATGTCTCTTATTCTTGATCAGCTATAGCTCTGGAGTTTTGTAAATTTTTCAAATAAAACTCAGAGATTCCTTGTATGACTTTCTCGGGTCTCTCTTTTATGGTATTTCTGGATCCTTACCAAGGCAGTAATGGTATATGCCTTCTCTCTCAAAGTATGTGGTATTTATGGTATAAGGCGTAGTGACATTGCCTTCTCTCTCACCCTACTCTAATAAGGCTTTGATATCTGGAGCTCATAGGTGGGAGATACAGTATACATACTCATAGAACATTTATTGCATAGTCAAACCATGGATCCAGAGAAACAAGTCAATAAGTCAAATCAAGATATGCATGTGTGGTGAATGAGTGGTGTTTGGTGATGATGGTGATAACAAAAGTCTGATGCTCTTTTTGAGGGAATACATACCTTTCTTACTTTTTGAAACTTTTTGAGGGGAATGATATGCTCTATATTTTCTCTTCTTTTTTTTCTCAGGTGGGTATCTTGTACCCCTAATTCTACTGTCGGACACTTGTCCATTTTTACCTCTCGTCTCACTTTTTCTTTCTTCGAGGTTCCGAGCACTTGCTCCTTTTTATTTCCTCGTATTTATATTTTTTTAGAGCAATCTCCCTCTTTTGAAAATATAGCAAGTGGTAGTAGAAATGACTTGAGCATTAACTTCACAGGGAATAACAGGAATGGGATAATGTTTTTTGCTATTCTCTCCCGGGTCAGGAGTAGAATAATTTTGGGTGAATCTGGAGATGGAAATGAGTGGATATATGTGGATACGTACTTCCGGAGTAGAAGCAGCATGTATGAGTGAACGTGCAAGTGAATCTTGATTTTAACCACATGACAAATTCCTAAGGGTCTACACAGCTTGACCACACTCAATGCCCATAAGCAGTAAGTAGTAAAAGTGCGGCTCTTAATCTAACAAGCATGTATATATGGCTGTGGTAGGAATTTAAACTCTCATCATACAGGAACTCATCATGCAATATTTTAAAGATTTTTAAAGATAAAATTCTCCAGAATTCTAGCATCTCTAGGAACAGATAAACAGCAGCTCAACCTTCCCATATCATATCCGCTAACAACTTAGACTTCAGATCAGGTTCTCTTCCCACTAGTTCAGGTTTAGAGCCAGTTTTAAATTATAACAGTTATGTCTAAACTAGAGAGAGAACAAATTTGAAAATTAGGCAGAGCAACTATTCATCATATCCATGCTAGAGTTTTATTTTCAAGATTCAGTTTAGCATAGCTACTTTATTTATTTATTAAACTAAGCAAATATATATAAACACAAAATATTTATTTGGGTTTTCATGATTATGCATCTTTTTATTTTAATAAAGCATAGGTATAACTGTAGATAAAAATACTTATCGGGATAAATGGGGGTGCTCTCCCCCAAGCTGGATCTTGACGTAATTTCTTCTGATGTAGCTAGCAGGTGCAGAGGTGTATTTGAATGTCGACAGCACCCTGACAGCGATTAGGATGTCCTCCATCTGCTAGTCTTCCTGAATTCTGTGGAGCTCAAATAGACAACAAAGCTTCGTGGAACTTGATTAAGCGTTAGCATAAATATCTAGCCTTTATCATGTTTGAGCTTCCTTGATAAATGTCACTCTCTATTTTTATTTTCATTTTTATAGAACAGAAAAAATATATATTATTTTTTTAGACAGAATGAACATGATTAACTGAGCAATAATTAAAGGGAAAATGATAACTACCAAGTTTACCTCTTGGCACGGCGTTCGGTGTTTTTAAGTCCTCCGAACAGGACTTCTTTTCTTCTTAGTTGTCCTAGGATTTGGGTGGCGTAGACGGTGGTTCCGGCAGCGCCTCCTCTTCTTGTGTAACTGTCTTCGCCTTCCATACCCGACTTGGTGCTTCGGTCTCCTATTGTGTATCCTCGGGCCTTATGACCTCTCCTTCATAGTCTGACCATACGTCCTTGATGGTTTGCCTCCTTTGGTTACGGTTACGTCGCATTCTTCTTGTCCTGACCTGCTTAGAATCTTCAACTATATAGTTAGGGTCATTAAAGTAGCGGCGTACCTTCTCAGAGGGGAAATGCATATGGACTTCTCCGGTTCTAATGTAGATGATTGCTTTGACGGTGCCTAGGAACGGTCTTCCTAGGATGATGGGTGGATCGTACTCGTCGTCTCCCATGTCAATGACCTGAAAGTCTGTATGGACAAAATGGTCGTTAATTTTAACAGGGACATCGGTTACTATACCTTCGACCTTTCGAGATGTCTGATCTGCCATCTGGAGCTGAGTGTATGTTGGTTTTAAGGGCATGGTCCCGTACAAGAGCTGATAGGTGACTGTGGCCATTATGTTGACGCCTGATCCAGTGTCGCAGAGCGCCTTCTGAAAGGAGTATCCATTGATTGAGCACTCAATGCTTGGCATGCCTGGGTCGTCCTTCTTGATTAGGAACGGCGACTTGGGTCGTCGGTCTTGACCTCCTTGAACTGCAGTGACCATCTTAGCTGATTCGGTCCATCCTTGGTTGTTCTTGTTCTGCTTGTTCCTCCTGTTGGTCCTCTTCCTTGGTTCATGTTGGGGTTGCTCTGGGATTTGTGTAATCTTGTTCTTGAAGGAAAAACGTCTCCTTCCTCCCCTTGATGTTGAAGTTGATCTTCGCAGCGCTGGCGTAGATGACAGCTCCCGAGGTGTTCAGGAATGTCCTTCCCAGAATAACTGGTGACCTCTCATCGGACCCGGTCTCTATCACCACGAAGTCAGCTGGAGCGTACGAGGTACCAACTCAGACACACATGTTCTTTAATATTCCTTTAGGAAAGCTTAGTGTCCGATCTGCAAGCTGCAAACACATAGTTGTTTCTGATAAAGGATATGTAAAGAATTTTTCATAGAGTACCCTGGGCATAATGTTGACGCTAGAGCCAAAGTCACAGAGTGCTTCTGGGAAGTCCACCATGCCGATGGAGATCGGGATGACGGGGCGTCCTGGATCGCCTCTCTTGACTGGCAGAAGGTCATTATGTACTTCGACAGCGGGATTACTCCAATAGTTACCTGCATCAAACATGTCTACAAGATTTGCAGATTCTAATCCTTCCGGTTGTGATGGTATACCGGGGTTAGTAGCAGGAACAGTAGCAACTATTTGATTTAACTGAGATTCAATCATTTTATTAAAGCTAATTTGGTTTTTGATGGCAGTAGAGAAATTATCCATTCTATTATTTATGTTTTCTAGTATTTTATCATTGGATGCCAATTTCTTAGACAAGTTATCCATTAGCTTTCCTTGATTAGACACTAACTCTCTCAGGGGTGGAAAATTATTATTGTTGTTGTAAGAGTTATTGCCTTGATAATTACCTGAGTAGTTACCTGAGTAGTTAGGCCTCTGTTGATTCCAACCTTGATTTTATTGAGGACGGTTGTTGTTGTTGTTGTTGTTGTTGTTGATGTACCTTGCATCCTCAAGCATCTCAGGGCAGTGATTGCCTGAGTGTCCAGTATCTCCACATTCCTCACAAGTCATGTGAGAGTCGTAGACGTTCATGACTTCTCTTTTGTCTCCAGCTTTGTCATCGAGCTTTTTCATGAGTAGGTCTAACTTTGCAGACAGCATGTCTACCTCCTTGAGCTGGTGCATACCTCCACCCTTCTTGCGTGTTTGAGTCCTCTCTTCGTTCCAACCTTGGTTGGACGCCATCTTCTCCACAAGGGCTGTAGCTTGTGGTATGGTGAGTGATAGAAATGCGCCTCCAGCTACAGCATCCATGGTCTCACGAGCACTAGTGATGAGCCCATGATAGAAAGTCTGCATAAGTAGCCAGCTCTCCATTCCATGATGGGGACATTCTAGGATGTAATCTTGAAAGCGCTCCCATGCTTCTGGAACGGATTCATCATGTTGTTGCTGAAAACTTGTAATCTTCCCACGGAGAGCATTGGTCTTGCCCATGGGAAAGAACTTAGCCAGAAAGTTCGTAGAGCAGAGTGCCCACGTAGTGTTCTTATCCTTCGTCGCGTAGAACCACTGCTTCGCTCTCCCCAATAGTGAGAATAGGAAAAGGCGAAGTAGTATGGCGTCTCTGGGAACATCTAATATAGTGAATGTGCTGCAAATCTCCAGGAAGTGTTGGAGATGAGCACTTGCATCTTCGTGCGGCTTCCCACAAAACTGGTTGGCTTGTACCATGTTGATGAGCTCTGGCTTGAGCTCAAAGTTCTTGTCGATGTCCGCGGCAGGTCCAGTGCGGATGTTGTCCGTAATGGGAGCTGAGAACTCGCGGATCGTCTTGTTCGCCATGGCTGCGAACTCTGTTGACAAATTCCGGATGAAACTTCGGCGGTCTTCTGAATTGGATGAAGTGTTGCGTCGAAGTGTTGACTTCTTGAGCTTGGCTCTTGCCCCTCTGATTAATGCTTCGGGGTTGTCAACAAAATTTTCTAGAAGATGTCCTCTATTCATACATCACCCTGCAAAACAATAAGAATGGAAAAAAATACAGGGGTAAATCTGTATGGGAGAATTGATGATCTCAATCACTTAATGATGCGAATGATGACTCAAATTCTGTATTCATTCCTTGTTATTAAATCAACCTTCCCCGGCAACGGCGCCAAAAATGCTTGTTGGGCATTCTTAACGCATTACCAAAAGTAGACTTAGTTTTCTAATTCTGATAACGGCGCCAAAAATGCCGAACCTATCCCTCATGCCACTTAAGCCAAGTTGTCATCCCCAGCATGACATGAGAGACGCGGTATTGAAATATGCAACTGCTCTTCTAAATAAATAATAAATAAGATCTGCAAGCGCACAGATTAATACCGATGTAGCATTTTAACCGGGAAGTATTCCAGGTATCGTTATTTATATTTTTACCACTGGGAAGGGATTACTAACATCAATGTTGATTATGGAATGGAATATAGGAATGAGTATCAATCATTGCATGTATAAGTGAGAGCATTCATCTATCTCTTGCATACAGGGGTAAGTGTCACATAAAATATAGATAAAGTATGAATGGTGACAAAGATAATTAATCTGATCAGCTAGCCACATATAATAATGATAAGCACCTCAACAGATATTCTAGCAAGTCATTAGCATGGTATTAGGACGAACTACAAGGATATTTCCTAAGTTATTCTTAACTATAAAGTCTAGCATATCATAGTTAGTGCAAGTACACTTGGCAATCATTGCGAGAAAGGACTACGCCCATGCATAGTGATATTATCAAGGAAGATGAGAAACATAGCAATCACTCCCCCGTAATAATGTTGCTCTGCCTGCCTTACACACAGGAGGGGGACTATATAAGAACCAACGAAGCTGTCACCATCGCGGACCACCCCACGATCCGGCATATAAGGTGCAATCGCAGATAAATATGGTCTAAGCACCACGCCTACACAATATTTATCATTTACCCATGGATCCGATGGATAAACGCTATACGATCCTAAACATGTATATAATTCCAATCTAACTAAGCCAAGCGTATAACTACGATAAACTAAGAACAATATAATCGCAAACATAAACAAGTAGAGCATAGTCATAATCAATATATTGAAATAGAACAAAGTTGTATTCATAATATTGAAGAACAAAGATGAACAATGAAGAACAGTAAAGGAATTACCAAGAATCCTCTTGACAGATCCGGAAACCAATCGAAGATTGACTCCTTCTAGTTCTAATCCTATGTAGCTATGCTATACTAGAGATCTAGTTGATGTGGTGGCTCTAGGGCTTGATCAGAGACTCTCCTCCTGAGATTAGGGTTTGAAGAATTGAGAATGAGGGAGTGCCTCCTCCAGGGGCCAGGGGTCCTGCTTATATAGCCTCCTCAAGTGAACGTGGGCCGTCGGATCAAACCGACATTAATCGCACGGTTTTCCTTGATCCCTTAGGTCGGTGGAGCATAATCCACGAGATGGAGCCTGATTGGCTCTCAGTCCAGGGCGGGCGCCCTAGGGGACAGGGCGAGCGCCCTGCCTTCGGGCCCGTTCGGCCTCCCGTTCGATCTCGTGGCTTCTGGAGTCTTCTAGATGATAGAAAATCGGTGAACACGTTATTATCTCTATGTAAACCCGACGTGTGGGCCTTTCCTCCGTATTTTCTGATAACCCCCTGCAGAAACAGACAAACACCAAAACTCGTGGAATTCTGTCAGATAAAACCCTAAGTCTAGGTGTTGGTTGCATTTGGATCATTTTCTTTATTTATTTAATAACTATATTTGGTACTTAAGGACCGTCAACAGTCATGCAGTTAATGTGTTGGTGTGGAAATCGAACCGTTGTGTTGGTTGCCGCATCCAATGGGTCGCATGGGTCGCATTTTTTGTCGTTGTAGATTTATAAAGGCCTCGTCCCTCTTCTTCTTTTCTTCACTCACTTTTGCCTTCTTGCAATCCATCTTTTACAAACCCTAGTCTCACTCTCCAGATCATCGCCGCTCATCCATCACCGTCTGTCTGTCGCGCATACATCCTTCTTCAAGAGAGCGTCGGCGTTTTATGGGTAAGGGCAAGAACTTGAGGGCAACGAGCAGCAAGAAGGTCATCGAGAAGGACGAGGAGCGTGTTCTTGAAGTAATCAAGAACAAGGAATTTCTTGCCATAAGAACCACAGCATCTGCCTGGCCTGTTCTGACCACCAAGGAGGAGCAACTAAAGGAGTTGGCTGACAATGGTTTGATCTAGGAGAAGGGTCTCGCCGAGTGGAGGGCGCCTGGTGAGCACCGGGTTCCTTATCTCAATCCTGGTGAGATTGTTCTTTTTGTGTCTACTTTTTTCTGAATTTTTTATTTTTCCACTCTGGAATATAGAGCGGACTGGATTGGAAGGGTACGAATTCCGCACTTGTAGCTTCGATAGGATTTCTTATAATTTGGATCTTCTATTTTGGTATCTTTTGTTCGTGCTAGCTTGTGCCTTCCTGCTTCTCCTATTCTTCATCGTTTCCTTCGTTTTTTGACATATCTTTGAATCATCTTACCCCCAATGGGGTTCTTCATCTTGCTGTCTTTGTATATTTTTGCAAAGCTTTCCTTCGTATCCTCCCTTTCATCACTCTCTTTCACTACTTTTTTCGTCTGAAACCGCACCCTAAGACCAACAACACTTCTGATCTTGGTGGGTGCAGGATCCAATTTCGCCAAAACAAGCAAAAAGAGTTCTTTGACTATACCCTAGTCAATTTTGTGAAAGACTGGAGAACCAAGTGGTTCTATGCTGGCAACGTGGAGCCTTCCCTCGTTGTGCACTCGGATGCTAGGCCGATTGCCAATGATTGGTGGCAAAAGATGCCTCTGACAGCCGAGGATCTCAAGAAAATCAAGTCGTTTCTTGATAGAATTAAGATCTTGAAATAACAAGGCTTGACCGGGTTCGAGATCGTCATCAGCTACCTTCATCGCTGGGTTTAACCCTTGAAGGCGAGGGAGACCTACGGCTTCAAGTATGCTGGGGTCGAGGATCCATCCCGGATGGTCCCCATGCAGGAGCTAACAGAGGAGGAAATTTTGGAGCACCTCCAAAAGATTCTGAAGGGTGTGAGTGTCATTCCGCACCAGGTCGATGAGTTCTCTGCTACCAATCCGCCTCCAGCTATAAGTGTTATTTATCTCAAATAGTACTTTTCTTTTCTACCTTTCCTGCTCAGGCTTGTAGATGTTGATCTTGGTTGTTTGCAGGAGTGGGGCTAAAACTTTGATGACATGCCTCCGCTGCCTTCGGAGAACAACCCTGGCGGGGTTGGAGAAGGCGAGAACCAAGGGCAGTTACTGGGACAAGCGACTCCGGAGCTGCATTTATCCTTTTGAGGGTTTCTATCGGGGAACCCAGGTTGCAGTACACACCTTATGTCCCACACAGTGTTCCCCGAAGTACTCGGTCTTCTGGGAAGCGGGCATGGGTAGAGGACTCTTCTACCAGTATGTCCGCCTTGAAGAATCTCATCCGCCGAGTACTCAAATCACAGGTAGCATGCTCCTAGGTGAGCGTATCCTTATCCTGCTTTTTTGCTTTTCTTCTCACTTTTTCTTCCTTATCTGAATTCTCTTGTTCGTTTAGATAGTACTTTGGTGGAGCTGCTTGAGGATGAGGATGAAGACAACAGCGTGGCCCTTATCAGCCGTCGGTAAGTAGTCAAAATATCTATCCATGTTGTCTGTAACGATCCGACTTCTTTAGCCTTGATTTCTCATGATGATTCAATTTCTTTTATTTGTAGTCGAGGGATGAGCTAGGGTTCTGGTGGAGCCACGGTGCCTGTCTTGCTAGCCTTAGTGTAGGCAGGTGCTGATATCTTGTCTTGTACCATGTCTCCGCCCAAGCCATCTAGTTGGCTCGCAACTATTGGCTTAAAGAAGAAAACTGTCAAGTAAGTTATTTTGACTTGTTCACCTATCTTTCTACTTTTGTTTCTGTTTTCTTGCTAAGGAGTTCCTTTTTTACTCTGTAGGTCATCATTGACACCTTCCCCTAGCCCCCGACCAAGTTCTTTGCTGGCGGGTGGTCCCCTTTCGCTTACTGGTTCTTAGGACTCAGAGTGGACAGTCAGCAAGGCGGTGGTAGGAGAGGCAGTGACCTAGGTTGAGCAGCCTACTATGGAGTCTATTCAGGTTGAGGAGGTCGTGATCGTGGTGGATTACCTGACTTTGACTACAGCTGGGGCTTCTGCTGCCCTAGATACGGCCTTGGTCTTGGCATCGACTCCTTTGCCACCTTCTTCCCTAGCCGGTCAATTTGTAGATGACCAGCATCTAGCGGATGATGTGGTGCAGGAGTTCGATGTTACCCATCGTCTATCCGAGTTGTCGTCCCATGGGCAAACTTGACGGCCAGCATGGCTTCTTTTGGAGGTGCAAGGATGTTGGGCTTCTTAGTCAAGATCTCTAGCTCTTTCGGGATTATATCAGCTCAGGATGGGCAAAAAAAAACCAAGACCGAACACTGAACCTGAAAAACCCGAGACTGAGACCGAATAGACTAAAATTTCGATGTTTGGTTCCTAGATCGGTTTCATGTCTTCAAAGACCGATTCTTATTTCGGGTGGTCGGTTATTTTATTCGGGTAACCGATGACCCGAACTAGCCCTGCTCCTCATGTCTTGTCTCTTCAAGCGGCCAAGCTTTATCCATAGTTGCTATCCTCTGTTCTTTCAGTCGGATGGACATAAGCATTCAAAGGACCGTGGTCCAGGAGCGCAGCCTTGAGGTTGAGGGACTGCAGTCAGCAGGGCGATGCGTCAACGGCCAGCAGGAAAAGCGAGCCGAGTGCTAGGCGATGCATCTGCTACGCCGCCCGCCAGAGGTCGCGGTTCGCATGCAGGCCACAGCCACGCTGCCTTCCCCGCTCGCAGAGCTCACGCGTGCAGCAGCGCTACCATCCTCACCCCACCGGAAGCCGGAGCTCATGCCCACCGGAGGTTGTGGCCCTGTAGTCTACAGCAGCGCCCTCCTTGCCGATCAGAGCGTCCTCCTCGTCGAAGCTCACGGCCCGTAGCTGCGTCACCCTCACTTGAGGTCGGTCTCCTTGGTTAGAACCAAAGACCAAACTCATGAGACCAAAGACCGAGCCCTTGAGGACCGATATTTTCATGCTAGTTTCGGTTCTCGATTTGCAAAGACTGAACTTTTTAAACCCGAAAGAGACCGAACTGAATTTTCGGTCCTGACCGAATGCCCACCCTGGATATCAGCAGCAACAGTGGTTATCTCTTCCCTTCCGTTGGCTGCTTGTGCCTTCGCTACAATTTGAATTGCTTGAATATCGCAGTCAAAAGCACGCTTCAGATCACCTCGGAGAGAAAGAACACAGTTGGGTCCTGGCATCTTAAGCAAGAGGTACAGGTAATGTGGTATTGCCATGAACTTGGCTAATGCTGGTCGCCCAGGGATGGCGTGATATGATGATTCAAAGTCTGCAACCTTAAATTTGATGAACTCGGTTTGGTAGTTCATGGGAGTTCCAAATGTGACCGGCAGGGTGATTTATCCGTGGTATAGTAGCCTTGCCGGGTACTATCTCATAGAAAGGGACACTTGTTGGGGTATTCATCCCGGCGAGTTCTAGCCGCATCTTTCTTAGCATATCTGAAAATATGATGTTGAGTCCAGCTCCTCTATTGATCAACACTTTTGTGACTAGTCCATTGATCCTCTCTTGAGAACTGGATTAGATACTGTGACCAATTGAGGTACCTGGGAGTAGTCGGTTCTGCTGCCATGATGGTTCGTAGGGCCAGTTTGTCTTGATGTTTGCTCCTAGAATCCAGGACTCCGGCGAAGATTACTGCTACTGTTCCGTTAGATTTTTGGAATCCCTTATCTTCTTGATTGTCTTTATCTTTCTTCTGGTTATCTTCTTTTCTTTCTCTATTATTGCCCTTTCTTATGTATCGATCAATAAACATGCGACAATCTTTGGTCGTGTGATTTTCGTTCGGATGCCATATGCAGTGCACGTTTTCAATGTCTTCAAATTTCCTACGCTTAGAAAACTTCTTTGCTTTGTCTGCTATAGCTATAGTGTTGTCGGGCTCGCGTTTCCTGTCTTGATGCCCATTATTTCGATGATTTTGTCTATCAGGGTTGTCCCGGTTATTCCAGTCTGGAAAACTTTCTCGGGTCTTCTCCTCCGCAGTGATCATCCTTTCCACCGTGTGCTTGAATTCTTCGTTGCTTTGCGGGTTCTCTTTGTAGAAATCCTAAAATTGCCACTTGGCCAGAATCCCATAGGAGAAAGCTTCAATGACCTCTCGTTTAGTGATGTCGTATACTTGAGCACGCAACTCACCGAACCATCGGTAATAGTCCCTGAGACTTTCACCTCCTTTTTGCTTGAGTCCTTTCAGTTCTTCATGAGTGATAGGGTGCATGATGATGTCTATGAAATTATCATAGAAGACTCTTTGCAAATCCTCCCAGCCCTGATTGATCCTGGACTCAGCTTGTCGAACCATTGGAGCGGCATAGCCTCTAGTGCCATAGGGAAGAAGAGTACTTTAATGTCATCATCACCACCAGCTAGCTCGATTGATTGAGAATATATCCTGAGCCACTGCTTAGGTTTGATCTTGCCATCATACTTTGAGTGGTTAGAAGGCTTGAATTTAAGAGGTAGCCATACTGAAAGAAGTCGGTTTGCAAAACAAGGGAATCTATCGGGTACTCTAGCTTCCCTATATTCAGACTCAGCCCCACCTTCTTGCCAACTATTGATTCAATGTGAGTAGTTTCATGGAGCTAAAGGAATTGGTGGTCTGCTCCTGTTATCTCTTGTTCGTTTGACTTGATTACTTTGGTTTTGGTCTTCCCTGCTTCCTTTGTTGCTGCTTTCGTTTGGACCTAGCTTGTCGAAAGCATATCTTCGTTGACTTTGGTTATCCTGCCTCTGTGAATTTGACCTGGCGGGTTGTTTTGAACGAGCCTCCACCTTGTATCCATACGGCTATTGATCGGAGAATTTCTCTAAGATGCCCTTGTTCTTCATTGGGGTGAGAGATAGCTTTGAGTTTTTTAGCCAATTCTTAAATCTTAGTGTATGGAAAGTTGTGTGTTCTCCTGGTTGCGCGCCTTTCTTCGGCTTCCTACTCTTATTTTCTTCTATTGTACTCGGCCATATCTGATTCATATCTAGCCTAGGCTTCCTTGCACTGCTGGGCACGTGTGTCAGCGTCCCTGCTTTGTCTTGTTTCTCCTCTCTCTGGCTTGTTTCTAGCTTTCGGTTTCACTATCGTGTCCCTAGGCAAAGGGTGATATATTGGATTCGGATCATCTGATGATCTAATGTCGGGTGCTTCTAGAGGGATCAATGGTGATCGAGGAGGACGAACCATGAATACTTCTCGAGTATGAAGTGTTCTGTTATCGATGCCAGTTTTCATACTATTAGAGTTGTTGAGAGCTTTAGTAGAGGCTTCAGCATCGTAGATTGAATCTCCTTCTTGGTAGGGTAGGACCGTTGTCATGCCAACTAGCCGAGTACTGTTATCCTTAGGAATAGAACCTGGCCAGTGGACTATGTAGTCTTGAAATGTTATAGTCAGTACAAGGCCTTCCTAAGCTCCTCTCAGTGGCACCCTTCGCACCAAACTGGTTGGTCCTTGGAGTAGTGCTTGGTAAGATGTAGCCACGCTGTTGAGTCCAAGTGGAAAAGGATCTGACTTATTGAAGGAACTCTGAAGAAATCCCAAGTTGAATTCTTGATAGATTGAGGTCATGTTGTGGAGTCCTAGCGAGAAAGAACTTGGTACATCATGAAAAGAACCTGGATAAGACTCCATCTCGGATGCAAAGCCTGAGTTTAAGTCAAAATCGGTTGGCCGTGAAATCTGACTTGGATCAGACATCGCGAGCCACGTGAATCTTTCGGCGAGTTGATCTGTCGTAGACGTCAAAATAGCGAGGTCCTCATGGCAAGCTGAATCTTTGAGGAGACATCCTTGGAGCTTGCCATTGTTGTCCACCTCACAGATCCATGACCCAAAGATGAAGGTTGATCCCATCGAGAAGGTCATGTTGTCAAGGTCCATCGAGCTCTCGGGTACAAATCCACCGAAAGCCCCTACCTGGCGCGCTAGCTGTTGATGTTTTACCACCGATAGCTGTTGATGTTTTATTCAGTCCACGGCATGTGCAGAACTTGATGGTTAATGCAAGAGATAGTCGATTTATACTAGTTTGGGCCCTCGCGATCGAGTAATAGTCTTTACATCTAGTCGGCGTTAGCCTTTGCGTTGGATTGATTGTTATGATCGTCCAGTCGAGGAGGTTTTGCTTTTGATGTTACCTTCCCACCTTTTGCCATGAGACACATAGGAGAAGTGGCATGAAGAGTTGAGCTTCTAGGTGTAGTATCTCCTAGAAGGTTAAGGAGGCCTAGAGGCAAGGGTGAATAGGCCTGTAAAAATTCAACTCTAAATTCTATCAGTAGACAGGGTGGCACTACTGGCCTTATAGGGCGGCACTGCTGGCCTACGAATAATGCTCAGACAAAAAAAAGATTTCGCAGAGAGTATACTAAATCTATGAACTGCATGGTCTTGCAATATGAAGATAAAGTCCAGCTCAAAGACTGGATACCACAGAACCCTAGCGAAAGAGTAGATCAAGCTCGTAAACCCTAATATCAGTTAAGCAAGAATAAGAACCAGTAAGAACACACAAGACACAATAATTTATCCCGTGGTTCATCTTACCACCAAGGTTTGCCTAAGTCCACATTGTTGAGGAAGCCACAAAAGGCTTAGGCTTGCCACAAAGGCTTGCCCTACACTCGTTCTCAAATCAAAAGAATGAACTCTTGAGATGGGTGATTTCTTAGCTTCGAGAATGAGGTTACAAATCTCCCAAGGCTATCACATGAGTTGGCAAGCTCAAGGGCAACGTCTAGCTAGCTAGGAGCAAGCTCCAAGAGTAACAAACCCTAGAACCGTTGGCCAAACGTGAACCAAATGCTCTTAGACTTTGGGAATCAATGGATCTGCTCTCCAATTGAGTTTTGCTGTCTTTTCTCTCAAGTTTTGATGGTTGGAATCAAGAATTTGCTTGAGGGATGGAGGAGCAACAATGGAGGGAGAGAGAGTGAGCTCTGGTCTGTGTGTTCTTGAAATGAACCGATGGAGGAAGAAGATTACCGTCGTGGGTCGGGCCTGGAGGTATAAGTACCCCCCAGAGCCCAATAGTCGATTATGGGCAGTACTGCCGCCCTAGCCAAAACAGATAGAATCAGGAGATTTTTGGCTGGCTGTTTTGGCTGGGTATGAGAATGTTATTCTAGGATTTTGAGCATCTTGTTGCACAGTTGACCAACTATCCTCGAGTCCCTCTTAATAGTACAACATTTCCTAACTCAAATTTAAAACATAAAGGAATTTAAACCTTCTTGAGTTAAGTCTAGCTTTGTTTTGTAATTGGGGGCACTCGCAACCTATACATCATCCTCGTTTTTCGATTCCCTGTATGTCATCTCGATAAATCTCATTAGTCCTATAATTTGGTGGTCATCAACGCCAAAATCCACAATAGTTCTTGATTGCACTTACACTAGGTGAGGTGGATTCATCATTTGGTCTCCACCGATCACAAGCTTCTCCTTCCTTCAAAATGTTAGTCTCTAGAGGAAGTAGAAGCACCACTTGTAAAATCATGTTCTCACCAACTATTTCATTACCATCCATTAAGTCATGTGTTGGTGAGGAAGTGGATGTGGCATGATCCATTAGGCCATTTGGGAGAATCACTTGAGGCTCATCATTTGTTGGTGAAGTTGAGCACTCAATTGGTTCCTCTAATGAGAGCAACTTCTCATTACATTTAGACTTGCCATATCTTTTTTTTAAGCATGGTCCAAATGATATGAGCATCATCAAGAGGTTCACCATCTCCAAATATGATGACATCAAGAACATCTTTACTCAAATCACTAAATAAGATATTAGTAGCTTAGCACTGTATTGTAAACATTTCACTTCCTCTCTAGATAAGATGGCTAAATCATCACTAGGAGGTGAAATGCTCACATCTACAATCTGCTCGATATGAGGACCCATGTCCTTAAAAACAGTAAGCACACTAGCGGACCAAGATGCATAATTTGAGCCATCTAAAAGTAGAAGTTCTAAAGATACCTTCTTACTTGTCGACGTCGTCTCTCAAGGTGGTTAAGCCTGAATTTGAGAGCCCGGCTTTGTTACCAATTGAAAGGACCTTGATGTCGCCTAGAGGGGGGTGAATAGGCCTATAAAAAATTTTAGCTCAAACAAAAGTTAAAACTAAGGGCGACACTATCTCTCTTTGAGTGCAGCACTACCTTCCTGCGACCGTGAGTCCAATACAGCCCAAACTTGGTGGAGATGTACTAGGGATATCCAGTGACGATCCTACAAAATTTCTGCTCGAAGCTCTGTCAGAACAGAGGATGGCACTACCACCCTTGCGTAGAAGGAAGTTAGCACAATTCAAAATATAACCAACAAAATTTAGATCAGGTAAATTTCCTGGCTTCCTGTAGAAGTATTAGTCACAGAATGTCAACTAGAAGCTGCAGATCGAGCACCACCAAGTAGATCAGGACCAAACCCTAGAATCACCACAAATACAAGGCAAATCACAAGAACACAAGTGAGACACCGATTTATCCCGTGGTTCAGCTTTCCACTAAGGCTTGCCTACATCCACGTTGTTGAGGTTTGCCACAAATAGCTAGGGCTTGCCCCAAGATTTGCCTTTCCCTTGTTCTCAAATCAAGAGAGTAAACTCTTGAAGTGAGGGGTGACTTCACTAGATGATTGGGGTGATTACAAACCTCCCGGGGCTGCCGCACAAGTTGCCAAGCTCACAGGCGATGCTCTTGCCAGCTAGGAGCAATCTTTAAGAGAAACAAACATAATCCACCGGCTTGAACGCAAACCGAGTGCTCTAGGAGACGAAGAACAGGTTAGAGAGCTCTCTAGCACAGTTTGGAGGCTCAATCTCTCAAAGAATCAGAGAGAAATCAAAGGGAGAAGCCTGAGGGGCTCCAATGGTGAGTAAGAGAGCGAGAGAGCTACTCTGGTCGCACCTAGAAAGGAATGGTCGAGAGATGACCATTGGAAGGGATGAGGAAGAGATTAAATACCCCCTTAGCCCAACGGTCACTTTAAGTGCAGCACTGCCACCCTCACCAAACAACAAAGAATGGAAAACTATTTTGCTGGCTATTTGGTGGATGAATAAGGATGTCCTGAACAAGATATGAGCACTTGGTAACACATTTAAGCTTGTGCATTGTATCCCCCTTTATAGTACGGTATTTCCTAAACTCAAAAACAAAACATGAAAGAATTTAACCTCCTTTGAGTTGGTTGATGCTTTCTTTTGTAATTAGGGTTTCTACCATCGAATTGACTGTACTCATTCTCAATATCACTTCATAAGAGCTTTGCAATCTTCTTTGTTTCATCTCTTAGAGCAAACATACTTTGACCATGTGACTTGAACCATTTCCATATATGAGTTCACCTCATGGCTTCAAGTCACTTTCACTAATGATTTGATCCTCAACACAATATGATTTCGTATAGCTTGATTAGTTCCTCAACTCAATATAAGTACTCTCTTCTTCACCTTAGCCATGGTACCTCAGTCATCAAGCCATCGCTTGCCTTCACCTTCGCTTACTCCCTCGAAGCCCTTTCCTTGATATCTTCACTTTATCAAGCCGTACTCAAGTCACAGTATATTAAGCATCCATTGAAAAATCATTTCTTCAATATTATGATCCTTGTTTAAATATCTTCTAGATATGAATGTTGAGATCAATCAAGCTCTAGTTTGCTTCACATGGAGACATACATGGATTGACATCAATATGGTCAAGCCAATTCATGATTCCTTATATCCTCTTCATTTTGGCTTGACGCTCCTAACACTTACTTCAATCTCTATCTTCATACTTCTAGCTTGATCAAATTAATGCAAAGTAATTTCCCAAATCTTTATCCATATAAGCAAACCAATGTAGAGAACATCCCATATTCATTATACATTGTCTCCATTGTCATTTCTCCTTTGCTTAACATTTCCTCACTTATGCACTCTTGATTATTCTTCAACCTTGATCAAAGCTAGTCCACTGTCCAACTCTTCTTGTTCATGCAAAGCAAGCCATTGTAGAGACCAATCCAAAACCATCAACTCATATCTCATTTGTCATAAGCCAAATATGCTTGCTTTCACATGATGCTACAATATCCCACAACATAGGAGTCATTTCATTAATTCCATTTGCATTGTTGTATTTTGCTTGAACTAGATTGTTTCAATAATCTTCCAATGCAACAATACATAATTCGACCTTTCATTTCAATACTATGTGGAATATCATCAAATTTGCCTTCTTGTCGAACCTATATATGCTTATCATTCCATAATCCGCAAGTGTATGCAATAAACTAAATTTCTTGTTTAACACGTAGCAAACTTGTTAGACCTTTAATTATGTTACCATTCAATCCACCAAAACCCACTAAAGGACTAGATACACTTTTAGTTTGCAATATAAGTGTACAACCATTGCAACATATGCAACATCCCAATCTATTTTTGCAATATCCATACAAAACCCTTGCAACATATCTCTAAAACAACTAAAACAATTGAAACAAATGCTTGCAACATGCGCTTTCAGCGCAATGTCACCTTGCTGCTTGGCCAAATAGACTCATCGTTGTGGAGCTCGATGCCACAGAGTACGCAGAGGTCACCGGTGCTATTAGGACAAGCATCCCGAATAGGTTGGAGAGGTGGAGGCTCCTTGGTGCGGAGAAGGTCTACCGACAAATGCTTGGCCGGAGAAGGCTCCGACGAAGGCCCGGCCAGAGAAGGCTAGCGACGAAGACCTGGCTGAAGAAGGCTAGCAACGAAGGCCTGGCCATAGGAGGCTCGGATGAAGGCCCAGACGGAGAAGGCTAGCGACGAAGGCCTAGCTGAAGAAGGCTCCAATGAAGGCCTGACCAAAGAAGGCTGGCGAAGAAGCCCTGGCCGGAGGAGGCTCTAACGAAGGCTTGGCCAGAGAAGTCTTTGACAAAGGCCCGACCGGAAAAGGCTTGGTATTGGGCTCAAACCTGACCGTGGATGAAATGAGATAGGAGAGGGAGAAGTAGTGGGCCAGTAGGCCTAGTAGGGTGAGGCCAGGCGGCACCCCATGGTGGCCTCTCGGGGCCCACTTTGCCATGTGTGGTCCTTGGTTGATTGTTGTCCGAATCACGTGATTTTCATGATTGAATTCTTTTTCATGGTCGCGATGTGTCACCCCCACACTTATTTTTCTGTATACTTTCTGCACAACATGTGGAGACAACACACATACCAAAAATAGAGAGAGAGCAGGTAATCATGATAATTTAATAAGGTACTTTATTTATTCAAACCTAACAAAACAATGCTCTAACATATTGAGCTATCACTGACCAAACACTTAGGGCACGAACAAACCTAACTTTTAACGAACCTAATAATTTATACCTAATACTCATGTGCCTTATTACTATGATAACTTGAGGATAACTAATCCTTCTTCTCAGAAGGGTGATTCTTTAATTTCTCAACCTCTTTCCTGAGTCTATAGATTTTTCTAGTATTGGTTTCTATCTGCGCCGTCTTGTTTTTCATTGTCGTATGCTAGAGATCTCTATTCGCTTGCATGGTAGCCATCTGTTGCTCCATGGCTTCAAATATTTCTTCTAGTATGGCAATGGTGGTCTTTGGATGCCTTGCTTCTCTTTCGAACAGTGGTGGAGGTGCAGATCTCTTAGGAGCTTCTCTAGGAGGGAGGAATCAGACTTGTCATGGAGGTGCATGAATTTCATCAAGGGAAACATGGGAGGTAGTAGCATACTTCATACAGGTGACATCTTGTTGGTCTTCACATTGACGACCCTCTCATTGTCCTTTAGAGCATCTTTTAGGAGCAGTTCGTCGAAGGTGATGGCAGTGTAGGCCGACGAACTTGAGCATAGTAAGCTTGCTCATAGCTCTGGGTTGGTGGCACTATTGCTAATGCCTTTGGTGGGACAACGGCGAGAGGTTTAGCATCATGGACATGGGTGATGGCCATAGCTTCTTCCTTAATAGGAACAAGGGCCAGAGCTTCTTTCTTGACAGGGACAATGGCCAGAGCTTGCTCCTTTAGGATCTTGTTGAGGTTGGTCCCGAAGACGATCATCACTTTTTCGGCCATTGGAGTTTGGAGGAGGAGAGGAAAGGACTTTCTATATGAAAAGGAGAGGAGGCTTTGATGGTATGAGGTTAGAGGGGGGTCTAGGCTCGTTTATATAGGGGGCGTCAACTTGCATCAGGGGTCAAGATTCATCTTGTCATGGTTTCATACGAAAGAATTTTTGAATCGTGTCAAAAACTATGGGATTAGAATGAGGAAGGTCGTAGAAGGTCAGAGAGACTTGAGCTGATGGGAGAGGTGGAGTTGGGAGGCCAGGTGGCATCAAGGGCCCAGGCCAACCGGCCCCACAAGTTAGACCCTCGGGGTGGCTTTCGTCGTGGTGCCTTCTACTTCCATTTACTACCTAATTTTTCATAACAGAGAGTACGACTATCATAATTAAGGTAAATTAATGAAATCAAATTCCTCAACTACCTCATTAGGTCTAGTAGGTTCTAGAAAAATCTTGAGACGGTGGCCATTTACCTTGAATAACGTACCTTCATGTGATTGTAGAGTTAACGCTCCATGTGATGACGCATTCACCACTGTAAATGGTCCTTCCCATTTGCTTCGAAGTTTTCCATGCCTAAATAATTTGACCCTAGAATTAAAAAGTAATACCTTATCTCCGGGTGCAAACTCCTTCTTGATCCTCTTGTCATGCCATCTCTTGGTTCTTTCTTTGTAGATTTTTGAATTGTGAGATGCCTTTTCTCTCCATTCTTCCTATTCTGATATTTGCATCTTTCTCTTTTTTCCTGCGGCTTTAAAATTCATGTTCCATTACTTGATAGCTCAGTGAGCCTTGTGCTTTAGTTCTATAGGCAAATGGCAAATCTTACCAAACACCAATTGGTATGGTGACATACCCAATGGTGTCTTGTAGGCGGTACGGTAAGCCCAAAGGGCTTCATGTAATCGATCTCTCCACATCGTTCCCATTTCATCTACTGTCTTCTGTAGAATGTTCTTGATCTATTTGTTTGATATTTCTGCCTGGCCACTTGTCTGAGGATGATATGGAGTGGCAACATTGTGACGAATCCCATGACTCTTCAGATAGAGGTGAAACCTCTTATCAATGAAATGTGTTCCTCCATCACTAATCACCATTCTTGGAACTCTAAATCTTATAAATATTATTTCTTCAAATATCTTCCTGGAATGTCTTAAGTCAGCTTTCTTGCATGGCATAGCTTCTACCCACTTGGATACATAGTTAATTGCCACCAAGATGTACTCACAATTCTTTGACTTTGAAAACGGTCCCATGTAATCGATTTCCCAAACATCAAAGAGCTCAATCTAAAGGTTGTTGGTAAGTGGCATGACATCTCTTGAATTGATATTCTCTTTGGATGAAATCACTAGTGTTTTCATACATGGTTGGCCAAAAGAATCCACCCTGCCAAATCTTCGCATGAGTACGGAATACCCCATAATGTCCTCCATATGGTGATGAGTGGCACTTTTTAATAATTTGAATGCCTTCCTCTGTCGGCACACACCTTCTGAGCAGTCCATCAGCACAGACTCTGAAGAGGTACGATGGATCCCATATGTGGAGACGACTTTCATAAATGAGTTTTCTTTTGTTCTCCTCTGGTGGTACATGACCTGCAACCATAAAATTGATAATATTCGCGTACCATGAGTCTGATTTGGTTACCTTGAAGAGCATGTCATCCCTCAGCGAATCATTAATAGGCAATTCCTATGAATTCTCAAATTGCATTCTTGACAAGTGATCGGCAACAAGATTTTCTACTTTCTTTTTATCTTTTATTTCTAAATCAAATTCTTGGAGTAATAAAATCTATCTTATCAAATGAGGTTTAGCATCTTTCTTATTAAGCAAATATTTCAGAGCAGCATGATTAGTATAAACAATTACTTTTGCTCCCACTAAGTAAGGCCTAAATTTATCAATAACAAAAACAACAGCAAGGAGTTCTTTTTCAGTTGTTGCATAATTAAGTTGTGCTCCTGTCAGAATTTTGCTAGCATAAGCAATTGCATGATGCTTCCTATCTTTTATTTGTCCCAAAACTACCCCCACAACATAATCACTAGCATCACACATAATTTCAAAAGGTAATGACCAATCAGAGGGTTGAATGATTGGTGCAGAGATGAGTGCTTCTTTAAGAGTATTAAAAGATTTCAAACATGCATCATTAAATTCAAAAGAAACATCCTTAGCTAATAAGTTAGTTAGTGGTCTAGCAATATGTGAAAAATCTTTTATAAATCAGCAATACAAACCACAATGACCAAGAAAACTTTGAATTCCTTTTATATTCACAGGTGGAGGTAGTTGTTCAATCACTTCAATTTTAGCTCTATCTACCTCTATACCTATTGACACTTACTAGCATCACCTTAGTTACTAGGTTGTCATCCCCAGCAGCAATGCTAGGAGTGTGGTGGTATTATACTAAACTCTTGAAATAAAATATTAATTTAAAAAGAGAATCCACAAGCATACAAATTAAATATCATTGTAGCACTTCACCGAGAAATATTCTATGTATCGTTATTTATATTTTAGCTTAGGGAAGAGCTAAGGACTTGAACTAGAGATGAACTTGTAAAATATGACTACTTATAAGAAATCAATCACACAGTCACTTACTTTGGCAGGGGATAAGCCACAATAAATAAATAATGATTTATAAGCTCAAAGGATAACACACTCAGACATTAGAGATAGACTACTCATCATAAAGGTAGGTTGATAGGAGATTAGTCAAGAGATTGAATTCCTAAGTAGGTTCTAGTTTACTAAATCTTTCATCTACTCTAGTACACACACAATCATCTATAGCACAAATGACTCTTTATCTATATATAAGGAACATTATTGAGAAAAATCAGGAACATGGCAAGACTTCCCATGTAATACCATTCTACCTGTCCTATCAATGGGGGTGGACTATACAAGACTCAATGAAATTGTCATATCTGCGAACTACCACACGACCCGACCAATATGGTGCATTTGCAGGTAAATAGCATCTAAGCACCATGCTTACATGTAATCTACCACTTAGCCCCCTCGATAAAAGAGCTAAACGCTTTGCAAACATATACATAAACTCATTATCAATCATGACTATTAAATATACTACTAGAGAAAACTAGAAACATAATAAATAGAAACATAATAATATTTAGAATAAAGTCATAGAGAGAGATACAAAATAGTACCAACTTGATGATGGTGATCCAAAATCCCGAGCACAATGCTCAACTCTTATTAAACCTAACTAGTCTAAACCTATGTAGAAACTTGAAGAATTAGAGTAGCTATTCTAATTCTCTGGTGGATGATCTCTGATTCTACTGATGGCTTCCTCTAATGAATGAATTGCCCCTAACCCTGGGGTCCTGGCCTGCTTATATGCCCTTTCAAATTAACCTCGGCCCTTGGATCAAACCGACTTAGATGAACGATTAAGATTGATCCTCAATGACGGTGAAGGGGCGATCCACGAGCTCGGCCCTGATTGGCCCCTGCCTAGGGCAAGCACCTTGAGGGGTAGGGCGGCCACCCTGTCCCAATGACATGTGGCCCCTCCCTTCAGGGGGTTGCTTTCTCGAGTCTTCTAGAGTATTCTTTTTCATACATAGGGTCTTTCTCTCTATGTAAACATGACATGTGGGTCTTCTTTTGATATTTTCTGATAATCCCCTGTAAAAATAGACATTAACCAAAATTCATGAAAATTGTCAGTTAAAACCCCTAAGTCTATGATAATGTTTGTTTATGCCCCTTTCTAACTCTTGTTGATGTTTTAAAGATGATAGTTATTTACCGTCAACAATACCTCTTTCAGACACTAAGTGTCCTAGCACTATTCCTTCTCTAACCATAAAATGATATTTTTCTCAATTAAGGACTAAGTGATTTTCTTCACATCTTTGCAAAACCTTATCTAAGTTTTCAAGATAGTCATCAAAAGTTTTTCCATAAACAGAAAAATCATCCATGAAAACTTTCATAATCTCTTCAATCATTTCAGAAAATATAGACATCATACATCTTTAAAAAAACCTGGAGCATTACATAATCCAAAAGACATTCTACGATAAGCATAAGTTCCGTATGGACATATAAAAGTGGATTTGCTTTGATCATCAGGGTGGATTGGAATTTGGTGATATCCCGAATAACCATTAAGAAAATAAAAGAAAGAATGATTCGCTAAATGCTCTAGCATTTCATCAATGAAGGGTAACGGAAAATGATCTTTCTTTGTTGTTTTATTAAGTTTTCTATAATCTATGCACATTCTCCATCCAGTGACGGTTCTTTGGGGTACTGTCACACCCGGTTTTCTAAAGAACAAAACCAGGCTAATCATATGTGTGCCCAGGAAGTCTACACATATGTCAGAATGAAAAAGTATCAGAAACAATGTTATTATATAACGTATACATAGCTATATTAACACTTACATCAGAGTATCGTGGAACGGTGACTAAACTTCAGGCTCTATTTTTCTCAGGGACGGCTGACTGGTGGCTCCGTATGCCAAACACTTCTGATAGACTTTTGGAAACTTCACTACGCTTTTATCCTTCTTCTAAGCAGCACCTCACTACACACTGCGGTGTGGGGGAAATAGCAAGAGTGAGTCCATGTCGAACTCAGCAAATATATCATGGGGTTCATGAGGCTCAAAAAGGCTAGACACTGTTTGACTGCATTTAGCTTTCATTCATTATATATTTGGCAATTGAGTAGCATCAAGGTAAACCAAATCCCATTAATGAATCAATGATCAATTGTAATTAAGGATAATAAATAGCATTAACATGAGCATAATAATAACAACAACAATTAAACATGATATAACAATGGTGATCAACTATTCTGTAAGAATCCCCAAGGCCGCTCGTATCCGTAAGCACGGCTAGTATACCAGTTTATTAAACTCTACGCAGAGGTGTACACTTTCACTATGAGTCATGATTTCCAAATGTATGGGATAGCTAGTCCCAAAATACCGAAAATCATATAAAGTCATTCAAAAGTTCATCTAACAAGTTAGGGCCATTAGATTCACTCAGCAGGCAGATGTAGGAACCCCCCTTTTCAAATGGCACAATTCCTTCTCGGCTATACTCATAGACTAGAGGCTGTCCTACACCCAACATGGCAAGCCATTCTTACGCCATTTAAGGTAACCACTAACAAGCTAGAAAAGGTCTCTTGAACAACTAGAGCCAGAGCCATATAGCCCTCACAGCTGTATTGTCAATCCCGGTTATCACTTACAGGTAAGTCCTTACGGAGAGTAACTAGAGCAATAATATAACCCCTTGCTCTAGCCCCCTTTCAACAGTAATAAAATCATCTTAATGGTTGGTTGCATAATTCATTAATCCAATTACAAGATCATCGTTCATAATTAAGCGCTAGCAATAGCTACCCAAATGCACAACCCATGGGTGACAAGGAAACAAGATATCAATAGCTAAGTTATAATCTCTATGGTTGTCAAGGAAGACACATGCATATGAATAGTAATTTTAGTGAATAGGACAACAAGAATGGTCCCATGTTATACTTGCCTTGATCAAAGCTTTCCTGATGATACACGATGATCAAGCATCAACACACAATCATCCGAGCAATCATACACGAAGCAAACAAAGAAACATAATTAAAACAGTACACCAACAGTAGCAAAACAGTATAAAAAGTTTGTAAAACTCTTCTACATGTTACTATGATCACACAGATGTAAAGATCACGAAATTCGGATTTAAAACGTGAAATTTATGAATTTTCTAAGATTTCCTATAGATAAATAATTATTTTAATATAAACTCGAAAATTAAACTTTCCAAACCTACTGTACAGCTACACTAACATGTAGAGCTCGCAAATACGAATCTAACGCAACTTGAACGGGTCAAATCGGAGTTAAACAGAGATTTTATGATCAAAACAAGATTAGTGGCAAAACTGTAAATAGTATCATCTTCTACCTTGGGTTTGGAGAAGCTCCGGTCAGCCATGGTGGAACCTCACCGGAGAGAAGCAAGATAAGATGGGAACTCGATGAAATGGCGATGGATTCGCGTAAACGGATATACCACGGTATAGAGAACGACGAGGGCTGTCTCTTGGTGGTGGTGGCTGGCGTCGGGACGTGACGGTTTGGCCGGAAAAGCTCGTCGGAGAGTTCGTCGGAACGCAAGTTGTAGATGAAGAACTTCGGCGAGGGGTGGAGGGAGCTACGAGCGGCGTGTCACACCCATTTTTAAGGACAAAAATAGGATGCATAAATTACTCATGTACGCCCCAGGTCATGATCGCACACATAAGTAGACAAATTACATAGTATCATCACAGTGCTTATTACATAGCGAATAAATATTTAAGACATAGTCTTGAACGATAAATAATAATATCTAATAGCAATCTCCAGCGGAAACTCCACACAGGGACACGGTTGACTGGTTGACACCAAGACTAGTACTCATTACGATAATCTTCCTCATAATCTTCATCTGTTATGGTGGAAATAGCAAGAGGGAGTCCATGTCGAACTCAACAAATATAACACAGGGTTCATGAGGCTCAAATGGCTAGACACTGTTTAACTGCGGTTAGCTTTTAATCATCATATAATTAGCAATTGAGTAGCATCAAGGTATTCCAATTCCCATTAATGAACCAATGATCAATTGCAATTACGATAATGAATAACATTAACATGAGTATAATAATAACAACAGTAATTAAGCATGATATAACAATGGTGATCATCTATCTGTAAATGTTCCAAGGCCGCTCGTATCCGTGAGCACGGCTAGTATACCAGTTTTTTAACTCTGCGCAGAGGTGTACACTTTCACTGTGAGTCAAGATTTCCAAATGAGTGGGGAGATCAAGCCCAAACACTAGAGAACCACATAAAGCCACTCAAGAGTTCGTCTAACAAGTTAGGGCCATTAGATTCACTCGGCAGGCAGATGTAGAACCCCCCTTCCCTGTGGCACAACAACCGCAGCCTATACACACTAGGCCAGGGGCTCGCACTATACCCAACGTGGCAAGCCATTCTTACGCCATTTAAGGTAACCACTAACAAGCTAGAAAAGGTCTCTTGAACAACTAAAGCCAGAGCCATATAGCCCTCACAGCTGTACTGTATATCCCGGATGATCACGTACAGATAAGTCCTTACGGAGAGTAACCAGAGCATCAAAAATAATACACATGCTCTAGCCCCCTTTTAACAAAAATTAAATCATCTTAATGATTGGTTGCTTGATCCATTAATCATATTGCAAGATCATTGTTCTTAGATTAAGCACTAGCCATAGCTACCCATATGCATACCCAAGGTTGACAAGGAATCAAGACAACAAGCACTAAGTTATAATCTCTAAGGTTGTCAAGGTAAGCACATGCATATGTATGATAATTTCGATGAATAGGTAACAAGGATAGTCCTGTGTTATACTTGCCTTGATCAAAGCTCTCCAAATAATACTGCTGACTTGGCTCAAAGTAATACTCCGAATCGTCCAAATACTGCTCACCTTCTATACTCGATCATCAATCAACAACATACATGCATCCAATCAAACATACACGAAGCAAACAAAGAGATATAATTAGAACAGTACACCAACAGTAACAAAACAGTAATAAAAGTTTATAAAACTCTTCTACACGTTTCTACGATCACACAGACGCAAAGATCACCAAAATCGGAGTTAAAACGTGAAAGTTATGAATTTTCCAAGATTTCCTATTGATAAATAAATACTTAATTATAAACTCGAAAACTAAATTATCAAAACTAACTGTACAACTACACTAACATGTAGAGTTCACAAATACGAACCTAACGCAACTTGAACGGATCAAATCGGAGTTAAAACGAAGATTTTATGACCAAAACAGTTCTAGTGGCAAATCTGTAAATTGCTG